>WOXC01012247.1:0-749178 GCA_011680675.1 Gymnobelideus leadbeateri
TCAGCAATGACAACTCCAAAATGATGATGATGGAAAGGGATATCCACATGCAGAGAAAAGAACTACACAGAGTCTGCATACAGATTGAAGCAAACTACTTGCTCTCTCTATTTTGTGTTTAGTTTTGCTTTGATACTTCTTTCTCATTGTTCACTCCATTGGATATAATTCTTCTTTACAACTTGACTATTGTTTAATTCAAAGGTATTTGTAGAACCTATATTGGATTGCATGGGGTCATGGTGGGGTGAGGGGGGAGGAGAGAGATGGGGAGAAAATTTTGAACTCAAAGGATTGTGGAACTGAATGTTGTGAACTAAAAGTAAATAAATTTTAAAAAAGAAAAACAAGGTTCAGAGAGTATAAGTGATCAGTTCAAGATTTTGATTTGAAGATCTGGGTTCAGATTTGGCCTCTGTCTTTTATTTAAATGTGTAGCCTTGGACTTCACATCTTTGGGTTTCAGTTTCCTCATCAGGAAAATGTGGGACTAGGATTGAAAATCTAAAATACTGTTCATTTCACATTATCAGGAAATAACTTTTTCTAAATGTTCAGAAATTTTAATGGATATTTTAGATTCCCGTCAACCTCAGACTTGGGTGTTTTATTACAATCAATTTTGGATAGCCTCCTGACAAGTTTTTATTTTCTATATTTGCCAATTGGTGATTAGAAAACAGAATTCTTAAATTTCATTTAAAACTCAAGAACTTCCTTCCAACACAATCATTGATGAAGGAATGTATCAGTGATCAGTCTAGACTAAATCTATTATTGCTAATAGTCAATGTCTTTTGGGCCATAGCAATAAATTGGTATAGTCAGATTAGAGGTAATTATTCATTTAAAAATGAAGGCTACCATGTTGAAATCATTATAAGGTAGTTATTACGCTAAAAATGGTGTCTATTGTTTCAGTCTTTCTAAAAGCTTAAAATATACCGTACAGAGAAATTTCAGAAATTCATTTTGAAAGAAGACTAAAATGAAATACAAAAGATTTTTTTTTAATCTGCCAAGGGAAATATGGAAGATACTAAAAATCTCTTGAAGAGGCTGTCATATCTCTGAAGTTCCCTTTGTTGAAAATAAGATAAAAATCTTAATCTTCCAAATACTCTATGATATTGGTCTATCACAATCCCCTCCTTCATTTCTGCTAATTCATAAGAACCTCCTTTTCTATCTCCATCTCTGCCAAAGAGAATATAGTTAAAGAAATGCAAACAAATTTATAATCTGGCATCAACAAGTTACAGTAGCAGCATCAAAAAAAATTTCAAATCAATTGAATGTTCTTCTTAAATCATTTCTTTTGACCTCCTTGCTAAGAATGAGTGGAAAGTCAAGCCAAAAAATGCAGAAAATTATTTTAATGATAACATGTGCTGTTTTCATGCATAAACATACATATTTATGCATAATTATGAAAATCTGGTGAGATTATGCATACATATGCACATACAAATGCATAATGCAACTTTTTCCTACCCAAAAGACCTTTTTGATTATTTCTCCCTCCATTGATAAATCAATTTTACTCTAAGACAATTGAGATTTTCCATCAGCACCCTCCACTTTACTTAAACACCCCAGTTAAGTAACATTTTTTCACACATAAATTACTTTGTGGCCATATCTTCCCTATGCTTTTACTCATACAGATCATTTTATTTTTGCAAATAAGTGAAGGACATTCTATTTATTCCTATGAAACTTCTCACTAGCCACAAGTAATTCTGGAACATTTTTGGATCTCAATTCTGTCATCTAGTGAATCAGTTACCCATTCCAACTTCATTTCTTCAGTAAGTATGGTGATTGTGTTATCTATGCTTTCATTCAAGTCATTGATAAAAACATTGAGAAGAAGCAAATCAAAGACAGAGATCTTGACATTGCATTAGAGAACTCCCTCCAAGGGAACACTAATCTGTTAATCAATGGTCTGAGTCCTGTTGATGAATCCAATCTGAATCCAGAGGTCCCTAGTAGACATTTTTCTCCATCATCTACTAGGGTATCATAAAAGGCTCTGGAAAAAGTTTTGACATATTCCAAAGATAGAGTAACTATGACTTTTCCCCATTCTAGTAGCAAACTGCTCCTATCAGGAAAAGAAAGAAATTTAGTTGTGTATAACTTGTTCTTAATAGAAAAGGTGACAATAAGCCTGCAATTATTTTCTCAAAGCCACACAAGTTGTAAGTAGAAAAGTCAAAATTCAATCAGGTGCTCTCACTTATAATGATCACCTTGAATTTTTCCTCACAAATGTTCATATAGCAAGAACCTGTGATTTTGTTTAGTGGGGACATCCTCCAACCACCTTCAATGCAGATTACAAGTCATCTATATCTTAGGAGATAGTTTGAATTAACTAAGACTCAGAGAGGTAGCCTTTAATATATACTTCAGAATTGATTCTTTCAAAAGTTAATTCTAGAATTCTATGCACAATCAAAATCGAGTTTATTCACCTTTCCTTTGGAACATCTACTTTCTTCCCCTTACTATTCTTGTGAAATTGAAAATTGACACCCACTTTATTTTATATGAGTTACTAATTATTGATTGAGAATTGCATATAATTGGATGTAATCAGTGGAATTAATGCTTAAGGAGAAAAATAAATGTTTGATGATTGAAAAATAATCATGATTCATTTTAAAATTGGTATGATGTTGGACTATTCCAGTCCTTTGGCTCACCCTTTAGTCATAAATGGAATATTTCTCAGCAGTCTCAACAGCTTATTCTTTCAGGACCCTAGTATTAATTCACATATGCCTGGTGACTTTAACTCATCAAGAGTCCAATGATTGTTCAGCTTGGATTAGGGAAAAGAAGCAAAGTAAATAGTTGGTTAACTCTGCCATCTCTTGGCCATCTATGGTCTTCATTCCATGTTTTCTGTACAGTGATCATATCCAGCAAAGAGCACTACAGCAGTACATGGTGAGCATGAACAGGGGGAAGAATATTACCAGTGATCACTAGTCTCAAAGAAATGTCCTCGATATATCATCCAGGAATTGAAAAAGAGGTGAGTCAATTATGTACAACTAGAAGAGTGAAGAATGACTGATGGACTGTTCAAGGGCTACATTGTTATGAAAAATATTTAAAAGAAACCTATAAAGCCCCCAGTACCTTTGATGAATCATCTATGAAAGCTTTACAGGACACAAACAAGAGCTGTATAGGGTAATAGGTAATAGTATAAATGACTGTAATTTATACCAATGGAGAGAGTACTCTCATCAGTTACAGATCTATTAAAGTATTGTTTTTTGTGTTCCTTTCTTCCCCAACTTACCTTTTCAAAAGCTCTCTTGTCCTTCAAATTTATTGCATGCTTCAACATATCACAGCCATTAGCCTTCCAAAACTTCTTTTAGGGTAGCAAAATTTTATATTTTTCCTCAATCTCAGTAGTCTGACTTAACAGATCAGGATCTGACCCTGGAGTGAAGAAGATTGGGATTCAAACACTGTCTCCAACCTATGCAGGGTGTGACTCTGGACAAGTCACGCACCTTCTCAGTGCCCTAGAAAATTCTCTTAAGACTATAAATTGGGGCGGCTAGGTGGCGCAGTAAGTAGAGCGTCGGCCCCGGAGTCGGAAGGACCTGAGTTCGGATCCGGCCTCAGACACTTAACCCACACAAAACAAAAAAAACCTAGCCGTGTGACCTTGGGCAAGTTACTTAACCCCAATTGCCAATTGCCCTCCAAAAAAAAAAAAAAAGCAAAAAAAAAAAAAGACTATAAATTGAAGGGAAGGCACAGATCTGCATTAGTACAGGGAGTATCTTTATCTAGTTGTTCCTTATACCACTGAAATCATAGGCCTGATCCCTGTCCCTATATAGAAGAAAGGGAAATGCGGGCAAGTGCAAAGTGTCAGAAAATGGATTTGCTTTTTTGTTGCTAGAAAGAGCACCCAGATAAAGAATTGATCTCTACTATTTACAGATCTTTACATTCCTTGTTATTTATAATCTTAGATAGCTTATCAAGACACCAAGAGTTTGAGTGACTTCCCCTACATCCCAGAGCTACTATGTATCACGAGTGGGATTCAGTGCTGGACTTTCTGACTCAAAGGTCAGCTTTGTATCCACTGTCCTATACTGTCCCTCAAATCTGAGTCTAGTAAAGAACTCCACTGAGGCACATTATAATCTTTAGATACCTCATTCTTTCCTCAGCATAATCATTAATGGTTCCAAAGAGTTTTGCTCTTGTGAGCATCTCACTCCTTGAGAGGCAACATACCTTCCATGGTCTAACCTGGCTCTGAATGCTTTGAAAATTGCTCCATGGAGTGGCTAGGTGGTGCAGTGAATAGAGCACTGGCCCTGGAGGACCTGAGTTCAAATCTGGCCTCAGACATTTGACACAAAAACTAGCCATGTGACCTTGGGCAAGTTGCAACCCCAATTGCCCTCCAAAAAGAAAGGAAAAGAGGAAAGGAAAGGAAAAGAGAGGAGAGGAGAGGAGAGGAGAGGAGAGGAGAGGAGAGGAGAGGAGAGGAGAGGAGAGGAGAGGAGAGGAGAGGAGAGGAGAGGAGAGGAGAGGAGAGGAGAAGAAATTGCTCTTCTAAACTGCAGAGTGACACCAGTACACACTTGATGCTCTCTTCATTACCTATTACAAGTTCTGTGCAGACATGGGAAAACATGACTTCTTTTAGTCTAATAAAAATGTACTTCTTTAAAAAGATAAATGGAACTTGAAAAAGCACTTAAACTGACAATTAAAATGTCAGCTCCATAGTATGTATTGAGTATGTATGAGTGTGTGAGTATATGTGTCTGTGTTTAATGAAATAGCCTAAATCAGAAAATCGACCTTCAAGTTAAAAGAAAAGCATTGGAGGATGATCATTTATAAGAGGATTTAATTTTACACTTCCTAGATAATATGAATATTCATTAGGGACTGAATTTTTAATGTCTTGAAATGTCCATAACCATTTACAAAGTCCCCAAGATGGAAGAATGTATTAGGACAGTTTTGTCAACAAAAGTGAAGCAATGAAATGTGGACAGAAATATAAAACACTCATCAAAAATATTCAATTCAAAGCAATCCCATATTCTTAAAGTACCAACTCTGTGCAAAGAACTGTGATAGGAACTGGGTCTAGGGGAAGGGAAAAAAAGATGCAGAAGAAAAGGACACATAATATATGCCTCCCAGGTCCTTACAGTCAAACAAAAGAGACTAGACATAAAAAAAATCTAATAATATCAATCTAAGGGCAATAAAAGATGTATATGCCCTGCAATCTTAACTATCTTCAATGGAACCAGACACTCAAAGCTGGAGCTAGAAGTTTCAGGTAAATAGATTGGAGAAAGATGGCAGAATATGTACTATATCCAGAATGCTTTAGCACTCCAAAACCTAATAAAAAGAGGAATTAGGCACCAGATATAGAGTAATATAGAAGAATTCATAGAACAAGGGGGAAAAGTGATACTGATTTATCTCAGCAGGGAGAAGAAGTAAATAAAGTATTGGAGGGGGCTGAGGGAAGAGGGAATGTCCATAGCACTCTAGGCCTAAAGGAAATGGGAATGAAACCCAGATGTGCCCTGCCCTATTTCCCAAAAGGCTATTCAAGAAAGGGAGCTCATACCAGAGAACCTTAAATCCCCACACAGGAAGAAGTTGAACATTTTTGGCATTCTAGCATTAGGGGAAATAATCAGAAGAAAGTAGTTAAGGAACATAAGGGAAAGAGGCTAAAATACCAAATGTTTCAAGTGAAAAATAACCCTGAAAAACCCAAGCAGAAAAAAGAGAGAGAATACTAAAACCAGAAGAAAGAATGAATATTAAATCGTCAAAGAAATTTCAAAGGTCTCTTAGCAAATATTATAAAACAAAGAAAAGAAAGGCAATATCTAACAAATCCTATATTTAGGGTTTTAATTTAACAATTTCAATCACAAACAACCACATTTTCCAGGAAGCCATGGGAAATTTTTCTAATATAAAGAAAATAAATTATAGTAACACAAGGCCATTCCACATGCAATAAGAAATTGCATAAGGGAATGTAAAAGTATATTACAAAAGAAAGTGAGTTGCAGTCAAAATGGTGTACCCTAAAAATATGAGCCTAATCACCAAGGACAAAATATGGATATCTCAAGAGGCATTTCTCTTTAGATAAGAATATTAAAGAGCCCATTGGTGTGGAAGTGGAAGGGAAGAAGGGCAAAAGTAAAACATTATGGGATTTTTTAAAATCACACAAAAATGGAACTTCAGGAAACAAAAAATGTGATGGTCACAATTAACTAAAACCAATAATCCCCATATTCACACAAAAGTGAAACACAAAAATAGGCTAAATCAAGAAATTTATTTAAAACCATATATGCTTTGAAGCAGTGCTGTCAATCTCAAATAGAAAGGGATCTCTGTGGCCTGCATATTGACTTAGAAAACCATAAATTAACTGTATTAACTGTATTGCACTGTATTTTCACTTATTTTGTTAAACATTTCCCAATCATATTGTAATCTGGTTCAGGCTGCATTTGGGAGTGTTGGTGGTATATGCTTAGTGTATGTCATTGACACATCTTCTTTTAGAGGATCAAGGTTATACAAGTAGCAAATTTCTTCTTCTATTCCCTCAGGAGGCTGCTTTCTAGAAGACTAGCATGTTTTAAATAAAGATAATTTTGCACAGTATCTTTTATTGTGAAATTCTCACATTCATTTCTTTTACAACTGTCCCTTTTGCTTAAAGCATAATATAGGACTTAAGTATAGATATATCACTCCATATATTTAGAGCTGTCCCTAATGAATGCTCAGCCTCTAGACCTATATTTTTACACAGGTTTTTACACAGATTAAGTTACTTTTAACCAAGTGTAATGTGTACCTTATACATAACACACATGAATAAGTGAGTTAATGGAATTACAAGATTACAGATTTAGAGTTGAAAGGGACCTAGATCTAGTAACTGGGGGGGAAAAGGTAGATAGATAATAGAATAAGCATTTATTGTGTTTATTTGGCAGTTAGGTGATATATGGATAGAGTGCTGGGCCTGAAGGTAGGAAAAGCCTAAGTTCAAATTCAGTGTCAGACAAAATATGCATACATACATACATATATACATACACATACATATATACATAAAATATATGTACATGTATTTATATACAAGGGGCAGCTGGGTGGCATAGTAGATAAAGAGCTGGAGCTCAAGTGAGGGAGACTCATTTCTGTGACCTCAAATCTGGCCCAAGACATTTACTAGCTATGTTACCCTGGGCAAGTCATTGCTTGCTGTTTGCCTCAGTTTCCTGATCTGTAAAATAAGCTGGAGAAGGAAATGGCAAGCCATTCCAGTATCTTTACCTGGAAAATCCCAAAAGGGGTCAGGAAGAGATAAACACACCTGAAAGGACTAGACAACAACAAAGTTTGTACTATGTGATAAGAACTATGCTATGCCTTTGTGATATAAATGCAAGCAAACAAGAGGCTCCTTGCCTTCAAGGCCCTTACATTCTAATGGAAGCACATAAAGAAGTGCAGGAATGGGGTTAGGAGAATGCCTGCATGGGGCTGTGTTAAGGAACCTGCTCAGAAGTAGTGGCAAAAGCACATGAAAGCTCAGCTATCAGAACCAGGGACCCAGGGGTTGAGTCTAAGTCTTGAATTAGGGGAGAGATGGCTGAAGAATAGGGTCATGATGAGGAGATGGCCAGGAAATTCTCATCTCCTCTGACTCTGTACTCTTATATTAAACTGTTTTTTCCACTTATCAGTTCATAAGTTGTAATTTTAAGGGAGCTCCCCTCTTCTAGACTCCTTTCCCTCCTACCCATCCCCAATTAACAAAAATCCTTTTAAAATAAGTAGACATTGTCAAACAAAATACACCCCCAAATTGGTTATGTCTGATAACACATGTTGCTTTTTGCATCTTGAGTCCATCATATCTCTTTCAAGAAGAGGTGGGTTCATAATGTAATCATGGTTGGTCATTGCATTGACCAGAATTTTTGTCTTTCAAAGTTGTCTGTCTATACAAATTATTGTCATCCTGTAAATTGTTCTACTGGTTAATCTCACTCCATTCCTCATCAGTACACACAAGCCTTTCCAGATTTCTCAGAAAGGTCCCTTTTGTCATTTTTTGGGCACAATAATATTCCATTATATTCATATACCATAATTTATTCAGCTCTTCCCAATCAATGAGAACTCCTCTTAGTTCCCAGTTCTTTGCAATAACAAAATGAGCTACAATATGTATTTTTGAACATATTGTCTGTCTCCTGTTTCTTTGATCTCCTTGGAATAGCCACCAGTTATGTGATGATGAACAAGCCTCTTGACCTCTATGAATCTCATTTTCCTAATCCATAAAATGGAGATAACAATGTTTATAGTGCATGCCTCGAGGTGTTATTTTGAGATTCAAATGAGATTAGGTACATGAGATTCTATGAAAACCTTAGTGTTCTATATAAATGTCATTTTCTGTTTATTGGTGTATTATTATTTGTATTAATATGGTAATGGTGGTCATGGTAGTGATGTCTTATCTCATTTATCCAACACACAAATAGTATGCCTTCTGCTCAGGAAGAACTACTCCAGAATTTCTCTCTTTTTCTTAATTCAGAAAGGTAATTAAACTTTTCCTTCATTGTCTTTCTGCCTCCCATCTTCTTCTGAGGTAACTCTGCTAGGTTATGAAAATTACCCCCTTAGTGCTTCTCAAAGAAGGCGGGAAGAGGGGGAAGTTTACAAATATCACTTATCAAAGATTCATGCCCCCTTTACAAACTGGAAGCCAAGAAGGTGAAATACAGGGAGCGACTCAGAGGCTTCTAATATTCCCCTCTAAACGACTTTAAAATATTGCCTCAGCTAGACTTCCTGGAGAGGCAGAGATAACAACAACAAAAAAGGTCAGGATGGGACACTTTGGCAGCCCAAGACCACTTAGGAGATGAGCAGGGGAGGTCAGCGAAGGGGGTGGGAGCCCAAAGAGCTGGACATTTCGTGGCAATGTTGCCAGCAGCAGCACCTTTGGGAGCTCTCAGAGCAGAGATGGGAAGAAGGTCAAACAAGAGGTCCCAAAGAGATGGGGTGAAAGCCACTGCTGGCACAGGGTGCAGGACCTCATCGGATTGCTTCCATGCAGTCCTGAGTGACAGTTCCAGAGCACACAGAAGCACTAGTGCTTGTGGACACAAAGGAGCAGGAGTCTGGGACACAATTACAGTCTGCAGAGGAGCAATAGCCCTTGCAGCTTCAGGGGAGTAGGGACCCTGAGCACAGATCCCCAGCCAAAGGAAAGCTAGCCCTTGTAGGTGCCAGGGAGCAAGGTCTCTTTTGGGGAAAGACCCCAGCCCAGTCCAGCAAAGCAGTAGCCATGCTTCTCCTTGGATACTTATGGAAAAGTCCTAGACCCCAGAAATACCAGTGAAAAGAGCAGCATAAAAAGGTACAGCTTAGACCAATGTCCCCTCCAGCCTAGGAGCAGAGTCAAAGAAACAGATAAATATACAAAAGAAAAACAGGACTGCACTGCTCAGCTCCTCAGGGCAAGGCTCAGATTAATTCTGCTGAGGCTGTGCTGCCCTGCTCTGGGCTGCTGTTCTCTAGCTCTCTCCCCTCTGCAGGTTCTGGGCAACCAGAGAAATGTGGCAAGTCCCAGCCCTCCAGTGGCCCTCCACCTTTGTCCCCAGAGCATCGGCCTCAGGTTACTCCACCTCCTGTGCAAAGACCCGGGGCTGGGACTGGACACTGCAGCTGCAGGAAGCTCAGCTTCCAGGCAGGTTCCTGTGCTGGAGAGAAGGGGAAGATGCAACATTTGTAAAGCTTCACAGACCCTCTGGCTGCACTTACCCCCAGAGCTGGAGACAAATCTAATAAATGTTTCATATCTTCAGGTATAGGTTTGAGTCCCTTTCCCCTTGCCAAATATTTAAAACCTCTAGAAATCCACGATTTGACCATCAGTGATTGTGCAATACTTTCAATGTGAATATTCAAAGGCTTAACAAAACCAACTATCTTCTGCAGAAATCCTGAATGCAGAATCCCCAGGGAGCATCCACAGAAACAGAGGGTCCTGGACCCTGCTTTTGCTTCATTCTGAGTGTTCTGCCCACCTTCCTACAACAGAGCTGATGTCCCCAGTGATGCTCTACATTTCTGTCTGGGAGGCAGGGTCTGGGTTCCAAGTCTTCTAGTCTGCCTCCTAGGACCATGCTGGACCAGACAGACTGATCAGAGGCCTTCCTGCATCCACTATCCCAATTAAAGGACAAATCAGAGGACTGGGGGGAGCAAACAAGGCTGCTAATGAGTGGAATAGGTCAGGGAACCCCTGTGAATCACTCTCAGAGGCCTGAGGTCCAAGCCCAGGCCACATCTCTGGGCTTAGGCTCCTTCCAGTTCCTCCTGGCCCACAGGTGCACCTCCCACCCCTTTCCACTCCCACTCTCAGCCTGGGCCACAAATGCCATAGTTTCAGCACAGATTGCCTGCCCATTAAGACCCTCTGGTCCTCCTTGTGAAGCTGGGGATGCAGTCTGGCCTCACCCTCTTGTGATTTTCTGAGATTGGTGTGTCTTGATTATAAAAGATTCTCTCTTTCTTTAGGCCCCTGTGAGCTCTGCCCTCCCAACTTCACATGTCCTGTACAGCAAGAAACATATAACAAGTTTGGCTCATATAGATAGATAGATAGATAGATAGATGATAGATGGATGGATAGATAGATAATATGTATAGATAGATAGGTATATGTATATGTACACATATACACATATAGATAGATACATATATGTATATGTCATATGTACATATAAATAATATATATTATATATATTCCTTGTAATTTCAGGAGGGGAGGTATGTAAGTTGAAACTAGAAGAAACTGGGGATTGGATATGCTAAAGTAATGCTTTGTTTTGTTGTTAGTGAAATAAGGACATGAATCTCTCAAGATGATTCTGGTCACTGGTCAGTATAAAAGCCTTTCTAGAAGTCTTTTTTTATGAGAAGTTTGTCATTGATATAGAAAGAGGTATTGACGTACACAGACATGCGACCATCAATTCAATCCTCTCTTCAAAAAGGTGCTCATAATGTCCCCCTCAAGTATTTTTCTGTAACTTAGAGTTTAACGTTATTATTAATTACCCAACAATTATTTACAAAAATGACCATTCCAGCAGGAAATAGACAAGATCCAGATTGGGGACTGAAGAAACAGATGATTAATCAGTAGAGGTTGGAAAAAGCAAAGGGAAAAAAAAACAGTTGGGTGGTTAAAAAAAAATAAAGTCCAGAAAACAGTAATTAAACTCAAAACATCTCTTTAGATGGCAGGCAAAGAAAATTTAAAAAGGATTGGAGGTGGGAAGGAGAATGATGTAGGAGAGTTAGTAAATTTAAATACTTATAGGAAAGAGTGAAATAAAGAAGAGGGGACAGTGTTTAAGGACTTTAGTGAAGGGTTTATATGAAGGAACGGGAAAGAAAAAGGATGGAGAGCAAGGGAGAAAAAGAAAAGGGAGAAGAAGAGGAACAGTCACAGGGGTTTGTGATAGGGAGCAGAGCTCGGGCCTTGGGACAGGAAAATAAGGGATTGTTGAAAAATAACGACGAGATCCCGAGACTAGGGAGAGAGGACTGGAGAAGGGACACACACACCCGCACACAAACACACACACACACACACACACACACACACACACACACACACACACACACACACACACACACACACGCAAGCGCACACGAACAGCCTGAGAGTCAGCAGTCAGCAAGAGAGCTTGTGGGAGGAGAGGAGAATAAGAGGGAGGGATTTCGAGATGAGTATGGGCTCGGGAAAAGCTTGAGCCGCTGAGTGGAGAGCAGCTCAGAGCTGCTGCAAGGCCATGGGAAGAGGCCAGCGCCTGGCTTGCCGGCTTCTTCTCTCCACCTCTCTCTCCCAGTGAAGAGTTCATCCTCCTCCACCTGCCTGCACCGTCTGTCCTCCCCGCCGCCCTTTCCACCCTACGATGGCTGGTAATTCCCTGCTGACAGTTCCAAGGTAGGATCCTTGTCCCCTAGCGCTCCGGGTTTCCTAACTCTTTTCTGCAGCTTCTGCCTCCAGCGTAAACTTGTCGGGCAGTCCCTCCTTGCGGTTCTGTTGAGTGGGGTGCACCAGCTGGGGCTGGAAACTGAAGGCTCCGATACTTAAAGCTAAGTTCAACTCTGGCTGAGCGATTCGGCCATCTGGGGATTTGCTAATATTATTTATTGCCTTCAACTTCCGAACACAGGTAGGTGCTTTCACGGGGAGGGGCGAGGTGTCGGAACGTCTGGTAGCGAGCACTTGGAGTTTCAAGGTCTGAAATTCACTTCCCCAAAGAACCGAGAGAAGGGCCTCAGAGCTCCCTAAATTGGAGCAACATAGAAACTAACCTGACCCCGAAATGGTTAGGCGTGCTGGAGGAAACAAGGGGTGAGGGAGACGAGGGTGAGGAGACTTAGGGGAGAAGGAAACTGTCTACGGTATTGCTCCCCCTCCTCCGGTCTTCTGTTGGCACCTGTTTAGGCAAGAGAGGTAGGCTTCTGCTACAGAGTGGAAAGGGCGCCAATTGACCAAAGGCAACAGGGACCTGTGTCTTCCACCACTGATTTAACTAGGTACTTATCCAAGTACCAGAGCAAAAACCTCCCTTTGTCCTGTTTCGATATTTGCCGCCGGCCACGTTCTATAGTGCAAAAAATAAAAATAAAATACGGTCTGTAGATTCCTAGGAAATGGGTTCGAATGTCACCTTGGACATTAAATTGTTTAACTTTGGGCAAATTAACTAATCTTTCTGAGCTTCGGTTTCCTCAACTGGAAAATGTGGAGGCTGGATAAAGGATAGTGTTGAATCTGGAGTCAGTCTGGGAGACTTGATTCCTGCCGGGAACACTTACTAGCCCTAAGACCTGAAACAAGTAATTTAACGTCTCCCAGGCTCAGTTTCCTCTTATGTAAAACAGGAATAAGAATAGCACTTCCCTCTCCAGTTTGTTAACCTGAGCTTTGCATAAAGAGCTTTGCAACCTTGAGGCTCTAGTCTATAACAATGCGATGTTGATGATGATGATGAAGTCTCTGATCTTATGATCTCCCACCGTATCAACAATAAATAAAATCACAAATACAAGTGTCACCAGTACCACTCCCTTGCCAGTGATGCCTAGATTTTGCCTACAGTTAAGTGGCCTCTTAGACCATACAGACTTCAGAGGGGTGGCGCTGTGTGTAAATGCTCACAATCAGCCATAGTTTCCTCCTCTCCTTCCTTACCCACCAACCTTCTCCCCAATATTACCCACAGGCACACCTCCCGTCCATCTCTGCTCAGTACCCTGCTCGTTCAGGCTCATTCCTCAGTTGAATTGCATACCCTGCCCTCTGGTTCCCTCCCAATCATCCCTTGATCAGAGCTGGAGCCCTCAAGGATTTGTGGCTACATTCTCCAGTCAGGGCACCGCTGAATATTAAGCACGTGGGGCTGCTGGATGCCCCGGTATGAGGAGGGAAGCTAGCCGACTCCTGTTGTCAAGTCTGATGAGAGAACCGTAATACTACAGGTCTCCACCTCCTCAGCCCCACCTCCCTTAAGAAGGCTGGGGTTGTTGTAGGCTATTGCAAACCTCACCGCCGCCCCCTCCCCTCCCCGCGCCCCGCCCCCACCTTTTCCCCAGCAGAAACAGAAGTCAGCTTCTGTTGGGGCAGCTCAGACTTTCTGGACATATTCTGAGCATAGAATTTCCTTTATTTTGAGTAAGAAACGGTGGAAGAAAAGATCTGCAGGTTGATGCATTTGGATGGGACTGAGATAACCCCCAAAAGCAGAGGCTTTAGCCTATGTGGGATGATGCAGACCGGGTCGAGGGGTGATCCCGTTACACCTAGGACTTCTAATCACCCCACAATAAATTCTTTGCATCCCATAAAGCTCCTTTTAAAAGTCGTCTTATTCTTATTTTTATTGCTTGTTTTGTTTTCTTTTTATATAACATTATAACGCTTAAAAAAGATTTGGGGGACAAGGGGGAGTAACCTATAGAATTAAAAAAAAAACCTTCTATTTTGTCCTACCATTTAAAAACCTCTAAATAGGCCAACTGTATTTTTAGTACTTTGTGAAAACAATAAGGTAATTGAATTTGGGGGGTAACATCGAACTCCTGAATCTCTAGGCACGGGGTTTTCTGAAGGTGAGATAAGTTGGACGACCTGTTTTATTTCCCTGTGAAAAACACAGATGCCCCTCCCCCCCCCAAAGACCAGGTAGGAGTATCAAAGTGCAATTAAATAATCACATAAATCCATAATTCACTGATCACTTGTTTTAATCCATTTGTATGGAGAACCAAGTTAGCCTGGATTGAACCAGGTTTGTTCAGGCAAATGGGGCACTTTTTGAAAATAATGGAAATGCCCTTTATGCCAAAACACAAGCTGTGTTTGAGATTTCTGTAGCTGGGCTAGAAATTGTTTTGGCAAAAACCACCAATGGAAGTAGACACAGTATATCATGTACAAAGCAGTAAGATTTCTCAAAGATTTTACTGACAACTTCAGTAAATCACATCTATGGCATCAAGGAATTAATATTTACAAGATGAAACCTATTACCATTTGTCACTGTGGAAAGGCTTTGTTTCTATTTTTAATAAAAACCTTTAGTTGACTGCAGTAAGTTAATTGACTTTGACTATTCTACATTTTTTTAATCTAAGAAACCAAATATATACTAAGATGAGCTCTGATTTTGGAGTCAGATTTTGATTCAAATCTTAGTTCTAAGACTGATGATCCTTGTGGCCCTGGGCAAGTCATTTCATTTCAGTGACCCACATTTTCCTCTTCTGCAAAATGGAGTGGTTAGACTAATTCATCTTTTTCTTAACACAATGTCCTTCTAATAGTATTTTCCCCTGGATTCTAGATGAAAATCACAGGATTTGTCATGAAACTTTACTTATCATAATGAATATGGTATTTAAAAGCCACATTTTCAAGGTTGTTTGCTTATAAAATGTTTTTGACTGATACTCACTTTTAGCTGGTTAATACAAACACATAAAAAAAAAACCCTCCCTGAATTAAAGTAAAAAAAGATACTAAGTTTTTCAAGGTCTATTATAAAAGAAGTGCCTACAATTACTGGATAAGCTCTGTATAAATACAATCTGAAATAAGTAACTCAATATCAAATTAAGTTAAAGTTAAATTATTGATTTTAAAATTCCATAGGTGAATTTGTATGTTAAGAATTAGGAAATAATTAAAACCTTTTGTGGTTTTATGCATTTTAAGTAATAGGAAAAAAGAAAGAATACAGTGTTCTAAATAATAACCTGTGTACAATATATGACTATGAAACTAATTCACTTTTTTCTTTAATCATTAAAATGTCCCATATACTAATAGAAATAAATGCATAAATATGTCCAAGGAAACTGTATGTGTTACATATACTCATTAATTATATAATATTTAATATATTCTGTGTACTCATTTATATCAGTAACTTTTTTCAACAACAACAAAAAAAGCCAAATAATCATCCTGGGGGAAAAAAATCTGGTTTGACCTCTCTGGATTTGGAGTATAGACCTAGAAGGGCACTGAGAAAGCAACTATATATGAGAAACCAAGGTCCAATGAGAGAAAGTGACTGGTCCTAGGTCACACTGATAATAAATTTCAGAGGCAGGATTTGAATCTGATTGTTCTGACTACAGAATTAGTGTTCTTTCCAATAGTGTAACTCCATAGTCCCCCTACATTGCTTAGAAGAAAATATGAATAGGACAGATGTTAGTTATGCTTTTGCTTCAATAAATAATTCTTGTTTTAAGTTATAAAATGTGTTTCTTATTAGGTAAAAGTACACAAGCAAAAAGAAATTTAAGATGGGAATTTCAAAATGGAGTAATTATCCCTTAGCCATGAGATTCTAAGCCAGATTTTTTTTTCCTGGAAAAAAATAAAATTAACTAGATTAAATGCTTATTTAATTTGACCATCAAGCAAATGCAGTATCCTGAGGTGGTTCCATGCTCTGGTTAGTTTAGAGCAAAACAAACATTTCTCACTATTTCAATTCAGGTAAATTAGAAAACTCTAAATCACCTTAGTCTTTACCTCCAGCCTAGTTAACTAACTTGGTAAGTAAGTAGGAACCTAATTGAGCATTTCTTTGATGACTAAGGATCTTTCAATGCTACACTTCGGGGTCATTTCTTTGATCGCCAGTCTTCATTGTACATGTGGTATTAGTACAGGAGATTAGAATGCACTGCACTGACCACAAGATATACTGTAGATAGAAGGTCCTTTTCTTTTTTTTAATGCCCCACTGCTATGAGTGATGGCAACCACCCAAGGGAGCTGATGCTGGCAGATCTCTTAAACTTGGAAATTCAGAGCTGCAGTAGGACTGCAGATGAGTGTCCTTACTAATATTCACATCAATATGATGGGAGAAGGGGGCAGAGTGAGGATGTTGGTGTTAAAAAGGGAACAGGTCACAGTCCCCATGCTGGATGTAGCCCACAAATAGCTCCTTCATCCCAGCCTGGGAGAGATAGGAAAACAAAGTCCTTTAAAAAATTAATTGCCCTCCCCTCCATAATTTTCCCCCAAAGTGGAGTACAAGGGAAAAAAATAAACAAAAAATAACCCTCAGATTGATTAGGTGGTTCCAACTATTTGAGTTCTGACTAAGCAGCATTTTACTTGCTTTCAAAATCTCCAGAGTGTTGAATGTTTTACATGCAGGCACATTTACATAAGTATACTCTAGATACTTTTATATCCACTTAAAAAGTCCTTTTTAAAGTTCTTTGAGTGATTTTTTTTTTGCTTTTGCATTATACAGTACTACCTCAGTAAACCTACAAACTCACTTGTACTGAGTATTTTCTTTCAATAAAGTTTATGTCATTTATGTTACAAATTGGGGGAAAGACCCAGAATGTTTTAGATCTGGAAGAAAACTTAGAGATAAGCCAGTGAACCTCCTTGTTTTACACATAAAGAAATTGAAACCTACATAATAAAGTGGTTTTCCAAGGTCACTCAAGTAGTTAGTAATAGATCCAGAACTAAGATCAAGGTCTTTTGTTCACTGTAGATTTCAACCCATCCAGGCCTGTAGGATGCTTATTCTTATCCCCAAATAACTCTTCCACTGGAAGTCCACACAACACACTGGACTCTTCTAGATTTCTTGCCATTGGGAGGATACCAGTGGAATATATGGGCTGAGTAATGCTTATCCCTCAGCCTCTAACTTACTAAATTTTCACAAAACTTAGTATCTTTTTTACTTTAATTCAGGGAGGGTTTTTTTTTTTTATGTGTTTGTATTAACCAGCTAAAAGTGAGTATCAGTCAAAAACATTTTATAAGCAAACAACCATCATTCCATCAGAAGACTCTCTGGTCACATAAAATACTGATGCAGTAAAAAAAAGAGGAGATGGGTTTTAAATTCCATTAGATCAAGAGTTCTTCACCTTTTTGTGTGTTCTGGCAATCTGATGAAGTAAGTCTATGCACTCATCCCCAGAATCATTATCATTTAATGTATAAAATAAAATAGAATAAAATTACAAAGGAAATTGAAAAAAAGGAATCGAAAATCAGTTGAATAAATATGTGCATGTTTTTGTGTATATGTGTGTGTATACACACATCTCAGAGAACCAAGGTTAAAAACCCAGAGCTAAATCAATGGCAACATGAAAACAGATGATCTACTTTGTGGCTGACTGACATAGAATAGATTGCTTTCTACACGAGGAAAGAATTTGATATCTTAACCTTAAAAACATCTGGGAATAACCTTTGCAAGGGATTCCACATCACAAAATTATGTCTTTCCTGTTATGTCTTTCCGTGACAAACAAAAATATAGTGAGTACTTTGTATATCTCTTCCCAGTTTCCTAGAACACTAAGAATTAGTGTATCCCAGAATATTTTCTGAAATATTTCCCAAATGTCTAACAATATCTTACATAGAGTAGAAGAAACCTTTTTTGCTTTGATATATTTGACTCTTAAGTACTAGTTTATTTTAGATTTTGAGTTTTTTTTAAAAAATTAAGCATCCTAGGAAAATAGAATGCATGGATTTTGGTTCACATTTCCAGTTTATTTGGTCTATTCCTGACCATCTTGCCAGCATTTCATTAAAACAGGTCAAAATCTACAATTTTTATGTCATCAACAAGACCAGTAGGAAAATGGGACTAACATCAATATTCTGATGTCTGTGATCCTCCATTAAATAAATGGAATTGCAGAGAATATTTAAGTATCATCTACACATTGAAAGTCTCTCAAAAGATTGGCATTGCAGATATTCAATAGAAGCTTTATTTTATAAACTTTGGTTACTTAGGGAAATCAAGATTTCCTTTAAACAATTCTTTATTTTTTAAAGTGTATTCTTTCCAATGAGCTGTCGGTATATGGGTATCATGCAGGAGGTAGCTCAAGGTTATAGAGAAAATGACATTATTTGTAGAAGATCCTTATAATTTAACCAAATGTTGGGTATGAGGAGCAAGTAGCTATCAGAATTAGCAATTTGTTGTTCATTCATTTCAGAGGTGTCTGATTGTTCATGACCCCATTGAGGGTTTTCTTGGCAAAGATACTGAAGTGGTATGCCATTTCCTTCTCCAGTTCATTTTACACATGAGGAAACTAAAGCAAAGCGAGTTAAGTGACTTGCCTGGGATCACACAACTGGTAAGTGTTTGAGTCCAGATTTGAACTCAGGAAGATGAGTCTTCCTTACTCTAGGCCCTTGTTCACTATATCACCTAGCTGCCCATAATCTTAAATACAGAATATTTGAAAATAAAAAATGTTTCTTCTTCCAACTATGTAATGTAACTTAGTCTGAATAACTTAAAAGATAATTTAATAGGTACCTAATGAGGTATGCTTCAATTAATAAAATCAGAATTGTTTTATATAGATAAGAATTGTTTTATTTTTAATAGGTTGGGTCATTTTCAAGTATTTTAAGTAGAATAATGCTCTACCCTGCAATTCAGCATACACTATTACTTTGATTAGCAAGAGAATGGTTTTGCCTTATAGTTAGAGCTTAGTCTCCATACAAGTTATCATGTGTTATAAATTAATGAAATAGTGGTTAAGGTTTTCTAATTAGAAAAGAGACAGTGAATTCCATGACCTTTCATGAGCCAATACATGGATAGTATTTTGTGAAATTTAAAGGACTATACAGATGACTAGGGTTGTTGTTGCTATGCTGAAAGAAGAGAGAAAAGGGGAGAGAAGAAAAGAGAGAAAGCTCTCAAGACAAATATGAAAAAAATCTACAGTGATATTATTAATTTTCTTTGGAACACTATTGTCAAAGACTACCTTAATTAGTTGAAGCATTACAAAGAGTGTTACATTTTGTTACCTTCACAGGAAATGTAAAATGATATCCTTTGAAAACACATAAAAAAAACCGGACTTGGTCATTTGGCCAGCAAAATGCCAGCAAAAATACCTGAGCTTTGATAACATTTGGTGATTTTGCTTTGGCCCCATAGTAAAATCAGTCCCATAACTAAGGCTGGAATGAAGCCTCATCTAACAAAAATTTGCTAAAAAACTTCCACTTGATAGGATGTTGGAAGAAGTGGACCAAGTTGACCACCATAGAGTATCTGGGTCTGAAATAGAATTAGAATTCTAGGAAGTATCATATGCTTTTGTTCTTTGCAATATCTGCCTGAAATATACCAACCTTTGCCTGGGACAGGTAGTCATTCAGCATGCACGAAGCATATGGAAAGTCCAGCTCACTGTGCTAGGTACTGAAAATAATGTATTTGTAATAAAGAGAAGATATGTCAGTGAGTTTGGAAATTTCTTTGAGACTGAATGATTTCTCTCCCTAATTTTCAAACTTGGTTTATAAATAAAATTAGCTAGAATTTATGTAGCACTTTAAGGTTTACAAAGTGCTTAAGATGCTATCTAATTTAATCTTTGCAACATCACTGCCATGTAGGTGCTATTATTATCTCCACTTCACAGATGAAACTAGACTAAAGCTAATGGTCAAACAGATTGTTGTATAAGAAGGATTTGAACTCATGTCTTCCTGACTCCAACTCTAGCACACCATTCAGTGCTACCTAGCTGTCTGAATAAAAACACAGTCTGAGAAATCTTATTACCACCCACCAAATCAGTGCTTGACCAACCACCAAATAAATGCTTGACCACCCACCAAATCATTGCTTGACCACCTACCAAATAAATGCTTGACCACCCACCAAATCATTGCTTGACCATCCACCAAATCAATGCCTGTCTTATTTCAGGATGGTATTGATTTGGCCATACTGGTCATAAGCCTCTGTCATAGTTGTTCAATCACTTCTGACTCCTTATGGCCCCATTTAGGTTTTATATTCTGGAGTTGTTTGCCATTTACTCCTCCAGTTTATTTTACAGATGAGGAAATTGAGGCAAATAGGGTTATATGACTTGGTCAGGGTCACATGGCTAGTAAGTGTCTGAAGACAAATTCAAACTCGCATTCTGATTCCAGGCCTGGCATTCTATCCAATGTGCCACCTAGCTGCCATGTACGTACATACATACATACATACACATATGTATATGTATATATACATATATCATAATAAGAAAAATATTAATAACACATTAGAATGCACTTCTTTTTTCAAGCAATCTTCATAACTGTTAATGTAGAGATGACAAGATAAGGTCAGACATGAGAAAACTACTAAACATGGTCAAGGAAGGCAGTGAAAAAGAAGAAATTTTCTATGACATGCCTTTATTCCAAAGGAAAACAAATCATCCTAATTCAAACTCAAATGTTTAGCACAGAGCCGAGTACACCACCCCATGACATGTGATATGCCAACAGATATTTATTTCACTTAATATGTTCAAGACCCTCCTATTGAGCTGAGGTCTTCCTTGGGGTCTGGCATTTAGCACAGTGCCTAGTACACAGAAGGTATTTAATAAATGTTTATTGATTGAATCACAGAAAGGTTTGGAACACCTCCACTGCCACAAAATTTCTACTTTCTGTAACAAATACATTAATGAGAATCAGAAGATATTAAAAGAGCTTAAGTCTTGACCAATAATGAAGGAGTCTAAAAACAAAGTGAACAGAACTAGACATGCGTCCCTGGATCCCAGTGTCTTTGCTTGCTCCCACTGTCTCTGTGCTGACAGATGGTCCCCACAACCTATGCCAACAATTTATATTAGTGGCTGATCAAAGTGACCGTATGCAAAAAAAAAAATATCTCACTTGATGTTAACTCCAGGTAGAATGAGTGGGAAGAGGTCAGATGTCATCCTACATCTTTCCCAAAGAGCAAGAATGTTCATTCTCCTATATTTCTCTAGTAGAAATGATGCACAATTCTCCCACCTTACTGACTTAACAGATGTTCATCCTCTGATTTAACAAAGTAATACTAAGAACATAACCAAATTCTATAGATAGCTGCCAGAGTAACCTGTTAAAAGTCAGATGTCATAGAAATGGTTTTAGATTTACAAGTTAGAGCAGTAAAAGAATTACTGAAATTCCTAAGTACTTTGACATGATGTCTCTCAAGTGGCATTTAAAATTTTGCTTATGGTGTGTCTATGCTGCAGTCAATAACAGTAGGGTAATTTGAGTTGCCATATGACTTGATACAAATGTAAGTCACCAAAATGCTTAGGATGACTCCTAAGTTCCTTCAGGGATCTATTTAATGGGGGTGGGAGGGAAAGAGATAAGGGGTAGGCCTGGAGGACTGACCTCCCACTCCAAGTCCAGATCTTCCCCAAATAATTTTCTCTAAACCTATAGTGGAAGACATTCAAGAAGATAGTTAGATTCCAGGTACTTCAAGTGTTAGATTGTTCTTAAGGATTTCAAAAGGGTCTCAGTTGAGTAGGAATCTTATTTAGTGGTGACTTAACTGGCTTATTATAATTTCTTTATAGGAGGGAGAATATGGAGAATATTTCACCTGTGACTTCATCTCATATTATGAAATAATTTTGAATCAGTCTAACAAAGGTCACTAATCACAATTACTAATGTATAATTAGTGCATTTCTAAAGTGAGCTTTTTTTTAGATAAGCCTAGTGGGTTTACATTGTGCCACTGTTTAGGGGTTCATTCAATTAACTGGATGAAAAATTGCTTAGGTTTGAAAGAACTTGTAAAACTGACAGGCTAACGGGAATATTGGAACATACTTTACATTTTGTGGAATAGCATTTTCAAAAATACTGAAATCTACTACTCTGTAAGTCTGCAGTTTATTGTTATGAAGAGGTATTGCAGGAAGTTGCACACTGAATAAATATTTAGAGATCAATTTTTGCTAGAAATTCCTAGACATCTATTATTGTCAACATCATTAAATATTTACTAACCCGAATGATTCATGTTGTTTATTTATGACATCTTGTTTAAATAAGAATTGAAAACTGGCATTCAGACATATTTTGTTTCTTGTATACCAACAATATATTCCTTCATTTTAATGCTCTTTTTAAACTAAGTAGATTTTTAAAAAGTTGACATTTTACTAAAATGGTCATAGATATTTCATGGATTTTTTTTTTGGTCCTATTAAGGAATACTAGTAAAGAATATCGTAATCCTGTTTAATTTGCTCTTAAACAATCACAAGACTGATTGTATCTCTTCTAATAATAATGGAGGAAAAATAACAATAGTCAGCATTTATATACCACATTAAGTCTTGGAAGGAACTTTACAAGTATTATTTCATTTTATCCTCATTACAACCCTGGTAGGTAGAGGCTATAATCCTTTCCCCTTTACAGATGAGGAAATTGAGGTGAACAGTGAGTGACTTACCTAGGTTCATTTGAATAGTAAACTTCTGTGACCATATTTAAAATTTGAGTACAATTTCAGTACTCTTTCCACTGCACCACCTAGCTACCTAAGAAAGGCCACTCTGAGGAAATCTCAAGATGGTCAAAAAGAGGATGATTAAATAAATCCAGGAAAATATCTTTATAAAGCTAGTGTTGGGGGACAGAATTAAGGACTATTATAGCAAGTTTCTTCTGCATATAATAAGGTTGTTAAGGGTATGACTGGACCTGTCTGAATCTGCAAAATAATCAAAAGGATGTGGTCATACTTTTTGGACTTTCTTCAATGACAGTCAATCAGTAAACATTTATTAAGCCCCTATGACGTGCCAGGCAGTGTTAAGCTCTAGACCGTCATGTTCCCAGAGTTATCAAGGTAAGTGCTTAGTCTATTTTTGTTAAATATTATAGGCAGCCCAGCAGGACGGAAGAATACTCAATTTAGAGTCTACAGATCTTGATTTGGACCCCAGTAAAGGTACTTCCTATTTGAATGTGTTCTGCGCATCACTTTATTTAACTGCAAAATGAGGGCTGTAGTTTAGAAAAACTCTGAAGTTCTTTCCAGTTTTACATTTATGGTCCTATAAATAAATGAGTACAAAATTAAGAACAGGTATGTTCTAAATGTATGTCTACTAAACTTATTTTGTTCCAATGGATGGTTTTAAGAGGATCTGTTTTTTAAAAGGTTATTTCCATGGCATGAAAACAAAGCCTTCAGTGAATAATAGTTGGAGATATGATTATGTTCCATATTTTATCCCATTTTTAAACAGATGGTTCTTTTCATTTAGGTAACTATAACTGTGACCAGAAACTAAGGTTCTCATTGTTTTAAGATTCTGTAAATCTCTCCACAGATAAAGTGCTTTTTCAAAATGGTTTAAGGGATGACTACTTGTTTGGAAATAATACTAGTCAAAACTAAGAATGACTGAGAGTCATAAAACCCTGAATCTCTTTTAATTTTCACAATACTTTAGTGAGATAAGTAGATCTTATATATTAGGACCTATTTTACAGTTGAGGAAACTGAGATGTAGGGAGATAAAATGACACTTATGGTTAAAGACTAATAAGTGGTAGGATGCTTTCCACTCTATCTTAAGGCCTAAGAATTATTATCTAATGTTGCTTCTGTAAAGTGTTAATTCTTTAAGATCCTTTTCACTTGGAGCTATTTAGTACCAATAAGGGCAGAAAAAAAGAGTTTGTTTAAATGAAAAATGTAAATCAATTGGTAAAGGATATAAGATATTGCCATCCTCGTGGATGGAAATTTTGGTGACTACATGCAAATCACATCTGAAAATTCTACCTAGATAGATATGATTTGAGGAGTTTGGAGACAGAAAATGAACTGTGGCATATATGTAATGACTTAAGTCACCTTGTGAAAGATTTAGAATGATTCCCTATTTATATTTCGGTGGTTTCATGGTTTAAAGGGACACATTGGATTTATTTATTACAAACTGGGGGAAATGAAGAAATAGTTCCAAGTGCACAAAATGAGCTGTTGGATCAAGTTGATGACTTTAACACTACAAAGAATTATGGAACATCAGTTCATTTGCAAGTAACTTTTTATAGTTTCATAGAGCAAAACTAAGAAAAAGTGAAAGAATATGTAAATATGTGGAGACTGGTTTTTAGGACTAATGATTTCTTAAGGGAAACTTGGTGAGTTGTTATCTTTTAAGTGAAAGCTGAGAGCCAGGATTTGTGTATGTTTTATTTTGTTTTAAATTTCAGCCACTGTACTAAATATAGGAAGTGGGAGAGATTAGAAGAGTAGGAGTGGCAAATGGCGGGGGGGAGGAGGAAGGAGGAGGCTGAAGAGTCAAGAATGATAGGGGTGGGGGCTCACTTTGAGAAGTGTTGTGTGATTTGACCAGATGAGACTCTGGGAAGCCGTTGTTGAGAGCCCCCCGGCTTTGAAAACCCATATGGTGATGCTTCCCTCTCTGGTAACTGTGATTTGGTATGGATGTAATGGTTGGACAGTTTGGAAGCCTGTCTGCTTGATCTGTGTGTTTCTCTGTTTTGAAACTACTGTCTGTATACTCTGAAGTTTGGGGTGCTGACCTTTTCCCCCTGAACTAAGTAATATATGTTTGTTTGATTAAAGTAAGCTTGTTAAC
Source organism: Gymnobelideus leadbeateri (assembly GCA_011680675.1). Taxonomy (NCBI): domain Eukaryota; kingdom Metazoa; phylum Chordata; class Mammalia; order Diprotodontia; family Petauridae; genus Gymnobelideus; species Gymnobelideus leadbeateri. The sequence goes on from WOXC01012247.1 coordinate 25,162, forward strand.
CCCCCCCCCAAAAAAAAGTAAGTGATAATGGAAGTCAAGTATCAGAATACGCAAACTGACAGAGAGAAACAAATCTCCCACTGAAGGCAGCCCAGCAGGCAGACAGGAAGGGTCCACTGCAGCATGCTGGGAGCAGAACCCAGCCCCACATGAGCCCATGGTTTTAGTCCCAGGGCAGCCCTGACCAACAGCAGCTGGAGCAGACCTGGGGAGAGTGGATCACCAGCAGCAGTGGCAGTTTCCAGAAATATCAAACCACAAATGCCAAAGACAGAGTAAAAGGTCAGTGAAGACCGCTATTGGAACTCAGGAGGACAGAGAGTGGTCTGGCCTCAGCCCCCAGAGTGAGAAGTGGTAGAGGCACTGCCTTCATGGCCATGCAGCCACCTCCACGTGGCTGCTTCAGAGCTCCTGGCATGTAGGGGGACCAGTGACCAGTCAGGGGGTAATTGCTCTTGACCTCTTGGCCTGGATCTAGATCACTGTCTTGGGTGAAGATCCTGGGGTGTGTGACCAATGAGCCAGAGCTTGTGGTGGGGTACAGAGAGGGCACCCAACTAATAGCTCCAGCAGCTGCAAAAACGCCAGCAATTTGGGACAAAGCTCTCCTCCCTGGAAGCAGAGTTCTACTGTGGCAAAGAGCTCAAAAGTCAAGTAATTGAGTGGCAATATGAGCAAGCAAAGGAAGCAAAGCAAGTACAGCAATCCAACTTTAGATTCCTTTTTGGAAACAAAAAGGATCAAATCATGGAACAGCAGGAAGACAACAAAGTCAGAACTCCAGCACCAAAAGCTTCCAAGAAAAATATGAACTGGTTACAGACTATAGAGGAGCTTAAGAAGGATTTTGAAAAACAAATAAGAGAAGTGGAGGAAAAATTGGGAAGACAAATGAGAATGATGCAAGAAAATCAGGAAAAGAGTCAACAACCTGACTGAAGAAAAATAATACCTTAAAAAATAGACTAACTCAAATGGCAAAGGAGGCAAAAGAAAAAAAAAAAAGAAAAAAAAGAAAAGAAAAAAAGAAAAGAAAAAAAAAAGAATGATAGGGGTAGGGACAGCTAGGTGGCACAGTGAATACAGCACTGGGCCTGAGTCAGGAGGACCTGAGTTCAAATTTGGCCTCAGACACTTGACACATTTACTAGCCGTGTGACTTTTGGCAAATCGGTTAACCTCAATTGTCCTCCAAAAAGCAAAGTAGTTTTGTCGGAGTTATTTGAAGGGATAAGCAACAGGAGTAGCCAGAAGAAGAAAAAAAAATACTTTGGTTCCTTGTTCCTGATTGACTGAATAAAGACTGCATTTATAGCTTTTGTCTCTCAGCTCCCCCTATAGCTTAAAAGAGGTGAAGCCTGTCAGAAGTGATGACCTTTTCTGCCCCCTTTAGTTTAAGAAAGAAAAGCAGAAAGAGGAGAGATAGGTTGCCTTGTTCTATGAAAAGAAGCTAGTCTCATTTGCTCCAAAAGTTAAGCTGGGTTGTCAGTCTTAGAGTATAGGAGATGCCAGCCAAATCTGCCCACTGCTCATTTTCCTTTTAAAGCCCAGTGAGGTAAGAATGTTTTTTTTTTACATTTTAAAAATATTTTTTAATGTAAAAACCTTTCATAGACCATACAGAAACAGGTGGCTCTTAGTGCATGGTTTGCCAATCTTGGTACAGAGTATAGAAGAAAAGAAGCCTTGGCCAGTATGTAAGTGATGAAGATGAACAAAGACACAATTACTAGAAAAAGTGCATTTATATAATGCAAAACTTTCTGTATGGACTAATAACATTTAAGGCTGCCTGCCATCCAGAGTTATGAGCTACCTGAAGAATACAGTTTTTTTCTACCATGTGTACTTCCCTACTAGGTTCTCATAAGTTTATGCCCACTTTCTCCCACTGCTATTGAGTGTATTAATGGAAGTGTAACTTGGGTTTAAGTGTGGATGGTGTCATGTTCCTTATTTATGTCCTTGCTTTAAAATAAGTTCCTATATCTTCTGTCCTGTTGCTAAATGAATAGTTCTTTTAATTTAAGTAACTTTAACTATGAATAGAAACTAATGAAAAACAAGTTCCTACTGACAAATCAGTTTTAACAACAAAAATACCTTATTTGCATAGCATTCTAAAGAGTACTTTTCTTATAACACTATAAAGGAAAAAGCAAAGGGATTATTATTCTCATTTGACAAATGAGGAACATTAGAATCAGAGAAGTTAAATGACTTGATCATGGTCACACAGCTAAAACTATCAAATCTATGATTTGAACTCAGAACATCTGATTCAAAACCCAGTCCTTTTTTATATGGCAATTAGCTGCCCCTTATCAGTATTATACATTTTTTTTAGAGTTCAACAAATATCTGGTGGTAGATCAATTTTGTGAATAATTTTGTTCATATAATGTGTAATTATATTAGTCCTTCAACTTTGTCTATATAAGGAAACAAGTTAAACAAATTATCTAGATAATTTGGGAATGAGAGTAAACTTGCTGTTTTAACATAATATTTCTCAACTGAAAGCCTAAATCTTATATACTGTGCTTATTGCTGAATCATGCAACTCAAAATGACCTGAATATTTTTTTATTTTAAATAATTTTCTGAATGAATCACCAATGCTTAAAAGGTAGACCTAAAAGGATGAACACTCCTCAATTATGAAATTATTCACAGGTCGGTGACCTGACTTGCCAATCGGCTATTCCCACAGCTTGAGTTTTTGAAAATGTGAAAAGAAATGTTAACTGCACCAGAAGCTGAGATCCTTAAGCGTGAATCACACTGTACAAGAAGTCACCGAGCAGTCAGCACAGATCTTCCAAGGGAAGAAGCTGGTTTACTAATGGCCATAACATTTAGCACTTAGGGGTCATGTCCATTCTATCGAGAGAAGGAATGAGGATGAAATATCAATGATAAAAGCCTTCTTGGTGCTACTTGCTATACTGTCAATGTTCTCACTAAAATGGTTTGGGCGAAAAGCATCTATTTTTCATGCGATTTTCAAATACTTAGGTGTGAGTGAGAAGTAGAAAAAGGAGACACACGATGACATTCATAAACCAAACCATTCATAAGCCCTGAGAGCTAGTGGGAAAATGTAGGATTATGGGGTACATTCCATAACCTGATTTTTTTTCACTAGCTAATTCTGGTATTGGCTGACTATGATTCCCTTCTGGAGTCAATTCAAATCAACAAGCATACATGAAATACCTACTCTGTGCTGGGTATTGAGTTAGAAACTGGGAATACAAACAGAAATGAAAATAGTCTCAACCCTGAGGGATCTTGCAGTCTACTGGCCGAGATAAATGCAAATGGTTTCAAGGGGACACCATTGTTCCCAAGGTGTCTAAATTCTAGTTCCATTGTGGGGAGAACACAAAGGTTGTTTTCACCCTGACATCTTCCCATGCTGCTGATAAGAGCACCAACCTCTTAGGTATATGAAGGGCATTTACTATGAAGAAGAAAAAGAGAATACTAGGGAAAGGAGAGAACAGTTACGGGATGAAGGGAGTCATAGTTTAGTTTATGAGACATTCATTTGCCATTCTTCTTAGCCCCCTCTTTCCATTAAATCTCATTTTTAGTTTAAGCTCAGTTCTATTACCACATCTAGGGGATTGGCTAGCCAAAGCTGCTGCTCTTCCCAGGCTTCTGGAATCTGTTCCCTCTAAATTCACTGCTGATGAAGCCTCAGCAAGGAGTCACTTTCCATTGCTCTCCAGTTTGCTCTTTGTAGCAGTCAACTTACCTTCAACTCAGCGACCAATATTTGGGCAAGTCTATGCTGGTCTCCTTACTAAATGTCCAGAAAGAAATGACTCTTCCCTATCTGGACCTAGAACTACCTCCCAGTATCAGGCCTTTTTTGTCTCCTTCATGCTAGGTTAAGGGCTCTAGATATTCTAGCTCCTTCAGAGACCACTCACCTCACTTCCCCTTTGTTTCTGACTGGTCACCTGAAGCAGATTTTATAGAGGAGATGTTTCTACTAGTTCAGGCTTCATTCAAAGCCTTGTGGACCCCAGGACCTTCATGATCCTGAACAGCTAGGGGCCTCTTGAGTCTATTCCTCCTTATTGAGGGGCCCAGACTTAAAGGTTCTAGGGAGTCCTTTTTATTCATTTAAATCCAATTCACTTGTAAGCCATGACATCTTCTTGATGTCATGGTCCCCTTTAAGAACAAAGGACAAACAACAACCTGTCAATAGTAGTAGCTGCTCCACTGGGGACCCAATTAGCCAATTCCAGTTAGGCAACATGGTTCTTTCCTTCCTTCCTTCCTTTTTTCCTTCCTTCCTTCCTTCCTTCCTTCCTTCCTTCCTTCCTTCCTTCCTTCCTTCCTTTCCTCCCTTCCTCCTTTTGCCCTGTCCACATAGGGAATCATACCCTTACCTATAGGTGTTCTGCCCAAAGGAATATAAATTTTGATCACTGAAACCTATCTTGGGGTTTATGAGCTAGATTTCTTTTTTATAGACCAAGCCTTAAACCCAAATCAATCTGGCTCTTATTGATTAGCCAACAATGGGACCCAGCCCAAGCCTCACTTGGTCATTATTTGTATGCTGATGGTTCAGAGTGAGTGTAAATAGCAATTATTTCTGTTTTGGTCAAAAACCCTGAGAATCCTCCCCTCTTAGATTGATTTTATTTTTTGACTAGATAAAAGAGGACAAGTCTCTAGGAAAGTTCTGAGGGCTAACCAGGTTCAAGCCATGATCACTACAGGTGTTGATAATTCTACTGACCAGGTTCAGACAGCACCTGTCATTACAGCTGAAACATAGAGCCCTTTGATTCAAACTTTCTTCTTCTTGTCAGCCATTTACCAAATGTTTGGTCCACAGATACAAACAGAATCAGTTTCTCCCTTAACCAAAGGTTTGTCCAAAGGACAAACAGAATGGGGTTCGCCTTACCAAAAGTTTGAACAAGGAACAAACAAAATCAGTCTGTACATGTGTTATAACGTGCCTATTTATTCTCATTAAGCCAGATAATCATGCATGATGGAATCACAAAATAATTCTGAACTCAGAAGTGAACAAGCTGAAGGAGATCCCTTTATGCACTTAGAGCAATTCCAACTCAGGATGCCTATGTCAACCCAAAATCATAGTCTCCATATATGTTTAACAAAAGTGTAGAAAAGGAATTTCTTAATGGATAGGTTGTAAATACAATAAGACAGGAGAACATCAAGGTGTCAGTTGAAATTATGGATCCAAGATCTCTGTTTTTCTTTTATCATTAACATGACATAATATAAGAAAACAAAAGAAAAGTCAAATTATTCAAGATAGCATCTGCTCCAAGGCACCTTGTCCTTGGTAGTCATAAACAGAAGAATGTTCCTCATTAGCTTCATCTGACCATTTAGTTCCTGGCACAGGAAGGGGCTTGTTGGGCTTACTTAGAAGGCCAAAAAAAAATGTTATGCCAAAGCACACAAAGCACTATGGTAAGTTGAGTTCAGAGTGGGCCAAAATGTCTTTCTCCTGATTGGTCAATGCAAATTTTAAGCCTTTCTCAGGTCTTGGAGTTCAGAATGGCTTGGGGAGGGGTACACACTGTATAGAGTCTTCTCTGCATCCCATCACCTATGGTCTCCTGAAGTTAATGGACTCAGACAACATTGAGCTGGAATGGATGTTAGGGATTAAAGCACTTAGCCCCGTGGCTGGCACACAGCAAGTGTGATGTAAATATTAGGTGTTGTTATTGTTTTTAGTATAATTATTAATTAGTCTTGTTATAACTATCCTTCATTTCTTTGGAGCATTGCTCCTTCTCAGTCCTTAATTGTTGCTCCAGGCCTTCTATCATATTTTTCAATAGACATTATAGAATCTCTGGGATCAAGGATTCTGTACTAAATAAATTTTGTATATGTCAAGCACTCAGTCCAGTATTCTGGTGCAATGGGTACAAAATAAAAGTTTATGATATCGTACAATTAAGTAAACAGGCCTGGAAAGATAAAGTCATTTGGCCAAAATCACACAACAAATTAATTACAAAGCTGACACTAGAAATCCAGCTCTTTTGATTCTCAGTGAAATACTCTTTCCACTCCCCCAAAGAATGGACATTCTCCCATAGATCTTAGATAAAAATCCCCTCACCTCCTCATCTCAGAGTAACAAGTCATTGGCATCACTTGGGCATCTTCCTTATGAGAAAGGGGTTTCCTAATATGCTACAATAACTGTATGAACATAAAGCATCACTTTCTCATCTACCTTCACTCCTCAATGAATGAGGCCTCTCAGGCCTCTTCCAAATCTAGGATAATGAGTTTATGGCTGTGGTAAAAGCAGTGATTCTGGAAGAGAATAGAAAAAGAAATATGCAATGAATCAATGAGGTAGGAAATTCAAGGCAAAGAATGGTAGGTTTGAAATCAGAGGGTCAGGATTCAAATCTCACTTTTGACACTTAAATTCATGTATGACCTTGGGCAAGTCTCTTAACCTGTCTGGGCCTCAGTTTCTTCATCTCTAAAATAAGGGAGCTGGGTGAGATGACCTCTAAGGCTTCTTTCAGTTCTCTATGATGTTTGGGTCCAATCTGTATGGATATAAAAATTTCCCAGGGACTACCCCTGAGGAAAACCCTAAATTTTTCTTTTAATTTAGCTACAAACTATATGAATACAAATGAATGATACAAATGAGTCCATTCAGCATTCATTAAATGCATGGACCCTTTCAGAAAGTTCTAGAATGTGTATATGGTCAAACAGTGCTTCAAATTTCCAAAGCGTCTTGAAGTCATACATTCAATATTTCCCATATTGGACATGATTTCACAAGGAAACCAGTAATACAAATAAAAATCCAGTTTGATTGAAGCCATTCAGCATACCTTTAATTAGCAATGGCCAGATCATTCTAAGGACAATAAAGTTTAATAAGCATATGATTCTTGAAATATTTCCTCCAAAGCCTTTGAGCTAATCAAGTGAATGGTGCCATTAGAACAATGAATTTGGTCTAAGAGTCTTGGTGGGAAAATTGTAGGTAGATATTAAAAGCTAATGTGATCTTGGGCTACATTAAGAGAGGCAAGGATTCAGATTCAAGGAGTAAGGAGATAATGACCTTGTACTGTTCTAATCATATTTGAAGTGTTATGTTCTATCTGGGCACCATTGATCAAGGACATTGATAAACTAAAGAATATCCAAAAAGGGAGAACAAGGATAGCAGAGAATCTAGAATCCAGGACATACAAGCTTTCAGTTTTATTTCAGGACCCTTATGAAGGCCATAACATATAAGGGGAATATTGTATGAATGACTATAAGATACTTTGGAAACAGAAAATGCTAGAGGTTCTTATAGGAGCCAGTTGCTATGTTTTCATTGTGAGCAATTTTATTTTACAAATCAGCCAATACTACAAATCAGGGTTTGATTTATTGTTCTGTTTATTGTCTCTAGACTTAAGAAAGTGATGGAGAAAATATTAATAATTCAGACTAAACTTAAAAGTGTGTCCTGTATACTTTTTATGGGAGAGGGGAGGGAGTTGGTTGTTAATTTTTACCAGCACACCCCTGGATATGAGAATTGTTTGAAGGAACTGGGGATGCTTATCATGGAAATAAAGAGATTTGTGATAGCCATTTTTAAGGATTTGAAAGGCTATCATGTGGAAGAGCTATCAGACTTATTTTGTTCAGACTCAGAGGATGGAGGGACTATAAGTAGAAACTTCAAAGAGACAGGTTTAACCTCATCTTCCAGAAAGACTTTCTAATTACTAAAGCTGTCCAAAAGTGGAATGGACTGTATAGAGAGGTGGCAGATCTCCCTCCTTAGACATTTTCAAGGAGAGGCTAGATAGTCACTTGATATGCTATGGCAGAGATATCACTGATGTACCTTCACATTTTCAAAACTGATTCTGTGAATTCAACTTGACAATGAACAAATGGATGGATGGGTGGGTGGATAGATGGATGGATGGATGGTTGGATGGATGAATGAGTGAAATACTTAAGTGCTTACTGTGCTAAGTGCTGGGGATACAAATAGAAAAGTATGCCAGTCTCTGCTGAAGACAACATATTTTGGAAAGTTTCAGCTGTAAGTCAGATGGAAAGGTCTTTTGGCTCTTAGGTTGCCATAGTAAAGCAGATGCTAATGCCTTAGCACTTATACTGATAAAATCATACCAGTATGTAATGTAGACCCATCTGAGAGTGCCAAAGACTTTGGTAGCAAGAACTTTATTTTCTGAGTCTTCAGTAGCTGTGACTGTAGCACCTGCTGGAACATTTTCCAGGCTATATCTCCACAGGGATTTCTTGCCAGAATTATGGCTACAGGCTGTGTCATAGAAGCTCTTGGGTTCAGTCTCCCGGGCTTTCTCTATCAAGGTATGAGGGGAGAAGGTAGTCAAGGTGTTGGTGGTGTTTTGACTTTCCTAACACATGCTGCCTCCCATCTCTTCTGCAGGGTGCCTTATTGCTTCAGTTAGGCTGGCTTCCCTGCCCTCTGTGTCTCGATTGGTAGGAAGTTACTGTATATGGCTGGACTCTTCTCTGCAAGAGTTAGTTCCCTGGATAATGACTGTGATGGCTGGGCTGAAAGCAGGACTAGTGGTCAGGAGAGTGCTGCCACTAGAGGCTTTTATGCTCATCTGCTTGTTGGTAGCAATTGTTGAGCAGTTGTTGCTGGCGGTAGTGATGAGGAAAGTGGATGCCTCTTCCACAATTGTCTCTTTCCTTTGCCTTTTCTAGTTATTATGTTGCTCCATCATGTAGCATGTTTCATACTTAACAAATATGTACTGAGTTGAATTGAGTTCCTGATTAGACCATACCCTGAATATGCTATTCAGTTGGTTAGAATGCCACAGTTTAAGAACTCAGATAAACTTGAACAGGTTCGTAGAAGGGAAATCAGAATGGTAAAGAGCCCTGTGTCTATGCCATATGAGGATCAGTTAAAGGAAATAGGCCTGTTTATCCTGGGAAAGAGAATAAACAGAAGATAAAGGAGTTGTCTTCAAGTGCCTTCAAGGGCTACCATTAGACCTGATCTGTTTGTACCCAGAGATAGGGGGAAGACAGAGGCAATGAGAAGTCACATTAGGTTTGATGTTAGAAGAAAGAAAAAATCCTTCTGAACAAGTGCAGCTATCCATAAGTGGAATGGACTGCCTTGGAAGATGTTGGGACCCCTTCATTAGGTGTCTTTGGGCAAAACCAGAATGAGTGAGTGGTTGCCAAGAGTATTATAAAAAAGAATCTTGTTTAGGAATGGGTTAAGCTAGATTGCCATTGCGGTCCTTTCTCACTCTGAAATTCTGTGATTCTATTTGGAATATAAAATGGACAATGAAATGTAGTAAGGTTTAATGGAATTTTGGTGATTGAGAATAATTTGACAACCATCCCTAGAGAGTAGGCATAAAATCCCACTATATATGAGTCTTTCTGGTGAATAATAAAGCTGAAAGCTTTTGTCAAATTCTTTTGACTCAGTTGCAAAGGTCTTATTTTCCCTAGCCTGGATAAATAAAATGTTTTAAAAAATGAAGTTGTTTAAAAAGCATAAAAGAAATCAAGTTTTAAATAGTGCTGCTATATTAAACCATATAATCATTAGTCTCCTGCAAAAATGCAGGAGATGTGTAGAAATGCCAGAAATATCACTGTATGTCAAGCTTTCCAAGGCTATTGATGACTGACATAAGCTTTTGAAACATCAAACAATATGTGTCAGGATGGACAGAACACTCCTCCTTATTTTAGACAGGATCCTAACACAGAGCAAAGAAAAAGAGTAAAGCAATTGTCTGGTGAATTTAATCAATGCAGAAAGTCAATTAGGATCGTTTGCTTAAAGAATTCTCCTTCTTTATTTGCTGTGCCCATGTCATCCCTTATAGGTTATTTCTGCATGTAGGCCTTTCTCTCTGTTGTAAAAGTTTTATAAACAGGGTTTATAGTTGCTCCCCAATGAATATTAAATTCCATTGGCCCCACAAAATTGTCATTGTCTTTAGGCACATCTCTTTATTAGAATCCTACTTCTCATCATGGAAAATATGAAATGGCACACTAGCCCTGGCTGATCATATTGAGATGAAAAGTCTTCTGTGGAGAGTCTGTATGTCTACTGTGCAAGAACTTGCCCAAGTTATATTTGTTTGTTTTTTTTAATTTTCATCACAGACTAAATAAGCATCAACAAACATAGACATTGCTATTCACAAAGGCTCAAAAATGGAGATGGTACATGAAACCAAGACTACTCTACATGTAGCTCCTAAGGTTAGAAAATATTAAAATTAGACTAGCTATGGATTATTTAATTTTTTTGACCATGGTAATTTTTAAAGACTTTCTTCCCAGTTATTGACTTTATGATATGCATTTGTAAAGTGAGAGCCCAAATGGAAAATATTACAGATCCTTAAAGCATTTCCGTGCTTGTCACATTCACTCATCAGTGCTTCTTCTTCTGACCCTAGTCTAGTCATCTCCACTTTCTTTAAGCCTTTAATTGATTCTCATAGCAATATGCTAAAATAACACTAGTATCTGCCTGAGGTAAAAAATAAAAATACCCATTTCCCTACAAACACCAATTCCCATAATATATAAACCAACCAGAAATGGAAAAAAAGAAAGGGAAAGTATATTCAATTGCTCATCAGGACAGCTGCTTCATACTCATTAGCTAGGGTCTGATTCTTTGTGGCTGTGTCTAGAGAACACTAAAATGTTTGGCTGATTCAGGCAATCATCTGGATGTTTTCTGAGTATGATGCCAAATATCCAGATATTTGGAAACATCCGTTTATTCTTTGGCATTATGTGGGCACAACCTTAGGCTCTAGGAACAAAAGCCAGTACTGTCCTCCATTATTTGTCCAGTGTGTTTTCTGTTGATTTCATTTTTCCTCTATTTAGCCATCAGTTAGGAACTATATCTCATTAATCTTTGTCAACAAAAATTCCTTGATGATCAGACTTTTAGGTTAGAATTAAGTTATTTGTGGAAATACTATATTAGGAAATGGGAAATGTATTAGTAAATCTGAATTGTTATATGTTCAATAGCAAAACTATGCCAAATATAATATTCCATTGAAGCTATCAACACATTCCATCTCCATGGGAACTAAATCAGCAGAGACTTGAAAAATCCAGCAGATAGATTACAATACCCTGCTGCTGTGTTGGTGGAGCTGAAATGTTTTAAAATGAGAATTTTTGAGGTCAAAAGACCTGCATAAGTCTTCATACAATCCCTTTAAACACTCCAATCCCTATATTTCTCAGAGAAATTGGAGCCTTATAAATATGAAGTAGCTGGCTCCAAGTCACCAGTTGAACAGGGCCAAGACCATAATTACTTTAAAAAAAATAATTGAGAATTGTAGAGTAAATTGCCCACTTGTCTCCTAATTCTAGTTTATTCCCCTTTCCATTCTGAATAGACCAATACCTCAGATTCAAGCCTTAGAGTTTTTTGAAATTATAGTTCATGGATAAAAGTGAAGTTATAAGATATGATCCCATTTGAAGTTGAAGACCCTCAACAGAAGTTCTGCTTTGTCATTAGTTACATTTCTATAGCCCCATATCCATGTCTAGAGATCCCTCTGGTAAAACACTTTTGCATATAGTCCAAGAAAAAGTCCATTTCCCAGTTGTGGATACACAGACACAAGGGGAGACCTCAGTTGGATATATTGGGCAGGTAACATGTATATGAAACTGTTAGCACTCATTTCATCCATTTTTCCTAAGCTGTTGAATTTCCATCTCACAAACATGACCAGTGATGAGGCCACTTCCCCTAGGCTGCAGGGGCAGGGAACCTGCAACCTGGAGGCCACATGTGGCCCTCTAGGTGCAGTGTGGCCCTTGGTAAGTTTGGATTCAGTCAAAGGGCCAAACTTGAAGACCTAGAGAGCCACATGTGGCCTCCAGGCTGCAGGTTCCCCCCCTGCCACAGAAGATACAAACACAAGACACACTTTCCAAGCAGCAAATTCAACTTATTTAACTCATCAGAAGGCTCCAGAAACCAGCAATATGCCATTGTGACAGCATTTTCCCACAGCAACAAAGGCTACTGCCAAATCTCTCTGGAACATGAACTGTTCTGCTCTGTTCCCTGTCACTGAAGAATGGTCCTGAGCTAATTTCCAAATCACTTCTGGTCTTCTGGGAATAGAACTTGAATTAAAATAAATGCCTAGTGGCTGGCTAATCACCACATACTCATCAGAGCTATTCCCTAGAGGTGTCTCTCTCTGGAGTGAGTGCCTGCTCCCTCTTCCTTTTGTTCCACAAGGTATGAGTGTTTTGGCATGCCTGCACACTCCTAACATCTGGGGAAGGGACTAAGTATTTATTAAGAGCTAAGAAATTGTGCTAAACACTTTGTGTATGTTATTTCATTTCCTCTTCCAAACAATTCTGTTTTGGTTTGGTTTTTACAGTATTAAAATACATTTATTTTAGTAACTTTTATATAAGGTGTATTTTTAGTTTTGTAGCTCTATCTTAAAAACTACATTTTATTTTCACTGACCTCTAACTGAAACTTAGTATTTCCTTCCAGTTTTAAAAGCATTTTTTTTTTCAGAGAAAACGTCCATAGACTTTAGCAGAGAGCCAAAGAGATATGTGATACAGATATGGTTAGAAATTTTCTGCTATTATTAGTTTCAGGAAGAACTGAACTTATACACTCATTATTTCTCTCAACTTAGACTTGAAAAGGTAACTGGGAGATAGGTGCTATTATTATCCCCATTTTACAAGAAATGGAGGCAGACAATGGTTAAGTGACTTGTCCAGGATCTAGTAAGCTGAGGATGGACTTGAACTCACCTCTTCCTGACTCCAGGCCTAGTGTTGTGTCCACTGCACCACAGAGCTACCACCTAACCAGCTGGAAAATCCAACCGTTAAGAAACCACTCTCCCCTCAAAGAAGGATCTCAGAGTCCCCTCTTCCAAGGCTTATCTTGACATACTTGAATACAACATCTTTCACTAGTGGAGTTATTTGAAAGAAGTGGACAAATCTTAGCTTCCATTCTACTTCAAGTGAGATAAATGAATTTCATGACCTTTAGGGGACTCCAACCTCAACACAAGCATGCTCCAGTAACAGTCACTCTGAAGCCTGGTCAGGTCATAAAAAAACAGCAACTTCTATTTTAGTTCGATGCCAACTTATTAGATTTGTGTGCGAAGTTGGCTTATAGGTCTCTGGGACCTTTTAAGGTTGAAATTTAGTGACTGAATTTCAGTCATTCTGACCAAATTAGACCCAGAAAATTCTGTTCCTGGATGCCTCAACTTCTATTCGTTTGTTGGCTGTTGTTCTTTGTTCAATCTTCTCTGTGGCATATAATGAGACATCTGGCCTAAGCCTGACATGGCTTTAGCTGCATTATTTTAATCATGATGGAACATGCTCATCTGCTCAGTGAAATTCTGGCCAGTGCAGCTATTGAAAATGATGAGACATGACTTCCAAGAGTAAAGCAGGTGCTTCTGTGATCCTGACTTATTAACTCACAGAGCCAGAAATGACTATTTTAATTGCATTTGGTATGGGTATTTTTTCTTTGGTGTTTCTCAAACTTCCTGGAAATTTATTAAAATGACTGGAGTCCAGGAGTGGTGAATCACACCTCTAGCGCCTTCTACTGAAGGAAGCTGAGGCTGATGGATCCTCTGAGATTGGGAGTTTTGAGCTGCAGTGGAGTTAAAGTCAATATGGCACTAATGTAGTTAGCCCTCAGGAAAGAAGGGCAGCCAGGACACTTAGGAGGAGAAAATAACCCCCCACACACACAAATGGGGCAAGTTAAAGGTTTGGTAGCAATCAGTATTAGGTTCAAGCTGTGGTAAGTGGAAGTTGTATTTCCAGAGTGGGGGAAATAAGGAGATAGTGAGAGAGAGAGAGAGAGAGAGAGAGAGAGAGAGAGAGAGAGAGAGAGAGAGAGGGAGAGAGAGAGAGAGAGAGGGAGGAAGAGGAGGAAGAAGGAGGAGAAGGAAAAGGAAGAGAAGGAGAGAAGGGTAGGGTAGGAGAAGGAAAGGAAAGAGAAGAGAAGAGAAAATTTAATGATTATTTCTCACATCTCCATTCAAAATTGGAACCTGACTTGTGTGGGTGTTTATGGATTGAGTCTATTGGGCTAATGATCTGTGTTCTGATTGTGGTCTTTTCTCCTGGTCAGTTTGCAAGAGTAAAAGCATTTGTGAGGAATGAACAGTTTTATCTTCATTATGTTACTTCATCAGATTTAATCATCTTGTTCAAAAGACGGCAATACCTTTCCTTTTAGAATAACAAAATGTGAAAAACAAATGTTAAATGGGGGAGAAGGTCTCTTTAGATACTTTATAGTTTCTAAATTTTGAAATGGAGAGAATGGAGAATGGAGCTTTTATTTACAGCTTTGACATTTAGGACATATCTTTCTCATAATAACCTTTTGGAAACTGAGACCCAAAGAGATAAAGCTAAAATAGATAGCATCTATTATAGACAAGGATCTATTTGTACTTCCTTCACATTCTAGAATAAATAATGGGATTCTTGTCCTCAAAGAGTTTACAATCTAATGGTGGATATGAGAAACATACATAAGTACAAGCTGTTGAAGTTAAAAATCCCACTAATAATATATATGTATATATATGTGTGTGTGTGTGTGTGTGTGTGTGTGTGTGTGTGTGTGTGTGTGTGTGTGTGTAGAGAGAGAGAGAGAGACATAAACACACACACATATAAAACCTTTAGTTATTATAAGTCATTTACTCTCTGAGTTCAGTTTCCTTATTTTTAAGATAATAGGATTGGACCCAGTGATCTAGAAGGTCCCTTCCAGCTCTCAATTTCCCTCACCTCTAAGAACCATATTCATTTAGGTGACAAGTTCATTGTTCACTGACAGAGCAAAGCTAAACTTTAGCATAGTCCAACCCAGGTGGAATAATCACACATTCTTAAGTGGTGTCCAAATAAATGAGATTTCCCTGTGTTGCTTACTGGAATAAATTTTCATTCAAGTTAATTGGTACAAATAATGACAGGATAATCTCTCTAGCTTCCCTGGTTAAGTTTTCTCTGAATGGTGATGCAGCTCAAACATTCTGTGCTTGAAATGAAAAATATAAAGTGCAAGTCCCAAAGCCTGACCCAGTCCCTCTCTCTGAAGCTTAGGCATAAAGCAGTAAGCTGGGTCTTGGTTAAGAACCCTTCTTTTCTGGCTTCTTGTTGGTAGAATGAGTCATGAAATTTAGGATAAAGGAAAAATGACTTGTTTATATTTTCTTTCTCTAAATGTATGTCTAGCATCTTATTTAGGAACACAGCTGCCAATGGGGAGGACACTCTGCATCCTAAAACCTGATCATTTTAAATTGTTTTAACTGCAATAGTGCAAAGAGTCACAGAAAACTGTTCATTCTGCTTATCTCTCTCTAACATATTGTGTTTTGTCCATTTACTTCCTCAAGAGCATCTGAGCATTCAGAAAATGTGAAATGTGGTGGTAAGCAACTTAGTTCCTACAAAGAGGTAATTTTCTTCCTATCTGCCTTCCATATTGATTTCAACCCATTGCTAGGCATAAAAGTGTTATTTTTTTCTTTCTCCTGAAAAAATGAAACTCACCAACATAGTAATCTGTTCTTTTTTGTATTTCTTTTGTAATATGCATCTTTAACCTTCAAAAAGGGAAGGAATAAACAAGCATATTATGCATTCTGGGGATTATTCATTTCTGTACATTTTATCAAGAGCTGTCTTATGAACATTTGGGGTTTATACCACACATAAAGCTCCATATGATTTCCCACTTTTCACTTTAAGGTAAATTCCATTCATCACTCTGAATGTTTTCATGATTTTCTTCTCTCTCTAGCCATATCCTTCCATTCTCCATCCCATTTTTCTTTAACTCCATTCCATATACATTTGAGCCAGCAGCATACTATAGTAACTGTGGTTAATGAAAGGCCTGGTTGTGGACTCAGAAAGACATGGGTTCAAGCCCTGCCTTTAGTCACCTAAATTTTCAAGTGTGTTCAGTCATGTCTGACTCTATTTGGGGTTTGATTGGTAAAGATACTGGAGCAATTTGCCATTTCCTTTTTCAGCTCATTTTACAGATAAGGAAACTGAGGTAAACAGGGTTCAGTGACTTGCCCGGGGTTACATAATTATTAAGTGTCTAAGGCCAGATTTGAACTCAGGTTTTCCTGACTTCAGGCCCAGCCCGCTCTGCTCTATACCACCTAGCTGACCAAAGTCTTCATTGGGACTGGGAGAAATACAAAATTTCAGTAAGAGGATTGGTGGTCCCTACTTACTTACAAGGAACTTGGGGGAGGGGGATGTTACACAGATAAATATACATTATAGAAGATAGCATCTGATAAGTACAGAGAAGTGTGAGCAAACTATGGAGTCCAGAGGTGAATTCCTTCATATGCTCCTCATCAGTCAATCAACAAGAACTTATTAAACACCTACTATGTGCTGAGCACTATACTTTCACCATTCCACCTTTTCCCCATGCAGTTTGCTCACACTTCTCCTTTGTACTTATCAAATATTATCTTTTATAATATATATTTATGTGTGTGTGTAATATCCCCCTTCCCCAAGTTCCTTGCAGGCAGGTGGAGCTCTCTGTCTTCTCTAGGACTTAGTGACACTTCTCTCTCCTAATTTTCCTTCTACTTTTCCCATCACTCAGACTCCTTAGCTAGTTCTTCAACAATGAGACTCACTTGGGTCTCCCCCAATGTTCTACACCGAACCCTCATCTCTTTTCTTCTATACTCTCTCACTTAGTGATCTCATCTCCCATGGGTTCAATTACCATCTCCATGAAGATGACTCACATAATTTATCTAGCCCTAGACTTTCCCCAGAGTTAGAGTACAGCAGCATTACTGCCTTTTGGAGATTTTGAACTGGGTAGTTATTATTTCAAATTCCACATGCCAAAAACAGAACATTATCTCCATACCTCCTTTCTGACCAGCCCTCCCCTCTTCCCAATTTCCATCTTACTGTCTTATCAGACCCCCAAGCCTATGACATCAGTACTCTCCTCAACATCTCACTGACTAGGCTCCCAATATCTTGTTGGGGAAATGGATGCTTTCTCCCCAGGAGTATCTATTTTCTCCTTTATTCAACTCATCTAGCAGTGTTGACCCACCAGTACTGCCTGCCTAGCCCTCCAGGGTCACATCACTGAAGTGCCCATGCTATGGGATCAGCCCTCTGCCCTAGCCCCTATAGAGAGAAAATTCCAACAGCTGCACCCATGATCAAACTGTTCTCTCCTCACCCTCACCTTTGTTCTCCATCCCTAAAATCTGTCCAATTATTGTTTTTGTCCCAAGTGAAAATATGCCTAACCATGGCTCTGAACTGGATCCTTTAAACCCTTCTCAAAATACATTTTTCATCACAAAGGTTAATCAGCTAACCCTTCCTGTGTGCTACTTTGTTCTTAGTGGTCTACTCAGAATCTATGGGTTTGTTTTTTAAACAATAGCTAACATTTAACTCTATCATTCCACAGAATTTCCTACCACTAGTTATTCTCCAAATCTGCTAATATTTTTAAATCCTGTGATCTAAATATTGGTCCGCCATTATCAACCACTTGAGTAACTGAACAAAATGTAATGCCCCGCCCTCTTTTTGACTTATGTTTCAGAAGCCACATCCAAGAGATTTAAGTTGATTGTGGGATGCAGGACGGTGAAGGTTGACAAAGCCAAATCTAGTGGTTATGGTATAACTATAAGTTATACTATATATATATATATATATATATATATATATATATATATATATATATATATATATATATAAGCTATAAGTACAGGTGCCCAGCACATAGGGTTTTTCTGCAGAACTCTATCACTCTTGTTTTCATTTATCTAGAACTTTAGATGTTTACTAGCTACTCAGTACTGGCCCTATCCTCTGTCCCTACTTGATTTTCTTCTCCTGTCAAAACATCTTTCTCAGCAATGCAAGGTTCTAAGACAACTCCAAAAGAGTCATGAGTGAAAAGACTATCCACATCCAGAGAAAGAACTACGGAGTCCGGATGCAGATTGAAAGTAGATTTCCAGGGGGGAACTGAGTAATCATTTTCTTTTTTAAAGGGAATAGTAAGCCAAATAAGTTTGAGAACCTCTGGTCTAGGGTCTGTTCTTCCAGAGAGTGATAATAGGTGATGATGGATTAATAAGATTATCATTAACATGGACTTTTTGCTCCCCCTGGAGGATTCTAAATTTAGGCTCAAACTTGATGAAAAGGTGTTTGGCCAGGTGATATTGTTGTTGTTGCTTATTTATTTGGGAATTTTGTTAGTTTGCTTTTTTAGGGAAAAAGTTGGTTTAGAGTAAAGGACATTGCATTTTGGATTTAAGAGACAAAGATACAAATCCCCTGTCTCACTCTCATTAACTATGTGGCCAAAGGAAAATCAGTTTACCTCTCTGGGCCTCAGCTCCCTCATCCAGGTATATATTTCTACTACCTACCTCCCAGGGCTATTTTCAGGAAAGCCCTTTCTAGATATATTGTTTCCTGGCCCCTGAGACTGCCCCAGGTAGACAGTCTTCTACCCTACTTGTCCTGAGGTCCAATGTTGTGTCCAGGATTGCTCTGTTCTGTCCTTATATCTATTGAAATGGCTACAATAGGAAAGCAAGGGTAGCCTCTAGAGAGTCCTCTGACAAAGGAAGACTCTTCACCGCTCTTCTCTGCATATGAGATTCCAATATATAACAGCAGCATCTTGAGATTATAGCACTACTCATGGAACTGCTATTTATCTCATGCAGATGCATATTTTTCAGAGGAACCTGAACTTAATGTGCATCATTTGGGGTTGGCCATCCTTGCTGAATTCCCTGATTTCCATGGTGCTCTACCAGCTCCACACCTCTTTGCAGAATATAATTATAATTGACATCAGCTGTGTCTTGACAGCAACCCAGAACAAATTAGTTTGAGCAAATTTGCTTCCTAAAATTTAACACCCCTCATCACCGGCTTTTGTTATCACTGACATTGATTTCTCTAGAGTTTCAAATCCCCATAGCTGTCTTCAGATTATTAATTAATGGGGCTGTACGAAAAGTACTGTGATTACCTGGTGTCTTCCATTGGCAGTGTGGGGTAGAGGAGGAAGTGCTGAACATGGAGTCAGAAATCCTGGATTCAAATCCTATCTCAGCCACATGACTTTAGTCAGGTCACTTCCATCCACTTGGCCTCAGTTTCCTTCCCTGTAAAATAAGAGATTTGGAACTAAATGAAGTCCCTTCCAATTCTAAATTTCTCATCAATGTGTATCTATGACTACCAACATTCAATTCAGCCCCAAAATAGAAAACCACAATGATTTCAGAAAAAAGTTAAGCATTATTACAATCAAAATCCATATAGACATAGAGTTCTTAACCATTGCTGTATGTCATTGATCCCTTTGGCAATCTGGTGAAACCTAGAGACCCCTTTTCAGAATCATGTTGTGGTTTTTTAAAATAAATTACAATAAAGGTGTGGCTAGGTGGTACAGTGAATAGAGCTCTGGCCCTGGAGTCAAGAGGACCTGAGTTCAAATCTGGCCTCACACACTTAACACAAAAATTAGCCATGTGACCTTGGGCAAGTCACTTAACCCCAATTGCCCTGCCTTCCCCCTCCAAAAAGCCAAAAAGAAAAAAATTACAATTGGAAGAAATGCTAAATCTAAGTTAGAGTTTAGCAGAAATAAAGAGGTAACTAATTTTTCCTTAGTTTCCTGATCCCCTGAAATGTGTCTCTAGATCTCTCATTTGAGGTTGAGTGATTTGTCCATGGCCACTCAATATTTAACAGAAGCAGACATGAGAAGTGAGTTCAACAACAAGAACTAGAAGCAAAGAGGATAAAGTGAGAGCAGGACTTGAATCCAGTCTTCTTTGCGCCAGCCTTGCCCTTTGTCCACTCTATGTTCTGTCTCTGCTTTTCAGGGAGGCCCTTTCCTTACTCCCCCCAGAGCCCTGGGCAGGAGCATCTGCAGTGGCCATAGTGGGATAGGTGCCTGCTTTCCCACCCCCAAAACACACTTGCTGGTCTTCCTGGAGGGGCCAAGGAGGCAGGTGCCAAGATAGAAGGTACAGCTAAAGTAGGCAAAGGTAAAGCTAGAAACATGAAAAGAAATAAGTCCGGGTGTGAAACTATAACTCAAAGAAATGAACAGGACATTGGATTTCCCAGAATAATGACTCTTAATATCACCAAGATGTCTGTGGGGCAGGTTTTTAGCAGCTGGTCTCAAACACCCAGGGGAAGAATTTCAACAGTGTGTGTTACTTTCTATGAAAGCAGTTTCAGGAGGAAGGATGGGAGCCAATAGCCTAGGCAGAACATAGAGCGTGCTCTGATATATTTCACACCTGGAAAGTTCATCAAGGAGAATCTTCCCAATAAAAAGATACATCCTGAGGATCTATTCTCCCATATAGATTAAGCATATTAATAATGAAAAGAACAGTATGAAAAATAGGTTATTGTTCATTGGCATTATCTCTAAGAAATACAATGAAAACAATACTCATATGATATAAAATAGTTTTGAATAAATGAAAAAATGTATTAGGTGTTTTAAGTACCAAACACAATTATAAGTGCTGGAAAAAATAATACAAGAAAGTAAGATAGCACCTGCCTCCAGGAACTTATATTCTAAAAGGTGAAGACAACATGTACCGGATAACAAGAGTTAAAGAGGGTTAAAAATGGAAGTGTGGGGAGGTGGTCAAGATGTGACATCCTAGGTCTAGGGCCCAATGAGATAAAGCAAAAGTTAACCAATCAGAGCCTAGAGTCCCAGAGGCTAGAGTCCAAATTTCCATAGGGTAGCCAGAATTGCTTGGAAGAGGGAACATTATATAGTGGATGGAGAGTCAGGTTTTGGAGTCAGAAACATCTGAGCTCAAGTCTGAACTCCGACACATGTTACATGGTAACACTACATGTGTTACCATGAGCAAGACATTTAACCTCTCAGTGACTCAATCAACTCTCTCAAATAAGGGTTCTCAACCTAGGCTCTGTGAATTTGTTTTTTAATACTTTCATAACAGTCTTTCAGTGTAATTTGTTTTTCTTGTATTTTATTTTAGGCATCTAAAAATAGTAATTTTAGAAGGGACTCATAAGCATCATCAGACTGCCAAAGGGAAGTGGGACATAGAAAAGGTTAAGAACACTTGGTCTAAGAGACTGTAAGACACGGATGAGTTTCCTGTCTACATTGGGAAAGTGGGAGTTGCCTCTATTAATGAAATCACAAGTCTAGAAACACAAAAATACCTCATCTTACATTGTGTTTTGAAGTCTGCAAAACCTTTTCATGGTACATTATATCATTTGATCCTCACAACAAGCCTAGTTACAGTGATTAATCCCTATGGAAATATGAGAAAACCAAGACTCAGAAAAGTGATTTGTCTAGGGTCATACCACTGGTAAATATCAAGGATGTGATTCAAATCTAGGTCTCAAATACAGCACTCTATCCACTATTCCCAGCAGTGCAGGGTAGGGGGAAAGGTGCTAGATTTGATGTCAGAGGAACTAGATTCAAATCCTGATTGCTACTTACTACCTATGTGATCTTGAGCCAAGACAGTTCATCTGGGGCCTGTTTCTTCATCAGTAAAAAAAAAAAAAAATGAAGGGTGAGGAGGTATGTGGACAAAATAATAGGAACTCCCTTACTGTTCCAAATCTGTGATCCTATGGAAAGAATCCTTTGAGAGCTCCCCAAAAGCTGTGCTAAGACAAATTTCCATTAAAATGTGGCGTTGAGGGGCGGCTAGGTGGCGCAGTGAATAGAGCATTGGCCCTGAAGTCAGAAGGACCTGAGTTCGGATCCGGCCTCAGACACTTAATGCACACACAAGCAAAAACCTAGCCATGTGACCTTGGGCAAGCTACTTAATCCCAATTGCCCTCCAAAAAGCAAAAAAAAAAAAAAAAAATGTGGTGTTGAAGGAATGGTTTCCTGCCTGACAATCACTACGCTATCAGCTATCACCTGGGCAAAGTGCAGTCAAGTGTTTTTTTTTAGTAATAATTTCTAATACCCTTCCTTCAGGCAGAGAGGAATATCAATTCCTTTTGAAAGGCATCCCCAGTCTTTGGAGGTTCTAAAACACCAGTAAACCAGCACTCAGTCCATTAAGGCAATCACAGAAACCCAAAGTCATTGGTTCAGGCCCCTGGTTTGCCTTTCCCCATCAGTACAGAGTTGTCCCTTTTCAACTGATTTCTCTGCTGTTTATGGACGATTTCTCTAACCCCATCTGGAGCCTCCTTCAGTAATTTAAGTAAATCTCCCCAAAGCCTGAGCAAATCGGAATTATTCCAGAGGATTTCCCAGCCTGCTGAGTCGAGGTCGGTTTTGCAGTAATCTCCATTGCACTTAAGTGCTCTCTGCGTAGGCTGTTGTCTAAGTAAGCCCCTGTAGCTTCACAACCAAGTTATTCCCCAGGAAAAATTAGGATTCCCAGGAAAGGGATGCAAAGATAGAAGAGATGTGTAAACATAGTCCTTAGTAATATAAGTGCTTTTGCCAGATGGATACGGCACTTATTAAGAGATTACTATATGACCAAGACACACTCATCCAAACAAGTTTATTTGCTATTCATAGCACATACTATGCCATCTCCTCCCTCTGGGCTTTTGTACACCCTGTTCCCCCTTGCCTTAAATGCTGTCCTTCCTCCCACCTGACTCTTGGAACCCCTTCAAGGCTCAGCTTAAGTGTCTTCTCCTTCAAGAGATCCCTCCTGACTTTCTCATGTATTAGCACCACCTCTCCTCACTCTCATAAATCTTTGCACTCTCTAGTCTAAATTTTGTACACTTCTGTCCATGAATATCTTTCTCCCAGTAGAATTCAAACTTCTTGAGGGAAGGGACTTTCTTTTTTATTTGTATCCCTAATGCCTAGCACAATGCTTGGCACATAGTAGGTCCTTATGGATCATCTGGTGTGGTCACTCTGTTATCCCACTTACTCTCCCAGTTTATTTCTACTTGTAGATGTTTTTTATCTTCCTCACACACAAGTCATAGTTAGCAATAAATGGCAGCCATCCTATGTCCTTCCATTGTCCCTGAGTCACCTGAGTCTTTTACTATTCTAAGGTTGTGGTGTTCCATGATTCTCAAATGAATACAGAATGTAAGTGTTGAATAAATGCTTACTGATTGATTGGTACAGACAGAAATACAGATGCAGTATACCTCCCCCTTGCCTTTGGTGGGGAGGCTAACAAAAAACTAACATTGAAACTATAACTATATCTTGAAATAGCAAATCATCATTTTTTTCAGAGAGAAAAGAGGAAAAATGTGAAATCCAGTGCAATTCCTAAAAAAATAACTTGCAATGTAATTTTGAAGTTGGCATATTATATACAATGTGTCTATACATATATACACACATACGTGTGTATTCATATACATGTGTATATGTGTATGTGTATATATATGCATGTGTATGTGTATATGTATATGTATATGTACATGTATATGTATATGTATATATAAGGACCATGATACTTTAAGCAGTACATTCCCTGTTCCTAGGGAGGCTAAGCCTGCTAGGTCACTTAAGAATAGGAATTCTGTGCTGAAGTAGGGTTAAAACCAACTGGATGCCCACATTAAGTCTAGCACCAATGTGGTGAACACCTAAGAATAAGGGAGCCACCAAAGGATGTGGGAACTGGCCCAGGTTGGAAATGAAGCAGATGAAAGCTGATCAGCACTGGAATCAGGCCCACAAGTGACCATTGTACCTCCAGCCCAGGCAAGATAAGGAGACTCAATTTCTGAAAACAAACAAGACAAAATTCACAAATTAGCCTTATCTGTGGAGCAAAGATAATTTTCCTAACTGCAGTTATCTCATTCAGGCAACAAGAATACACCATGTTGCAGTTATGTGATGCACAAATGTTAGAAGGATAAGACTTTAGAAGGATAGATGGTCCGAATACTGCTTGTCTAGTTTGTGTAGAAATAGGTACAATTGTATAGATACACAACCCATTGTATAGTCTTTAGTTACCCTTCAATTAATTCTCCTCAGGCAATACGAACCATGTAGTCTAAGATTGTAAGAAAGCCCTTAAAGCATATTTCAGGCTAATACTTTCCCTACTTTTTCCACTGCAGCAAAATCTCATTAATTCTGCTCCATTGATTTAAAATTTATGATAATTGGGGCAGGGGCCTGACTTAAGCTTAGCATTTTAATATCTGTGTAGAAAAGGTTTGCTAAATTTTTCAAGGGAATAACCATGATTACAGTGGGATTTTCTAAAATACTTGAGAGCAAACTGTTTTCAAGTATCAAGTGTTTTAAGAACACCTATTCATTTATAAATAATTGGCATGGTAATTGCTGACATCAGGCAATTCCTTAAATGAATTTGAGTTACAGAAATCTATTTTTTACAATTCTGTAACTTAGACTTTAAGAAAAGTAGATTTCATAGTTTGACTTACTCCCAATTAATCTGAATTTGTGACACTTTACTGTAACTTGAGGGAAGGTAGGAATGTTGCTTCCATAACACCCACTTTACATTGTCCAATAACGAGTTTTTAAAGTGTTATTTCTGTTAACGCATTTCTGCAGACATAGGCAAGGTGACATAAATGGCCTCATTCAGCCTTGCCATAATGCTACTCTAGGGACTTGATTGAGTCTTTGGTTGAGTTACCTGGTCTTAATGACAATGAAATTGAAAATAAGACCAGCAATGGCTGTTTCAAGGAAGAGAGAGAGATTGATTTGCTATCAGAAAGTCAGAAATTAATTGTGGCAGATTGTCCAATATGTGTGAGGCCTTGTGCCCCCTGGTGGTGGAGAGCAAGCTAAACGTGAATTTATTCACAATTGCCCTACATGTTATTCCCAATTTGGAAATTCAAGTGTAAGTGAGACGGGCAGGAAAGGAGCCTCTAATGAGCTGTGTGCCATGGGGAATAGGGGCTCAGCAACAGGAGACAGCCATCATGATGAGAGGAAGATTAGAAGTTTGCCTTGGACACCAGCCAAGATCTGGAGAACTTCTCGGGCCCCAGTTAAGATCAGAGCTAATGGGAGACTGCAATACATTCGGTGAAATGAGTCAGAAATGGTTTCCTACCTTTTCCGTACCAAGGTCTCAGTGCAGCCACATTTAGTCATGTTGGTGAGACACTCTGGATGACTTATCACAACTCTCCAAATTCCAAACCTACAGACTTCTCAGAACTTATCAAGCTCTCTGGCAATAACGGTTCCTTCCTGTATTAACACTGCTCTCCCTCTCAGGAACACTCATTAATCATTCTACCATTCAAATAATAAAAATGAGACTGCTGCCTGTGGGGCTAGAGGATGAAGCAAGCCTGTAACCCTGCTAGTGAGGGAGCTGTCCCAGCTGGAGGGGGTGCTACTCATGTGCTGGTCCCATCCATGAGGGACTGCTCACCTCTCAGGCTGTGTTTAGGAACCCAAGAGTTTGACTCACTTGCAAATTTGAGCATCTGTTCATTCTGCTACAGAGAACACCAGGTTGTCTCCTTCCCTGAACAAATAACACAAAAAAACCTCGCCTGCTTGCCTCATAAGCTAGAGCGGCCACAGGCTATGTGGTCACACAATAACTAGCAAAGGCTTTCCTCATGTCCCTTGTACCATTAATCATTGAGCTTCCTAAGGCTCAGGGGCTTCCATGGATTGGGGGTGGGAAGGAGCAGTTTTCAATCATCCAACATTGAGCTCTCTTGTTAGGTGAATCCTCCTTGATGCATTTGGCCGGGGGGGGGAGGGTTGTGCTTGAACAGTTTCTCTCACATCCATGAACCTGTGGGAGCAATATGGCCGCTATTTCTTATCATTCCCTCAGTCAAAGTGAGTGTGTCTGCATCTCCTCAGTCCCACTATGAGGGGAAGGGACCTCCTGACTAGGGCTTCAGTTTGCTCAAGATGGCCTTTCTTTTATTTGTCTGCTGCTGCTGTGATTTTATCCAATTGTGCTAGCTATGAGAGTGCCTGTTGGCTTCAGACATAGCCAAGTAATAATGAGGTTGCTAATAGGCTGCAGTTGTTTTTCTAATATTGCTTACAGGTTGTGTGAGACCATTCAGCTGGATGCTCTCCTCAGATAACTTTTCTGATAAAGTAACCTTATCACATGGATGGCTAGCATTGGAGGTACAGTCTGTGATGGTTAGATAGGTAATGAATGACCTCAACTGATAGGAATTCCATACAAAAATCATGTTCTACTCTTGCCTCATTACCACCGTGTTCCACCTAATTGTATAACTTCTTACATTGTATTTAGAAGCTTGTACCTGGTTTGCCTTTTATATTGTAATCCAAGTCTTATAAATGGCATCTGCTTATGATGAGATTTTCATATTTCACTAGCTCTAGCCAGTAGATATTTTAAGGTTACCACAAATATAAAAGGATTCTGCATGACATGGAATTTACCCACTATAGGTCTTTATATGACATATTCTAAATTAAGTAACACCTTAACAATGTCAAAATCAAGGATTTGTTTTGCATAATTTAGGCTTTAAATAGAAGGTAGTTAATTTGGAATAATTGCTTTCCACTAAGATGAGGCTATCATTTATGCAAATGCAAGTGACACAGTTTAATTGTCACTGCTCTTGCCATTTAGCATTATTCTATCAGAGGCAGGGGGCAGCTAGGTGGCACAGTGAAAAGACTCATCTTCCTGAGTTCAAATCTGGCCTCAAGCCTGCTAGCTTTGTGACCCTGGGCAAATCACTTAACCCTGTTTGTGTCAGTTTCCTCATCTATAAAATGAGCTAAAGAAGGAAATGGCAAGCCACTCTAGTATCTTTGTCAAGAAAACCCAAAATGGAGTCATGGAGAATCAGACACAATGGAAATAACTGAACAAATTTTAAATAATGCATAGAAATAAAATTCTTCTATAAAATTAGGTTAGACAAGGTGGTCTCTGAGATCCCTTCCAATTCTAGATCTGTGATCCTATTTTCCTCAATCTTCATTGTCAAGGATGTGCTTTATCATACATTTATCTATTAGTAACCATTTTGTGTGGAACTTTAAGGTTTTCTACATTCTGTTCATCACTGGTATCAAACTCAAATAGAAATAGGGCCACCAAACTACATAAGCATCCTTGTGAATGTATTGGCTTAGAAAACCACATATTAACATCATCTATGTTCCATTGTACTTTTATTTATTTTGTTAAACATTTCCCAATTATTTCTTCAATTAATTAAATAACTAATTAATCTGTAACCACAGGAAAATTGGCCCACGTTTGACAACTCTGTTATAATCTATCTCATCTGACCATCCCAACTCTGTGAAGAAAGTACCAGCATTTTCATTTTACAGATGAGGGAACTGAGTCTGAGAGATACTAAATAACTTACCCTAGAGTCACAAAACTGTTAAGTATCAGACATAAAATTTGAACTCAAAAGTCTAAGTCTAGGGATCTTACCTGGGTAAACAAAAAACAGAAGGATTAAGAAGATTGGATTAAGCAGTGAGGAAAAGATGGTAGGATTTCAAGACCCCTCACCTGATCTTGAATATAACCTGATCTTGTCAATAACCAATCCATTTTGAAAGTCTTCCTTTGCATTTTCTGTAAATCCACTTATCAAGTTCATCACCCTGGGTATGTTTAAAATAAGGACACTTGGAGTCAGATATGTTTTTCACTAATCTTGCTATGCAAATAAATTCAAGAGCATTTTTTTCATTAAAAGTACTAATAAAAACCAGTTCCCTCTCAAAATGATCTCTCTATGGTAATTCTAAGATTTTCTTTTTTCAGTTGCTGATACTAACATTTTAATTAAGAGTAATGTATATAATATTAAAACAGGTCCCTCTCTGACTATATTTTGCAGGGGTTCTTGCATAAATGCATATTATACTTTGTCAAAATATTTTTCTGCATCAGCTGAGATAGTCACATTGTTTTGGATTTTTTATTTTTAATATGCTTATGCTGATTATTTTCTGACATTAAGCCATCTTTGCATTAATGATATTCTGTATGAGTTGCTATAGTGTTTTTTGTTTGTTTGGTTGGTTGGTTTTTTTGTTTGTTTGGTTTTGTTTTGTTTTGGGTTTGTTTGTTTGTTTTTTTGCTTTTTTGGAGGGCAATTGGGGTTAAGTAACTTGCCCAAGGTCACACGGCTAAGTTTTTTTTTTGTTTGTGTGTGTGTGTTAAGTGTGTGAGGCCAGATCTGAACTTAGGTCCTTCTGACTCCAGGGCCGACGCTCTACTCACTTCGCCACCTAGCTGCCCCATGCTATAGTGTTTTATATGACTACATTTAAAATTTTTGAATGGTTACTCATTAACAATATTAGTCTATCATTTTGCTGCACTTTATTCTTCCCTGATTTAGATTTTAGAACCACATTTGTCTCATAAAAGGAATCTCTGCTTTCTGAATTTTTAAGAATAATTTGTATAGTATTAATACTAATTGTTCATTAAAAGTTTGATAAGGTCTTTAATAAAAAAAATAAAGAGCAGCCAGTTTTAATTTGGTAGATTCAATAGAAGGAATGAATATAGGCATTTAGTAGCAATGTTCACTAGAAACCTTTTTAATATGGAACAAATACAACAAATCTTTAAAAATCTGATAATGCTACTTGACTTTTACAGTGTTGGATCTTGACATTTCTGAAGCAATATCAACAGGACCCATTTTCATTAGCATTATCCTGGGGAATTCTTGAAATTATCTTCTCTGATGCAACATGTAGTACCATATGGCACTACTGCAGGAAAATTATCACTAAACTTGGAGATCTGCTGGTGCTTAATACCTTCAAGTGAACTAGGTCACAGTCAAATAAACTGTAATGAATACAAGTAATGGAAATACAGACAGCTTTAAAAACATTACAACTCTAGGCTTTAAAAACATTACAACTCTAGGCAGGTACATAACACAGTGGACAGAGTTCTGGGTCTACACTCAGGAAGATCTATGTTCCAATCCTGCCTCAGACATTTACTAACTATGATCTTGGGCAAATTACTGGATCACTGTCTGCCTCAGTTTCCTCAACTATAATATGGTAGTATTGATAGCACCTACCGCCCACTCCCACCTCAAAATAATTGTGAGAATCAAACGATATGATATTTTTAAGTACTTAACACAATGCCTGGGACATACTAAGCACTTAGTAAATGTTTGTTTCTTTCTTTGGCTCAGGTGTGTAAAAAAAAAAAAAAGATATATGGTATAGCAATCTTTTCCAAGATGCTAAATGTACACATCCTTTGCTTTCATTCTTCCTAGTCAAAGAGGCCATCCCTATTGGAACACTCTCTTTATCTCTGTCATTTTGCCCAGATAGAAAAAGGTTTCACCCTACCTTTAATTGTATAGAAAGACAGTTTGTCTACTTTTGTGGTTTACCAGCAATCAATGTAGTTTTACCATAACAGGAAATTGTTCTCCTGAGTGTCTTTGATAAATGTCTTCTGTGTTTATTGTTTATGTGATAGCTTTGTTCTTCAGAGCACCCAAGGACTGAAGAACATTCTCGACAAAAAAAAAATCACATGGCAAATTACTTATATCAGAAAAACTTTGATGACTTGTACCTTTAAACAAATAAGTCTCTAAACAGAGCTTAACCAGAACTATAAACATTTTAAATACACACCAAGATCATTAAGGAAAAGAACTCCATTTTTCTATCTATGTCTCTCCCCCAGTGTCTACTACAGAATGAGCTAAATTCAAATTTAAGTGTAGAGGGAAAGAAAATGATGAAGTAAACATAAACAAGCTCTTAGAGCCCTACTAGTCCTATCTCCTCATTTTATAGATTGGAAAAATAAGATATGGAGAGGGAAAATGTCTAGAGTATCAGATTTGGAATCAGAGGATCTCATTTGAATCTCTGCCAATTGCTTTCTTTGTGGCCTTGGGAAGTCTTTATAAGACTACATATTTTTTTTTTTTTGCTTTTTGGAGGGCAATTGGGGTTAAATGACTTGCCCAAGGTCACATGGCTAGTTTTGTGTGTTAAGTGTCTGAGGCTGGATTTGAACTCAGGTCCTCCTGACTCCAGGGCCAGTGCTCTATTCACTGTGCCACCTAGCTGCCCCCATATTTAAAATTTCTGAATGGCTATTCCTTAATAATATTAGTCTATCATTTTTCTGCACTTTATTCTTCCCTGGTTTAGATTTTAGAACCATATTTGTCTCATAAAACTTCCCTGGGTCTCAATATTGTCATCTGTAAAATGAAGGAATTGTGCTGTGTATATTCTAAGGTCCCTTCCAGCTCAAAATCTACAATATTACGCTCCTGAGTTAGGTTTCAATAGCCACTGTTCCACCCTTCAGGGTACTGTGCAATAAGGCATTCATCACTGGTCTCTTTGGCTTTTGAATTGTTCTGCCTTGGCTAAAGCAACCTGCTCTTTTAGTCTGCTTGACCTGAGGCAGGTATTTAGAGGTGTTCCTTTTGTCTGGGCCATGGCCCTCAAGGTCAGGTTTTATGCTTAATGCTTCTTTGTATCACCAGTACCTGGTATAATGCTTTGCCTATAGTAATATTCATTCAATGCTAGATGATGATGATGATGATGATGATGATGATGATGATGATGATGATGATGATGATGATGATGATGATGATGGTGGTGGTGGTGGTGGTGGTGGTGGTGGTGGACTGTGAGGACCTACCAGATGCTGGCTATGTACTGCTTGCCATGCTGAAAGAAACTTTTTGATCTTTTGATTATACCCATCAAAATAATTCTGGTAATGTTATTTTACCATTTCCATAGGGTTTTATGTAGTCATTTTTCAGTTGTATCCAACTCTTCATAACCCCATTAGTAGGGTTCTTTGCAAAGATAGGTAGTGGAGTGGTTTACCATTTCCTTCTCCAGCTCATTTTACAGATGAGGAAACTGAGGCAAAAAGGGTTAAATGACTTGCCCAGAGTCACACAACTAGTAAGTGTCTGAGGCCAGATTTGAACTCAGGAAGATGAATCTTCCTTACTCCATGCCTAGCACTTATCCACTGTGAATTTTAGGCTAGATCTCAGGAAAATCTTAACCATTAGAACTGTATAAATGAGCTGCCTTTGAAGATAAGAGGTGTTCTCCTACCATCACCCCCTCCCATTCTGTTATCAAAGTTCTTCAGACAAAAGCTGAATGACCACCGGGGGTATGTTGTAGATATTTACATTCATGTACAGAATGGACTAAAAAGCTTATGAAGTCTCTTCCAAATGTGAAATTCAGTTATTCTGCAAATACCTATTCAAAGTATTTGGAGGAATCCCTTGCAATTCACACACATGCACTTAAAACTTAGATTTTTTTTAATATAAGAGGATCTGCTAATATACTATTTCAGAGATCACAATTGATAAAATCCTGGCGAATATCACTATTTAGTGAGGGTGCTCTATTCATGATGTTCACTTCACCCCAGCTCAATTCATTCCCCAGTTCTTGCCCTCCCCACCAGGTCTGCCTTGTCCTCCTGGAAATGGCTCTGTACCAAGTCTCAGGATTAACAGGTCATTCCTTCCTCCCCAACACACACACACACACACACACACACACACACACACACACACACACACACATCTTTACATCTTTACTTTGCTTCTTTACTTCCCAAGTCCCCTTTAGGTTTTGTGTTGTCTTTTTAGATTGTAAA
Source organism: Gymnobelideus leadbeateri (assembly GCA_011680675.1). Taxonomy (NCBI): domain Eukaryota; kingdom Metazoa; phylum Chordata; class Mammalia; order Diprotodontia; family Petauridae; genus Gymnobelideus; species Gymnobelideus leadbeateri. The sequence goes on from WOXC01012247.1 coordinate 57,027, forward strand.
CTCCTCATGAGTAGAGACTATTGGATTTCTTGTATTTGTTTTGTATTTGTATCACCATCAGCATTTAGCACAGAGCCTGGCATATATTAATCATTTAATAAATTTTTATCTTCCTATGTATCAATCTAGCACACAGTTTTATTTAGATAGTTTTATGTCATAACATCGAGTTGCTATGTAGTCCATTATTACTAAGAATAATAGCTTTCATTTATTTATATGGCACTTAACAAATGTTAGCTCCTTATATCCTCCCAACAACTTTGGGAGGTAGGTGTTAATATTATTCCCCTTTAGTCAATAAGAAAACTAAGCAGACTATGTGACTTGCCCAGGGTAACACAGATCCAAAAAGGGTCTGAGGCTGGATTTGAACTGAGGTCTTCTGGCTCAAGGTTTAGTGTTCTGTTCATTGTACCACCTATCTAAAGCCACCACACTGGTTGTAAGAGGTGTTATCCTGGTTATGTTGAATACCTACAGTAATCCTAACATCCTTCAGGTGCCACAAACAAAAAATAATTCTCCCCCAACAAAAACATACTCTTAGATTGTCAACACCCCCCTTATTACTTAATAATAATCTACATTATGAATTTTTGTTTTTCAATGGTGTAAGTCTTGTCTGACTCTTCATGAACCCATTCAGAGTTTTCCTGGAAAAGTTGTTGGAGTGACTTGCTATTTCCTTCTTCAGTTCATTTTACAAATGAGGAAATTGAGGCAAATAGGGTCAAGTGACTTGCCTAGAGTCACACAGCTAGTAAGTGTCTGAAATAAGCTTTGAACGCAGGTCTTCCTAACTCCAGGCATGGCACTCTATCCACTGAACCATTTAGCTGTTCATGTCATGAATGATGATAGCTAATTTGGAAGAAGGTTATGTCTTTAGCCTTGAAACCAAAAATGTCTTTGTGCCAACTTTCACAGATGTTCCCCTATATTCTCCTATGCTCCAGTCCTCACACACCAGCCTGTGATTTTTCCGCAGCTCCTAAGATTCTTTTACCCTTAGAAAAGGGAATTGCTTACTTTCTGCATCATTTACATGGATGATGCTGAATCTATTTATTCAAAATGAATGAATCACTGATTACTCCAATAGAGTGTTAATTCAGGTTCATATTTGTATATAATATCAGAATATCTCCATCCACTAATATCCTCCTCTGATGTCTCAACATGATGCAGAGGCTTCTCTTGGTTCTCAAATGCCTAACAAGGTCAAAACTCTGATAATTCATATCAAGCTGGAAAGGCTTTAAGAATTGGCAAAGAAGGGGCAGCACAGTGAATACAGCACTGGCCCTGGAGTCAGGAGGACCTGAGTTCAGATCCAGTCTCAGACACTTGACACAATTACTAGCTATGTGACTTTGGGTAAGTCACTTATCCCTAATTCCCCTCCAAAAAGCTAAAAAAAAAAAAAAAAAAAAGAATTGACAAGGAAGCCTGTGACTGTTGTCCCAAATCAGCTTAATCAAGTGCAAAAAGTCTCATTACCAGAAGTTTGCCCACCAGACGATGAATTTTTTCTTTCACAGAAATTCACAATAAGTTCTATCAGGGGGTAGGAGGTTTTTGATCACTATCAGAGAGGGTATACCCTGGTTGGCAAACCCCAGAAGCCAGTTTAGTCCAATGCCCTCATTTTACATATTAGGAAAATGCAACCCAGAGAGAAAGGCTGAATGACTTTCCTAAGATCACATGAGTAGTGAATATGAAAGTCTTACACTAAAATAGGACAGAGTTGCCTCTCTCTCCTAATACACTTGAAGGTTAACTTTTCAAAACCCACTTCAAAATTGGCTTTCTTGCCTTCATTTTTTGTCCTTTCTACTCTTGTTCTAGCTTGTCATATAAAACTGCACTTTTATGGTATTTTAACACCTTATCCTTCTAAGGGGATTTACTTAATAAATGTTAATACTCATCACAATTTTCCCAGTAAAGAGCTTGCCAATTTCCTCTTTAGCATTGAGTTAGGGGGGTATACTTCAACTCTGTGGCAAGTTTCCCTGTACCAAAATAAAGAGATTATAATAAATGTATTCGTTTCTTTTTCTGCCACCTTTGTCACATCACCTAGCTGTATCTCTGGAAACTAAAAACATCATCTTCATAAATACTTTAGAATTTCATTTTCATCTCAAAGGTACAGAAACAGATTGTCATATATAAAACACATACATATTTAGATAAACTATATAGATAAAATTGATAATAAATAGATAAAATAGCCCATCTACCATGCATACATGCTCATGCATGATGCTCAACCAGAGAGACACATCTTCTTCATATATGATTTTGGAAATCAGGCATCATTCAAAGCTACTTCCAATCTGTTTCTGGTGACTTCAAATGGCATCTTTTTTTGAACCTGGATATATAATTGAGCCTGTTCTTTTTGTTACTGTATAGGCTTCCTCCTAGCATGGAAGGTGGTGGGCACAGAGGGAAGTAAGTGAGTAGCAGCATGCCCAGGTATGACCAGAAATAGTATATTTAGGTGTTCTGTTCCTATGCTTTGTGAGGCCACTGGGAGCCGGATACCTCCAACTAAGCTCTCCACCCGGTCATTTCCCCAGTCCAGATTGTTCCCTCTATCTGATACTTTGGCTCAGTAAAAGATAAAGAGGAAACAACACAATCGACATATGTCCTGGGATTTCATGTGATGAAAGGGATCCACCAGCCCCCCTGGGGTTCCATAAGGACTCACTAGTGATAGAACACAATGGTTATTTTAGCATATGGCCAATTACCCTGCCCCTCCTACACACAACATGACCCTGTCTCCTGCAGAGACTAATTCCTCCTTCCCTTGGCTTGTAGCCCAAATTATTTCAAACTGAAATAATCTTTAATTTTGGTCAGTTTCAAACAAACTCACATCTTCTGGCATGTCGTGATGGATATCCTTTCTATTTCTGTACCAAAGTTGGAGGCTCTCTCACAATAAACTGCATCAATAGGAATCATAGCTTTAGAGTCAGAAGGAACCTTTAAGATTTGCATACATAAGAGTTCTTTTTCCCCTTTGGTTTTTCCACATCTGTGGAAATACATTGTTTTGGGTTTTTTGTCTTTTTGGAGGGGGGAAGGCAGGGTTTATTGGTGTTAAGTGACTTGCCCAAGGTCACACAGCTAGTAAGTGTTAAGTGTCTGAGGTCGCATTTAAACTCAGGTCCTCTTGACTCCAGGGCCGGTGCTCTATTCACTGGGCCACCTAGCTGCCCTGGAAATACATTGTTGTGTTGTACATTCTATCTTTGTTGTTGTTCAGTTGTTTTAGTCATGCCTGACCCTTCATGACCCCATTTCAGGTTTTCTTGGCAAAGATGCTGAAGTGGTTTGCCACTTCCTTCTCCACTCCATTTTATAGATGAGGAAACTGAGGCAAATAGGGTTAAATTACTTGCCCAGGATCACACAGCCAGTAAGTGTCTGAGGCTAGATTTGAATTGAGAAAAATGAATCTTCCTGACTCCAGGGCTGGCACTCTTATCTACTGTACCACCTATCTGCCCTTCCCTTCTATCTTAAATAAGATAAATTCAGAAGATCTAACATATTACAGAACCTATGTGGGAGTTCTGGGTTAAGTTAAGAGGACCTGGTTTAAAATTCTGGGTCTACCTGCTACCTGTACGACTTTGGACCATTTCTATTCCTTGGATCTTGGCTTTCTCATCTGTAAAGTTGAGGACATTCTACCAGCTGACTTATGACATTCCTTCTATCTCGATCTGTGATTCTACAAGCAATTGTTATACTCCCCTTTTTTATTGAAGAAACAAAGGTTCAGAGAGGAAGTGACTTACCTCAGGTAACACAGCTCATAAAAAGGAGAGCCTGGAATGCTGTTTGGATTCAAGAAGAAATCAGAATGTATCTTGGCTTAACAGGTTCTATCCCTCCATTAGCAATGGGCTTTGGAGGGGTGGAAATAGGGAAACTCTGAGGGCACCACCCCTTTACATATGGCTCATATCAAATGTTACATTACTTCATAGCAAGTATGTTGCTATCATTGAAAGAGAAACCAAAAATGGGTTGGGTCAACAGAAGAATAGAGTAGCTTCATATATGCCCTATTCTATTCCATGGCTGGTCATATAAACCCTCTCCAATGTCACCAAGTAATATGGCTGCATCTTTAAAGTTCCTAAATGAGATTGGTGATATGACTTGAATTAATTTACCCTCAGTCTGGATCAAGTCAGCAAGCATTCATTAGGCACCTATAATATGCCAGGTACTATGGTAAGCATATATCAGCTAGTGTTCAGATTTAATTTTTAAAATTTATTTTTACTAAATTATCCAAAGCAGCATTTTTGTCTGCATTGCCTAATACCCTCCAACTGGCATTTGTTATATATTGCACCAAATTTTTGTTTTGTTTTGACTTGAAACTTTAATTTAATTGATAAAGGGGACTCCCAAATTAAGAAATCCCCTCTATCAATGTAGGTCAATATCTTCTCTGCAAATTATAGTATTAGACTTTCCTAGAGCACTGAAAAGTTAAATGACTTATCTAGGATCACTCAGCTCATATGCTCCAGAGACAGGATTTGAATCCCAGTCTTTCTGGCTTCTAAGCCGTTCTCTATTCACTCTGTCATACTGCCTCCACATAGGTACATGTATATTTATGTATTTATATAAAATATGTATTTTTCAAATACATATGTTTATACACACATAAATAATGCACATATCTATATGTGTAATTGTGTACATACTTATATATGTATAACAATAATCCAAAAATACCAATGGACATTATTCATAGGTTTTCATTGGTTTAACTGTATATTAATAGAAAAAGTTCACGTTCATTTCATTATTTTACTCATGATCTGCTAGGCTGAAACAAAGTTATAAACATATAACTTAAAATTTTGGGCATGAAAATTCTATTCTTGAAATAAATCAACTAGAAATGCATGATTCTTATGAAATTATTTTATGTTGATTTTTAGGGAAAAGTTGTGACAGTAGGTTAAGAATTAGATGGAAAGGGGAGGTTAAGTGGTGCAGTGAATGCAGTGAATAGAGCACTGGCCCTGGATTCAGGAGGAGTTGAGTTCCAATCCAGCCTCAGACATTTAACATACACACACACACACACACACAAAAACTAGCAGTATGACCTTGGGCAAGTCACTTAACCCCAATTGCCCTACCTTCTCCTCTACACCCCCCCCCAAAAAGCAATGAAAAAAAGAATTAGATGGAAAGTTACATTGAGTATTTGAATATCAATAGATATATTTTCATATATCTTGTACAGGATAAAAAATGGCTTGCATCCAAGTAGAATTAAAGGTCTAATATACTATTTTAAATTATAAATCACCTAATTTTCAAAACTGGGAGCTTTGCTGTCATTTAAACTATCCTTTTTAAATTAAATTATTTTTTTCAAATAACAAGCATGTATATTGTCTCCCTCCCATCACAACTCCACCAAAAAAAAAAAAAAGCAAACCTTTGTAACAAATATGCTAGTCAAGTAAAACAAATTCTTATATTGGCCATGTAAAAAAATGTGTTTCATTCTGTATGTGTAGTCCATCATCTCTTTGTCAAGAAATGGGTAGCATTCTTTATCATTTCTTCCTTGGTATCATGATTGATCATTACATTAATCAGAGTTTTTAAGTCCCTAAACATTGTTCATTTTTATAGTTGTTGTTTCATTTAAATTGTTACTTTACATCTGTTCATACATGACTTCTCAGGTTTTTCTGAAATCATCCTTTTCATCATCTTGTATAGAAAATATGAGCCATTCTATTAAGATATCATCATTTGTTTAGGGAATGTTTTCCCAATTTTTTGGCATTACCTTAGTTTCTAGTTTTTTCTACAACAAAAAGAGCTTAAACATACACACACACATGTGTTTGTATACACTATATGTATATATGTATTGTATGTGTGTATATGTATGTATAGTTTTATATTCAGGAACATTTCCTCTTTCTAAGATGTCTTTTGGGTTTAGGCTTAGTAATGAATCATATTGCTGCATAAAGTGATAAATAGCATTTCATAACTTTGGGGGCTGGGTGATGAATTACTTTCTATAATAGCTGTACAAAAATATTATTGAGAAAATTGGAGGAGCGGCTAGGTGGCGCAGTGAGTAGAGCCTGGAGTCAGAAGGACCTGAGTTCAGATTCCGCCTCAGACACTTAATGTACACACAAACAAAAACCTAACCGTGTGACCTTGGGCAAGTTACTTAACCCCAACTGCCCTCCAAAATGCAAAAAAAAAAAAATTGGGGGGCGGAGCCAAGATGGCGGAGTAGAAACAGCTCGTCCCAGCATCTCTGCCCCCAGATTCCCCACAAACTATGTAAAAAAGGACTCTGAACAACTTCTGGAGCCCCAGCACCCACAGAACGACACAGAGAAGCTAACCTCCCGCTGAGGACAGCCCAGCAGCCCTGCAGGAAGGACCAGCGCAGTGGTCTGGGACCTGGCAGCGCGCAGAGCGCAGGAGCCGAGCCGAGCCCAGGTCCACATGAGCCGAGGTTTTAGCCCCAGGGCGGCAGGGCCAGCAGCCGGCTGGAGGAACCCCAGAACACCAGGAGCTGTGGAGACTCCAGAATTATCAACATAGACTTGCCTAGGACAAAGTAAGAGGTTAGTGTCCTATGGACTTTGGGACCTGTATTTGGGGAATGCGTCAGCTCCCTCCCCTGGGGGCTAGAAGCCGCTGAGGAGACACGCCATTTTGTAGTTTTCAGAGGCAGCTCGGGCTCCCAGCCTACAAATCGTGGGGAGATCCAGCGATCAGTCTTGGGGGGTAATCGCTCTTGCTTTAACCTCCCTGGACCTGGATTGTGATCTAGGGTGGAAGTTGTGGGTGGGTTTACAGCTTGCCAGAAACGGAAGTTGCCCCCCACACGTTCGGGACGAAAATTCCTCTAGCTGGCCTTAAAGCCATAGTGTGGCAACAAGCCCAAAAGTCAAGCAATTAAGTGGCAACATGCCAAGGCAAAGGAAACAGAAAAATGCAACCCTAGACTCCTATTTTGGGGGCATAGAGCGGGAAAAGGACTGTGAGGTCAGAAGTCCTGCTCCAAAAGCCCCAGGGGAAAACATGAGCGGGTTGCAGGCCATAGAGGACCTTAAGAAGGACTTTAAAAATCAAATAAGAGAAGTGGAGGAAAAATTGGAAAGAGAAATGAGAAGGATGCAGGAAAAGTATGAAATGAAGGTCAACAGCCTGACTGAGGAAAACAACACCTTAAAAAATAGACTAGTTCAAATGGCAAAGGAGGCCCAAAAGGGCAATGAGGAGAAGAATGCCTTAAAAAGTCGAATTTGCCAGATGGAAAAAGAATCTCAAAAGTTCACTGAGGAGATTCATTCCTTCAGAGTTAGACTGGAGCAAATGGAAGCTAGTGACTTTATGAGAAATCAAGATGCTGTTAAGCAGATCCAAACAAACGAAAGATTAGAAGGCAATGTGAAATATCTCATGGGAAAAACCACTGACCTGGAGAATAGATCCAGGAGAAACAATTTAAAAATTATTGGACTACCTGAAAGCCATGATCAAGGAAAGAACCTAGAATTCACCCTTCAAGAAATTCTCAAGGAAAACTGCCCTGATGTTTTAGATCCAGAGGGCAAAATAGAGGTTGAAAGAATCCACCGATCACCTCCTGAAAAAGATCCCAAAAAGAAAACTCCCAGGAATATTATAGCCAGGTTCCAGAATCCCCAGATCAAGGAGAAAATACTACAAGCAGCCAGGAAGAAACAATTTCAATATTGTGGAAACACAATCAGAATAGCCCAGGACCTGGCAGCTTCTACACTGAGGGATCGAAGGGCATGGAATATGATATTCCAGAGGGCAAAAGAACTGGGAATGAACCCAAGGGTCACCTACCCAGCAAAAACTGAGTATTTTGTTTCAGGGGAAAATATGGTCATTCAGTGGAATAGAGGACTTTCAAGCATTCTTGAGGAAAAAACCAGAGTTGAGTAGAAAATTTGACATCCAGACGCAAGAAGTAAGAGATGCCTGAGAAGGTAATCAGGGAAAAGAAATCAAAAGGAACTTATCAAAGTTGAACTATTTACATTCCTATATGGAAAAGTAATATCTGTGACTGATGATATCTTTCTCACTATAAAAATAATGGAAGAAGGGGGTGTGGTCATATGAATACATATGTGAATGTGTGTGTATATGGTTACAGTTATATATGGATAGAGGGCATAGGTTGAATTTGTTGAGAAGGGAGAATACTCAAGGGATGAAATTATGAGGTGAGAGAGGAAAGTGGCAAGAGGAAATGGGGAGAGACATGGTAGGGTAAACTATCTCATGTAGGGGAAGTGGGTGCAAAGGAGGGGGAGAATAAGGAAGGCTAAAAGGGCAAAACCACATTCACATTGAATTTGGTTCAGGGAGAAAATGACATACATACTAAATGGGATATCTCAACCTGCAGCAGGATAGGGGAAGGGGGATGAGAGGAGGGATGATGGATGGGAGGGCATCCTTGGGGTGAGGGGAGGTTGGAAGTACCCACTATAGAAGAGGGACAGGATCATGTAGGGAATGGACCAGGTGGGGGATGGGATGAGTGGGAGGGAATCATAAGCAGCCTTGTACAATATATCTACTATGATAATGTTTTGCATAGCTAGACATGTACAACATATACTGAATTACTTATCTCCCAAGAAGGAATGGGTGACAAGGGAGGAATGAAATGGATCTGAAATTCGAGGTCGTAACATTAGATGTTTCAAATATATATAAATACTATTATTAATACTCTTTTGCCTATAATTGGGAGATAAGATGTGCAGGCATTGGGACACAAAGATTCATCTTCCTCTAATGGAAAAGTCGATGGGGGTATAGGAGAAGGTATGGGAGAGAGCAGATTGGAGGAAGCGATATCTTGTGGGACTGCTATTCTGGGAGGTTGGGTAGGGGAATAATGGGGGGAAAATGATTGTAATTCAAAATCTGGTGGAAATGAATGATGTAAAACAGAAGTTAATAAAACATTTGTTTAAAAATAAAAAAAAAATTGGAAAGCTGTCCAGCAGAAATTAGATTTAGGCCAACACCTCACATCACAAACCAATCTGAGTTCCAAATTATTACATGACCTAGACATAATAGGTCACATCATAAATGAATTAGAAGACCAAGAAGTAGCTTGCAGATCCATGAATAGAGGAAGAGTTCATGACCAAACAAGGGAAAAAAAGGATCACAAGAGATAAAATCTATAATTTTTATTACATAAGAAGCTTTTGCATAAACAAAACCAATGCAGCTAAGATTATAAGAGAAATAAGGGGAAAACTTTTGCAGCAAATTTCTAGGATGAAGGTATCATTTCCAATATGTATAAAGAACTGATTCATATTTATAACTTTATGAGCCATTCCTCAATTGGCAGTTAAAGATGTAAACAGGAAATTCTCAAGAAAAGAAAGCAAAGGTATCTACTACACATTTTTTTAATGCTCCATATCCCTAATAATTAGAGAAATGCATATAAAGTAATTCTGACTTCCTACCTCAGATTTACCAGATTGGCAAAGTTGATAAAAATAGGGGGAAATAATAAGTGTTGGAGGAGCTGTATAAAAACAGGTACCCAAAAAACCCTTTATAGGATATTAAATTTAATTACATTTTAATTCAACTATCATTTTCTAAATTATTTTAATTTAAAAATATTATTTATAAATAAGGTCTATCAGATTACATAGTGACTAGTTTTGAAAATCAGAACCCTAGAACTAAAGAATCTTAGATAAGAAAGGAACCTCAGATGTCTTCTAATCCAACTTATGCAGGAAATTCTGTTCTCTCTGCAACATAACTCATACCTCTACACTGTTGTGAGAAAAGAAAATATAGATGTCTTCCTTGTGACATTTTGAGGCAGGACACAATAAAGAATTCAGTCACTGACTTTTTGGACATATTGTGCCATCTTTCTGGATGTCAGTTTCCTACTCTGAAAAATGAGGGGATTTAATTAATTGATCTGGAAGTTGTGGTATTCTATGAGTCTAGAACAAGAGTTCTTAACCTTAAGCCCATAAACTTGTATTTGAATATTGTGATGACTATACTGTGATACCATTGGTTTTCTTTGTAATCTTGCATATTTAGTTTTGCATTTAAAAATATTATTCCAGGAAAGGGTCCATGGGTTTCACCAGAATGCCAAGATGGAGAAGGAGGAGGTTAGTGCTATAAAAAAAGGTTAAAAATCCTTGTACAACTGTTAAGAAAGATGGCCATGATACCCACTAGGGTATTATTCAAGGCAAGCAGATGTGATTCTGTCCATCTAAGCATTATCAGCTGCAGGCATCAGCACTCCAATTTCTTACACACAATAGGATAGTTCATGATGAGTCTACAGATTAAGAAAGCTTAGTCAAACAAGGAAATGCTCATGCCAGCAATGAATTTTTAAGGTTTGATGCAATCTAGAAAAGAGTAACATTTCTAACAAATTGTATGATGGGTTGTTTTTTGGGTTGGTTGGTTAGTTGCTTGGTTACTTTTTCACCATTCCTGTGAATGTCTGTAACTTACTAGGAAATGTTCTCTCTTTCTATGTTTTGGGGATGCTCACATCTTCATCAGCAACTTTGAATCTTCACTGATGTATGAAGTTTCTGAGCAACAGTGCAGCGGCACTGAAAGTTCAGGAAGCAGTTTGGGGAGTTCCGTCACAGCCTGTAAGAAGGTAACCTCTCTTTACCTGTACTTTCATCTCAAAGGGAGGGTTTGGCAACCAACCTGTTTTATCTTCTATGATTTAATTTAAACTGAGGTAGGGGGAAGAAAGGAAGCAGACAATGATAATCACCTAGAAATTTGATCATTCTACAGAGAATTTCTAAAACATGAATCTTCTGGTTACAGTAGTTTACCTGTTTCTTTTTTATATTTAATGCATGGAGCCACTAACTCATTCACAGTCTATTCAAGAACTAGTATAATCTTTCAATACTTTCTTTGACTTTGACTAAGATTACATAGAAGATGACACCTGAATTATGATCTTAATACATTTGACATGTTTCCTCTCTAGTCACCTTTACCTGTTGTTGTTGTTGAGTCGTTTCAGTCATATCTGACTTTTGTGACCCCATTTTGAGGTTTTCTTAGCAAAGATACTGGAATGGTTGGCCAACTTATTTTACAGATGAGTAACTAAGGCAAACGGGGCTAAGTGACTTTCCTACAATCATACTAGTTAATGTCAGAAGCCACATTTGAACTCATGAAGTAGAGTCTTCCTGATTCCAAGCCCAGTGCATTGAGAGATTTATTGAACTAAAGTAATACTTTAAGTGACTATTATATACAATGTACTATATTATTTCCCTAACCCAAGGTCCTAAGTCATAGCTCAGACTGGGATCTTCCTCCCTGGGGTAGAACTTGTAAGGTGGTTTTACAAAAATTAAAGCATAAAAGCATGTGACATATAACAACATTAACATTCTAAAATGGTTTTAATCTCCTATCTATTATGCATGAGTAGGGTAATTTCACCACATTTACCATTACCACAACACCTCTGCTTCTCCTTATACAAGGTAGGGTCGCATAGTAGATAGGGTACTGATCTTACTTCAAGTCAGAGAAATTTTGGTTCAAATATTACCTCTGATAACTTACTTATGAACAAGTCATTTAAACTCTCTCTAAGCCTCAGTTTTCCCATCTGTAAAATAGTCATCATAACATCTGTACAACCTACAACATAAGGTTGTCATGAGACTCAGATGAAATAATGTATATAAGCATTGTGCAAACTTTAAATTGCTGTTAAAAGATGTCAGTTATTATATATGCAACTAAAATTTACTAACCATTCATAATACTTCTCTAGGGGCTTTGATATTACAATCAAATAGAAAAGACCAGACAACCACAACTAAAAAGTGATGTGATAATACATGAAAAGTTAAATAACACTAAGAGGACAACTATGTAAGAGATGTCATAGGACATTATCAGATTAAATGCCAAATAACAGTGTGGACAAGAAATACTATTAGCTTTGAGATGGGAGAGGTCACAGGACCAAAGAATATCAGAGTTGGCGGGAATCTGAGAGATCATCTCATCCAATCTGGTCATTTCAGCGCCTCAGGAAACTAACACCATGTCTATGGAGCAGTGGTCAGAGGAGGCTCCATGGAAAAACTAGGCTCTTGTAGTTGTGCTTTGAAGGATTAATGAAAATTCAGTCAAAAAGGCAAAGGTTGGTAAGTATGGCAAGAGTTTATGCAAATGATGTGGATGGGGTATTAACATATGGCTGGTAGGTTTCTTTTTGTTTGTTTGTTTTACAAGATTACAAAACTAGTAAATGATGGGAAGTCTGTGAATTACATTTGCCTAGATTTTTAGCAAAGTTCTTGATAGAAAGCATCTTGCAATATTCATGTGGAGAAGTTGTAAGAATAAGAATTAAATGCTAATACAATCTGATGGGTCCAGATCTGCCTGGATGGCCAGACTGAAAAGTATTTGTTAAGGGTTCAAGATCATGTGGCAAGAGTGGTCCACTAGAGGATCCCACTGCAGGGGTGAATACAGATGACACAAAGCTGACACAGTGGATCGAGGTTGGGAACTAAAAGGATCTTTACAGGCTCTAGCACTGGACTGAATCTAACAAGACAAAATTCAATAGGAATAAATGTGTTGTACTTAGGTACAAAAAATTAACTCCCCAGTTATAACATAGGATTATAACATAGAAATTATTCTGAAAAAAAATCTTGGGTTTTTAGTGAACCACAAGCCCAATATGAGTCAACAGCATTAGACAGCAGCCAAAATACAAATGGAATGTCGGGCAGCATTGAGACATAGTTCACAGGAACAGAGAGGTGATTTTCAACTGAAAAGGAAATTGAAAATTTCATAATTTCATAATAGCACAAAATTCAATGTTTTTTTCACAGTTACAAAATTTTGAAAGGAGATTAAATTATATTCCTTGATAACTTCATAAAAGTTAAAAATTAAAAGTTTAAATAGATTAACTATTAAAAGATGAATATGAAATTGATTGAGCTTATGTCAATGTTGTGAAAAATATAATAGGAATATGTATCCCTCCCAGGATCTTTTGTGCTTTTAAAATTCTACAGAAAGAAATTAATTTGTAGGGGAGGCTAGGTGGTGCAGTGAGTAGAGCACTGGCCCTGGAGTCAGTAGGACCTGAGTTCAAATCTGGCCTCAGACACTTGACAGACCTACTAGACATGTGACTTTGGGCCACTCACTTAACCCCAACTGCCCTCCAAAAAGCAAAAAAAAAAAAAAAATTTATACTGAAGGAATTTTAGGCAGCAAAGTACTGAAAAAATGGGAGAGAAATAGTGAATGCAGTGGGGCTGATGCCCTCCAAATAGCAGCAGAAACATTTTGCTTGATATTTCAGCTACAATTTTTACATTCCTTGTCACTCTTGCTAGATCAAACAGTCAAGTTTTCAAATTAAATTATAAATGTGATGTGAGGTGATGTGTGTATGTGTGTGTGTGTGCATGCGCTGGAATCACGAGGCACTGGAACTTAATCTCATAATGAAAGAAACATTAAGAAGCAGCTATTTAGGTTTTCCTTGTTTTAGATTCAACAATTCAATTTAATAAAAATATATTAAGTGCCCATAATGTGTTAGATGCAGGGGTTACCCAGATAAATGTGAAATGAGTCATCCTCATAAAGAGGATGTGATCCAGGATAGAATGACATAAATACAAATGAGAATTAGAGGCAAGGTGGTAGGATAAAGCAAAAAAGGGATGGATCATATTCACCTGTGGAAGCTCAGGGCAGTTGCATCTGATTCGGGTCTTGAAAGAAGGGTAGGACTTCAATGGAAGGAAATTGGAATTTGGAATCAGATGGAATGGTCTAAAGCCATCCACACACAGAGTTGATACAAGCAAAGTTATAGAGACAGGAGGAAATAATACAAAAATGAATGATCAAAGAGAGTCTAAGCTCATTGTAACCTATGGTATGTGAAAAATATGGGCCAGACCTTTTATGAGATTTGTTTATGCCAAGATCAAGAAGTAATACTTTATTCTAAAGGGTTGTTTGTTTGTTTTTTTTAACAAAAAATCTTCCTGATCATAAAGAATACATTTAGAAGATTATTCAGGAAGTATAATGAATAGGGCTGGAGACAGACAATAGAAAAGAAAACCAGTTAGGTGATCAGTAGAGTATTATAGGAGAGAAGTGATTGAAAGGTGAATTATAATGGGAATGAAGAAAAAGGTTCTGGTGGGACAGATATTGTAGAAATAGAAACAAAGGGAATTAGTATCTGATTTTATGGTCAAGTGGGAAAAAGGGAAGAGTCAAAGATGACTGTGAATCACTGAATCAGAGACCTTTGGAGAAGGCTGGAAAAGAAAGAGACCTGAAAGGTTATTTAGTCCAAAGCATACATCAACCATGGGGGTTGAATTATGTAGGGGGCAGGAGAACAAACAAATTAGAATATACACGATAATTTATCACCCAGTTTTTACTTAAAAGTCTTCAAGAAGGTATAAATCACTATCCTTTAAGACATTCCATTACATTCTTATATATCCCTTTTTGGGGAACATTTCTCCTTACAGCAAAGCTAAATGTGGCTCTTCAAACCTTCCACTCGAGCTCCTTGTGCTGACCTCTGTGATAAAGTAAAGTAAGCTTAATACCTTTCCCCAGTGCTTCAAGTTTATGAAGTCTATAAGCCTGAGTCATTGAGGATGGATGTTCCTTTAACAGAAATAGAGCAAAAAAGGAGGGAGACATTTTAAGAAGAGAAGAAGATGAGTTTAATGTTTAACATACTGGATTTGGAATTATGGGAGTAGAATTTAAGAAGAAGTTAGAGCTGGAGCTCTATATATTGTCATCCAATATAACCTGAAAACTTGTACTATTGTACTATTCTTATTCTTGGCACCAATGCAAACTCCCATTTAAGAAAGTAAAAGAAATGCTTTAAAATGCTGACCAAGTAAAAGCTTACATTTCTATAGCACTTCAAGATCTTAAAGCATAAAAACACTTTCTTCACAACAACCATATGGGGTAAATATTATTATCCCATTTTATATACAGGAAAACTGAGGATCAGAGAAGGGAGGTGTCTTGGCCACAGTAATATAGTTAATAAGTGTCAGAGGCATATCTTCACTACAGTCCAGAGCCCTTCTGACTACTTTTTGCAGTCATTCTAAATGTTGTTGTTGTTGTTTGTCCATCATTTTCAAAAAGGACCATGAGATCAAGAAGGTCATGTCATGACTTGCAAATGAATTGTATTTAAGTGAGGCAGGGCTGTGCAAAGTCACAGTCTCACTCTCTCCTCCAGAGTCATCTGGGTTCAGTGGCAAAATATACATCAGGACCACTGGAGATGGCTCCTGAAGCAGTGGAAGATCTTGTTCTCTTTAAGTTAAGGTCTTTCCCAGGTCTCAGTTTGTCTGAGGCAATGCCCATTCAATTATTAAGGCTTGCTAAAAATGAGGTAAAGAATGGCCTCTTGGGGTGGCTAGATGGTGCAGTGAATGGAGCACTGGCCCTGGAGTCAGGAGGACCTGAGTTCAGTTCTGGCCTCAGACACTCAACATAAAGACTAGCCATGTGACCTTGGGCAAGTCACTTAACCCCAGTTGCCCTCCCCAAAAAAAAGCAAAAAAAAAAAAAAACGAATGGCCTCTTTTAACTAATCACACACACACACACACACAAATTCATTCTGGGAGAAGACCCTCAGGGTTTCTGGCCAAAACAGAAACAATTGCTATTTACACTCACTCTGAGCCATCAGAACACAAACAAGTGAGGCTTGGTCTGGGACCCATTGCTGGCCAATCTGTGAGAGCAAGAATGGTTTGAGTTTAAGGCATGGTCCATAAAAAAGAAATCTAACCTGTAAAACCTAAGATATTTTGCCAGATTTCAGCAATCAAATTTTATATTCCTTTAGGCAGTGCACCTCCAGGTAAGGATAGGATTCCCTATGTGAACAGAGGGTGAGGAGAGAGAGAAGGGAGGGAGAGAAAGGAGAAAGAAGAAAATAGAGGGAAGGGAGAAAGGGAGTAAGGGAGGGAGGAAGGAAGGAAGGAAGGAAGGAAGGAAGGAAGGAAGGAAGGAAGGAAGGAAGGAAAGAAGGAAGGAAGGAAGGAAGGAAAGTACTGTGCTGCCCAATTGGAACTGGCCACTGACCACTTGGTTCCCCAGTGGGACAGCTACTACTATTCACAAGTTGTTGTTTGTCCTTTGTTCCCAAAAAAGGACCACTGTAAATAATCAATAATAAAGGAAAGTCATTTTGCATAGTGCAGAGTGCTGACCTGCTCAGTTTCCACTATTAAAAATAATTGTATTCAATTTCACATCTCCAACAATAGTCAGATATTTTTAATCTGTGTTTTGCTCCTCAAACTGCAGCTCTGATGGACAAGGAGATACTATAACCAAGTCTCCTAATGAGGCTTTTCTGTGAAAATAAATGTTGAAGGAAAATCAACACACCATCTCACCATCTTTTTTTTTTAAATCATGTTAATTAAATCTGTTTAAACTTGGACTTATCAGAAGCACTGGACTGAAAACACTTCTGGGTTCCCAGAAGCAGGGTTTGATCTTAATGTGCCATCTGATTAGGTCTTTGAAGTTGCTGGAGATGTTCTAGGCTGAAGTGGTTCTCTTTAAGCAATATTAAAGATACTGCCTCAGGCAGCACAGATCCATTTGAAGGAGGGTCCCGGGATGTCCCTTGACATCTCATCTTATTCTGCAAAATTCAGTTTCGTCCAATTTCATAGCTTCCTGATGAGCTGGAATTAACTAAAGCAACTCAGTTAATTTATTCAGGCATCACTATATGAAGAAGGAGATCTTGAGAGCTTACTTCCTATATTAAAAATAAGAACTATATTTAAAGATATTTTTATGGGTCCAAGTTTTATTGATTTTGACTAAAAGTGACTGCAAGATTTAAGAAGCTAAGGGAAATTTTAAGGAAAGAAGATGCTGCATAGTGATTAGTGTGTTTGGAAAATTTTACCACTTTGGAATTTTGAGTAGTGGTTCCCTATGGCAGAGATGGGCTTTTCTTTCTTATAGTAGAACATATGGGTTTGAGCTCTTATAACCAGGAAGTTATAATTCTTCAGGCATGAGGTTATGAGAGAGAGATTATGGAGAATAGGAGAGTTGCCTAATATTCATCAAGGAGAAATAGTGGTCTTCATATTAGATGCCAATGAGCTTGCCTTCTAGTCCTGATAAAATTCCAGAATATATTATTAAGAGTAAAATCAGGAATGGAAAGGTTGTTACTTTTATTTTTGAACTAAGAGATTCATTAGCATAAAGGAATATAGAGGGAAATCAAAGAATAACAGAGTCTCTGAGGAATTCAAGTTGTAAGACATAGACATCGCAATGGAGAGTATGGTAAGGCATAAGTAAAGTGGAACTTATTACTAACAAGAACTTGTCCAGAAGTGGTTTAAAAGATGCCATCAGATAAAAGATATATACAGTCAAGTACTTTATATATATTTGTATTTATTGACTTTATGCTCATTATATGTATGTAATATTATATGTCCTTATCACCTTCATTAGCATACAAACTCATTGCAAGTAGGAATTGTTTCCTTCTTTGTTCTTTCATGACCAGTGCCTAGCACAGTACCTGGCACATAGTGGGCTGTTAATGAATATTTCTTGATTAATTAATTGCCTGCATAAAGAAGTGAGACAATAATGAGTGAGAGTGAGAGATGGTCAAGCAGTCAGCATGATACCCTTGCATCCATTATATGACAAGAGATCTAGGTGAAGGTTGTAGAAGATTTATGGGAGGAAGCAGACAATTTCTGCACAGGATGAGAAGAGGTAGATGAGTTGATGTCCAGACCATCCAAGGGAGTACTTATGTTGCTAAGTTTGAAGACTCCCTATGTCTTACTCTACAAGTAACCATCTAGCATTGAAGACCCCCAGTGATGCACAAGCCACTAACTCCTGAAATATCCATCCTACTTTGGAGTATTCTTTAAGAAGATTTTCTTAATGTAAAAATATAAATTTGCCTTTTTGCAGCTTCCACTCCCTTGCTCCTTATTCTGCCCCCTAGAGACAAGCAAAACAAGTTTAATCAGTCTTCTAAGCAACACTTGGAGACAGTTATTATGGCCCCCCACACCCTACAACCCACATTTTCCTTTAGCTAGCCTTCTCTTTACCTTTTACTTTCTCTTTCTCTTCTTCCTCCTTCTTCTTGACATGCTTTTCTGTAATCATTGAAAACTTCCACCATTTTGTCTTTTGTGGTTAAGGGACTTATCTTCTTGGTTATTTTGCATCATTATTTCTTTCTAAATAGAAAATGTGCATTGGCAAGGATGCTGCCATGTATCTATATCCAATAAGTAAATTGTTCCCTCCGAAAAGGAATACTGAAGATCACCAAGTTGTTATCCTTCTGTGAGTTGATGAGGTATAAATTAAAATAATAATAGATCATAAGTATTCCTTAAGAGATTACTATACCTGAAGTTATGAAGATTCATTTTCCTGAGTTTAAATCTATCCTCAGATACTTTACTAGCTGTGTGACTCTGGGCAAGTCACTTAACCCTGTTTGCCTCAGTTCCTCAACTAAATAACGCTAGAGAAGGAAATGATTAGCTGCTCTAATATTTTTGCCAAGAAAACCCCAAATGGGGCTACAAAGAGCTGGTTACAGCTCAACAACAACAAATGCTAAGGAGTTCATGATTATGTAGTCTATCAGAAACAACAGACATAAAGAAGCTCTTCAATCAGGATTATATATCCATTAGGGCATTCGAGGATCTCCTGTTCCCATCACAGAAGTCCTCTATACCCCTGGGTCCCAATTCCATACAATATGATGGGGTGATGCAAGGCAACATTCAAGGATTCCATTGTGTATGCTGTTGAACAGATATTCCCACAGTGGTAGATGACACATTCCAGCCTAAAATTTCTGCCTAAGGCCATCTTTTTGTTTTGAATCAGTTGAAATGTGAAGACTTAGCTAGTGTCCTAGAGAGTTTCTAGGGACCCCTTGTCAATGGCTGGCTGAGCTGTCAACAAACATTAGGCCAGCTAGAGACAGCATAATAACCTTTTCATTTAGCAATACTCACGGCTCACATAAGCCTCATTGGCTGTGATATGGCTGTTATGCCAACTAAATTAAAACTGATTCACAGCTCAGCCAGATAATAATATTTTTGAAAAGACAAAGAAGGAAGGAGTTTTTCCTCTATACCAAACTGCAATTTGGAAATGTTAGACTAAATGTTAGACATAGACTAAATGTTAGACTAAATGTTAGACATAGACTAAAGCTAATATGTCATGGACCTGGTTTATCAAGAATGAATAGTTAAAGAAGGCAAGATGTTCTAGATGGAGGTTTTGTTATTATGCCCTTCAAGACAGCTTAGGAATTATGCATGGCATCATAGAAGGAAAAAGGTACATGGCTAGTATTTTTCATCTAATATAAGCCAGTGAGCATTTTTAAGGGCCTAGTGTGTCCAAAGCACTATGCTAGGCACTGGTGATATAGAGACAAAAACTGATAGTTCTTGCCCCTAAACAGTTTACATTCCATTGTAGGAATACAACGTGTAAACAGTTGAATAAGTATATGATAATTTAGGGGAAAGGGAGAAAACACTAACACCTAAGTCAGGGGTAGGGAACCTACAGCCCCAAGGCCACATGTGGCCTTCTAGGTTCTTTGTGTGTGGTCTTTTGACTGAGTTCAAGTTTTACAGAACAAATCCTTTTATTAAGGGGATTTGTTCTATGAAGTTTGGATTCAGTCAAAGGGCCACACTTGAGGACCTAGAGGGCCACATGTGGCTTCAAGGCTGAAGGTCCCCACCCCTGACCTAATGAAACCAGGAAAGGTACCAATGAGCTGACCCTCAAAGAAAGAGGGGGATTTTAAGGATCAAAGATGAAGAGGTGCATTCTAGGCAATGGGGGAAAACTAAACAAAGATATAGAAACTGGAGACATTGTCTCAAGTTCAGAAAACAGTAAGCAGGACTGGTCAGTTAGGACATTGAATGCATAAAAGTGAATAATATGGAATAGCATTGGAAAAGTAGCTTGGAACCTACTTCATTACAGTCTATCATGCACCAATGTATCCAGTGCTTCCTCTGGACCTGTCCTTCACAGGTCACCTTCTTTTCCCTTGTGTTTCAACCCTGAATGTTTCACTCATGACTTGAAGGAACAACACAGAAAAGATAGGGACTTGTGGAACATCTCCTGATGATAAAGTCCAAGGACCTGGATTCAAATCCTGCCTTTGCCATTTGCTACTTGTGTTTACTTGAGACAGGAACAACTTTTTGCCCTCCATTTTCTTGTCTGTATAATGAGGGTATTAGACTAAATTATCTATAAGGTCTTTTGTGACTTTAAATCTCCTATCCTATGACTACAACATTCTTTCTTTCTACACCACCATAAAGGCCTGGAGTGATATCAGATTTCTATGGAGTTTAACCATTGTTTCTATTGGAATATTTAACTATTGGTTCTACTGAAGGCCTCCTAAGTCAAGTGCTCCATGTAGGGAAAAGTCGTACCCCTCAAATATACAGTATAACATTAAAAATTGAATCATTGAAGAAAATTAAGAGCAAGTATCTGAATCTCACTTGCTGCTGATTGTTCTTCAGAGCTAAAAGACACCAGAGCAGAGGTAGGTAAGATGTTCTAGGATCAGACATTGGGCCATGACCTTGGATTCAACAGCACTAAATCTGTTACAACATGGTGATCCTGTGATCCCAAATCTTCTCTTTTTATGTAAGTTGTGTGGCTTCCTAGGGGCTCTCTTTTTGGGATCCAAAACACTGAAGGTTATTTCTTTCTCTGTGTGTAGCTAAAAGACTTGGTTTGATTTTTTTTAATTAAAAGTGTGCCCTCTTGATCTCAGAGAAACACCATCATAGGTTGACTGATAACTAATTGTCAGTCCTCCAGGGAACCATATCAAAGATGGTTGATGTACAAGTCATCCCTAAACAGTGTCATGACTCTGATGCACCATATACTGGTCCCCTCTGGGGGAGGATCCTTTCTCCCCAACTCCAGATACAGACAGCTTAGAAAAGTAGCACCAAATGACAGTCCAAGTTGTCAAAATCCATTGGTAAGCTGGCTTGAAAAGCTCTGTATAATACAGCCAGTCCATTGTCATCTTGTCAGATGCCCCAAATCTAAGGCTACAAGCTGTGAATAATGCTTTAGGAATAATTGGTGCATTGGAAAACGCTGTTTATATTATTCTGGGTAAAGTGCTAGGAGTTTCTGTTGTCCCCAAAGACATCTAAAGGAGAACAAACATGAACACCCCTTTTCAACAGGTAGCTTGAATAACTAGAAAACTTCTCTTAAAAGTAAGAAAGGTTTTGCGCTGTGCCTTTCAGGGGGTTCAAACCTATGATTTTATCACTGTAGAGAATTCCAGGACTTTCCCTCTATAGTTATTCAGGCAACTAGTATTTATTTAATATCTACTATGTACCAGGCACTATGTTAAGTACTGAGGACACAAAGAGAGGAAATGTGGTGGAGGGGGGAGTCTCTACTCTTAAGGACCTAAAAGTGTTCTGCCACTGAGGGGTTAGGGGACTTGACCAGGGCCACACAGAACTGAGGAAGTAAAGGCTTACTCCAAAAGGTCTCTATCCACTATATCAATCCACCAAAGGCAAGATAAAAGCGGGGAGGTATTAGTATTTTAAAACATTTTTGAAAAGACATTTTGGTGCAAAGAACTCAGAAAACAAGAAACAATCTAAAATGGATAGGAATATTCATATCATGTTTATTTCAGACAAACTGGAATTATTTATAATTCTGATTTCCCTTTTTAATTTTTTTAAAACAATTTCGTTTTTAAGAAGATGAAACTTTGCCTTGCTGAGAAAATACAGCAAGACATTTAGCTTATTATTAAAAGAAAAAAAACACAAAAAGAGATGCATCTTATATGATCAAGGTCTGTATTTATATGTACACACAGAACAAATCTCTGCTTACCAAATATGTGTATATATATATATGCATATATATGTATATGTATATATATATATCCACACACATATGTACATATATCTACATAGAGAGATATATAGATATGGATATCAGGCTGAAAGACTGTGAATGACACATCTTTGGACAAAGTTATTCCTTGACTGTTCAATAACCATAATAATACTGCCTCCCAGGTGCTTCCTTTCAAAGAGTGCCAGGGAAGTAGCGGTTACCTATGGTGCTGATGGAGAGCCTTGTTTTTTAGCTTGTTATATTTGTACACAGTTGAACAATATCTCACCTTGAAGGTGATAGTCAAATAGCCCATGACAATGTTGTTTACACATTCAAAATGAAGTTATTTCAATATCAGGAAGCATGGTAACAAAGCATCCTTGTTCTATTAAAACAGTGAAGGGAACATCGTTTGTCTGAAAGAGAGATGAAATGTAACTACCTCTGCCAAAGTGGCCGACTTGGGTGCTGTGTTCAGATCTAACAAACAAGAAGTATCTACTGGTCTTGCTCATACACATAATAAATAGTTGTTTTTTTTTTCTGCAAGTGGGAAAAATGCTGTACAACTTAAAGGTTGGTCAAAATCTGGGTTCATTCCTCTTAAAAGCACTGCTTTGTGATATAATGCACATGTGATGTCAGGAAAACCAAATATTATGTCAAAATTAATTGTGTAAGAAAATTTTTGAAAAACCAACCATTACTTTCCTGGTTATAATCACCAAAACTTTGTGATGATAATTCTTATTCAAAAATATAAATCACTGAACCATTTTTTGAAGTTAGTAATCTGTATTTGTACATTGGATCCCATCTCTCAAATTCTCTATAAATTTCTTCCTTCAGTCAATCCCCCATCACTAATTTTCCAACTCTCCCTGTTTATAGGTCCCTTAGTTTAATTTTTTTCAAAGTTATCAATGCCAACAAGTACTTCTGTCCTAAAAAAAAATTTGGTTACAATTGACAATTATAAATGGATTTATTTTTTTAATTAATTTATCAGTTTAGTTTCAGTTAACAAGATTCAATCCCATAGTTCCTTGATTTTCAAATTTCCTTTACTTCCCTCCCCCCACAACAGGATATAGTCCAGTACAGGATCTGCAAATACATTCATATTAGACATTATTCCAATTACAAAGGCGTATTGTACTAGGTGGGATGAAAGATGGTAAAGAAGAAATAAAACCAAACAATGAAAAGAAAAAGATCATTTAGTTTCCTTCCATCATGATTCAGGCTCAGTTCTTTCTAGTTATATCTCTGGATGGCACATTTCTCTCTTTCTTGAGTCTTTTGGGATTGACTTATATCACTGCATTGCTAAAAAGAGTCCATTCTATCATAATTGGTCATCACAGATATGGTATGTCTGTGATTATAATCAAATTTCTTCTGATTCTACTCTTCTCGCTCAGCATCAGTTTGTATAAGTCTCTCCAGGTAATTATGAAATCCGTCACCTCCTCATTTCTTATAGCACAATAATATTCCATTACATTCATATACCACAACTTGTTTAGCCATTCCCCAATTGATGGGCACCCATTTAGTTTCCAATTCTTTGCAACCACAAAAAGGGCTGCTATAAATATTTTTGTACATATGGGTCTTCCTCCCACTTCTGTGATCTCTTTGGGATATAACCCTAGAAGTGGTATTATTGGGTCAAAGGGTATGAAATTATTTATAATCCTTTGGGCATAATTTCAGATTGCTCTCCAGAATGGTTGGATAAGTTCACAACTCCACCAGCAATGTATTAGTGATTCAATTTGTCCACATCCTCTCCAGCATTTGTCACTTTCTTGTTTTGTCATCTTAGCCAATCTGACTAGAGAGATGTGGTATCTCAGAGTTGTTTTGATTTGCATTTCTCTAATCAATAGTGATTTAGAGCATTTCTTCATATGTTTATAGATATCTTTAATTTCTTTCTCTGAAAACTGCCTGTTCATATCCTTTGAGCATTTATCAATTGGGGAATGACTTGTATTCATATAGATTTGGCTCAATTCTCTATAAATTTTAGAAAAGAGTTCTTTATCAGAGACACAAGTTGTAAAAATTCTTTCCCAATTTCCCACCTCCCTCTTGATCTTGGTTACATTGGCTTTCTTTGTACAAAAGCTTTTCAATTTAATGTAATCAAAATTATCCATTTTGCATTTTATAATGCTCTCTAATACTTGTTTGGTCCTAAAGTCTTCCCCTCTCCACAAATCTGTCAGGTAAACTATCCCTTGCTTTCCCAAATTGCTTACAGTATCATTCTTTACACCTAGATCATGCACCCATTTAGACTTGATTTTGGTATATGGTGTTAGATAGTGATCTATGCCCCGTTTCTGTCATACTGTATTCCAGTTTTCCCAGCAGTTTTTGTCAAATAGTGCATTCTTATCCCCAAAACTGGGGTCTTTGGGTTTGTCAAACAATAGATTACTATATTCATTAACTGCTGGGTCTCCTGTACCTAATCTATTCCATTGATCCACTACTCTACACCTCTGCCAGTACCAAGCAGTTTTGATGACTGCTGCTGTATAATACAGATTAAGATCTGGCATAGCTAGTCCACCTTCCCTAGCATTTCTTTTCATTAATTCCTTTGATATTCTAGACCGTTTGTTTTTCCAAATAAATTTTGTTATTATTTTGCCTAATTCTAGAAAGTAGTTTTTTTGGTAAATTGATTGGTATGGCACTAAATATGTAGTTTAGTTTGGGAAAAATTGTCATTTTTATTATATTAGCTCGACCCAGCCACAAGCAATTGATATTTTTCCAACTATTTAGATCTGATTTTATTTGTGTGAGAAGTGTTTTGTAGTTGTGATCATATAGATTTTGGGTTTGTTTTGGCAAATAGATTCCCAAATATTTCATAATGTCTACAGTGACTTTAAATGGAATTTCTCTTTCTATCTCTTGCTGTTGAGTTTCATTAGAGATGTACAGGAATGCTGAGGATTTATGTGGGTTTATTTTATATCCTGCAACTTTGCCAAATTTATTTATTGTCTCAAGTAGTTTTTTACTTGCTTCTCTAGGATTCTCTAAGGATATCATCATATCATCTGCAAAGAGTGATAGCTTGGTCACTTCTTTGCCTAATTTGATTCCTTTGATTTCTTGTTCTTCTCTAATTGCTACTTCTTTTTTTTTTTAAAGCAATTGGGGTTAAGTAACTTGCCCAAGGTTACACGGCTAGGTTTTTGTTTGTGTGGATTAAGTGTCGGAGGCCAGCTCTGAACTCAGGTCCTTCTGACTCCAGGGCCGGCGCTCTATTCACTGCACCACCTAGCCACCCCTTCTAATTGCTACTTCTAGTGTTTCTAGTACCAGACTGAATAAGAGGGGTGATAGTGGACACCCTTGTTTCACTCCTGATCTTATTGGAAAGGCTTCTAGTTTATCCCCATTGCATATAATACTTGCTGATGGTTTTAAATAGCTGCTATCAACTATTTTAAGGAAGGCTCCATTTATTCCTATACTTTCTAGTGTTTTTAATAGGAATGGATGTTGTACTTTGTCAAAAGCTTTTTCTGCATCTATTGAGATGATCATGTGGTTTCTGCTAGTTTTATTGTTGATATGCTCAATTATACTGATGGTTTTCCTAATATTAAACCATCCTTGTATTCCTGGAAGGAATCCTAACTGATCATAGTGTATTATTTTTGTGATAAGTTGTTGGAGTCTTCTGGCTAATATTTTATTTAGAATTTTTGCATCTAAATTCGTAAGGAAAATTGATCTATAATTTTCTTTCTCTGTTTTATCTCTTCCTGATTTAGGAATCAGTATCATATTTGTGTCATAGAAAGAGTTTGGTAGGACTCCTTCTTCACTAATTTCCCCAAATAGTTTGTAGAGTATTGCAATCAATTGTTCTTTAAATATTTGATAGAATTCACTAGTAAACCCATCTAGCCCTGGAGATTTTTTCCTAGGGAGTTTATTGATGGCTTGTTTGATTTCTTTTTCTGAGATGGGGTTATTTAGGTAATTCACTTCCTCTTCAGTTAATCTGGGCAATTTGTGATTTTGTAAATATTCATCCATTTCACTAAGATTGGCATATTTATGTGCATACAATTGGGAAAAATAATTCCTCATTATTTTTTGATTTCCTCTTCATTGGAAGTAGATTCACCCTTTTTATTTTTGATACTCATAATTTGGTTTTCTTCTTTTTTTTATCATATTGACTAAGGGTCTATCGATTTTGTTGATTTTTTCATAAAACCAGTTCTTAGTTTTATTTAGTAATTCAATAGTTTTCTTAATTTCAATTTTATTAATCTCACCTTTGGTTTTCAATATTTCTAATTTAGTACTAAATTGGGGGTTTTCAATTTGTTCTTTTTCTAGCTTTTTCAATTGCATGTCCAGTTCATTGACCTCCCTTCTCTCTGCTTTAATTAAGTATGCACTCGGGGATATAAAACTTCCCCTGAGAACTGCCTTTAGTGCATCCCACAAATTTTGGTATGTTGTCTTATTATTACCATTCTCTTGAATGAAATTATTGATTGTTTCTATAATTTCTTGTTTGACCCACCAATTTTTTAGGATTAAATTGTTTAATTTCCAATTAGTTTTTAGTCTATCTTTCCATGGCCCTTTATTGCATATAATTTTTATTGCATCATGATCTGAGAATTATGCATTTAACATTTCTGCCTTTCTGCACTGGATTGTGAGGTTTTTATGCCCTAGTACATGGTCTATCTTTGAGTATGTACCATGCACTGCTGAGAAGAAAGTAAATTCCTTTTTATCCCCATTCAGTTTTCTCCAGAGATCCATTATATCTAGTCTCTCTAAGATTCTATTCACCTCTTTAACTTCTTTCTTGTTTATTTTGAGGTTAGATTTATCGAGTTCAGAAAGGGGGAAATTAAGGTCCCCCACTAGTATAGTTTTGCTATCTATTTCTTCCTCTAATTCCTTTAACTTCTCCTCTAGGAATTTGGATGTTATACCACTTGATGCATATATATTAAGTAGTGATATGGCTTCATTCTCGATGGTGCCTTTTAGTAGGATATAGTTTCCTTCCTTATCTCTTTTAATTAGATCTATTTTTGCTTTTGCTTTATCCGAGATAAGTATTGCTACCCCTGCTTTTATTACTTTAGCTGAGGCATAATAACTTTTACTCCAACCTTTTACCTTTACCCTGTGGGTATCCCTTTGTTTCAAATGTGTTTCTTGTAAACAGCATATTGTAGGATTATGGTTTTTAATCCATTCTGCTATCCACCTCTGTTTTATGGGAGAGTTCATCCCATTCACATTCACAGTAATAATGACTATCTGTCTCTTCCCCTCCATCCTATTCCCTCCCCTGTTTATGTTTTTGTTTCTTCCTTCTCTCTTCCCCTCCTTGAAGTTTTCCCTTTTGACCACCCCCTCCCTCAGTGTTCCCACCCAGTGATCCCCCTTCTTAACCTACCCTCTCCCCTTACTACTGTTTCCCTCCCTTCTAATCCCCCCATTTAGTCTCCTCCTTTTCATCCCCCTCTTACCCTTCCACTATCTATAGGATACAGTAAGTTTTTATACTTCTCAGAGTAAATTTCTCCCCATTTGATTCCAAACCAATGAGAGTAAATTTCAAACAGTGCTCCTCTCCCTCCCTCCTTTTCCTCTATTTAATGAATTTATGTGTCTATTCACATTAGAATCTTAAACTTCACTGATTAAGTTGATCCCTCTTTGAACCAGAACCAGTGAGAATAGTGTTTTAATGATGTTCCTCTCCCTCTTTCTTTCCCCTCTTCTATAGTGTGTTTTAATGCCTCTTCAAATGACATATTTTACCTTTTCCTATCTCATCCTTTCCTTTTTCCCATTACAGTCCCTTTGATCCCCTTAATAGTTTTTTTTTAGACTTCAGGTTAGTGCATTCATACCCACACCCTCTATCTAAGTATAACCCTTTTGCAGGTCATGATAATCATAAAGATTTCGAATATTGACAGTTATCTGCTCCACATATAGGGATGTGAACATTTTGCTCTTGTTGCATCCCAAGTAACGAGTGTGTGTTTGTGGGTGTGGGAGTGTGCACTTATGCATGTGTGAGTCTGTGTTTCTCTTGTTTACCTTTTTATGTCTTTCTTGAATCTTGTAATTGGAGATCAAATTTTCCACTGAGCTCTGGCTTTTTCATCAGGAAATCCTGGAAGTCTCTTATTTCATTAAACAACCATCTCCTTGCCTGAAAGATTATGCTCAATTTTGCCAGGTAGTTAATCCTTGGTTGTAGTCCTAGCTCTCTTGACCTATGAAATATCAGATTCCAGTCCCTCCGCTCTTTTAATGTAGAAGCTGCTAGGTCCTGTGTGATCCTAACTGTAGTTCCTCGATATTTGAATTGTTTCTTTCTGGCTGCTTGTAGAATTTTTTCTTTAATCTTGTAATTCTGGAATTTGGCCACTATATTTCTTGGAGTTTTCAGTTTGGGATCTCTCTCAGGAGGAGTCGGGTGAATTCTATCGATAGCTATTTTATCTTCTGATTCCAGGACCTCAGGACAGTTTTCTTTGACAATCTCTTGGAGGGTGTTGTCTAGGCTGCTTTTTTCATCATGGCTTTCTGGTAGACCAATAATTCTTAGGTTGTCTCTCCTGGATCTGTTCTCTAGGTCAGTTATTTTTCCAGTGAGATATTTTACATTTTCTTCCAATTTTTTCATCGTCTTGTTTTGTTTGATTGACTCTTGCTGCATCATAGAGTTCTGAGTTTCAGTTTGATTGTTTCTAATTTTTAGCGAATTATGGTCTTCAGTCAGTTTTTGAAGTTCCTTTTTTAGGGAGGTATTTTCTCCAATTACTTCACTGAGACATTTTTCAAAGTTGGTCACTGCCTCCCTGATTTGGTCTTTAAAATTTTTCTTAAGCTCCTCCAGGAAAGCTATTTGGGTTCGAGACCAGATCATGTTTCCTTCTGTGGTCTCAGGTGTGGGTAGAGAGTCTATATTGTCCTGTGTATTTTGTTGTTCTTGCCCTGCATAGTAGGCTCGAATAGACTTTCTTGCCTTCCCCTTCTCCTTCTCAGCTCCTTTCTTTCCCATTGTGACTTCCTGTTTCTTAGTTTCTCAGGCTATGAGTTTAGGGCCTGATCCTTGACTTTGAATACCTTTGGGTGGCTAGTTTATGGCTAAGTCAGGGAAGTCAGTGAGGAATGTAGATGAGTAGGTGGGGGTGCATCTGACCACTTCAGATTTCTGCCTCTATACCCCTGGGTTATAAGTAGGCTTTTGTTGGTGAGGTGAGGTGGGGCTTGTTGGGACCCCTCTCTCTCTTCTCTTCAGACTCCTGGCTGTCACAGTTATACCCCTTCTTGGAGACTCTCACACCTGGGGCTATTTCCATTAACTTGGGATTTCAATCTGGGTGGGAGACTTATCTTTGGGTTTTCTGCTTCATGAAGGAGGGATGGGGGGATCAGAGCAGCTAGAATTTACTTTGCCATTCCAGCCCCTGTATTATATAGGCAGGCAGTCTCCAACCTTCCAGGCTGGGGGCTGAATGCAGCCAGAGAAGCCGCTCTCTCCCCTGGGGGCCCAACTCTCCTACCTGACTCCAACGATCCCTCCCATCCCTTCGTGAGATGAAGGGGAGATGACAGTGATTCGTCCTTGGTAAGTCTGCAGGCTGGGGCTTTTCCTCTCTCTGGTGTAGTCTGCCTGTCTGCTCTTAGGTCTGAGCTGTGTAGACCCCAGGGGCTCTGAGCTAGTCCTGTCCGGACACACTGGGCAACCTCCTGGGCTGCACTCTGCCACACTCCGTCTTCAAGTGGGCTCCGTCACTCGGATTTATTTTTTTAAGACAAGTGTAGTACTCCTCTTATAACAGGTCTTAAAGATAGATAATTCTTTGTGTTCAGACTTTGAACTGAAGTGACAGTTAGGTTCCCATAGTGCTAGCTCCTATACAAGGCCCCTCATAAGGCCCCTCAGGGCCCCCAGGAACCTAGTCTAAAGGTATGACCATTGTGAAACCTCTTGTAACTAAGATGTAACTAAAACAAAGATTTGCCCCATTAGCTTGTAGCACCCCCCCCCCTTAGTTTACATCCCCATGTAGCAACAGTTGCCTTGCTGACCCCTATTTGTTTCAGGAAGTACTTTTTACTGTATAAAAGCTTGCTGCACAGACTACTCAGGGCTGCCTTCCCTTTTGGGAGACAGCTGCCAGCTAATAAATAAGCACTCAAATTCTGATTGGCTTGCCATCCTGTATTTGCCTCAATTGTCCATTACAGAACCAGTGAATCCCTTTGTTATAAATTTCTATTTTAGAAACAAAGATGTCTATCATAAAAAAAGTTCATGCCACTTCCATGGTACCTAACACTCACCAAATGTCTATAGTGCTGTGAAAACTTAAAATGAGCTGCAGCCATAGTAGAGTTTCAGTTCTTCCCCACTATCATTTATCTATGTAGATACCTTTATCACCTACTTTGTTGAGGAAAAATAGTTTGGATGTGTGTGCTATGACAGGCCCTACTGATAAAACATGGGTCTCCCCAAATTTACCCTTTTACTCCTTTAGTCCAAAGAAAGAGATACCATCTACTTATCATGACCAATACTTTCACCCATACTCTTGATCCCATTCACTTGTTTCCTCAAAGAAAACCATCAATTATTCCTCCTTTTCTCTCTCATTTTCAATCTCTCTGTATTATAAGCTCTTTCCCTGCAACCTACAAACATGCCCAGCTGACCAGCCTTTTAAAAACCCTACTTAACTCTGCCACCACCTCAAGCTATATTTCTCAACCCTTTGACTTCTGGATTCCTAGAAAGAATTGCCCACTTCAAATGAATTAATCAAAGAACTTTTATTAAACTTTCCCTGATTCCATTCCCTTACCTTCCACTCACATTTATATGTATTTCTTAATTTTAGTGATGTATAATTGGCATACAAACATATCCAAATCTCTACCATCTTTAAAAAGCTTCTGCTTGACCCTCAAGTTATCATCCTGTATTTTCCCTCCATTTCCTAGTAAAAATTCCAAAAAAACTCATATATATATTGTCTCCACTCCCTCTCCTCCATCTTTCTTCTCAACTTCTTTCAGTTTGGGTTCAAACCTCACCACTCACCAGCAAGTGTTCTCTCCAAGGTTTTTAATTATATTTTAATTATGAAATCCAATATCCTTTCCTCAAACCTCAACCCTCTTGATATCATGGCAGCATTTGCCCTTACTGACCCTTCCCTCTTCCTCACCACCACTCCCTGGCTAAAAACTTTCTGATCCCTAGAATTTCATGATACTACTTTTTCCTGGGTCTTTTTTTTATATGTATCTCACCATTTTTCTCAGTATCCATTGTATTATCCATGAGCTATGCTCCAGTCCTGAGTACATCCCCTCCAGAGTTATGTCTTACACCCTCTCTGTCTCTGTATCTCTGACCTATTCTGTCTCTGTCTTTATCTCTCTATGACTCTCATACTGAGCTTGCAGTTCACTAAAAAAATAAAAATCTTTTTTTCAGAACAATCATTGTCTATCCATGCTTCTCCTATCTTATACTTGTGACAATGATTATTTTTAGCCCAAGACAAAACATTACTTTCATCCCTATGGAATTTCATCTTATTCAGTCCAATCTTTGCTCTGCCTCTAATGTATTAGCTCTGAATTCTAGCTTTGTTTAATGTGTAAATTTGATAAGATTACTATTTTTGCCTTATCTTCATCATTGATAAAAATGTTCAAAAGCCCAGGATAAAGCAGAGATCCCCGGGGTTCTCCAGGAGAGACCTCTTCCCTTGTTGATAGCAAACCATTAACAATACTCTTTGCTATAGCCATCTGATAAGGTTTGAATCCATCTGATTTCATTAGAGTTCAATCCACCTCATTCCATATTCTCCACAAGAATAGTAGGGTATATTATAGAAATCCATCTTGCCCTATAAGAAAGCAAGGGGAGGGGGGAAAAAGGGAAGGATGGGGGGAATATAAGAGAGGGTCGACTGGGGAAAGGGGTATTCAGTATGCTTGCCATCTTAGGGTGGGGGGTAGGGGAAAGATGGGGAGAAAATTTGTAACTCAAAATCTTGTGGATATAATATTGAAAATTAAAAATAAATAAATTCTGGGGGGAAAAGGGTATATTTTTATGAAAAGTCTTGCTAAAAGCTTGGTAACTTATGTGTACAACATCCCCCTTATCTATGAATGTATTAATCCTATTAAAATAATAATTATTATAATAATTATCCTTTATATAACACATTAAAGTTTGCAAAAATACTTTACAACTATTGTCTCGTTTTAACTTCACAGCAACTGTGGGATGTATATATTATTCTTATCCCCATTTTTTAGATGAGGAAACTGAGATAGACAGAGGTTATGAGAGTTAACCTAGAGTCACACAACTAGAAAGTGTCTGAAGCTATATTTGAACTAAGGTCTTCCTGACTCTTCCTTTTCTATATATACACCAATCATCATTTTAATGATCTCTTCAAGGATTTTCCCAGAAATCAAAGTCAAGCTCACTGCCTATAGTTTTAAGATTCTGTTCTCTTCCCCCCTTGAAATTATTTTTAATTAAAATTTTAAATTGCCTTCCTTCAATTTTTGATGTACCTCTCCCAGTGATTTTTGAAAGATCATAGAAATATGGTAAAGGGATTTCATGATTAAAGATGGTCAGTAACCTTTGTTAGAGGAACTCCATCTCTGTCTGGGAATCTGTCAACCCTGTACTATAATCACAAACTATAAGTAGTAGAACTGTGATTCAAATCCAACTTCTTGGGCTCCATTTTAATGCTCTAGGTGCCACACATAGAAAGCGAGTCTTGAAGAATGTTACAGCTGAGACAGTTTTTAACAGTTTTGTTTTTTTTCAAATTGCATGTAAAGACTATTTTAACATTCATTTTTATAAAATTTTGAGTTCTGAATTTTCTCCCTCCCTCCTTCTTCTCCCTTCCTTCTCCCCCTCCTTAAAATGGTAAGCTATTTGATATAGCTTATATATGTGTATCATGGAAATAGCATTCCATATTAGTAGTGTTGTGAGAGAAGAAACAAACCAGAAGGAAAAGACCATGAAAAAAATTTTAAAGTAAAAATAGTATGCTTCAGTCTGCATTTAGACTCCATCAGTTTTTTTCTCTTGGTGTAAATAGCATTTTCCATCTTGAGTGCTTTGGAATTGTTTTGGATTATTGTATTGCTGAGAAGAGTTAAGTTATTCATAATTGATCATCACACAGTGTTGCTGTTGCTCTGTACAAAGTTCTCCTGATTCTGTTTACTTCACTTTGGATTAGTTCATGTAAGCCTTTCCAAGTTTTTCTGAAAACTGCCTGCTCATTATTTCTTATAGCACAGTAGTATTCCATTACATTCATATGCCACAATTTGTTCAGCCATCCCCAATTGTTGGACATCCCCTCAATTTCCAAATCTTTGTCACCACTAAAAGAGGTGCTATAAATATTTTTGTACATATAGGTCCTTTTCCCTTTTTTATATCTTTAGGATACAGACCTAGTAGTGGCAGTGCTGGATCAAAGGATATGCAGTTTGAATGCCCTTGGGCATAGTTCCAAATTGCTCTCCAGAATGATTGGATCAGTCCACACCTCCACCAACAATGCATTAGTGTCGAAATTTTCCCATATTTTCTCCAACATTTATCATTTTCCTTTTTTGTTATATTAATCAATCTGATAGGTGTGAGGTGGTACCTCAGAGTTGTTTTGATTTGTACTTCTCTAATTAATAGCGATTTAGAGCATTCTTTCATGTGACTATAGATAGCTTTGATTTTTTTTTCATCTGAAAACTGCCTGTTTGCAAATCCTTTGATTTGCATATAACTGGATAAAATATTTCCTGATTACTTTAATTTCCTTTCATTGGTCATGAATTCACCCTTTTCATTTTTGATACTGGAAATCTGGGTTTCTTGTTTGTTTTAATCATATTAAGCAATGGTTTGTCTATCTTACCAATTTTTTTTTCACAAAACTAGCTCCTAGTTCTATTTTTTAGCTCAATAGTTTTCTTTTAATTTTATTAATCTCACTTTGGGTTTTCAGGTTTTCCAATTTGGTGCCTAATTGGGGGTTTTTAATTTATTCTCTCTTTTTAGATTTTTTTAGTTACATACCTAATTCATTATGCTCTTTCTCTATTTTACTGATATAAGAATTTAGAGAAATAAATTTTCCCCTAAGTACTGCTTCATCTGCATCCCATAAATTTGGTGTGTTGTCTCATTATTGTTATTCTCTTTAATGAAATTACTGATTGCTTTTATGATTTGTTCCTTGACCCACTCATTCTTTAGGATTAGATTATTTAGTTTCCAATTAATTTTTAATCTATCTTTCCACTGCCCTTCATTGAATGTAACTTTTATTGCATTATGATCTGAAAGGGATGCACTTAATATTTCTGCTTTTCTTCATTTGATTGTGATAAGTAGAGAGCCAGTCTTAAGAATCATTTAGACTTAGCTTCAAGATTCTGCCTCTGACATACTGGTTTTGTAACCTTGAAAAAGTCATATAAATCCTCTCAGGGGACCCAGGCAAATCTAAGAATCTAAGTTGCATAACAGTTTTCGATCTTCATTAGAAAAAGGTGTTCTTTATACCTGTGAAATCACAGATCTGATCCACAGAAATCCAATTTCTATGTATGATTTAGACTAACAATAAAAAGGGCTTCTTAAGCTATTTTGCAGGGAAAGAAGAAATACTAAAAATGGATGGAGGTGAAGAAGAATTACTGAACTCTGATTATGCTTCCATTTTCTCTTTCTAGGAGAATAATGTTTAGATTGGGAAGGACAGAACAAAATGATTAGCAAGGAGTTGAAACCCACAAGACAATTAAGGAGATAAATATGGCATACTCCTACCCTTGGTAGTATAACTTCATATCACTCCCCTCCATGCATTTTATATTCCAACCTGTCCTGCTAGTTACTACTGGTATCTGCAGCTAGGTAGTTGTTACAGTGCTAGACCTGGGGGCAAAAAGATCTAAATTCAAATCTGTCCTCAAACACTGACTAGCTGTGTGACCCTGAGCAAGTCACTTAATCTCTGTCTGCCTCAATTTCCTTAAGCATAAAATGGAAACGATAATAGCACCTACCTCCCATGATAAGGATCAAGTAAGATAGTATTTATAAAATGCTTATCATTGTGCCTTACATATAGTAGACAGTTAATAAATGCTTGTTTCCTTCCTTCTCTCCAGCCCCTGTGCCTTTGCAGGGGGTGTCTTCTATCTCTAGAATGTATACATTCCTAACCTCCTGCTTACAAAATCCCCATCTTCCTTCAAAGCACAGTTTAACAGTCAATAAACATTTACGAAGTGACCACTGTGTATCAGGCATTGTGCTAAGCATTGAGGACCACTTTCTAAAGGGCCTCTCCTGATTCCTCCAGCTGTTGGTGTTCTCCCTGTTTAAATTACATGTTATGGGGCAGCTAGGGGGCACAGTGAATAGAGCACTGACCCTGGAGTCAGGAGGACTTGAATTCAAATCTGGCCTCAGACACTTAACACTTACTAGACGTGTGACCCTGGGCAAGTCAACCCCAATTGCCCTGCCTTCCCCCTTGCAAAAACAAATTACTTGTTATAAGTTTACATACATTTTGTATTTATTTACAAATATATGTGTATGCTATCATCCTTTAGTAGAATGTAAGAAACTTTATGGTATGGGTTGGTTTCCATTTTACCTTTGTATCCACAGTGCCTAGAAAAGAGCCTTAGATGTTATATACGTAGTGAGTGCTGGATAAATACTGTTGAATTAATGAGTATAATACCAGGCAGAGAGTTCTGGGGGCAATGAAGTAATCAGGTGAAGTACCCAAGGAATATTTTAAGAGGGGTAAAACACTGTTAGCTGGTTGTTCAACTGCCAAAACAATCTTCCTAAGGCATATATCTAAATGTGTGTCACTCCCCTGGTCAAAAATTCTCATTGGCTCCATGTTGCCCACAGAGTAAAACATATATTTGTATGGGCAGAAGCAGGAGCAGACCTAAGGTGATCGCTCACAGGAGGCTGAGGAAGGAGCTGGAAGAAATCCACCACCGGAGGATGAGAATTTCTATAACATCCAGGATAAGCAAGCTAATTTATTGGCTTGACAAGAGTTTGCCATTCCGGACAACCCTCCCTTTGACATAGGAGCCTTCAGAATCAAAATCAACTTCCCAGCAGAGCATCCATTCAAATCACTTAACAGCACGTTGAAAAGTGAAACTGTACCATCCTAACATCAAGAAAAAAGCACGTGTTTCTATCAATAATTAGTGTTGGAAACTGGAAGTTATCATGAAAAGCATCATTCGATATCTCAACCAGAGTCTTCTACTCTCTAAAAATGCTGGTAAATAATTGCAAAACTGAGCCCCTCCTCCCAGCTGACCCATCTGAAGAAGAAATACTTTAAGTACCATAAAAATGCTGAAGAGTTTATAAAGAAATGGGGAGAAAAACAACCCATGGACTGAAATGTCCCATGATTAATTCCATCAAGCATGACTGATGTATAGAATGGTGTATCTCCCATAGCCTGACTCTGGAAAAATGAAAGATAGCACTGCCCACTGATAGTTTATGGCAATTACTAGTATGGTTATTTTGGGTTGTTTTTTTTTTGGTTTTCTTAATCAAAAGGAGTCTAGGCAAAGCAATAAAGAAAGGATTGCCAGTTTAATATGTTCTCTTTTTTCATTTTGTTTTATTGCTTCTTTTTTATTTTTTCCACTTAATGGTACTTTATTTTTTTCCAATTATGTGTAAAGATAGTTTTCCATATTCACTTTTATGAAATTTTTGAGTTCCAATTTTTCTCCCCTTCCCTCTCACCCTTCTCCTCTCCCCAAGACAGTAAGCAGTCTGATATAGGCTATACATGTACAATCATATTAAAACATATTTCCATATTAGTCATGTTGTGAAAGAAGAATAAGAACAAAAGGGGAAAACCACAAGAAAGAAAAAAGTGAGAGAGAAAAAAGCATACTTCTATTTGCATTCAGACTCCACAGTTCCTTCTCTAGATGTGGATAACATTTTTCATCATGAGTCATTTGGAATTTCCTTGGATCATTGTATTTCTGAGAGGAGCTAAGGCTATCTAAGGGAATCATTGCACAATGTTACTGTTACTGTGTACAATGTTCTCTTGGTTCTACTCACTTTACTCAATATCAGTTTATATAGGTCTTTCTAGGTTTTTCTGAAATCTGCCTGCTCATCATTTCTTATGGAACAATAGTATTCCGTTACTAATATGTTCTTCAAAAAACAAAGAGAAATTCCTTAACCTCGTGCCTGATATCCTCCACAGTCTGACTTCCACTTTTACATCTTTATTCCACTATCCTTTACCTTTCAGACAAATTGAACTCTTCAATGTTGTCAATCTCATCATATATTTTCATATATCAGCTCCCATACCTGGAACATACTCCCTTCTCATTTCATCCTTCAAGAGCTAGCTCAGGTGTGACTCCTCCCTCCTGAAATTTTTTCACACATTTTATCTAGAATTATCTCTTTTCCCATATCACATTTTCCTTTATATCACACAGAAAATAGACTACAAGCTTCTTGAGGCCAAGGAATTCCCAGTGTCTAGCATGATACCTTCCATATAGTATATAATTAATAAATGTAGTAGATAAATTTATAATTTTGATTGAATGGAAATGAGGGGTTTTGAAAGCATGACCTGGTCTAGTAGAGACACCAAGG
This sequence comes from Gymnobelideus leadbeateri, assembly GCA_011680675.1. Taxonomy (NCBI): domain Eukaryota; kingdom Metazoa; phylum Chordata; class Mammalia; order Diprotodontia; family Petauridae; genus Gymnobelideus; species Gymnobelideus leadbeateri. The sequence continues at coordinate 95,041 of WOXC01012247.1, forward strand.
ACTAAACATGTATTCCTGTTTATACTGGCAGAACCAGCACTGAAATCCTGTGTTACTTAGCAAAATAGTCTTTCTGTAATAGAATTCTCTATTTACAAAATCCTCCTGTTTTCAGAGTCATTCTTTAGTATTATAACACACATAGCATTTCTCTAAAGAAAAGATGCCATATTGGGGCGGCTAGGTGGAGCAGTGAGGAGAGTGCCGGCCCTGGAGTCAGAAGGACCTGAGTTCGGATCCGGCCTCAGACACTTAACGCACACACAAACAAAAACCTAGCCGTGTGACCCTGGGCAAGTTACTTAACCCCAATTGCCCTCCAAAAAAAAAAAAAAGATGCCATATTGATTCAAACTTCCTATAGGTGAACACTCAACATGTGTTATTATTTTATCAAGTGCAATTCACCGCTAAAAATAGACTGTAAATATACTATCCAAAGCTTGGAGAGAGATTTTTTTTCAGTAAATGATAGGTCTTAGCAGGGAGATTATGTTCATAAAATTTCACAATCATTATGCTTTCAGATGCTTATTCTTATTGCAAAATCTACTCATCATAATGGTTTGTCCAAGATGAACAAAGGGCTTTCCCAACATTATAATTAATTGGTACCATGATCAATGGTACCTTTATTTTGAAGCCTACATTTTAATCCATTTGTTTGTGCAGATGGAAATATGTGTATTTATATAGAGAAAGGCAGATAACATGGAGAGATAGGTAGATAATATATGTAGAGTTGGGGAAAGAGCGGTTCTTACTGAATTATGAAGTATCCTACGTAAGCTAAGTGGCACAATAGATACAGTGCTGATCCTGAAGTCAGGAAGACCTGAGTTCAAAACAGCTTAAGTCACTTACTCCCTAGGTGACCCTGGACAAGTCATTTAACTTCTGTTTGCCTCAGTTTCCTCAAATGTAAAATGAAAATAATTAAAGCACCTACCACATAGAATTGTTGAGAGGATCAAATGAGATAATATTTGTATAGTGCCTGGAGTATAGTAAGTATTCATAAATGCTTGTTTCTTTAGTGAACTATTTGAATTTAAAACTCCTCCCTCCAATCTATAACTTAGAGTGTTGGAGCATTGCCTGAACCACAGGGAGATTAATTGACTTGCCCAAAGTCACAAAGCTAACAAGTGAAAGCTAAAACACAAACCAGATCTTCCTGCTTCCAGTGGAGACCACCCTACCATACAATCTTTCATTCCACACTATGAGGAAAATAGTATTGTTTTATAATTTGACTACCAGTCTGAAATATCATTTCATTCACTGAAGGATAAGTTCAAAATTTAAATTGAGTACAACATGGTAGCAGCACAGCTATTTTCCCCCTCTTGCTGTTTCTTTTTCCTAGTGGGTATAATTTCAGTGAGAAGAGATGATTGGAAGAGCCTGACAAAGAAATTATGGAATGGCAGAGCTAGAAGGATTCTTGGAAGCCATGTGATAACAAGCGTTTAGAGGCAGCTGGTAGTGCCACAGAATGAGAATAGGGCCTAGAATCAGGAAGATTTGAGCTCAAATGTGGTCCCAGGCAATTACTAGCTGTGTGACCCTAGATAAGTCACTTAACCTCTGTTTGCCTCTATTTCCTCAACTATAAAAATTATGATAATAATAATAACTTACCTTCAAGATTGTTGTAAAGATCAAATTAAATAATATTCACAAAGTATTTAATAGAGTAGCTGGCACATGGTAGGTACTTAATAAATTTTTCCTTTCACCCTTGTTTTGAAGATAAAGAAGCTGAAAAGCAAAGAGATTAAGCCATCTGTGCCAGAATGCGCCAGTTAGTGACAGTATTGAACCAAAACTAATGACTCAACTCCAGGTCAATTCAATTAAACAAGCATTCATTAAATGCCTATTAAATGTAAGGCAATGTAGAAGGCACACAGTCAATTACTCTTTCCAGTACATGATGCAACTTCCCATGCTTAAATTTGTCACCAAATAGTTGCTGTTTCAATTAGTTTTTAACTTTAGGCAGAATTGTTATAGGGACATTCTATGTAAACCTATCCTTTTAGTAAAATCTGTAAGTGCAAAAACAGCTTACCTGCCTGAAAGAAGTATTCTGTCTGCTTAATTCTAGAAGTGTTATCTTTGCCACACTTTATGGCCTTCTCTTGTTTAATATCACATTTGAAATAGTATGATATCCTAAATATAAGGAACTCATTTCTTACAAGGATCTCTTCTAGCATTTCAGAATATTCAAATAAAAGAGCTAATACTATAATTCATTTGGGTGAAGAGCTGTAACATACAATCAATCCCTTACAATATTTTGAGCCAATATTTTTAAAAGGAGGGGTCCAAAGAAAAGCATTCATTCAAACCCTGACCAACCAACCTGATTTTGTTTATTTTACCAGGGAAGCCAAGTGCAGAAAACATGAAAAGAAATCTTGACAGAAAACAAACTTTTCCTTTGAATCCACCTACTCTTTAGATAGTTCCTGTCTACAGGAATAGGAATATCTCTGTTGGAGCCATCAAGCTAATAACATCTATTGACACTCCCTCTTCTTCTTTGAATATACTCTTGACATCTCTTCATTCTTAGAAATCTTGCCAAACAACCGCCATCTTTTTCAGGAGGGGGCAAGTGAAGTTGTGACTAAAAATCCCTCTGTCTTCCTCTTAAGGCCAAAGCTAAATCACGAACAATCAATCTGCCTTCAAGAGGGGCAATTGCTATTCTTACTGATATTAATTATAAGACACTATCACCATTGTTTGATGCATTTTGATTTTAAAGACACTCATCAGACATGCTTTTATTAAAATACAAATGAATTCAAGAAATCTTGTTTGGAGAAAGGGAGATTAGGAAAATGGGACCAAGGGGAGACCTGGCTGTTAGAAACTCATTGCTTATATTCACAGTGCTCTGATAACTGTACTTCACATAATTAGTCATCTGCATCAATTTTAGTGAGTCATTGTTTTCTGGATGTTGAAAATATAATGGAGTAAAACAGGACAAGGAGATGTGGCAATTCTGCTGGTTTTGTCTGAATGTTTGCTGTAGGGAATGTGCTGGTGTGCCTTGCTTTGAGAAAACCAATGTTTGTTTAGTCATTTTTCAGTTGTGTCTGACTCTTTGTGACTCCATTTGGGATTTTCTTGGCAAAGATAATGGAGTGGTTTGCCATTTCCTTCTCCAGCTGATTTTAAAGATGAGAAAACTAAAGTAAACAGGGTTAAGTGATTTGCCCAGGGTCACCCAGCTAGTAAGTGTCTGAGGCCAGACTTGAACTAAGGAAGATGAGTCGTCTTGACTCCAGACCTGGTACTCTGTCTACTGCACCACCTTGCTACCCTTAAGAAAATCAATACCCTTGGGGCATCTAGGTGGTGCAATGAGTAGAGCGTCGGCACTGGAGTCAGAAGGACCTGAGTTCGGATCTGGCCTCGGACACTTAACACACACACAAACAAAAACCTAGCAGTGTGACCTTGGGCAAGTTACTTAACCCCAATTGCCCTCCAAAAAGCCAAAAAAAAAAAAATCAATACCCACACATAGCACTATGACATATGTAAATTAGAAGGTTGATCTTTTATATCACAAAAAGATTATTGTCTTTACAAAAGAATTTTCAAGAGACTTCCTCTCAATAGGGACATTCCATTCACTCCATTACACTCCTAGGATTTGCTTAGAAATCTTTAGTCCCAGTAGAGGTACAGCCAAAGTGCAGGGAGCCACAGCCTATGGGAAAAAATTGATTTTTTAAAATAAAAATAAATAAAATATAAATGGCAAACCCACCCCAGTATCTTTGCCAAGGAAATCCCACCCCAGTATCTTTGCCAAGGAAATCCCAAATGTGCTCACAAAGAGTTGGACATGACTGAAATGACTGAGCAAGGAAATATAGTAGTATGTCTTATGAAAAGCCACCACAATGTTCAGGGGCTTGATTCAATCAGCAAAATATTATACATAAAAAGGAACCTTAGGGAAGGAACTCATGATCAACCAGGAGTCCCTTTTCCAACTGGACTCTCTGTGACCACTTTCTATGACAGTGACAAACACCATTGTCAAGCCATTTTATTCCTCATTTCACATGGATGATCAGAAAGTTATTGCACAAAATTACTTAACTGTTTCCACTACTTCCAGGAATTTTGTATGATCTTGACATACACATGAAAGACATCTTATAGAAATTTTGTTCTGCTAAACTGAAAGCTTCTTTTTTATACCTACCAAACACTAAGTGTACTAGATTCATGCAATCTATGAACCTTTATGTAAAGTGTGTGACTATAAAGACGTAGTATGCTATAGAAAATAATTTCTAAAAATCAACCTATTCTTTCTTATTGCACTCTTTAAGGATACCCTCAATACCTGTATGTGTTATTCTCATAGATATTTTGGAGATTTGGGAAAGTGAATGTTTAGGTTTACAATTATTGATGTTTTTCTTAGGGCAGTTTTTGAAAGAATAATTATATGTTATCTGCATAATTTTATCACACCACTAAGATAATCTTCAAATGAAGCATTGATTGGATCTTTAATGAATATAATAAAAGAGAAGAACAAATATTATTAGGGAAATTGTTAACTGGGGGCAAGTGGGGACACCCTTCCAGCAAGTTGCCTTGATAGATGTCTCATTTCTAAGATATATAAGGAACTGATTCAAAACTATAAAAATAATTGCCATTGACCATATCAACAATAAAACTAGCAGAAACCACATGATTATCTCAACAGATGCAGAAAAGGCTTTTGACAAAGTACAACATTCATTCCTATTAAAAACACTAGAAAGTATAGAAATAAATGGAGCCTTCCTTAAAATAATAAGTACCATCTATTTAAAGCCATCAGCAAGTATTATATGTAATAGGGATAAGCTAGAAGCATTTCCAATAAGATCGGGGTGAAACAAGGGTGCCCACATCACCCCTCTTATTCAATCTAGTACTAGAAATGTTAGCAGTAGCAATTAGAGAAGAAAATGAAATCAAAGCAATCAAATTAGGCAAAGAAGAGACCAAGCTATCACTCTTTGCAGATGATATGATGATATACTTAGAGAATCCTAGAGAAGCAAGTAACAAACTACTTGAGGCAATAAATAAATTTGGCAAAGTTGCTGTATATAAAATAAGCTCACATAAATCCTCGGCATTCCTGTATATTTCTAATGAAATCCAATAGCAAGAGCTAGAAAGAGAAATCCCATTTAAAGTTAGTGTAGACATTATAAAATATTTGGGAATCTACCTGCCAAAACAAACCCATAATCTATATGAACACAACTACAAAATACTTTTCACACAAATAAAGTCAGATCTAAGTAATTGGAAAAACATCAATTGCTCACAGCTGAGTTGAGTTAATATAATAAAAGTGACAGTTTATCTAAATTAAATTACATATTTAGTGCTGTACTAATCACTTTACCAAAAATTACTTTATGTAACTAGAAAAAATAGTAACAAAATTCATCTGGAAGAACAAAAGGTCCAGAATATCAAGAGAATTAATGAAAAGAAATGCTAGGAAAGGTAGCCTAGCTATACCAGATTTTAATCTGTATTATAAAGCAGCAATCATCAAAACTACTTGATACTGGCTGAGAAATAGAGCAGTGGATCACTGGAATAGATTGGGTACACAGTCAATGACTATAATAATCTACTATTTGATAAACCCAAAGACCCCAGTTTTGGGGATAAGAACTCACTATTTGACAAAAACTGCTGGGAAACCTGGATGGCAGACATTGGGCATAGACCATTATCTAACAACATATACCAAAATTAAGTCTAAATGGGTGCATGATCTAGGTATAAAGAATGATACTGTAAGCAATCTGGGAAAGCAAGGGATAGTTTACCTGCCATATTTATGGAAAGGGGAAGGTTTCATGACCAAACAAGAATTAGAGAGCATTATAAAATGCAAGATGGATAACTTTGATTACATGAAATTGAAAAGCTTCTGTATAGACAAAGCCAATGTAACCAAGATCAAGAGGGAAGTGGAAAACTGAGAAAGAATTTTTATAACCAATGTCTCTGATAAAGGCCTCATTTCTAAAATATACAGAGAATTGAGTCAAATCTATAGGAATACAAGTCATTCCCCAATTGATAAATGGCCAGAGGATATGAATAGGCAGTTCTCAGAGGAAGAAATTAAAGATATCTATATGCTCTCAATAACTATTTGATTAGAGAAATGCAAATCAAAACAACTCTGAGGTACCACATCTCACCAGTCAGACTGGCTAAGATGACAAAACAGGAAAACAATAAATGCTGGAAAGGATGTGGGAAAATTGGAACACTAAAGAACTGAATTTGAATCCTGATTGAAGCAAACTACTTGATCTTTTTCTTTTTATTGTCCTCTTTCCTTTTCTTTTTATTGTTTGGTTTTATTTCCTCTCTACCATTTTTCATTCCATCTAGTATAATCCATCTTTTGTAACCTGACCAATGTATAATGTGAAAGTATTTGCAGATCCTATACTGGATCGTATGCCGTCATGGGCGGAGGAAGGGGGGGAGGAAGGAGAGGGAGGGAAAGAAAATTTGAAACTTGAGGAATTATGGAATTGAATCTTGTAAACTAAAAGTAAACAAACAAATTAATAAAGACAATTAACAAATTTGAAACTTGAGGAATTATGGAATTGAATCTTGTAAACTAAAAGTAAACAAACAAATTAATAAAGACAAAAAAGAAAAACAAAAATTTGGAACACTAATACATTGCTGGTGGAGTTCTGAACTGATTCAACCATTCTGGAGGGCTGGAACTATGCCCAAAGGGCTATAAGTAATTTCATACCCTTTGACCCAATACCACTTCTAGGGTTTTATCCCAAAGAGATCATAGAAGCAGGAGGAAGACCCACAAGTACAAAAATACTTATAGCACCTCTTTTTGTGGTGGCAAGTATTGGAACTTAAGGGGATGCCCATCAATTGGGCATGGCTAAACAAATTATGGTATATGAATGTAATGGAATACTATTGTGCCATAAGAAATGAGGAGCAGAGGGACTTCATATTTACCTGGAGGGGCTTATATGAACTGGTGCTGAGTGAGAAGAGCAGAGCCAGGAGAAATTTGTACACAATTACAGACCCAACATATGTGTGATGACCAGCTTTGATAGACTGGACTCTTCTCAGCAATGCAGGGCTATAAGTCAACTCCAAAAGACTCATGATGGAGAGACATCTCTACATTCAGAGAAAGAACTAAAGATAACAGAGTCTGAATGCAGACCGAAGCAAATTACCTGCTCTCTTTCTTTCTCTTGTTTGGTTGTTTCCTCTTTCCCATTGTTCATTCCATATGATACAACCCTTTATAACCTGACTAATGTCTCATGTGAAAGTATCTGTAGATCCTATACCTGATTGTATGCCTCTATGGTGGGGAGGGGGGGAGAGAAGGGAGGGGAAGAAAATTTGAAACTCAAAAAACTGTGGAACTGAATCTTGTCAATTAAAAGTAAATGAACAAATTAAGAAATACCAAAAAAAAAAAAAAAAAGAATAATTGCCAGACCTTAATTGATAAATAGTCTAACTATATAGAACAGGCTGTTCTCAAGGAAAGAAACCCAAGCCACCTATTGTCACATAAAAAATGCTTCAAATCAGTAATAATTATAGAAATGATAATTAAAACAACTCTAAAGTTCCACTTGGCAAAACCAACAACACAAAGGAAATGACATATTGTAAATGTCTACAGGAAAAATGGGAACTTTGATTCACTTGGAATTGGCCCAATGATTGTGAAAAGCAATTTGGAGTTATGCCCTTTAGCCCTGTGATAACCACTAGCTAAATCTATACCCCAAAAAGAGGTAAGAAAGAGGATAAGTCCCTCTATGTGCAAAATATTTATAATGGTCCTTTTGATAGTGACAAAGAACTGAAAACTATGGTGCCCATCAGTTGAGGAATGATTTAATAAATGTGATATATGAATGAATAGAATTGTAAAAGACTTAAGAAGTCTGACCAACTAATGAACAACTAGGATTCCAGAGTACCGGTAAAGAAGAACTCTACTTACCTCATGAGGGAACGCTGATGGACTAAAATGAGAAAAGCAGTTTTGGACATGGCCAATGTGGAAATTTGTTTTGCTTAACTCTGCTTTACACAGGCTCTACACTTCTTTGCCTCTTTTCCCTTATTTCTTTCTTCTTTCAGTGGATGGCTGGAGGGAGAAAAAATAAGTTCTTGGTCACTGAAAAAATAAAACTTATTATTAAAAATAATAGCACTTTTAAGGTTTACCAAGTGCTTTTTCACAATAACCCTGTAAGGGAGGTAATAAAATATTACTGTTATCATCTTTCAAAGGAGGAAACTGGTTTGGTGAGTTTACATGACTTTCCAAGAGTATACAGCCAAAACGTTCCAAGGAAGTGATGTACCCCCTAACTCCCAAGCCAGCCCTTTTTGACCACACCCCAGCACCTTTACATAATCCTCCTTATGAAATATGTTACAAAATTATCAAGGAGATTTTTCATAGCCAAACTTTTATGTATTCAAGTATTTTGTACAACAGAGGCTACTTAGCACAGACTACTACTACACAGCCCAGACTGCTGGGCCTGGAGTCAGGAAAACACATTTTCCAGAGTTAAAATCTGACCTCAGATACTAGCTATTTGAACCTGGGTAAGTCACTAACCCTGTTGGCCTCAGTTTCCTCATCTATAAAATGAGCTGGAGAAAGAAATGGCAAACCTTTCCTTTTCCAGTCTTTGTCAATAAAACCCCAAATAGAATGAAGAAGAGTTGGACATGACTGAAACAACTGAACAGTTGCAACAATATCTTGTACAATGTCTGATGTGATTGTTGATTTAAAAGCTATAGGAATTTCATTCACAGAACTGATGTGATATAAAAACAGAAATTTTCCATTTTGCACAGATAGCCATCATATTGGTAGGAAATAAAAAACCCTTCTATAAAGAAGTGATTATTTTTTGCTTTAACTGATTAAGGGACAAGGTAATGCAGTAGAAAGAATGCTGATTCTGGAGTCAGAAAAGCTGAATTCAAATCTTGCCTAGAATGTTCACTGTCTCCATGTCTTTGGGCCAATGATAATCTCCCTGGGGTGAGGGTCATTTTCCTTATTTGTAAAATGAAGGGTTTGGAATAAATGGCCTCTGATGTCCCTTCCAACTCTATGAACCTATGTCTATCTTTATCTTAGCTTCTAACTACCTTCATGTTCAAACTGAAACATAAATTAGAGGAGGAAAATGTAAATCCTTCCTTGTTTAAAAAGAGTGGTTCTGGTTTCAGGAGAAATCATTTCAGAGCAAATGTCATCCTGTATATAAGTATACATAGAATATTGGGGCCCAAAGACATCAGGAGCTCCTGATGGTGCTGCTACACCCTGCCAACACCCTATGGGAACCTCTTATTCTGTTATAATGACTTTAAAAGGGAGGCAATATGGCCAGTGAACAGGTTATTCTTGGGATCAGGAAGACCTGGTATCTAAGTATGGTCTCTGACACTTACTTAACTGTGCAACCAAGGGAAATTTAGTTAACCCCTCAGCACCCCCAGGCAACCCTTTAGGACCAGTGATTTCAAACTCAAATAGAAATGGATCCCTGTGGGGCACATTTTTATTTAGAAAATTACATATAAACATTATCTATGTATTGTATTTTTATTTTATTAAACATTTCCAATTGCATTTTAATATAGTTGCCTCTGCACTTTGGAGTTGAGTGCCCTATGCTAACCCCAAGTTGGAAAAGACTATAAATTAAAGATGAATTGTTCATCTGAACCTGTGGGAGAAATTTCCACACCAAGAGACCCCTGTGCAATGACTGCTAATAATCATAACTAACATTCATATAATGCTTTAAAGTTTGCAAAGCATCTTGAATGCTCATTGAACTGAGCCTCAAGCAACCCATGAGGTATGTACTATAAGCATGACTGTCTCCATTTTGAATTTGAAGAAACAGGTTTACAGAGGTTCCACAGAGCTAAGTATCAGAGATGGAGATCTGATTCTGGGTCTTCCAGGCTTCAAGTCTAGCCCTCTATCCATTGCACTACAATCCCAGGCCTAGATCAAGGAAAATAAATTATTTGATACCACATTCCCTGTGCTTTTGTAAAATAAAAAAGGTATCTGTTTATACTACCTAATGAAAAATCATAAAGATATATCATCTCTGGTAATGATAAACATGTCCTCTGTGAACGGGTTTAAAAATAAAAATAATATTCAGCTAAATCAGATGGTGTGTATTCTAACTTAGCCCAGAGCAGTATTCAGCCAGACCAAAAGTACACAGTGTATGCATGTAACTAATAGGAATAACATGAAAATGCATTAGTTTTGGCTTTTAAAAAAAAAAAGTAGAAATCTCTCTGCCTGCAGAGTCATTTTTTCAGGTACGTTAATGAAATTGATTGAATTGGTTATGCTTTTAAATTGAGGTCAAATAAGCCATTTTTGTAGCAATACAAAATTTTGTATAACATTTGACTAATCATTTACTAGACAAGACAACAGAAGCATCTTCACACTGCCTAAAAAGTTCTTATGAGACGGCACAATCAAAGCATATTTTTTAGCTCGGGCATAAGATATTCTGTTTTCCTCTGTTTCTCCATCTATTTTTAAAAACTGAGAACAGGGGCGGCTAGGTGGCACAGTGAATAGAGCGCCGGCCGTGAATAGAGCGCTGGCCCTGGAATCAGAAGGACCTGAGTTCGGAGCCGGCCTCCGACACCTAATCCGCACAAACAAAAACCTAGCCGTGTAACCTTGGGCAAGTTACTTAACCCCAATTGCCCTAAAGGGGCGGCTAGGTGGCGCAGTGAGTAAGAGCGCTGGCGTCGGAGTTTGGATGACCCGAGATCAGGTCCGGCCTCAGAAAATGAGCGCCCACGCATAAATCAAATGACTAGCCGTGTAACCTTGAGCAAGTTACTTAACCCCAATTGCTTTAAAAAAAAAAACAACAACTGAGAACATTGGATTAGATGATCTCTTGGGCCCCTTCCCAGTTGTAACGTTCAGTGACTAAGGCCTCTATAACAAAGAATTTGAAAAGTGTGTTATATGAAATTTACTAATTCCTTCATTCAGTCATTTTTCAGTTGTGTCTGACTCTTTGTGACCCCATTTGGAGTTTTCTTGGCAAAGATACTGGAATGGTTTGCCATTTCCTTCTCCATCTCATCTTACAGATGAGGAAACTGAGGCAAATAGGGTTAAGTAACTTGTCCAGGGACACACAGCTAATAAGTATCTGAAGCCAGATTTGAATGCAGGAAGATGACTCCTGATGCCAGGTCTGGCACTCTATCCACTGTACCACCTATGTAGATGTATGGAAAAGGCATTGGCTAAAAGGGACATACCCCTGAGAAAAATGTATACCTGGTTTTTATGTGGAAAAAGGCATTACTATTTTTCTGTTTTTGTTCATATCTTGACAAATTTGGCCTTTATTTGATATAGTATCTAGGGCACTTCAGCAAAGTTATACCTAAAAAACTATTTCCCCTGAGCCTTTGTATTCAATAAACTTCACTGCTTCTTTATTACTTCTAGGGTCAAATACAAATATCTCTGTTTGGCACTTTAAGCCTTTCCTAGTCAGACTTCAAGCTGTCTTTCCAGACATAGTAAATATTTTTTGACTTTGATTCACTCTGGCCTTTTTGCTGTTCCTCTCTCCAGCCCCCTCCATCTCCCCTCTATGTGTCCCCCTCAGGTGGCAGGCTTGCCTTCCTCACTGTGCCCTCTTAGAAAACTTGCTTGTCTTCAAAGCTCTTCTTGTGTCACGGGCTCCATGAGGCCTTTTCTGATTCCACCTTCCACAGAGATTCTTAGCCTTCTTTATGTCACAGACCTCTTTAGCAGTGAGCCTGGTGGCACCTATGAACCCTTTCTCAGAACAGCTATTTTAAATTCATAAAATAAAATGCATGGTACTACAAAAGAAATAAGTTATATTGAAATACAGCTATCAAAAAAGACCCCAGGGTAAGAATTCCTGCTAATTGCTAGTGACTTTCTCTAAAATGATATTTTATTTATGTGTTTATTTTGAAAATGTTGATAATTTATATATTCTGTGTTCCTTGATAGAAAGTAACCTTTTTAAGGTTTTTTTTTTATCTTTGTATTGCCAGTATTTTGTACAGTGCCTGACACTGTACAAAAGAAAGCATTTAATAAATACTTGTTGAATGACTGTTGATTGGTTTTTACTGTAATAAAATTTTCAGTAATGATGTTAGACAAAGACATTCATTTTGTGATGAAAAACATGAAAGGGGAGATCATGAAATGCAGGTTTTTCTGAGTTATCAAGCCATCCTCCCTGTGATACACCCCCTTGATGGCATATCATCAGTAGAAGTATTGGAGATTATGGAAAAGAACATCCCCATTAGCATGCCCCCAAATGAAACTGAGAATTATTTTGCTCATGCTGGTAACGATATGCTGCTGCAGATTTTTGCTAATATCCAGGAAACCTGCTGATGCTCTAGAAGGATAACACTTATAGGTCCTTGAGAAGAGAGCTACTGTCAGTCCTAGATGCTTGTTAAAAGGAAGAGCTTGGCAGAAATGCATTAAAGAAAGGCTTCTCTGTTCTCACAGGTCCTTTGCAGTAATAGTCTACTGGAATCAACGGACTACTGGCTACAGAACCAGCGGACCCCATGCCAAATCGGGTTTGTGGAAGACAAGTCTGAAAACTGTGCATCCGTGAGTATACAAAGCATTTGGGTTATAGATCCATTTAAACAAAAGACAATGAACAGCCAGAACTACCTTTCAGGAAATACTGTTTTTAATTTGCTAACTATATGCCTTTGGGAGGTTGTATTTTTGAAATTTTAACAGGGCTAAGGAGGCTCTGGAACATTTATTGATATAGTAGAGATGGAAAGGGCAATATTTCTGATTACAGTTTTTCAAGTATAATTGTGTTTATTTGAACATGTGAATTCTATTTAAAAGAGGAAGATTTTTTTCAAGTCCCCAAAGGAAAACAGAGATATAGAGCCAGCATGGTAAGAATCAAGAATAGCTGACCATTTAAAAGGCTATAACGCATATTGTTTGAAAATGCAGAAAAGTCACTGTGTGGATGGATATTATTCTTATGAGAAGTGAGTATGAATGGGCCTTGAGTTATTATAAAACCCTCTGCATTTTTTTCAGATGATAGCTATAATAATGTGACAGAATTGATACTAAGCCTAAAAAAAGAACTAAGCTTAAGTTAAATTAAATCTATTATATCTTATGAGTTTTATGGACAAAGCCTTTTTCACTTAACAGAGGAAATGCTCTGCATAAATTATATGCCTTAAAGTTTTCAAATATGGAAATAGGAAATTATTTAAATGAAATAGGTTCTGTGTTCCATATGGCTATTTTAATTGAGCTGTCAGCTCTCAGGTCTGGTGGGATCATCATTGCATGTGGGAAGGAGGGGCTGAAGGTTCTTTCCAGAGTATAAAGAAATTAAATTTTCTTGTTTGAACTGAGAGAATTGCCTTTGTGCTATTTCTGTTTATAAATTGCTTGCCAGCATTTCTGTCAAGAGTGAGAAATACAGTGAAAGCTAAAAATGGAATGAGTTGGGGTTTTATCTGTAAGGAGGACAAGAGGCCATCAGCCAGCCACTTTATCAGTTTCATATTCCAACACTGGAGAATTTCAGGGCAGCATTGATGGAGAATGCACAACCATTTGACATATTTAAGCCCATGTCTTTCTTTAGGAGTACGGACAGGGTTAGGACTATATTGTTTTATAGTTTTAGTGACTTGTTTGAAAAATTAGTACCTGGCTAAGAGGCAATTTAAAGATTTCTTTTTTCTTTTAAGGTATCAGGCAAATAAGTGCTACAATGTTTTGAATATACAAAAGAGAAAGGAGTTGAGTAACTCAAATGTCTTTTTTATACATTTTCAAATTGTATCTAAAGAGTAATGTGAAGTCAATGATATCTGGAGGTAGATACATTGTGACCCTAAGCATCTCCCCAGCAGCTAGTCAAGGGAGGTCCTCTCCCTTAAGCATTTTGCAATGATTAAGAGGAGCCAATATTTACAAAGTGTTCTAAGATCCGCAAGAAGTCTACACACAGTCCTTTGATCCTCATAATAACTCTGCCACATTTTATTGGTATTTCTGCACTCAGGAAATGAGGCTGAGAGCACAAGAGTTTGTCCGTGGTTACATATCATGAGAGGTTCATAAGGAGTATTTGAACCCAGATATCTCCTGAATGTGGGTATAATGGTCTTCAAGAACTACAGTATGGCCCCAAGGGTTATGCAGTCAATCCAATGAGAAGCTGGAAAGATGGGTCACACATCTCACCCTCCCTTCCATCACCAATTGTTAAACATGTCCCCAGTACATCTACACTGACCCTTATCTCCCATCAGAGGGACAGAGCTGACAGAAAAATGCCAAGGTATATCCCAGATTTCCTGGAGGATTACTGCTGGAAAGGATAACATGCATGGTCTAGACTACTGAGATATAGAGTGAATAAATTAGCACTCACTCCCCATTCAGGACCCCATGAAAGAGAGTTCCAATGATAAATAAATTAACTCACACATGGAACTTAGATAGTTATGATGGTTGTTCCAGACAAGATATAGTGAAAGAATGGCAGCTCTGATGACAAGGTGGTTGAACTTTTCCATTCATATTAAATTTTTTTAAGAATCCAAAACTGGGATTCAAAGTACACTACTTTTAGCCCTTCATACTCTTGGAGAGAAGAATTGCCAAAGGTATTGCCAAGTAAGTTATTTCCAAGTAAGGTATAGATGTCTCACACCTGCCCGTTGGTCCTTTTAGCTCTTCACAGAAAGCTGGAGAAATTCAAACAAGGAAAATGTCATGGTATATAGAAGATTTATTTCTCCTCGCTATTTTCTACCCACTGTAACCATGATTAAAAACAGAAATATCTATTGTCCTTTGACGCTCAAGAGCGTAAAGAAATCTCAGAGTACCTGAAAGAAACTAGACATGATTTCTCAAACATATCATAGAGGCAAATCAAAACTATAATAAACACTAGAGACAAACTATAGATAATATCTTTGGACCCTTTCTTTAAAAAAAAATCTACATATCAACTATACCCCCTAGCAGTCTCTATTTTCTTCTTCTATCGAATTTCTTTTCTTCCTAGAATCTCACACACTTATTTGCATGTTTCCCCCACATGTTATGATCATAGAATGATAGACAATTTGCCCAGAAAAGGTATTTTGAGTTCACCTCATATATAGATGAAAGGAGTGTGAGTTAGAGAGATGAAGTGACTTTCCCAGAGTCACATAGCTAGTCAGTAGCATAACGGGGACTAGAAGCCAATATTCATGGCTCTCAATTCAATGTCTTTGCCTTCCACCATACTGCTTTATAAGATGAAATGCAATACTGGGACCTCCAAATCACTATCCACCTTTTGATTAAAATTCCAATCATTGTTGAAGACATATTTATATTAATCTGGGATTACTAGATTGCCATTACTTAAATGAAAGCTTATTTCACCTTGTTAAAGATGTACAGTATTCTTCCTAGATGATCACTAAATTAGACCTGGAAGGGGCTCTTAAAGGTGAGTTCAACTGCTTCATTTTATAGGTGAGAAAACTGCTCAATATTACCCAGGTACAAAGTATCAGAACCTGAGATATGAACTCATCTTCTCTGATTCTAAATTTGTGGTGGTGGTTGTTTTCACTGTACCATGCTATGACTACCCCCTTGTTTGGTCTTATCTTACTACAAGGAATGGCTTTAAGAATGTCTGGGTTTTATCTTGGAATCTTTAGAACAAATTGCCTAGTGAGCCAGTGGGATATAGTGGAAAGAGAAAATGGCAAAGAAGTTCAAAGATTTGAATTATAGTCTGAGCCCTTATACTGACTGGCTGGTTGGCCACGGGCATGTCTTTCTACTTATTTAAGCCTCAGTTTTCCCAAAGGAAGCACTAATCATATCCTCCCTATATCCCGGGACTATTGTAGGGATCCAGTAAGATGATGGAGGTGAAAGCACTTTGTAAAATGCTTTACAAACTTCAGGTCTTACTAGAGAACAAATCTGAACAGATTAGGGTCCAGAGGGTACTTCTCAAGACAACTCTTAGTCTTGTATTTATCAATGGTTCAATGTGTCTATGTTCTCACTGATGTATATGCTTTCTCTACCACTGCAGATTTATCTGCATTCATTTATGGAGAGCAGGAGTCTCACACACACAGCTGAGAACTGCATAGGACCTACAACACTCCGAAATATGACCTGAACTGGGTTAAAGTGGGATGGGGAAGTATTTAACAAAATAAGTAAAAACATAATAAATATAAGAAACATTACATTTTGAAACCAAGTCAATATGTAACCCACAGGGATCCTTATGTTCAAGTCAGTGGCACCTCATTTCTATCTGAATTTGATTGGACTGATGCAGAGTATCAGGAAATACTAGTGCATAAGTCAGACCTTGTTCTAATAAAAGCTAACTATCTGTGCCCTGGAACTTAAGTATAGTAAAGAACAGACTGATAAGTTTGTAGAAAAAAGTTTGGTAAGAAAAAGTTATTGTCTTTGGGATTTTGCTAGGACTGTTTAGAGAAAGAAGAGCTGAGCTCGAGAAATGCCAATGTGATTAGACAAAAAGTTTCTGAGGAGATATAAATGAACAAAGAACTGATGGAAATACAAGCGTTTTCAAGCTGAGATGGTGCATCTGACCAGGATCTGGAGATAGGGAGATATATTTCACAAATGGAATTAAGCCTTTGGTTATAAAGATTTTGTGAAATTTCTAAATTTGTGATTGATAAAAAATGTTTAACAATACAGGGCCAAAGACACAATGTACTGGAAACTTCCTTTCAGTTGGATACAGGTAAACTTTGAAACCATCTCAGATATAATTAATATGAACACTATAAGACATTAGGCTTTATAATTACTGAAGAAACACCTGAGTAGACAATTGAAGGGGTAGTTGATCAGCATTTGGAAAGGGAAGCAATGATCACTGCAAGCCAGCTTGGTTTCATCAAGAACCAATAATGCCAAATCAATCACATTTTCTTTCTTTCTCTTTCCTTCTTTCTTTCCTTCCTTCCTTCCTTCTTTTTCTTTCTTCCATCCTTCTTTTTCTTTCTTCCACCTTTCTTTCTTTCTTTCTTTTTTCCTTTCTTTCTTTCTTTCTTTCTTTCTTTCTTTCTTTCTTTCTTTCTTTCTTTCTTTCTTTCTTTCTTTTTTCCTTTCTTCCTTTCTTTCTTTCTTGACAGTATTACTAAACAACTAGATCAGGGAAGTTCCATAGACACAATATAACTAGATCTCAGAGGAGCAAATAACAACAACAACATACAGTTGCATGGTTCTTTAATGTTTGCAAAGCCAATGAGGCAGCATTCACAGAAGTGTCCAAAATTAGGGATGGGATAATTTCATTGTGTAGTGTTCTGATAAGACTATACTTATGCAGCTCTGGATGCCACATTTTTGGGGAGAAAAAAATAACAATTTTATGTAAAAGGGAGGCAGATTTCAGCTCAAGAACTATGCAAAAATGGAACTGATTTCCTTGGAAGATAGTCATTTCACCACCAGAGGTCTTTAAACAGAAGTTAAATAATCACTTATCAGAAATTTAATAGAAACCTCCTGTTTTAAGTGGTAGCTATCCTATCCAACCTCCTTCCTTCCAACTCCGAGACTATTAAAATTTGGTGATTCTGCCAACTAAGTTAACCTATCCATTTAAATTTTTTTCTTCTAATTTGCAAAAATGTAAAATTACTCCTAGACTATCAATGGTTTTTTAAAATGTCATAATTTTAAATGGTATCAAATGTGTTAGGGAACAGCAGGATTGGAAACTAATATATTAATATAAAAATCATTAACTGAAATGTTTATCTTAATAGAGATTCTAGTGGTAAAAGTTAGAGTTAGGGTTTCTTTGTAGTCTCACCTTTTTATATTATTTACAAGTTAATTTAGCCCCTTTGCAATCTGATACCACCTTTTCCTGTTTTAGTTTAACTTTATATTTGAAAAAGCCCCCTTTTATGACTTTAGGGCTTCATTAAAAATTACTTTCACATTTCACTGCATTTTTTATATGCAGTCACTGTCTGTTCCTTTGCAGGTCATTCAGCTTTGTATATGAATCTAAGTTATTTCAAATTTTAAAAAATGCATGGTAAATTTCTAATAACCTTTAACATTATATAAAAAGAAAAAGGGGAGAATTACTGTGATAGCTATTAATTGTGCTCAGACTATCCAAATAATATTTTTTTATATTTTGGAAACTTTATTTTTTAAGGATCCCACTTTGCATCCCCTCATGTAAGTCTTTTCAGGTTTTCCTGAGAGCAAACTGCTCATTGTTTCTTATAGCGTAATAGAATTCCATCACAATTATATGCAACTTGCTGAGTCATTCCCTACATGATGGACATCTCCTCAATTTCCAGTTTCTTTGCCACAACTAAAAGAGCTGCTATAAATATTTTTGTACGTGTAGGTCCTTTTCTTTTTTTGTTATTCATCTCTTTGGAATACAGAGCTAGTTGTGGTATTATTTGGTCAGAGGCTATGCATGATTTTATAGCCCTTTAGACAGAGTTCCAAATTGTTCTCCAAAATGATTGAATCAGCATTCCACTTCACCAACAGAGTATTAATATCTCAATTTTCCCACATCCCCTCCAACATTTGTCATTTTCCTTTTCTGTTATATTAGCCAATTTGCCAGTGGTAATTCAGAGTTGTTTTAATTCACATTTCCCTAATCAACAGTGATATGCAGCATTTTTATATGACTATATGTAGCTTTCATCACTTCATCTGAAAACAGCCTATTCATATTCTTTGACCATTTATCAAATGAGGAATGATTCTTATTTCTATAAATTTGACCATAAAATTTCTCTACATATTTGAGAAATGAAGTCTTTATCAGATAAACTTGCTGTAATTTTTCAGTTATGATTACTTACTCTGTATTTCCCTCTATCCTATTTCCCCCATTTATCCTAATCTCTTTCCCCTTTTTCCTTGTTCCTTCTCAAAATTATTTTGCTTCTGACTTCTCCCTCCCTCAATCCACCCTCCTTTCTATCAGCACCATCACTCACCTCCTCTTCTTCCCTTCCTCTATAGCATAAGACAGATTTCTATACACAACTAAATGTGTGCTACACCCTCTTTGAACCAATTCCAATGACAGTAAGGTTTGTGTATTCCTTTCTCTAGCTCCCCCATTTTTCACTTCACTGAAAAAGTTCTATCTCACCTCTTTTATGTGAGATAATTTGCCCCCATTCCACCTTTACTTTTCCCCTTCTCCCAGGGCATGCCTCTTTCTCACAACTTCAATTTATTTCATTTTTTGTTAATCATGCCATAATATTCAACTCACAGCCATATTATTTAAACCATGTGTACTCCTTCTAAACTGCTCTAATAATAAGAACGTTTTTAGGAATTACAAAATTTTTGTTATGCGTAATTGAGAAAAGCAAAATAAAAATAGAATGGAAAAAAAGAGGGAAAAAAGAAGGGGGAACAGCAGTTGAGCAAAATTAACCTGTATAGTCATCAGTCCCAATAGTATATACAATATTCCCTGCCTCTGCAAAAGAAAGAAGGTATGCATATTTTTCATTACTTTGTCAAGTCCATACTTGGTCACTATAATTCCATAGCATTAAAGCTTCTTTTTTTCCACAAATATATTGTTGAAGTCATTGTGTATATTGTTTTCCTAGTTCTACTTACATCTGCATCATTATATATTTTTGCATACTTCTCTGTATTCTTCAGTCATCATTTCTTATGATCCAGTAATATTCCATTGAATTCCTATACCACAGCATATTTAGCCATTCCCCAATCCATGGGAATCTACTTTGTGTCCAATTTTTTTTCTACTATAAAAAGGTGCTGCTAGACAGAGCCAGGTGGTGCAGTGGACAGAATGCTGGTCCTAGAGTCACATCCAATTTCAATCACTTATTAACTGTGTGACCCTGAGTAAACCACCTCTGAAAAGTCAGCCTGAATAATATTTTTGTGTGCCTTTGAGGGGAAAAAAAGCCTGAAGCATTTGTGCAATTTCTCAACTATAATTTGGGGAAATTCTTTAGCTGTTTTGAAAAAATGACATATGCTATTAAAATATAATGAAATAGCTTTGAGATACATATTTCATACATTTCCTGCTCTTATACATGGCCTTGTTCTCCACTAAATGAAAAGCTTATCAATCAAGCAAAACCAATGTTTCTCATTAGGATATCATTAGACTTCAGAGGAACTGACTTTATAATTTTCTTTTTCCTTTCAGCAGAATTATTCTTTTTTTATATGTCAGGGTGCTTTGCATCTTTAATTAGTTCTCCTTTATAGCACCCCTATGGAATTAAAAGAATAGTAGTTTCTCTTTTACAACTCAGAGACCTGAAATTAAAACAGTTATAGGACTTCCTGAGTACACACCCTGGATAGCTGCTTTGCATTCTTAGAACTTTATTGTTCTTGAATAATAATGAGATACACTCCCCCAGCCAGATTCTCTGACAGACCTGTGATGACTTACTAGGAAATGAAAAGATGCCATAAGCAGATTAGCCACCATATCTAGAATGACCATTCTTACTTAAAAAAAAAAATACTTTAAATATTTGATTGCTAGTTCATGTGTGGTTTTACCTCTTGCAAAATCAACCCTACCATCTCAGGTTACCTACCTGGATAAGGCTCTAGTAGTCTGAACCAACAATGGTCAGTCAATTGGCATTTATTAAATGCTTACTATGTGCCAGGCAGGCACTGTGCTAAGTACTAGGAATACAAATAAAGGCAAATACAAGATAAAAGAGCACACAATCTGTTAGGGAGTGTCAACATACACACAACTCTCTCTCTCTCTCTCTCTCTCTCTCTCTCTCCTTCCCCCCCTCCTCCTTTTCTTCCTCCTTCTCCTCCTCCTCATTTTTCTCTTTCTCTATCTCTCTCATTTCTCTTTTATTTCTCTCCTCTATAGATAAACAGATCTATATCTATCTGTCTATATGTGTGTGTGTATACAAAATATATACAGTGTAAATAAAAGGCAATCTCAAAGCTAAAGAACTAGCACTGAGTGCTAATAAGCTTAGTTTTGAGTTTGAGATATCTGTAGGACATCCAGTTAGAGATGCCCGATAGGCAGTTGGAGATGTGAGGTTAGAGCTCAGCTGAGACATTAGGACTGGATAAGTAGGTTTAAGAATCATCAGAGCTAATAATTGAATCTATGTGATCTAATGAGATCACCAAACAAGCAGTAGAGGGAAAAGAATAAAAGTTTAGGATTAATCAAGATAGGTTCCATTTCATGGGCTTACTAGATAACCTAAAGCTATAGCGATTCCATGACCCCTAAACTCACCCCATATCTCACATGACCCTTCCACATACAAAAAAGCAAACATCAACAATATGTCTTTCTGGTTGGTCCATTGCTCAAAGACAAGTCAGAACTCTGCAGTCTTATTTTCCCTCTTTTCATTAGATATTTCATTTCTGCCTTTAAATCCTCAAGTGACTAGCACAGTACCTAGCATTTCATTTATTCATTAATGCTTTTTGATTGATTAGTTGACTGAGAAATCTCTGCAATGATTTAAAAAAAAAACAGAAAGTGGAAAAAGGAAGCTCAGAAAACCCATTCCATATGTTGACTTTAGCTTGATGCCTGATTAGACAATGTTTTTCCCCTCTTTCCTAAGCCCAACACTTATTACAGTGTCTGACACATAATAAGAGCTTAATAGATGCTTGTTGACTGATAGGGGCTAGGATATATCATTCCCTGTGATCTTTTTCAAATCCACCTGTGGCCTAATTTTAAGAGCTAACACTTGTTTGGGGCAGCTAGGTGATGCAGTAGATAAAATGCCAGACCTGAAGTCAGGAAGACTCATCTTTATGATTTCAAATCTGGCCTTAGCCACTTACTAGCTATGTGACCCTTGGCAAGTCTGCCTCAGGTCTTCATCTATATAATGAGCTGGAGAAGGAAATGGCAAACTACTTCAATATCTTTACTAAGCATCACAAAGAGTCAAAAATGAGGGACAACAACAAAAACATTTATATAGAACTTTAGGATTTGTAACATGATTTACATATATTAACTAATTAGATTATCAGAATAATCCTATACAAGAAATACTACAGGTATTACTATTCCCACTTTATTGATAGAGAAATTGAAATTCTGAGAGGTCAAATGACATTCACATTATCTAAGCTAATGTGTGTCAGAGGTGATATTTAAAACCAAACATCTCCTAACTCCAAATCTGGAGGTCCACAACACTACAGGACCTCTAATCAGGGGCCCAAATTCTAGCTTAAGAAACACTACCTCCAGGCAATCACTTACTGGCTCTGTTGGTTAGCTTTTCAGATTTTAATGATGTCTTATAGAGAGGATATGCTGTTGATAAGATGATTTTTGAATAATTTATTGTTTCACAGTTGATATAACTCCTATAATAGATTCAAACAATGATTTTCTTTTTTAAAAAATGAAGTTATCATGTGCTAGTGTGTGCAGATTAAAAATTCACAGAAAAATAATTAAGATAGTTAAAAGTATTAGAAATATCCATGTAATATATTTGTTAAAACAAATGTAAATAATATTTAGACTATCTGCTTTTTGGGGTCATACAATGCCTCCCTGTTTTGATTTTTTCCAGTGATTAACTAATGCCTAATTTCATTATTTACAGAGAGTAAATAACACCTGTACAAATTTAGAATACATATGATGTAAGATACTTTCTATTTCTATTATTTGCAACAGAAAGAACTTTTTAAAAATTACCTAATTTCTTTCTGCACAGTAATTAGATATTATTTTACATTGAATAGAGAGCAATAGACTTGAAAGAAATGGGTTTCAATCCATCCTCTGACACATACTAGCTTTATGATGAAGTCTAAGTCACTTAACCTCTCTGATCTTCCATTTCCTTGTCTATGAAATGGTGATAGTAATCCTGGTTTCTATCTCAAATTGTCACAGTCAGGATAAAAGCAATTGGGGTTAAGTAACTTGCTCAAGGTTACACAGCCAGTCATTATTTATGTGTGGGTGTTAATTTTCTGAGGCCAGATCTGATCCCTGGTCGTCCCAACTCAGGGGCCAACGCTCTTACTCACTGTGCCACCTAGCTGCCCCTTGTTTCAAAACTTTATTGTGCTATATACAGGTCATCTATGCCCTACTAGTTAGGGAGGTAACCTTAGAGTTAGAATAAAAATCAAATATCAATTGTATTTTGAATTAGATGACAGATAGCAATGTGTGCATTAATGTTATATTTCTTTAAATCTTGAATCAAAAAGCATGTTCTTAATATTAAAATGTAAACATAACTAATGAGTTTGTAATCAACATTTACTTTTATTAAAATAAATTTGCATAGAAAATCAATTTTTCACCTGCTCTATCAGAAGAAATCTCATATGAATAGCAAATTTTTGAACTTATGTTATTCTAAATTTATGTCAGCTATTAGGAAGAATTAATTCGTTTACTTCTAGAGAGCATGCTTTGCACAAATATACTCATTATTGATGATGGAAGAAAACATCAATTATCATATGTTGTTAGACCTATTACTGATAAGGAATAATGAAAAGAAGCAATATTATTGTAATTGAAGTTTAAAGGTTAAGTAGGGCTTAAGTGAAAGTAGCAGTGTATTTTTAAAGCCATAGATTTATATGAAATGCAACAATTTAGACATCTGCGTCATTTTTTCGTGCAAATAACCAGAGATCATGAAAATGCCCTTTCCAACCATTCTGTAGTTCCTAGTGTTCAGAAGCTAACATTTATTTCTAAAAACTGTTCTGAGTTGCTTTCTAGCTAATTCCCAATAATCATAATTGTAAGTGGTGTGTAAGCTTACTTACACACTTACAGGAATTTACTCTTAATTGTCCAGGGAAGCTTGGTTCTAGAAAGCTCTGAAATATTCAGTGTTAGTTAAGGAAAGTGCCCATAGGAACTGAGAACAAAAATGCACTTTTGATAAAAAGTAATTACTCCTTCATTACCATTTGCATGTACTCAATCAACTTCATTCTCATTCCTTACATCTCCTCTTTCAAACATTTCATTAAGTACTGGAGTCTCCATATTAAAAAAGAACTATGATGTCTTGGAAATTACAAGGGATAGGAGAATGGCATCTTCTTATTTCAACTTGTTGAAAAGACTAATGACTTAATGCAATTTAAGGTTTCCAGGAATAATAAGAGAGGTGTGGCAATGATAGAAGGATCCTTTCTAATTGCTATGAAGATACATTCACATTATACATTTCAACTTTCCCTTTACCCAAATCTGACCCTGAATTTTACTTTAACAGATCCAGCATAAGGATATCATCAATCAACATTGCAAGAAGGTTGTTTGTTATTATGTAGAAATCAATAAAATAATGCTTTTTCTCAATTAAGTTTCCAAATTCTTTAAATATGTTATTATTTCACTCTTTGAAAAATAGTTTGAGTAGTTGGAATCATATCATATCAAAATGAGAAACAGTCTTACAGGTCAACCTTCCAAAAATTTGTTATGGACAATTTACCTCCTGTGACTTTGAAATTGATTAGAAATTATATAATCTGTATTTATATCTGTATATTAGGTCCTGATTAGCACAAATAATGAATTCCCTGAAATGATCTCATGGATTTGAATCCAGGATGTTGAAGGTTCTAATTATGTAAAAATAATTTTCAGCCCAGTGTCAATGTGCAGTGTGAATCCAAATAATGGGACCATTCCAAGATATTCATAATTCACACTAATTGGGACCCAGATTATGACAAAGGTTTTTATTAAGAATCCCCATGATTTGAGATCTGTTTTGATCACATTGATGAAGTCATTATATTGGTAGGATAGTCTAGACAGAAACTGGCTCAGATCCAAAGACATAGTGTTTTTATAGCCCCCTGGCAGAATAAATGAAGGTATTAGAAAACTTTCTTGCAGTCTTTGCTTCACAAGAAATCCAACATTCTGACAAATATTATTGCCCCCAGACTAGGGTCCACTGATTTAGGCAGGTCTGCTATGCAACAGAGAAGAAAGAGATCTTCAAAGGATGATATCAAGAAGACTTAGGGCTACAGTCAAGAGATAAAAAGAAGCTGGGGTTTAGAAGTAAGGTGTGTGACTGTAAAATGTACTCCAGTTGTCTTAGGCTTATTGTACATCTGTGGATAGAATTGTCCCTTTGTTGTGGTAGGAAGTCTGTGGGTAGGAGCCTTTGGGGACAGGATGGAAGACTGTTAGGAGAAAACCTCAATGAAAAGATACCTTCCTTTGATAGAAGGAAAAACTAGAGACGAATTATAAGTTCTGTCTCTATTTTTGCAAGGGGTTTCTACTTCAACTCCTGATGCTTCTATGAGCTAGTTATACAGAGTGAGGCCAGTAGATTATGGCTACGGCTGTGTGAAGGAGATCAGTATAGATCTTACCTCTCTATTGGAGTCTGCCTGTCTCATTCCAGCTCAACGATTTTGGTTGCCTCAGCCAGCTGGTTGATGGTTGGTTGTTCCATTTGGTTTTATATCACAGTTACACTTACCTTGATAAAATGTATTTCCTAGTTGGGAACACTTAAAACCAAGTAGTTATTTTGAAATTTGTTTCCAGTGAAGACTGGAAAACAGATTCTCATTTCTTGAAAAGTTGATTGAGATTCTCAAAATAGTCATAAATCTGTCAGATGGAAGGAAATGGAAATCCTCTACAATTGGGCAGGTGCTACCTTTTACTGCCATTTGAAAAGAAAATCAGCAAGTAGGCCTCACCACTTCTTTTTTTTTTTAAAGCAATTGGGGTTAAGTAACTTGCTCAAGGTCACACGGCTAGTCATTATTTATGCGTGGGTGCTCATTTTCTGAGGCCGGATTTGATCTCAGGTCATCCCAACTCCGAGGCTGGCGCTCTTATTCACTGCGCCACCTACCCGCCCCTTTAGGGCAATTGGGGTTAAGGAACTTGCCCATGGTTACATGGCTAGGTTTTTGTTTGTTTGGATTGTGTCTGAGGCCGGCTCTGAACTCAGGTCCTTCTGACTCCAGGGCCGGCGCTCTATTCACTGTGCCACCTAGCCGCCCCAGCCTCACCACTTCTAAGGATATTTGTGCACTTGACTTGCTAATAGGTGAAATGAGAATAATTTACTTATCTTTCAGATATCTAGACTCCATTTGCAGCAATGGCAAGACTAAATCATAAAGGCATTTGTAAATGGTTTGCTGAATATTATAGAGAGTAACATAGTTCTCAAATACATATAATTATATAATTAAGGAAATGTGTCTTGGGCACATACTATAGTTTATAATAATGACATGTTTTTTACTATTGTCATCATAAACCAATGGGAAAATCTTACCAATGAAAAGGAAAACATAGACACTCTGCTTTTTCATAATAGAAGCACCAGAGTCCATCATGTTTGCATACATCATGTTTGGATGTAAGGCTACTGACTTGCATGGGACCTCCAGGCTCCCTGTAGGCTTTGGCAAGTTATCTTTGGCACTCTGGGTATCTATGCCAATGTTAGTATGTGCTATTAGTATGAAACTCTAAGAAACAGGCAGAAGGATGTCAATAAAATTCTTACAAATTTAGATTCTGTTCAGTTAAAGACTCAAAGTAAGAGCCTTCAACTTGAAATGAATACTGGATTGGTTCAGTCACTGTTGAATGGTGAAGTAGTGGAGGATTTAATAAGATAACTGCCAAAGTTTCCTGGTACCTACCTGTGACCTGTAGAGTCATACCAGGAATAGACATTTTCACTAGCCCAGTAGGGAAGTAACCAGTACTTATGAAAATTTATTATCTTTTTTTATTTGTTTGTTTTGTGCGTGTGTGCGTTGAGCTCAGTTTCCTGTATTTGTAATCAAAACATTAGACTAATGACATTATTTGGAAAGGGAAAAGTAAAAGAAGCAAAAACACCTAGAAACAGAAAGGAAAATAGCTCTTACAAAGTCCATAATTTTCTTTTAAGAGAAGTATGGTCTTTCTCATGCCAAAGTACTACTAGCCATGTCACTTCCTTTAGCTCAGCCTCAGTTTCCTTATATGTCAAATAGGGACAGTAATATGTGCTCTAACTAAGGCCTCACAAGCTGTCAAGGAAAGCCTTTTAAAGCCCTTTAAAAATTCCTTGGCTTAGGAATGGAAGTCATTATTTGTAATGATGTGTAAAATTAAGTTTATTGATAACTAATTTGGCTTCCCCAGCAATCTTCAGTTCTTTATAGGTTACAGAGGGTAGCAATCTAGATAGAAAGTCTGTATGTTTAGGGGAATGGAGGAGGGCTGCAGGCAGTAGACATACTAAAAGCAGCAAATGGAACAAACCCTTTCCCTGCAATACGTTCATACTCTCCAAGGGAACCATATGGCCCCTGAAGAATGGCTTGGTCAAGACTATGCTATTCTTTATTCTGCCTAAGAGCTGAAGTAGAATGAGGGGGTGGAGGAGGTGGAGGAAAAGGAATATATCTATGTACTGAAAACTGAAAGCTCTCTGGGCTCCATGGAAACATACTGTGCTTCCATATATGATGTATTATTTCACATTAGTTATTCACGTATATGTTATATATCCCTAGGCATTATTGATTCTTAAGAGTTGCTTATATAGCACAAACATGTGTACACCTGGAGAGTGGACCATTACCATACTAAGTTAATAGACTCTGGTAATGTCTTCCGGAATGTAAGCTCAGTAAGGGTAAGATGCTGTGACAGTTCAACAAGGAGTTATTGGTTAGACATTATGCTAAGCCCTGGGGATACAAAGACAAAAATGAACCAGCTCTTGCCCTGTAGAAGCTTAAACACTATATTTGTGTGTGTGTGTGTATATATATATATATATATATATATATTTATACATGTACATACATATATAATGTATACACATATACATATATTTTATTGCCTGCTTATCTTGGATTACTCCTACATAAGGGCTATGCCTGGCCTTCTCTGGGTCTCTCATTGGTGAGTTCCAATGTGAGCTTCTATATTGTGGAGGAATCCAAGTCAACCAGCCCTTATTTCCCTCCCAGTTTTATTTCTGTCCTTGTGAATTTCAAAATCATGCCCTACTTCTGGTGCCTTTGTTGGCCTTTCTCCTCCTATTAGAATATATGCTCCTGGAGGGCAGGAACTGTTATTCTTTGTAACCCCAGATTTCATCACAGTTCCTTGCACAAAGTAAGCACTTGATAAATGTTTGTTTTCTTCCTTCCTTCTTCTGTTCCTTCCTTGAGTAAAAAAGATAATAAATAGATGTGAAATTCAACAGATCTGCCAGTACTTTTATAATGAAGATCTTTGCGCTATATCAGCTCAATCCCCAGTGTATTATGAGTATTATGGAAGTCATAATGGTACTTACAATAATAAAATCAGGAAGACCAGTTACATATAAATACTTCAGTGATAAAAAGGCATTATTTCCAAAATAATTTTATAAACATTCAAGGATCACTTTTCATAAAATCTCAAAGGGCTCTAACATTAAAGAATAGTATTTTTATACATTAAAAAGTGAATAAGAATACATTAGCAACCTCTAATCCATATATATGCTTTCAAATCTCTATAAAGACTTTATGCAAATGAACTATGCATATTCTGAAGGTATCCTGGATTAAAACATGAGAAGCAGAATAGACAGCATCTTTATAGACAAATGTTTACCTCAGACCATATCTTAACAGTGTAGATGATATAATAGCCCATTTTGTATATGATTTATTGATTTTTAAAAATCATTTGACTCGGGGCAACTAGGTGGCGCAGTGAGTAGAGCGTCACGGGCCCTGGAGTCAGAAGGACCTGAGTTCAGATCTGGCCTCAGACACTTAATGCACACACAAACAAAAAATCCTAGCCGTGTGACCTTGGGCAAGTTACTTAACCCCAATTGCCCTCCAAAAAAAAAAAATCATTTGACTCAGTGAAATGAAATTCAACCTCAAAGGATCTGATCAGACAATATGTTCCTTTCACTTACATTCCAATCAAATGAGTTGGACCAATGAGCCAGCTAGATTGATAATTTTGTAAAAAGGGAGAATCAAGATCAAATCTGGGAAATTGTGCAGTACTTTTAATGATTCTATACTCTTTGCTTTTGCAAACAAAAAGTGAAATAAAATAAAAACAAAAACATTTTCTTTAACTCTAATAGTCTTCTGATGAAGAGACATGTGTATAAATCATAAACCAACACAGTCACTGAAGGATCCAAATTTATAAGTAACCAAAAGAGCAATGAAGCATGGTGAGAGTAAGGTGTCTGAAGCATGTCAATCAATCAATAAGCATTGATTAAGCACCTAATATATGGTAGGCACTATGCTAAGTATTCAGGCTACAGAAAAAGGCAAAAAATAGTCCTTGTTCTCAAGAAGCTCACAGTCCAATAGGGAAGACAGCACATAAACAACTATGTACAAACAAAATGCATTTAGAAAAAATGAGAGATAATCAATAGGGAAAATACTCCAGCATTAAAGGAGATCCAGAAAAGATTCTTATAGAACATGGAAATTTTAGTAGGGGCTTGAAGGAAGTCAGAGAGGTCAGCAGGCAGAGATGCAGAGGGAAGAGTGTTGCAGGGTTGGAGAACAGCCAGTAAAAGTTCCCATAGTCAAGACATAGAGTGTCTTGTATGAGGAATAAAAAAGCCAGTGTCACTGGGTTGTGGAGCATAGTGGAAAGAATAGGTAAGTTTTTATAAGACTGGAAAGGCTGAAGTAGGTGAAGTTGTAAAGGAATTTGAATGCCGCAGGTTTTATTTATTTATTTATTTATTATTTATTCTATAGGTGATAGGGAGCCATTGGAGTTATTGCATGGAGGGTTGTGGCGGCGGGGGGGGGGGGGGTGGTTTGACATGATCAGATCAAGACTTTGCTTTAGGAAGACTAATTAATGGAGGATGAAATGGAGTGGAGAGAGACTTGAGGCAGGGAGACCAGCCAGTAATCTACAGCAATAGTCCAGGTGTGAAATGTTAAACACCTGAACCACAGTAGTAATATTATCAGAGGAGAGATGATGGTATACAAAACATGTTATGAAGGTAGAAATAACAGGTCTTGCCTATTGATTTTATATGATGGGTGGGAGAGATCTATTTGCTTTTTGGAGGGCAATTGGGGTTAAGTGACTTGCCCAAGGTCACACAGCTAGTTTTTGTGTTAAGTGTCTGAGGCCGGAACCAAACTCAGGTCCTTCTGACTCCAGGGCCGGCGCTCTACTCACTGAGCCACCTAGCCGCCCCAAGGATAACACTTACAGACCTGAGTGACTGAGAAGACAGTAGTTTCCTTAAGAGAAATAGGGAAGTTCAGCAGTGTAGAGATTTGGCAAGTGGGAGAATCCAATGAGTTCAATTTTAGACACATTGAATTTAAGATGTTTCTGGGTTATCTAGTTTGAAACATCTAATAGGCAACTGAAGATAAGATTCTGGAGATCAGGAAAGAGGTTAGGGCTAGTTAAGTAGATCTGAGAATCATCAATATAAAGAAAATGATTGAAAACATGGAAGACTCCTCAAGTAAGTCAATATTCATTAAGTCCCTACCATTTGCCAAGCAGTGTGCTCAACACTAGAAGATCTGGGGGATTGGGTGAGCATGCAGGAGGGAAACATGGTCCCTACCTTCAAGGAGATGACATTTTTTTTAATTCCACAAACATTTATTAAGTGCCTAATGTATGCAAGTTGGGATGCTTGGTGATGGGGAAATGAAGATAGATGTGACCCAGGCCTTACTGTCAAGGAATTTACAACCCACAGAGGATGTAAGGACAGAAAACAAGGACAGAGAGGACAGAAACAAGCACAACTGAGGGAGAATGAGAGTGGTGCAGAGCGTAAGTCTGGGCAAAGAGGAAGGTAAAGCTGAGCAGGGAGGGAACCCAACGTGCAAAGTCTGAACAGGGCCATCTCTCTGCTAAAGAGAAGGCGATCTGGGGTGGGGGTGGGGAACATGGGGGGCAGGGAGAAAAGAAGACTCGGGGCCAACTACAGAGCCATCTCTCAAAAAGGAGTAGATTACATTCTAATTAGGATTGCCTATATTCAAGCCTGTCAAAAGGCGTAATTGAGTACATACATGACCTGAAGAGGGGTTCGGTGGTCATTACTTCCTATTCTCAGTGTATTTATCTTGTATATACATGATTATTTTCATGTTGTCTCTTCCATTAGAAGACAATATCCTGAAGGATAAGGACTATGTTTTTGCTTTCTCTTTGTATCCCCAGAACTTAGCACAAGGCCTGCCACATTAAAAAAAAAAAAACATTTAATAAATGCTGTTTTATTTAACCAACTGATTCTGTGGTAAAAATGAAAGATGGCAGACAGCTTTAATTTGTATAGTGGTAGCCCCAAGATACTAAAAAGAAAAAAAGAGGTTTCAAGTGTGGTAGGTAGATCTTTAGTGGATTTAGAGGGAAAAATGCATGATGGTGACATAGGATGAAAAAGTGTGGGAGAGTTAGTTTGTATCAGTTGAGAGGTTGATAAAAAGTATAGCCCCAGTGAAGAATTACAGTTTGGAGGAAGAAAGGGACATAGTTGTCCTACTGTACTTTGTACTGCTTAGACCACTTGTAAAAACTTATATTTAACTCTGGGTATTATAATTTAAGAGAAGGAATTACTAGAACATATTCAGAGAAAGGTAATGGGAAGAGAAAAGACTGGTGAAATATGCCAGTTGAAAACCAGTGGAAGAAACTGGGATATCTACCCTGAAAGAGAAATTAGTTGGCTGTTACATAATAACTGTTTTAAAATATTTAAGGCCTTTTATGTAAAAAATTAATTAGTTTTATTCTTATATATCCAAGGACCATTGGGTTAAAGTTAGAAAGATAAATTGTGCATCATCCTAAGGAAGGTTATTTTGATAGTTAAAGCATTATTAAAATGGAATGGGCAACTTTGTGAGTTGAAGAGCTCCCATATCTCTAGATCAAACTTAGGCTTGTTGATCACCTGCTAGGGATACTATAAAGAAGAGCCCTGGATTAGAGAGAAGGATGTACTATATCATACTGATGTTGGCTTTTCACAGGGCTGCCCCTTCAAAGAAGCAGCTCTCCTGGCTTAACCCAACCCTCCTCTGAGAGAGTAATGTGATAAAGCATACACTCGGTACAGAAAACTGTTTCCATATTAGCACTGAGATCTCATTCCCTAATGAACTCTGGCTTTCTCAACGTTTGACCATCCTTTCTTTAAAGCCTGCTCCAGTATTCAGACTGACAGCACCTCCATGAAATTCTTCTAGAGCCATTTCAGTCATCGTAGTGGACTTCTGCACTTCACGTAGCCTCCTCTTCTTCTAATACCTCTTGCTAAACTGTGGGACATGGCCCTTTCAACAAATTTATTTATGCAACAAACATTTATTAGTCACCATGACTACAGAGCATAGTGCTAAGGATCAACCCTACAAAGGTTTAAAAAAATAATAATATAGCCCTTTCTTATAAGAAGTTTACGTTTACCCTGCTCTTGGCTGCTCCTTAGCCACCATATAGGAAAGAGATATCACTTCTACCTAAAAATCTCCATAACGTCAAGAACTGTCTTGTTACAATATATTTCACTCTGTCTAGATTAGTACATAATCTAAATTAATACAATGCTAAATAACTATTTGTTGAGATGGGTGACCTCAGAAGTCCCTTCCAACCCTTAGGTTTTTATGAATAGATTACAGGTATTATTGTGGTTATTTGTGGCCCTAAGATCTTATGGAAAATCTAACTACCCTGCACATTTCCTCCCCGTTATGTTAGCTAGGGGAAATTTTCATATAAATCTATTTTTAAAATTTAACTGGCTAGTCAAATTTTACAAACTTGGGCAATTTTTATCATTGCCTTTCCAGGAGCTTTTCTTGAAAGTTTCCATGACCTCATGAAGATTTTAATTAGACAAATAGCTGTTCCACATTTTGGTAACTACATTTTAATAAAGTAGCTAATTATTTAATGCCTTAAAGGATAAATATTCGCTGTTTACACACGCAATTAATGCAACATGGATGAAACTGAAACAATTTTAATTATGTCAGAATATTTCCCAACATTGGGCCCCAGAAGAAGGTATGGCACCTTGAATCACACATGTAATTTATTTTAGCATCATAGTAGTTAATATCTTTCTCCCAAATCAATATACCCGACATATTTTAGAATTTCTCACCAAACTGATTTTTCATAGCCACCTCCCATAGAAATGGTTACTCCAATTTCACTTAAACCAAATTCCCCTTGTGCTACCTCTTACCTTCATCTAAACTAGCTGTCCAACATGTCTTAAGTAATTACACTTTGTACGTGCTTTTCCATTAGTTTGCATCTAGGAATTAGTCAAATGTATTTCCTTTCTTTTTTTCACTGAAACATGATCAAGCATCTCTCAAGAACAATATTGTTCTCTGCATAAAATCCACTCTGTTTTTCTTCCACACTGTAATTAGTCAAGGTATTTTTAGTCCAGTAAACTCTAATTTGCCACCCAGTTTTACTGTAGCCTCTTAATTACAACCTGGCAGAAGCCAGAAAAGCTATAAGGGTAGTCATAGTTTTGGGAAGTGGTTTGCAATCCAGCTAGAAGCTCAACTATGTCTTTGTATTTGTTACCTTCTCAGAAAGAAAAAGCCAGTAATATATTTTCCAAAAGGGTCAAATAAAAGAATAAATTAACATGACATTCTTGATTCAAAGAAGAAACTTTTAACCTCCATTGGATTGCCTCATTAAATGACCAATCATTTATTAACAATGCTTATAAACATTTATTAATTTGACTTACTATTATTCAAGAAAGTTTCTGTCATGGTAATAAAAAGATTGACATTGAGTTTAAAAAGGCAAACACATATGCCAAAAGACATTCATCTTTAAAATAAATAGGGAGGGAGAACCATGAAATGGGTACTTCAAGAAAGGTAAGGAAAAAAACAATTAGAATAATTAATTGTATAAATAACAACAACAAAATATGATCATTTCAATAGAAATAGAAATGGCCTCCATCAAAAACAGTACTCATTTATATCCAAAAACTTAAGAACATAAACATGGAAGGGTTCTTTAATAAAAAAATAAATGGATATCTACACCTAACAATAAAATATAGGATAATCTGCAACAGAAAAACTTTAGAAATTTTCTCAGTATAAACAGGAATAGGCAAGGCTATCCTTACTCCTCACTTTTACTTAAAATATTTTATTTTCAAAAATGGTAGCAGTAAGATAAGAGGGTAGAATTAAAGGCACAAACATCAACAGAGAGGGGTCAAATTTGTCCTTATCCACAGATTATATAATGATGTACTTAGAAACCAGTGATAATCAGTGAAGAAACTAAGATGATTAATACATTAATTACCAGGATACAAAGTAAATCCATAAAATCATCATCATTTCCATACAATGCTAACAAAAAACAAGGAGGAAAGAGAAATTCCATTAAGGTAACTACAAAATGCACAAAATTTCTTAATGTTCACCTATTGACTCATTCTCAAGGTTTATATAAATTCAACTTTTCTATTGATGTATACTGTTTTTCCATGGATTATATTTCCCACTGACTCTCACACTCTGCCCCCTTCCAGAGAGATTTCCCATTTGACAATTTTTTTTTCTTCATAAGAAAAAGAGGAATTTCTTCGTGTGTAAATTGATTCACATATCAAAAAAGTCCAAAGCTAAGGAGGAAAGGAAGGTATATTCTCATTTTTCCTTTTAAAGCAATTTTTCATTTTTATTTTATTTTTACTTCATTTTATTTTCATCTTTGCCTACTTTGCCACATTTTCCAGATTATTGTGAGGATTAAGTAAGATAACATATGTAAAATATATGTAAATTGCATTAGAGAGAGGAAGTATGAAGGAACGGCTAAGTAGATAATCACCCTTGGAGTCAGGATGAGCTGAATGAAAGCCTCATCTCCATCATATACTGACCATGTGACCACTGACAAGTCATTTAAATTCTCAATGCCCAGTCAGTTTTGGGGGGGAATCATATATGTATGTATATGCGTGTGCATACATACACATACATATGTATAATGTGTATAATAGTATATATGTACAATATGTATACATATATGTACCAGTGTGTTGTACATATGTGTGTATACAATGTATATAATTTTTATTATTGATTATCAAAGGTTAAATTTAGTATAAATGTTACAAAGGTTTTTAAATTTATTTATAATTTATATTTATTTATAATTTATATTATTTATAATTTATATTAAATTTTTTATAATTCATATTATAACACATTCATAATTCATATTAAAACAAGACAGATACATACAATATGGCTTCAGGAACACTTATGCATCACATAGCAAAAAATTTCAATTTATTTTAATCTAGAAGATATTTTTCAAAAAAATTGATATTTCTCTTTTTTTTAAATTACATATACTGCTCAATTGCAGTAATGTACAATTCAATGTGGAAGTATTATGATTTATTTTTGAAAACTCAGATTTATAATAAGGTTCACAAAGCACTTTACAAACCTTGTCTCATTGATCCACAATCCTGGAAAGTAGATGCCACTAGTATTCCTACATTACAGGTGAGGGAACTGAGGCAGACAGAGACTGGCCCAGGTTCAGGCTAGTAAAAATCTGAGGTCATATTTCAACTTGTCTTCTTGACTTGTGGCCCAGCCCTGTTTGCACTGTGCCACCTAATTGCTGATCTCACCCACAAGAAGAAAATGACCTTTCCATCTGAGTTTTCTCTTATTACCTTTTCCCTGGGAAGGAGTAGAAAGGGATCAGGGGAGGACAATCCAATAATAATGGGGCTTTATTTCTGATCTAACAAACATTTGCAGGTGTCAACACAAATCTCTTAAAAACTGATTCACATGCCTGCAGAAAGCAAATTGTTTTTATTAAACTCCCCACTTAAAGGATCATTTCCTTCACTGTAATCATTTGTAGCTACTAGCAATCTGTTCTGTCATCAGCACAAATTCATCACTCCTTTGTAACAGGAATTACAGAGAAAAATAGATGGTAGACAGAAAGAGATTAAGTTATTTTCAGAGCTCCTTGTCATGATTAGGTAGAAGCAGTAATTTGGGCCTTAGGGGATTTTTCCAACTAACCAATAACTCCTTCAGTCATGAAGGCAGGGAAAGAGGAATAAGCATTTATATATCACCCTCTCTGTAATAAACACTTTTAGAAATACTCTCTCATTTTATCCTCATAGCAACCTTGTGAGTTAGTGCTATTATGGGCTCCATTTTATACTTGAGTAAACAGAGGTAAAGTGACTTGCCCAGGGTCACACAACTAGCTGGATTTGAACTCAAGTCTTCCTGACTACAGGCTAAGCATTCTAAACATTGAGTCACCAGCTGCTTGAAAAATATGAAAAACAAATTGTGTACCTCCTTCTATTACAACAATCAGGTGAGCTGTGGAGTAGCTCCTGTCAATAACCTCAGCCTCTCTCCCATCCTGAGGTTGCCTGAAAAAGCAGATATTAAAGCAGAAAGCATTGGGCTTCTAAGACTGGTGTTCAAAACTAGCCTTTCTACCATGGCTACAAAGATGATCTTGTTTATTAAAAGGAAGGAGAGCAGGAGGGCACTTCATGACTGAAGGAGGCTACAGGGAGTCTCTTCAGCTGATCAGCATTCTCAGCATATCTGTAGTTTTGCTTGCATGCCCTTATGTTGTTTGCGACACCAGAAAAGTCTCGCATGTTGGATATGCTGTAATCTCTTTGAGATTTTAGAAAAAGAGTTTAGCAGAGGCTTGGGTAATGAGTATATCACAAGGTGAGCAAGCTTACTATGAGTCAGCGTTATGACAGAGCAGCCAAATATCAAATGCAATTTGGAGAAAGTGGTGTAGGGTCTAAGACAAGGCAGGTAATAGTGCTGTGGTACTCATCCCTGGTCAGACCACACCAGAAGGTCCAAAGGAGCATGGTGAAGGGTCCTAGAATCCTGCCATCTGAGGGTCAGTTAAAGGAACTGTTGATGATGTTGAGCCTGGAAAAGTGAGGACTTGGGAATGGGAGGAGGGGCATGATATCAGCTTTCAAATGTTTGAAGGCCAGTCATGTGGAAGGATTAGCATTGTTCTACTTTACCCTAGAGGGAAGAACTAGGGGCAGTAGGTTTGCAGAGCAGCAAATTTAGGTTTAATTTAAGGAGGAACACATTTAAACAATTAGTGATGCTTAAAGGAAGAAGAGATTACATTGAGTGGTCGTAGATTCTGTCTCTCTAAAAGTCTATCAAAATCCCAAAATCTTTTTTCCAGAGTAACTACTATCAACCATGATTTTCCCATGTAGGCATTTGTGACATTGATTGTTCTGAGGTGAAATGCAAGACTTTAAATTTATCCCTATTTAAATATCATCTTATTAGATTTCCCTTTAGTAGTTAACCTGTTGTTTTTATATACCTTGCTAACTCTGTCATCAAATATGTTAGTTATTCCTCCCAAACTCATGTGACCTAAAATTTGATAAGCTTTTTGTCCATGATTTCATCCAAGCCACTGATTGAAAATAAAATTTAAGCAGCACAAATCCAAGGATAAATCACTGGTTCATTTCACTAGAGAACTCCCTCCACATTGATGGAGATCCATTTGTGAATATTCTTTTGGTTCAATAATTAAGCCCATTCCAAATCCATCTAAATGTACTATCATCTTAATAACATCTCCCCATCTTGTCCACAAGGATACCTTCAAATGCTTGGTTTGCACTATGTCTACAGAATGCCCCTGATTTGCTAGCGTAATAACCCCATCAGAAAAGAAAGGTTAGCCTGGCAGGTCCTATTCTTTTTGAAACTACTATGTTGGTTCTCTATGATCACTATTTTCTGTATATTCAGAAGCCACTTCTTTTGATGGAAAATTTTGCCACAAATCCAAAAGTTGGCAGACTCTGCTCTCTTCTCTTTTTTAAAAGAATCAGATTTGCTCCTCTTCCTGAATTCCTTCAATATCCCATCAGATCTCCACCAACTTCCAAAGATCATTGTCATTTCTTTACAACCATATCTGCCAGATTTTTCCAGTACTCTAGGATGCAGTGTGTCTGGGACTGGTCACTTGTACTTACAAGGGCATCAATGCCCTTTCTTATTTCTCCATATGTATCTTAGATTTTTTAACTCCCTATAAGGTATAATTGTTCAGTCTAAAGACCCTTCTCCCTGGCAGAGGAAATCCTAGCACCTAGCAAAGTGCCTGGCATATAGAAAGCACTTAATAAATGTTTGTTCGACTGAACCAGATTTAAGAACCCTCACTTTCCCCCCTTAATCTGTTAATGCTATTTCATTTATCCAAAGCAGTAGTTCTCTCCTTTCTTATCATTATTTTTCCCCTAATTTTTTTTTGCTAGATCAATGATTTCATCAATGTAGAGAGTCCCCAGTGAGGAAATTCCCCTGCCGATTTAGATTGACACTGGCTCTGACATTTTTGTTCTTAGGGTATCATCTGAGAGCAAAGAAAGATTGAATGATTTGCCCAGGATCATACAGTCAGTTTATATCAGAGACAGCACTTGTCTTTCTGTCTTTCTGATTACAACATCAGCTCTCCATCCACTATGCCATGCTGGCTCTCATTTCTCCCAAAATTAAAATAAAAAACATACCCTTTTTGTTGTCCTTAGTATCTCTTGCTGGCCTCAGCTCACTCCAAGCATTATCATTCTGGATATTACTCTTACAGAACAATTCCATGTTAGTATATCCATCTTCTATTATCTGTCCTTACTTCCAACAAAATTGGTTCCTGTGCAGCTACAATGACCTCAAGTCAATTTCCTCTATTCTTTCTCATTAGAATGATTCCTCTTTAGGTCTTCAGAATTTCATTCTTAAGAATGAATCTGCATGGCTCGGAAGCCATGTACAGTTGAATCTAAGTATCTGGCCTCCTAAAATCAAAGGTCATATTAGGCTGTTCCCCACTTTCCTCCCCTTCTCTGGCTCAAATTCTAAAATAGGATGGCCATTTTCTCCTAGGGTTCTCATCATTTCTATTTTAGCTGTCAGTTCTTCCTTGAATTTTTGCTGCTAACTTTATAAAGTGCCTGCAAAGGATTACTAGTCATAGTCTTTGGTATATAATAGTATGCTTTTATTTTTTTTAATGTCTATATAACATTTCTAAACATCTTGCACTATAGTACAAAAGTAGCCCTAAGATAAGACGGGAGATAGACATTAATTTCAAAGTTCAGTCATGACTTCCTTCCTAATCATGTAACGACATTTAGAACTTTGAAAGCACATCTTTAAGTTGTCAAATGAAACTA
This sequence comes from Gymnobelideus leadbeateri, assembly GCA_011680675.1. Classification (NCBI taxonomy): domain Eukaryota; kingdom Metazoa; phylum Chordata; class Mammalia; order Diprotodontia; family Petauridae; genus Gymnobelideus; species Gymnobelideus leadbeateri. The sequence continues at coordinate 134,668 of WOXC01012247.1, forward strand.
CTTGATTCATCTTTCTTGTGCCAGTAAATGAGACAAATGAACCTTTTTGAGTCTGGGTGATTCATGAGTTCACTTTTCACTAACTACAGGAATAGACAACCAGGCTGCTCTCAAAGATCCTATTTGACTACCCAGGATAAAAATGTAACACAACATAAACATAGGGAGTCAGATGATGTAGAAAAGCCAGAACTACAGTATAAGATCTAGGGAATGCCAGTATTATATTATCTTGTCATTGCTCAAAGATATCCAATAACTGGATATAAATTTGTTGACCAATACAGAAAATACGTTTATTGATTATACTTCATTACATATCAGAAACATAGTTTTTCCCTAGATCCTGCATATGTATTTTCAGAGTAAAGACATTTTAATGAAATAGCAGAGGGAGATTTTTCAATAGAACATTCCATGTGAAAAAGGACACATTCTCCTACACACATCAGAGGACAAGGCAAGCATGGACCCTGCTTCTTAATGTGACCCACTTCTAGTCAATCTTCCTTGGGCCAAGGCACTGAATAGAGGTTTCAGTTTCCCTAAGCAGGTAAAGTTGATCCAGGTTCTTATCCATGCTCACCTCAGTCCTGAATGAGACTCTTAAAAGATCCTTCCTCAGGCTCTTCTTCTGAGGAAAAAAAATGATGACTACCAATGAAGAAAGGTAGATATAGCTGTGACCTCTCTGTTAGTCACTTGGTGTTCCAGGGATTACAGAGAAAAGAAATTATCTTCCACTTTCAATCTGATAAGGTAATTTCTTATTTGCCCAGCTTTCTATTTGCTGCCTTATCCTGCCATGAGGCCTATTTGTCATAGATTTATAAGTCCAAAATTAAAATGGATCTCAGAGGCTATCTGGTTCAAGCCCCTCCTTTTACAGAGGAGGAAAATGAGGCTCAGGAAGGCTACATGGCCTGCACAAGGTAGTACAGGGATTAAGCATCAGGTGTGTGAATGATGCCAGAGTCAGTGTTCTAAGATCCAAAAGAAGTACTGAACTGTGATAAGCCGGCAAATTAATTTAGTTAATACTTCTTAATGCAGTGACCTCCAAAGTAAGGGCCATGTGCCCCCAAGAGCAGCCATAACCTGACTCCAAAGGAAGTGTGATCAACCAATGGAGGGTGGGGTGCATGGGTAAGAAAATCAGTCACATGTAACTCTTCCCATGGTAGCCATTCAAGAGCTCATCTCCAACACAACCACCCCTTCACCCATTATCACTCAGTATTTCCCCATTCTAGCCTTCTCATTGCTGGGCTCCATTGATGGAATACATGGCCAAAAATGTTTGGAGACCATTACTCTATTAAAGGATAAGTAAGACATATTTTAAGCAAAAAATAGGGTACTTTTACCTTCCCACATTTTCTAGGGGCTCTTCCTATTATCAAGAATGCCTAAATTGTCATTTTAATTCTATCAGATACTCAACTCAGAAAATGTTAAGTGTGAAAACAGTTTAAAAACTAATTGTAGAGTTTAAGAAATTAATGAAATATATGCTTAATTTAAGGCTACTCAGAGTTGTGTTTCCAGCAGTGGGGACAGACAGCACAGAACCATTCATATACTCTCTACCTTATAATCAACAAGTTCTATCACAAAAGTAAAACATTGGAGTTTTTGTTCAGTCATTTTTTGTCATGTTCAACTCTCTGTGACCCCATTTGGGGTTTTCTCGGCAAAGATACTGGAGTAGTTTGCCATTTCCTTCTCCAGATCATTTGATGGATGAGGAAACTGAGGCAAACAGTTAAGTAACTGCCCAAGGTCATGAAGCTAGTAAGTATCTGGGAAGATACTTCCTGACTTCAGGCCCAGCATTCTATCCACTGTGCTGCCTAGCTACAGCCTCTGGGTGGGGTTTAGCAGTGTCTATAGCTGGGGCAATAGTGAGTTCAGTATGCTTACACAGAACCTTATAAAAGTACTGGTCAGCATTGGAGGATGGAGAGGAAAGGCAATGTGGGAGAAGTTGTATAATGAGTGGAACATATAGAGGCAAATTTTAATTTGATGTAAAAAAAAAAGTAGTACTGCCCCAAAGTGAAATGAATGGCCTAAAGTAGTGAATTCCCCATTACTGGAAGTCTTTAAGAAGAGTCTGGATGAGAATTTGTTAAGAACCTTGTAGAAGAGGTATCTGTTCAAATGTGGGTTGGACTAACTGTCCCCTTGGGTCTGTTCTAGCCCTGAGGGTAGGATGTTGTCTGATTCAATTCAGTGAGAAGTTATTGTAGAGAAGGCACCAGGAAAGATGCTGGGAATACAAAGATAGAAAGGAAATAATGCCTACCCGGGCAGTGTTCACTTTCTGTTAGAATATTCAACAGGACCTCAAAGCACAAAGTTCCTGGGAAGCCTAGAATTCTTTGTTCATGTTCCCCTGAGACACCCATGAGAGTTACAGTTTAGCTATATGAGACACATTTATGAAATAGCTTAGCCAAATAATTTTCAGGCCATATGTTGAAGTTTTTCATGTATTGTGAAATGATTATCCCTCTTAGACTGGGGGAAAGACCTCAACTTTTCTTAACTATTTCTCATTCCTTTTTCACAAATGTTTACAATAACAGCTGTCCACTCTAGCTTAAATTTTTTTTCCAAAAATTTACAAATAATGTTGAACGTCAAGAAAAGCAAAATAAATAAATAAATAAATAAATAGTGGCAATATCAACCATCTTCCAGACAGTGCAGTATACTGGGAAGAAAAAATTAATTTGGAATTCGGAGGACTTCTGTTCAAATACTTGTTTTGCTACTTCCTATCTGTGCGGCCCTAGGCAAACTAATATCCCTGAGCCTCAGTTTTTTCTTCTATAAAATGAGGCAGCTATATTAGTGGACTTGCAAGTTTCTTTCCCGCTCTAATTACATAACTCCATAATCTCCCTGGACTTCAGATTCCTGATCTATAAAATGAGATTAGCCTGGGTGACCTCTAAGGTCTCTTACACCTTTAAATTTCTGATCCCATGATTTTGTAAATAGGTAACGCCTCCTCTTTTATATAATCTCCAGGAAACTGAATTCTTCACAGAAGACAAAATAACAAATCCTAAATAAGCACAAATCACTTCCATGAAATGTGTTGAAAATGTGTAAAATATGAATTACATTCTTTTCTCTGCCTTCTAATGTAATTTTTAGACCAAGAATCTTAGACTATATGCTCCCCAAAACAGACACCAGGTACTTATGTTACATTCAAGGTAACTCCTTTTATAGTAATTTACCCAATGAACTATTGAATAAATTATTTTTATGAAGATAATAATGAACCAGTAACAGGTGTTTTAATAAGTCTAGCTGCCTAATGCTATGATTTGCAGGAGTTTACACACACACACACACACACACACACACACACACACACACACACACACACACACACACACATATATATATATATATATATATATATATATATATATATATATCTTAATTGATGTACTAATATCTCCTATGGTGATCATTTCACTACTTAGGGAACATCTAATACCATTTGACAGCTACAGCACTCATTATACAAATTTCTATTCCACTAGATTGCTTATGGTTACATAATCCTTGTAGGACTAGAGTGAGGTAAGTCCAGTGTCTTATAAACTGAGAAGCAGAATAAAATCCAATTTTAAGCAGTACATCAGCTCCAACTATAAAACTGTATGATTTTTTTTTCCTATTTCAAACAGATGGTTTCTGAGGTTCCTTTCACCTCTAAGATTTTTTGGGTTACCATAGTCCTGAGAAGAGATAAAAGGGTTATCATTTATACTCTTGAAAGGAATACCCAAGGACCCACTGAATAATTAAATATAATATCACACAACTGACTCAGAGATCAATCAAATTCAGATCAATATGACTTACATAGAGGACCATGTTTTGGGTTGTGTCTGAACCTCTGATCTGATTGCCTTGGGGAACTCTGGGTGAGAGAATTGCTTTTACCAATGCATATCAGCAATGCTCTGAAACTTAGGAGTCTTAAGAGAGTTGTATGAAGGAAGAGGAAGTAATGACTTGCCGAGGTTCACATAGCTAAACTGTGCCAGGGCAAGGTTTGTACCCAGTCCTCCCTGACTTGGATACCAGGTCTCTATCTTTATCAGCTGCACCACTTTTTTTTGAGATGGCTACTTAGTGGTAAAATAGGAACTGATAATCAAGCAACCTGCCCTAGTTATCCCTTATGTCATTGCAGTCAATGGCCATGACTAAATACTTCTGCAGCTGGTTTTTCCCTGGTATAAACTTCAGCATGAGGCACCCATCAACAGATAATAGTGTTACCTTCTAAGCATCACATGTGGAGAACAGAAGAATTAATTTTATTTATCAGGAAGGGAGGCTTTGCTTCTGTTCCTCAAGAATCAGCTTCCTATATTATATAATTAAACATAAAAAGGCTTCAGTTATGCAGTTCAGCCTGCACACATATCCAAAATTCCACATGGAAAATTGTGAAATCATATTCTAAACTCAAAGAAAAATCATTAAATTGTTTGTGTGATAGGGGCAGGATGAAAGTTTAAATGAATTTATAATGGCCTATGGTATTTTATTGTAGCATTAGCTGAAGCCATAGCCTTATCCTTCTTGGAATACTTCATTGATTCACTGCCCTGCTTTAGCAGCTCAGAGATGCTCACAAAATATAATATGAAGGACAGTTGTTTCGATTTTGTTCATGCTTGAGTATGGCTCTATTAGACATTGTTGGTAAATTCTTAAGTACTCTGAAGCTGTATCTAATAATGAAAAGTGACATGGTGACTTGAGAAAGCCCCAAACCTTGCTATTAAAGAAAAAGTAGATTTTTGTTATAGAGGTGGTTTAGATGCTTTAAATTGGCCGGATGTATTGGTCCAATTTTCTAGAAAATTGCTTTACTTCCCAATTTACTCTGTCTTCATAGACCATGCCTGAAACAGCTTGACAAGTCAGGAAAGAGAATTTATGAATCAATTATTTGAGTACTAAAAATACGGTATAATCTTGGTAAAATAATTCATTAGCAAAGTACCATTTATATCAATCATTTCAATATCACCTAGGTGTGGCTGATTTCAAGAGATAATCACTAATTGTTCTCATAATATTACTGGAAAATTTTTATATCATATTACTTATATAGATAGTATTATGTACTCAAGGAATCCTTGATTGCTAAGATCCAGAATGGATCCATCAGGAACAGGTCAAGCTAGAATAACCTCATTTCTTTTTTTTAAATGACACCATTAGACTGGTTAATCAAGGGAATTGTTATAGCATGACTGGATTTTAGCAAGGCACTTGTCAAAGTCTCTCATGATGCCCTTATGGACAAGAGGCAAAGATATGGGCCAGACAAACATATAAGATAAATTCCAGATTTGTCAAATGACTGGATTCAGCTATTAAATCACTTGGACTCAATTGATGAAACTTCGTTATTCCAGCCATGGTTCTATAATGAAATCATTTGAGATCCAGATCCCATCATTCAGTGTGCTAACTATCCCTTTCAGTTTTGTTTCATCTGAAAATCATCATGCTGTCTATTCCATAAGCCAAAGTGATCATTAAAAATACTGAAAAGAATAAGCCAAAAGAGACAGATACCTGGGATACCCCCCCCCCACCAATACTTCTCTTTAAGTTAACATTAATCCACGAATAACTACTCTTTGTGTTTGGTAATTCAAGCAGTAGTGAAGCCATGTGGCTCTATTATCATGTAGCTTACACTTCTTTATCCTGTCCACTATGACACCATGAAAGGCTTTTCAAATGCCCTCCTAAAGAGAAATTCAAGTTTAAAATTCTGTTTATGCGATCTCCTTGATCTATCAGTAAATGAACCCTGTCAAAAATAAATAAGTGAATAAGCTTAGCCGGACATGACTCACTTTTGATGGACACATGCTGAATACATGCTGAATACTACTTTCATTTCTAAACATTAACAAACCATCTCTGTAAAAATAAATTCTGGAACTTTGGCAGAAATCACAAATCAAGTGCAGTAACCAATACTTTGAAGAATCTGCTCTCTTTCATTTAAAAAAAATCAGGACATTTATCAATGCAGATAAATGATAAAAAGCATTTATCCCATTTTCTACAGATTTTCAAAGATCACCAACAGCAAACAGCTCAGGAAATTGCAAGAATTTTGTGTTGAATACACTGAGATGCAATTGATATGGGCCCAATGACTTGAATTTATTGAAGAAAGATAGATTTATCATATCCTCTCATTTTCTTCTCACTTATCTGAGAGAGACAGATAGAAAAAGAGGTAAGGAGAGAGAGAGAGACAGAGAGAGAGAAGAGAGAGGCAGAGAGAGAAAGAGAATATGAGAGAGAGAGACAGAGAGAGAGAAAGACAGAGACAGAGAGAGACAGAGAGAGACAGAGAGAGACGGAGAGAGAGAAGAGAGAGGCAGAGAGAGACAGAGAGAGAGAAGAGAGAGGCAGAGAGAAAGAGAATATGAGAGAGAGAGAGAGAGAGAGAGAGAGAGAGAGAGAGAGAGAGAGAGAGAGTTCTTTTGTAACTTATAGTCTGGGAGAATTGCCTAGAGCACCAAGAAGGTAAATGACTTATAACCCATGATTATAAAATTAGTATTTGTGGGAGGTAGTACTTGAACCCAAGTCCTCCTAACTATAAGATCAGCCTAGCTATATGCAACACTGTCTGTCTTATCAATGTACACACATATATGTTTATGTGCATGATACATATATGTATGCATATATAAATTTCTTGAAAGTTTTCCATCTCCCATGGGCCAACTCGCTCTACTGAATTTGAGGTCATTGAATCATCTCTGCCCTTTGTTCAAGTATTTTGAAATAAGTTTTCTCAAAATCTAAAGTATGTATCAGAGTATGTCCAGATTTTTTATCCACAACTAACATGAGAATTTCCTCCCAGATTCCCATTATTTCTACCTCAGTGACAAGTTCCTCATTATTTATCAGAATACTAGTTCTCTATCTCTTCTATGAGCAAGACAATTCTTCTTACATATGACACCTTTACAAATATTTGAAGACGGTACCTGAGCCTAAATTTTTCCTAGTCACAACAGTTGTAGTTTTGATTTATTGAATTTAATATGAACATTTGAATAAGTAGCCTGCGATTAATTTAAAAGAAAAGGTTTTAGTTCAACCAGAGTCAAGTCTAACATAAAACACTTCAATAAATATTTGGTTCTTTTCATCATATACAGATCAACCTCAGCTGGCAAGATACCAGCAACTTACTGCTGAGCCACTTTCTAGATATTATTGAATAACTAGAGATCATTCCAAAAATGGTATGATATTTTAGATACAAAACATCCTAATTACTACATTACCATTTTGCATGCACACTCAGATATTAAGTATTAAAGGATACCGTAGACTTAATTTGGAGGAGTTTATCAGGCTCTCCATAGAATTTTTCTACCTCCCCATCTTCAGCAACAGATACTGGTGAATAAGCTACAATTAACTTCATACATGCTTATCAGAAGTACTGCAGTACAAACCATCTAGAATACAGGAACAAACCACATGGAACAATGTTTCTTGCTGCCATCAGATATATGATAAAAAACCAATTTCACTGATTCCTTATTTGCCCCTCTAAGAGATCCAGTGAACAGCATCCTACTCTTTAGAGATACCTTACTTTTGTATTCTGTTTTCATTTATAAAGACAATGTCAGGATATGTTTCTGTTCTTCCTGTAATACATCGATTTATTCATCACTAGACAAGGTCTCACTAATTGGAGTTTTACTTTAAACAATTTAATTTAGACAATTAGTTTAGACAACTAAATTTGTCTCCCTCTTCCATGAATATGTCAATATCAAGCAAAAAACCTTAAAAGATCTAAAAATGGAGAACTTTGTTAGACAATTCTGATTATTAAAATCAAGCCAGGAATAGAATAAGAAGTTGTATGTTGACAAAGGACAGGTAGGTGGAACAGTAGAGAAATTGCTAGGCCTGAAATCAGGAATACTCTTCTCCCTGAGTTAAAAATCTAGCCTCAGCACTTACTAGCTGTGTGACCCTGGGCAAATCACTTGGCCCTGTTTGCCTCAAATTACCTCAATAAAATGAGCTAGAGAAGGAAATGGAAAACCACTCCAGCATTTTTGTCAAAAAAAAAAAAAAAAACCCAAATGGGGCCACGAAGAATTAATCACGACTAAACAACCACAACAATGTATTCCCCCAACAAGTTTTGGTATTGTCATAATATGTAGTTAGCTAAGCTTGTGAAAAGGAGAGTGAGATAAGAAAGACTACATTCTTTTCTTTAGTATATCAAAAAGAGTATTGGACATGGAATCAGGAAATCTGAGTACAAATCCTACCTCTGATAAACACTGACTGCATGACCCCAGGCAAATTGTTTAATCTCCCAGTACACCAAGGACCTTTGAAAATATGATAAGAGGGGGATCAGACTTCATTTTCTATTAGCAAAATAAGTTTCCTGATCTGGAGTTTCCCATGATGATGATGATGATGATGATGATGATGACGACGACGACGACTAGCATTCATATAGCATTTATGTGAAGAATACAATTATTCTCTCATTGGATCCTGACAACCACCCTAAGGTGATAGGATATCACCCTAAGGTTATAGTTTCCTCATTTTGCAGATGAGGGAACTAAAGCAGGAAGAGGTTAAGAGGCTTGCCCATTTATATGGCTATTAAGTGTCTGAGGCTGGATTTAAGTTTAAGTCTTCCAATACAGTTCCTGCAAATATATACACATACATATACATGCACATACATATCTGTGCTTTGTACAAAGGCACTACTTCATAAGGTTGTTGGGAGGACAGTATTTTTCAAACATTTAAGCATTATAGAAATATTAGTTATATTAATATTTTTGTCTTCTGTCTCCAAAGAGATCTTTGGAAATAGAGATCTCAAAGCTCAGGGTGCAAAAATATCTGTCTGAAGACTTAAGCTTTGTTTTGTTTATTTTTTCATTCTTTTTCTATTTTAAGGTAGAACTACAAGCTAGTGAAATTGGGAGAGGGGGAAGGAAGAGAAAGGGAATAAATAGGACTGATCTACTGACAAGTAGCTCTGCTCTAGAATATAGGACAACCTTGTGACATGACAAAGTAATGCATGCATGCATGCATGCATGTATGTATATATGTATGTTAATTACCAATTCAATTGGTTTCATCACAAGCACAGCTAATGTATTTTTTAAAAGGTAATTGACCAAGTATCCAGAGTCTAGATTTGGAAATACACTGGCAGGCATCTTTCAGCTGGTTGGAAAAAATAAAATCTTTCTTTTAAAGCTTCAAGGATCAGCAGCTTGATAGTCATCAAACCAAATAATCCTGCCCTTATGCTTACACAACCAGATGGCGACATTGTTAGAAGCTGCTGGAAAAGGCATTTATTTGCTTTCTCTTCTATTATAAACCACGAGTCTGCACTTTGGTCATTTTGAAAACTCAAAAAAACTAACATTTCTTAAAGCAATTTGGCATTTTGCTTTTTATGAAAGAATCTCTCTAGGAGTTAGTCTGATTTGTCTCCAATGAGCAATGTTCAAAAGAACACATATTCATAGTAGGTTGACTGATTTAAAAAAAAGATAAATAGTGCACAGTTTCACTATGATAAGGTGCCAATTTTTATTCTTTTATACCAATGGTGATGAGTCATACATATCCCAATCAGGTCAGGTTTCATCAAATTCAAATAAATAAGTCCCTCTAGAATGAGCTCCAATCAATCAACAAGCATTTATAAAGCACTTACTGCTTTCCAAGCACAGAGCTGGTACCTCGTTGATTGATTTTTGCATTTTGAGGGTTGGGTTCTTTGTTTTATAGTTCCTGACCACTCTTCACAGGCTGGTACCAGCTGGTGGTAATGAGTCAAAGGGATGGCATCTAAGCAGTAAATCCATCATTTGAGATGCAACATGTTGGCTCTGTGGTCAATATCACTTCCAATATTTATATCTATACATTTCTAATATCTTATCAAAGATAAATTTCTTTATTAAAATAACTAAATTAAAGCAAACTTTTACCATCTAAGTAGATCATTACTTAGAGCATTCTTTAAAAACAAACTCCTTAGATATAGAGGATCACGGATTTAGAGGTGGAAGAGACCTTACAAGTCATCTTATCTAACATTCATCATTTGACAGATGAAGGGAAGGTAATGGAAAATAAATGAGGAAGGAAGAGGAAAAGGGGGAAGAAAAGAAAAAAAGAGATGAGAAGATTTAAAGATAGTTTTGAAAAGCAAAAGAGGACAGAGGAAGGGGAAGATTTTCCCATTTTCCCACATATAAGGGAACAACTAAATTATGTTTACCTACTCATTTTAAGGGAATACTTGGGACAAATCCTACATTTGACTCTTCTTGGGCAGGCAAAGTTTCATGCAGAAAATATCTACTGCATTTCTTCAAATAAGGATAAAAGTAAAGTGGAAAAATGAGGAGGGACCTCTAGTACCAAACTGAAGTACATCATTGTTTCCCAATGGGAGTAGAGATTAATTTGGATTATTGCCAACTATCCAGTTTGGTTTGGGCAATTGTCAAAAAACATTAGAGTGAGATTTCACTCCTTTGTGATAGGATTTCATTAAAATATACTAATATCAATATTGGTAAAATAGTTTAATTGGAGCAATGTTATAGAGGATACCACAGAATCACAGGCTCACAGAGCTGACAGATACCTCAGAGGTCATTCAATATAACTCATTCCTGAAGAAGAATCTTCCCTCTACAGCATACTGGATAAGTGGTTATCCAGCATCTGCAGGAACTCTAGCTATGGAAAACCACTACCTCCCAATGCAACCCATTCCCCATTTGGATAGCTCTACTTCTTAGCAATATTAATATATCCTATATCAATACAAAAAACTAACTCTGAGGGGCGGCTAGGTGGTGCAGTGAGTAAGATAGTTGGGATGACCCGGGATAGAATCTGGCCTCAGAAAATGAGCACCCATACATAAATAATGACTAGTCGTATAACCTTGAACAAGTTACTTAACCCCAATTGCTTTAAAAAAAAAAAAACCTAACTCTGTGCAATTTCCATTGCTTCTTGCTCTGCCCTCTTAAGCCAAGCAGAGTAAGTATAATTTTCCATCACTTGAAGGATCCTCTCATGTTCCCCTTAAGCCCCACCTCTCCAAACAAAGCACCTCTAGCTCTTTTAAACAATCCTCAGAGAGCACACCATCATGGTTGCCCTCCTTTGAACTTTCTCCAGCTGTTCAATTTTTTTCCCCTAAAATACATCACCCAAACTGAACATGGTACTTTCGATGTGTCCTCACCAGGAAAATGGATACCGTCACCTTCTTAGTCCTAGATACTAGCCTTCTCTTAATGAAATTGAATGAGAATGATGATGATGATGATACCTGACATTCAAATGGTGTTTTAAGATTTAGAAAGCATTTTATATATGAAATATAAGTATGATCGAGTTTTATATACAATATAAAGTGAAGGAAAGGGAATGGAAAATAAATGAGAAAGGAAGAGGAGAAGGGGAAAGAAAAGAAAAAAGAAGAGGAGAAGATTTTAAAATAGCATTGAAAAGCAAAAGAGGACAGAGGAAGGGGAAGATTAAATTAGTTTTTGTTTGGCTATATCTCATAGTATTAATTCATATTGTTTACAGTCAGATCTTTTTCACACAAACTGCTGTTTGTTCATACATCCCCCATCTTGAATATGGGAAGTTGACTTTTTAGCTCAATGGTAATACTCATTAAATTGCATCTAATTAAATTCACCCTAATATCATAGACTTTTAAGATCTTTTTTGTATGCTGATTCTATCTAGCATGTTAACAATACCTCCAGCCTTTGTGTTATTTATAAGAATGCCACTCAAGTCATCTATCAAAAATGTTCAACAGGATACAGTATACCACAGATCCCTGGGTAACTTCATATCTCCTTTGAACTTGATGTTGAATGATATCCTTTGAGGGTCTAGTCATTTTGTTGTTGTTGTTGCTCAGTCATTTAATAGTCATGTCTTCATAATCCCATTTGGGGTTTTCTTGTTAGATACTGGAGTGGTTTGCCATTTCCTTCTTCAGCTCATTTTACAGAAGAGGAAACTAAGGTAAACAGGGTTAAGTGACTTGCCCAGGCTTATGCAGCTAGTAAGTGTCTGAGGCCAGATTTGAAGTCAGAAAGAGGAGTCTTCCTGACTTTAGACCTAGCCTCCTAGCTGCCCTAGTCTTTAATCAGCTCTTAATCAATCTTGTTGTGCTTTTTTTTTTTTAATCCTCGTGCACATCTCTTCAACTTGTCCTTAAGAATGATATGAATGACTTGTTTTTCTTATGTTTTGTTAAAAATCTAAATAAACTGGTATAATGAGAGTCTTGAATTTGGTGTTAAAGGGCCTGGGTTTAAATCCCTGCTTTGACGTTTGCTAGTCATCTGACCTTGAACAAGTAAATTACTTCATCTCTGGGCCGCAGGTTTGTTTGTTTGTTTTATTTTAACTATAACATAAGGGGGTTGCAGTAGATGGTCTCTAGTTCCTTCTAGCTCTAAAGTATAATTCTGTCATTGTATGTCTGCATTGTTCCCAACATACTGGCTTTTTGTGATTGCTGTTTTATTTTCTAGATACTCATGTACAATCCCTTTTACAATATAGTCTATAATTTTGCCAGGAATCAGAATCAAGCTCACTACTCCAGAATTTGCAGATTCTACTCTTCATCCTTTGATATCTGCCCCTTTTTCCAATTTTTCTCATTTAAGTCAGACCTTAATTTTCCTTTATATTCACATCAGTTTCCTTAGACAAGTCTTTTCTTTCCAACTTCCCCTTTTCTTCATCCAAATCGTTTCTCTTTATGCCTTTAGAACATCATTCTTGAGACTTTTCACCCTCACTCAGTTAACTTCCCTGGAGAATATGAATCTACAGACCATACCACTCCCTTCTCTGAACCCTTTAAAATCAGCTCTTAAAACATGTAAGGTTCACACTAGGTGGTGTCATGATTTCCCCTCTTCTACCAGAAACTCTATAGTTCCCCATGGGAAGCTGTGTTGTACCCATTCATAAATGGATTTGGAAGAGAAGAAGGGAATGATAGAAGAAAAAAAAAAAACAAATAAGCAAAACAAAACAAAAAAGAATTCCTGCTACATCTGCAATCCAACTGAATTCAATAAAAATTTTTGAGGTGTAGAGTCATGTGAGTATATGCATTTGGGCACATACACAGTGTTGTTGCAAGAAAAGCACTTTATAAAATCTGTAAAGCACAATATTGGGGTGAGATATTGCTATGGTTAAATAAGTGAATGCCAGATGAGAGTTTTCTGGATATGTGTTTGTAAATTTGAAATGGCTTTTCCTTATTTAAATCAATTTCAATATCTGTCTTTTCATACCAAACAGCAAGCATTTGTTATACAATACTAATCAGTAATATTTTATGGAAAGCACAAATATGCTATGCACCAGCTAATAAAAGAAGTAACAATTGAAAAAATATGATCTCAATCAATCCTAAGACTTAGAATATTATGTAAATGTAAGGTTGCTTATGGCACTTCATAGTATGCCTATATTTGCATGGGACTAACTTTTTAAAAAACATATTTTTCTAGTCTATGTCCATAATGAAATTATAATGTGGTCTATTTTTCCTTTATTTTATCCTTTTAAATTTCTTTCTTAAATAGGTAATAATGGCAAAATCTCTGCATCTGAGTCTAGGTGAATGTAGTTTAGGATAGGTTCTTTTTTCTTATGGGGGCAGGGAAGATCCAGAGTTGGTCTTTCATTGCTGTAGTGAACTCCCAGTGACTTTCTCAGGATCACACAAGTATGAGTCAAGACAAAACTTAAACAAACCCATGTATTCCTGATTCTGAGGCCATCTCTCTATCCACTATGCCATGCCACCCAAAAAAATTAATAAGTTGTGTTAAGTACACACACACACACACACACACACACACACACACACTTTCAATGGGCCCTGACTTAAAAGAGTGTTTGCAACTATTTAGGCTGGCTATTTTTAAGGATGACTTAAATGAATATACATATGCAGATGCAAAATGCAATTCAGCATCTGAGGATAAGGGAGACCTCAGATAGATGCTGATACCTGCATCCTATCACAGAATGAATTACCGTTCGTCTTAATACTTCTCAACGAATCCTTGATCCATATGTCCAGTACCATTTTAACTCTGACCAATCACTGGGTACTTGTTAAGTGGACAGATTTTCCCACATGCTTATCTGTGATTCCTATACATTCTCCTAAATTCTTAATGGAATAGTAACAGGACTGAGACACTACCGTGATTCACTAGCTAGCAAAAAGAAGCAATTATCCCAGCACTCTTTCTGTCTACCATTATCTCTGATAACACAATGATCACCTCCAACAGAGCACTTCCATTTCTTTGAATAAAATTAGACTTCTCTGACTTCAAGGTTCCATTATTTTATCAGTACCTCCATCAATGGGTATCAAAACCCTCCAAGCCCTACCTAAAAGGCTTCATTAGCTACTATAGCTAAAAGAACAATATAATTGGTCCTCCTCAAATCACAGCCATGCAATGGACCCCTGGGCTAATCTCCAAAGCACTTCCAGCTTCACAGGATCCTCTAGAGCTTGAACTAGAAGTGGTATTGACTCCAAGAAGTCATTGCCACATCCACAATGAACCACTGATGGGGTTTAGCAAAAGGAAGAATTCAATATAAAGGAGCTGGGGGAGGGGGGAGGGGTAGTGCAATGAACAAAGTCCACAGATTATCACCTCTTCTAATTCTTGTTTAGAAGAGGTAGCATATTCTAAGAAATCCACCCTTAGTTGTGTAATAGGTAAAAAATAACACTCCTACCAACTATGTTTGGCATGCCCAGTACCTGTCAGAATATCCAGACTAGTTGGTACTGAATAAATACTTATTAAATGAATAATTAGAAGGGGAAAGAGGATGTTCTACAAAGCATAGACACAACACCCTAAATCCAAGTACCTTAAAAAAAAACCTTCAAATCACCCAAAACGCACTAGTAACAATCATCCATTTTGTGAGTTCAGAATTATAACAAATTACTTGTGATCTTATATAGCACTTTAAAGCTAAACAAAATTTTTCTCATAAAATCTCTGAGAAATATAGAATACTATTTATTATCTATATTTTACAAATGAGGAATCTGAAGCACAGAAGGGTTAAGTGAGTTGCCTTGCTCTTCAGGGATTACTAGGACTTAACCTTAGGCTTTCTAATTCTGGACCCATTCTTGTTCCCCTGGTGCTTTGCTAGATTAGCTTTTTTATCCAACAAACAAGTATTTCATCTTTGCATGATCAATTTTTGGTCAGTGCCTAAATCTTATGCCAACATTTTGTGAAAATGTTCATTATGAAATCCCTCATTCATCATGACTGTGTGGCTTCACTAAACCCTAGAGAGCATCTCTTCTAAACCCTATGTGCCCTCAAATTTGAAAATGAAAACAAATCAGTCACTGATAGGTTGATAGGTAATACGTTGAAATCCATGGCAAGTTTAAACATCTGGTCCAGCAGTTCTCAAAGTGTACAAGAATTCTGGGAGTCCAGAGTCCATAAAGTCAAAACTATTTGGGGCAGTTACTTGGTATAATAGATAGAATGTAGGGCCTGGAGTCAGGAAGAACTGAGTTCAAATCCAGCCCCAGATACTTACCAGTTGTGTTACCCTGGGCAAGTCACTTGACCACAATTTACCTCAGTTTCCTCATCTGTAAAATAAAAATAATAATAGGACCTACATGCTGAGGTTTTCGTGAAGATAAGATGAGATAATAGCTGCAAAGTACTTAGTATAGTTCCTGGCACATAGTAAGCACTATCTAAATGTTAGTTACCATCTCCATCATCATTATTTTCATGACAATACTAAGATATTATTTGTCTTAATATTAAATACCCTTCCCTTTTCCAACTTCATATCTGTGTAAGGCTGAATTTTCTTCATATATTTCAATCAAAACAACATATTACAACAGATGGAGTGTAGAAGTAGGCATGAGAATCCATCTGTCTTCTATTAAGCCAGACATTAAAGAAATTTGCAAAAATATGTAAAACAATGCTATTCTCCTTACTAAATTCTCTTCACTTTGGAAAATATACTTATTTTTCATATAAATGTTATTTATGTTAACATGTAATTGTGTTTATTGTTATCCTAAATAAATTTATAAATATTTTTAAAGTTTATCAGTTTTGACATGGTAAAAATCAATAGATAGGGGTGCCTAGGTGGCGCAGTGAGTAAGAGCGCCGGCCTTGGAGTTGGGATGACCCAAGATCGAATCCGGCCTCAGAAAGTAAGCACCCACACATAAATAATGACTAGCCGTATAACCTTGAGCAAGTTACTTAACCCCAATTGCTTTAAAAAAAATCAATAGACAGAACTCACATACATACAAACTCTTTGGGGGTCCTCATTAATTGTTAAGAGTAGAAAGGGAGTACTGAGATCAAAAAGTTTGAGAACTGCTGATCATCTGTGTTTCCCTTGCCCCATCTCCCCACAATTTCTACACTGTTGAAGAAAATGCAGCCAAAAGGAGCCCCTTCCCACCCAACCCCCTCTATCACAGCATTCAAGGGATTAAAATGTGTCCTGTTCAAAATATCCAATGCCTTATTAGAAGTAACATTTACTACTATCAGAGATAAAGGTGTCACTTCCACATCCCCTCCTCCCCACTGTCATCTGGACCAAAGAATACAAGGGAGACATGAGCTGTGGGAGGGGGTAAAAAAGGGAAGGACAGAGGGTACTAAGTAATATATCACTTTCCTTAAAGGACATATAAAATAAATACAGAATAAACATTTCTAATGAGATAAGCACCGAAGTCAGGTTAATGTTATAGATGGGTCCCAGTCACTCCTGATTCTCAGTAATCACGCTGAGTAGAATCAATCTGCACAGCTTTACGATGTCTCATGCCATGAGCCCCTGAATCACTGTACCATATGGTCACTATAACAGGATCACAACCTTGGGCACAGTGAGAAAAGTGCTAGATTTAGTATCAGTGGGTCTAGGTTCAAATTTCTAGTTCTCTCTCTATTCCCATTAGACCTTGGGAAAGTTTTTTCTCCTATTTGGCATCATTTACTGTAAAATGAGGAGGGTCAGAGAAAATTCTAAGGTTCTGGCAAATTTTAAATCCCTGATCCTGTTTTAACATCTGGTTATAACAATTAGTTCTTTTTAAACCAAGGGGCAAGATACAGGAAACCTTAGATCCCCATGGTTCTCTTCTCTGCTACCTTAGGGTGTTTAGACAAAAAGGACAAGCAACAACCACTCTCAACTGCCAATTAAAGAAATTCCTAACGTTTAGGCAAACGTTTGGCTCTCTGTCCTTGCATGTATATCTAACTGTAACCCCTCACCTCGTGGTGGTTAAGGCAAAACTGGTTACTGAAGAGATCTGGGTAATGTACTGTGTATTATCATGCCCTTTGATAGATACAGGGAGGGGAAACTAAGCAAAGAGCAGACCTTTTCTTTGGAACTCTTCCCTGTCCTTAAGGAAGGAGGTTCAATTAGTGGCTTCAACCCAAGTTCTGATCCAGGGGCATATAGGGCTGTGGCCCTCCTTAATGTTTTCCTTTCTTTCCTCAGCTCAGCCCTACTTTCTCTCTCTTTTTACTGGATGACCCTGGGGCTACCAGTTCTCTCTGATCCAGCTCTGGGTATCCCTACTCCTTCTCTGCTACCAGACCCTTAAAATCTCTCAGCTCCAAATCTCTATCTTGATATTTTGTGCCAGTCTGACATTTTATCATGGGACTAAGTTCCTTCAACCAATCTGAATACTTGACCTGTAAAACTACTTTGGTTTATCAAAGGACTTTTCACACTTGATCTGAAGTCTTTGGTTGGTTGAGATTTGTTCTTAACTCCTTAAGGTACTGGCATCTTATCACTTATTTTAAGTAGGATGGGGTTGACTTTATTGATTTATTGAGTTAACATCAGCTGCTGGGCAAACAATAAGGACTGACAAGTCTTCAGTCTCCTATTCTCAAGAACTGTCAGGTCCTCAATCACCTTTGTCAATCATCTATTCTCCTCTCTCTTTCTCTCTCTCTCTCTCTCTCTCTCTCTCTCTCTCTCTCTCTCTCTCTCTCTCTCATTCTCTCTTGGATAGATAGATGATAGAGATAGAGAGAGAGAGAGAGAGAGAGAGAGAGAGAGAGAGAGAGAGAGAATAGATACACACATATTCACATATATACATAGAGAGGTTGATATCTAGCTATATCTATATACAGTTCTATATAGACTGGCTCCCATGTATACTTAATCTGACATACCACTGACCAAGTCCTAGTTCTGAGATGTCAAATCTGTACATTAAACTCACATTAATACACATAAATTTCAATAAAAGTAATGTTCATTTCCTTTTAAAAGGGGTGGAGGGTGAGGGGAAATAGTCTGCTAGAAGCCATTAATAAATCTTCTTACTTCTGGGCACATGGTGGGCTTCTGAAGTTTCTTCACAAATCTGAATGGCAGCTATGGAATCTCTGGAGCTCAGCAGAGATGGGTAGGGAGATTAGTTGGCCTTTAAGGGTCCCTTTTCTATAATATGCATTTTACTCTCCCAGCAGCATTTTATTAATATCGAGGATTCAAGAAAGAATGTTTTCTGGGGGCACTGGTCTCAAGGGGATACCCATAGTGAACTTTTATTTCTGTCTCTGATTATCAGGCCACTAAATTGACAATTGCTTGCCTCCATGTAAGTCCTTCCTAAAACTATGTGTTTGACCAACGATCACACATCTTCCCTAATAAAAAAAAATTCTATATATCTGAGGTACAAGTAGGTCATTCACTTATTAAGAATGCCCAAGCAATTTTTGCAGAAATAGCACTAGCCTAGGAGACAGGAGACCAGATTCTATCACTTCCTAGCTGGGTTCATCACATCACCTTTTAGATTCTGGTTTCTTCATCTCTAAAATGGGAGCAAAATAGGAGGCTTCCAACATCACAGAGTTGCAATGGGGATCAAATAAGATACTGTTTAAGCGTGATTCGAAAATTGCAGTGCCCTACAGAACTATGTGTGTCATCAGATTTATAAAGGGTCTGATACTCTATTTCCCTAAACATTTTCACCTCCTAAATTTCTTTTCTCCTTCATTGTAGGTATGTTTTGTGAACCTGGATGTCACCAAAGAAGACGGCAGCAATGAGCACCTACGACAGGTAATAAACAGGGCTACCACGAGGTTCCATGATTCACAGTCTGGGAGCATCCCAACATGATTTGCTTCCTTTTACCTTTTATAAGGGCTGCAGATTCCAGAAGACTTTTGAAAGAAATGATGATCACAACAAAGTTCCTCTTTTCCCATCAGGCAGGCAGATATTCATTTTGCTTTGTCTAAGAAAGTAGTGCCCTAAGGCTTCTCCATTTTCTAAACAGGTGTCTGTCTTCTTCCTGCAGTTCCGGGTAGCAAAAGTTTGGCATTCCAGAATAACTGATCTTTCACCTGCCTTATGATATGTTTATTGTATTATATGTTTGCAGGTCATGATATAAAGCAAACCTCAGAAATGATACCTATTTGAAGGCATGAAAAACACACACACACACACAAACACACACCATTTTTAGGTATGCACTAACAAACACTACCTGTTCAAGCATGTTTTTTTTTTTATTCAGCTATATCATAGATCAACAAAGTAACTAGGAAATTATCAGTTCTCCACAGCAGACAATATCATTGCCACAAAGAATATAAGCTGACATTTTAACTAATCACATCAATGCTCTCTCACTAGAGCTTTGGCAGAATGCTAAGAATGAGCAAAATTTTGTTTCACTTTCTTTTCTCTTATGTTCAAAATGTTACTGAAAATGCCCACTGTCAGGAAGAAAAGGCAGGCAGCAAGAGGGCCTGGATACCTCACAGACTGGATGATCAGCCCCTGGATAATTTCCATAGGATGGTTATAGTTTATTGCCTTACAGTTCCTTTCTTCTAGCAAACTCTCTTGGTCCTTTACATGGTGGTAATAAAGCCCATTCTCATGTGGCATCGTACTAATTAGCAAAAGATAATGCAACATGGCAAGATTCCAATCCACTAAGAGCATCAGGGACAATCAATGGAGACACATGCAAAGGACAGAGAAGCATTTTATGCAGATGCAAAAAGGAAAGGATGTTACTTTGAATGGTTATCTCAAATCTCATGCTTTGGAACCTTAAGCCAACTTGTCATCTGAAGCTTTCTCCTACCGCTTTTGAACATCAGCAACTTTTCTCTCCTGCTTAAGGTGATCTATTTACCACTTGCCTTAGGCTATTAGAAATCATTAAATCTACAGCCTTAGTTTGATTTTCTAACTTCCATGGTTTTGCCAATTTCCCCTGACTCTTACATGTCCTTCATTAGGGAAACGCCCTATATCTGTCCAGGGCACTACCATTTTCCAAGTCAACCAAGTTCACAACTTTGTGAGCATCACTGACTCCTCCCTATAACTCATCCCATATATTCAATCAGTTGTCAAGTCTTGTTCTTTCTAGCTATGATATCTTCTGCCTCCATCTCCTTTTCTTTCCACAACCACCACCATGTTTCAGTCCCTTATCACCTCTTACTCAGACTCTGGATGTAGCTTTCTAATTGGTCCTCCTGCCTCAAGTCTTGCTAATCCATCCATCATAGAGAAGCCAAAGTGATTTTCAGTAAACTCCAGTGGCTCCCTAGGTTCAAATCTGAACTCCTCGGTTTAACATTTAAAGGTTTTCAAAATCTGACTCAAACCCATCTTTCCATCCCTATTGCTCTCCTTCACCCATTGGTCATTGCTGTCTCTCATGCATGATACTTCATCTACCAGTTCCCATGCCTTTGTACTTGATGTCCATCATGCTTGCAATGCACTCCCCTTCTCACTTTCAGCTCTTTAAATTCCTGATTTACTTTGGGATACATCTCAAGTGCTAAACTCTGCATGACTACATTCCCGTTTCCTCCTAGCTACTTGTGCCTCCACCTTGACAGCTGCCTTCTCTGATTAGCTTGTGTGTGTGTGTGTGTGTGTGTGTGTGTGTGTATGTGTGTGTGTGTTCTCATCTGTTAGAATGTAAGATCTTTGATGGTAGAAACTTCTAGTTTTGTCCTTAGAGCCCCAGCACCTAGCACACCACCTGGAACATAGAAGGCACTCAACAAATCCTTGTTGATTGAGTAATTGATTCAAAAAGCTGCGAGAGTTTTGTCTTTTATGGCACCATGATGAGAAATAAAACTGGCAATTTCTTTTTTCCCAGCATAAGAAAGTTACTGACTACACTCTCAGAGAAAAATATCTATTCTCCCTTTCTACCAACTAGTTTTGCATAAAGAACCAGATGCAAACTTCTTCAATAATCAAATACAAACTGCCACCTTGTCAGCTAAGTACTGTCATGGGGAAGAACATTAGACTTGGAATCAGAAAGATCTGAATTCAAACTGAGCCTCAGACTCTTTCTACCTGTGTGACCCTGGATAAGTCATTTAATCTCTCACCTGAGTTTCCTTATCTGTCAAATGAGGATAATAATAGCTCTTACCTAATAGGGTTATTGTGGGGATAAAATGAGATTATATATGTACTGTGGTTTGTAAATCTTTAAAGTATTACATAAATGCTATCCACCTATCTATCTATCTATTATTATTATTATAAAACAAGCTCCTTATAACTTGGACAGTTTTATAGTTAGGGATATATGTATGTGGGTACATACACACATATACATACACTCGTATGTATATATATATATATACATACGAGTGTATGTATATATATATATACACACTTAAATAAGTCTATATATATATATAGTATAGTATATATATATATATATATACATACGAGTGTATGTATATATATATATACACTTAAATAAATCTAACTGGAATGTCTAGGTTTCAATTCAAAGCTATTTCTGTTTCAACTTTAGTAAAAAAAATTTTCTTATCCTTGTTTGTGGATAAATGATTTTTTACAAATAAAGCAGCTTTGAGACACTGTGATGGAGAAAAGAGACACAATTTTACTAAAAGTATTTTGATTGAATTTGTTTGTTTTGAATTCAGTTGAATAAGTCATTGCATGAATACCTTCATTTAAATAACTGGATGCTATAAATTAAGATTCTCACTCTACAGAAGTTGGTCAATGTGTCACCAGATCTCCCAAAGCTTATCAATTCTATGAATGTCCAACAACCAAAGGAAAATGAGATTGTCCTCTTGAGTGGATTATCTTCAGGAAACCTCCATGCTGATTTTGAAGTTTCTAAGGTAAGAATGATAAAATTGTCTTGGTGGGGAAGGAAGGAAGGAAGGAAGGAAGGAAGGAAGGAAGGAAGGAAGGAAGGAAGGAAGGAAGGAAGGAAGGAAGGAAGGAAGGAAGGAAGGAAGGAAGAAGGTGGAATCTCCCTCAGAGACAACCATGCTTTTTGCAGATTAAATCTAAAATCAGAGCTTACCTTATCCCAATTCCCCTAACATGAGCCTGAACAGGCATTTGTAAATGGAACCAAAAATACTAAAGTTATTTTTAAAGACTAACAGGCTTAAACACAAGAGCAGATCACAAGTGAATTTTCTTTAGGTGTTGAGATCAAAGTTTTATCTGTCTTACAGAATAATATGCATTTATATTCATATTGAATATTGTTGCCAGGGGTCTGGTTGTGCTATCAAATACTATTAATGTCCTTCACTTTTTTAAAGGAAGAGCCTTAAACAAAGCCTAAATGTAATGTAATTTACTTGAATCCATGCAGAAAGTTATTAGTAGGTCAGTCTAACATTCCAGACACCTTTGGTTCTCAGCAGCTAAATACCAGAGGATGATGAAGAGTGGGGGAAAGGGAAATGAGGAGAATTGAAGGGGGCAGAAAGGAAGGATGAAAATTAGGTCAAAATCCTATGTAATTAGAAATGAGTGTTTTCTGAGTCTTGGTACCCTAATATATCAGAGAAAAGTTGATCATTGATGGGTTTATTTTTACACATGGAAACATTTAAAATTTTAAAGTCTATGGTTAATTAGTAGATTTCCCCATTGGGTTTCAGATTTTTGTCCAACTCAGAAATACTGGGGACCATTCCATAGTAAAATTAACTTAAAATGTTGGGAATAATAGCCTTGAAGATTATATTCAAAGGAAATCTAGTATAAAATTTTTCATATTGGTAGAAATGGGTCTCAGGAATTACACTGCTAATTGGTAAAGATTTAGGGTTCATAGAAGACTAAAATCATAGAACCGGAAAGGATCTTAGATGTTATTTAACCCAACCCCCATTTTGATGCAATACTGTTGTCTATAACATCCCTAAGACAGGCAATCAGATTCTATAAACATTGCACCTGATAAAGAATTTGCTCTCTTAGTGTATCTAAGCTGCCCTTAGAATCCCTAGTTTCCTTCAAAGCTCAGCTCCAGCAGGCCACCTCCTATAGAAGGCCTATCCCAAGCCCTTGCCTCCCCTCCTTCCCCCCCAGTTGTTAGTGCTGTCCCTCAACAGAAATTACTGGCTATCTATTTTGCTGGTACTTTCAGTAGAATGTGAGCATCTTAAGGGCAGTGATTGCTTCTTTTTTTAAAGTCTTCTTTTTGTAGT
Organism: Gymnobelideus leadbeateri; assembly: GCA_011680675.1. Taxonomy (NCBI): domain Eukaryota; kingdom Metazoa; phylum Chordata; class Mammalia; order Diprotodontia; family Petauridae; genus Gymnobelideus; species Gymnobelideus leadbeateri. The sequence goes on from WOXC01012247.1 coordinate 158,457, forward strand.
TTTTAGGCCATTTTTAGTTGTCGTATAGGGCACTTAAGTGGTACAGTGGAAAGAATGCTGGGCATGGAGTCAGAAAGACTCATCTTCCTGAGTTCAAATCCAGCCTCAGAAAAAAGTCACTCAACCCTATGTAAAATCCTGTAGATTTTGGGAAGCAGCAAAAGTAGAACGTAAGGGAAAGTGACACTGCAGTAGCTCTCTGACCTCTGAGTCCCTTTATTTGCTTAAGGTCTTCAAGCCTCAGGCCAAGAATTGAATTCCCAACTCCACCCCCACCCTACCCAGGCCCCATGATGAAGCAACACAAAAATAAATAAATAAATGTCTAAACAAATATATAAATAAATAAATATCTTTTTAAAAAAACATATGAACATCTAACTCTCCAGGATGTAATATTAACCTGAGAATGTTATTCAATTTAACAGTAAGATTCAGGTGATATGGTTTTTTTTCCAGTGTCAGACAAATTTAGCATAGTTGAAAGATGTTTTGAAGTTATTCATTCCCACAAAAGCTTTCACAACCCTGGTGTTAATATCTTATACTTTATTAATGTAAGATTAGTAAAGAAAAAAAGATTTTTAAAAAATATTTCCATCAAATATGTCATTTGATGGAGAATGTAATTTCCTTTAATACAAAAGGAAATGCTTAAAAGTCCTGCTCAAAGTCAAGTTGGCCCTTGTAACCATATGGGCTGTTCAGAAAACCAAAGGCAATGGAACTGCTTTACATTAGGGAACAGAACAGACCTGGCCTTGATGAGCTCATCAGGTTTCACCTGGCTTTGGTGGTATGTAGTTTTGTCAGAAGATAGATGTTACTTAAGAAAATTCACCAAAGGGTGAGCTAGTTACAAAAAGGCACTAATGTACTTGACTGTGAAAATTAAAATCTTTGAAATGTTTGAAATTCTCAAAAGAGTTTAAAATGTCATGCAACCCAAAGTGGTAATGATGGCACTTAGTATAGGGCTGACAAAGTCAAGCTTAGAATAACAGATGTTTCAAAAACCCTGCACTGCAATTTGAGCAAACCAAAATTATAAAACTGTTCTCCCACCCAAAAAAAAAAAATAGATAGCACATCTGTGTCTCCAGCAAGGTCTTGAATTATTTTTTTCTTTCCTCTATATTTCTCATTTCCAGAGGAGTTCTCATTTATGTGGGAAAAAAAATGAGTAGGTTGGTAGGGCCAGCCCCAGGCAAAATTATGCAGTAGGCAAAAGTCTTCTTTGATTCCTTCCCACTGTTTTTTTTTTTGAGCAGTCTGCCTTCTTCTTTCCAAACTCCATGTCCCTGACCTGATTCTCAACTTTTGCATGCTTCAACCCTCTTAAGGCTTCCCCCAGCTGCACTATATCTAAATTATGTTTAAATTTCAGATTTCTTTTACTCCTTTCTTTATATGCAAGGATAGCCTGTCTGACATCACTAATGGGTTCCAAGAAAACATCATGTTAGGGAAAATAATACAGGGGCTAGTTAGGAAAATTTGATCCAGTGAAAAAGCAACAAGGTGCAATGGACAAAGCGCGAAGGTTTAGAACCAGAACTGTTAGAACATCTCAGTTCATTTGGAATCTTGGGTAGGGCACAAACTCTTTGGGTCTCCATTCCTCATCTGTAAAATGGGCAAGAGGAGGTGAGGGCAGGGCATGATGGACTAGATAATATCTAAGGTCATCTCAGTTCTAAGTTTAAGAACCTATGTTCTCAGTGGGAGAGTGGGATTTTTGTGAAATTAGTCAGGTTTGGTTACAACATAGTAATAAAATTACTGCAAAGTGATTACTGCAAACTTCGGGAATCCTGGACACAATCAGGAGTACTGTGTTCCATTCTGCATTCAGCCTTTTAAGAAAGACATCCATAAACTGCTGTGTCCAGAAAGGTACCACCATGAAGGTAAAGGACCTTGAGAGAGAATTCCATATCATTTGAAGGAACTAGGGGGATTTGCCTAGAGAAAATATATGAGAAGTGTTTTGGAGTATTTGAAGAACTATCCCATGAAAGAGGGGTTAGTTGGTTTTACTTTGTTTTGTTTTGTTTTCTGCTTGGTACCAGAGCAAGGAACTAGGGCACACAGTTCAGAGAAGCAAAAGCAGACTTACTTCTAATACTCCTAATACTATCCACAAATGGAAAAGTAGGAAGGACTATCGGATTGGAAACGGGTGCCTCTTCACATAAAGTCTTCAAACAAATACTGGGTGTTCACTTACTGGGAATAATGATAAAGATAATATAACAATAATAATAGCATTTATGGGGCACATTACTGTAAAACACTTTACAGATGCTTTCCCATCTGTTAATCACAACAATGCTATGGGCCTCCACACATGGAGACTGTATAGTATCTACAAAACCAGTCAGAATTGCCTTAATCCAAATTTGCTGTCTTTGTCCTGCCATGTGGAATTAGAGGATATGTGTTCAAATCCCAGCTCTGGTCTTTGCCACCTCTGTGACACTGAGCATTTCACTGAACCTTGGTGAGCCTGTGTCCTTGCTGGCAAAAGACTATACTAGCTGACTTCTAAGATTTCACCCAACTAAAGCTATGATTCTGTGACCCTGGAATCAGGACAGAGGTCATGCATGATTCTGTGCACATTATAGGAAAAGATTAATTCTAACTTTGTTTCTATCAATACATTTGATTATCCATAATGATTTCTATACCCATGAAGAGAAAAACAGGAGTCAGTTTAAGAATTTTGTGATAATTAAGAACCATTTGTTGGTTGGTTACACTTGAACTGTTATTTCACTAAAGAAAAAAGATATGCTAAGGACATATTTTTTTCTAATTAAATGTAGCAAACATTAATTATATGCCTGCTAATGAACTGGATTAGTGGCCATTTGGGGCATATTTAGGGTCAATGAAAAATCTCTTCTTTCTTCAAAAGATTTTTTGGTTTTTCAATTATCCACAGATTGCATGGCATCGTGTTTACAAACTAATAATACAATATGAATAGAAATTCATTCTCTACAAGTATTTACTTGCAAACGAGATTTCTTTGAAGACTTTCTTTTTCTTTCTTAGATCATTAATGAATTGAAAGTACCTCCTCCTTATGCTTTTTTTTTTCATATTTGAGAGAACCTCAGTACTCATTTGAAAAATTCCAAATGACACCCAAGAGTCCCTTGGAAAAGTGATGCTGACATTGAGTAGACTTGACTATACAGTTGTATGTGCCTATCTTTAATTAATCACACTTGGTCAAGGAGAGTTTGTTTGAAAAGTAAAAGGTTATTGGTCAAGAACTCATTCAAAATCCTAGGCACAGCTCTTTATGTTTACTATAGTATCTTGTTAAAGGATCATTAACTAGCTGCTAACATACCTTTTTCCATTCTCCTACTCCTGAAGGATTCTATCTTATATACATATATAGTATATAGATACACATACATAATACATGTATACATATATGGTATATAGATATACATACATAATACGTATATATATATATTATATCTTCCATATTTCATGCTTCAACCAACTGAGCATTCCCTTTAAAGATCATTGTTCACCTTATCTATTTACACACATCCAAACTCCCCAGAGGGAAGAGCATTCAGTTTGCAGGTTAGAAGATATAATTCTGCCCTTTGTTAGATCCAAGGCCAAATTTGTTCTTATGGACCCTCATTAATCATGTGGTACAAATGAGAGATAAATTAGGAAGAAGAGAAAGGAGAGAAAGATAAAGGTGGCCCTTGTCAGTCCCAGACCCAGTAGGCATTCTTCAGCAAAGCCCTAGTGATTCCTGGTCAAAAAAGATGAAGTTGTTGCCATTTCCATGACCTCCTACTAATCTCAGGGTTTAGGGCCCAGCCATTCTAGGGCTTGATCTTATCTCAGATTGCAACAGAGTATATATGCAGAAATCAGTATTCTCTTAAATTCATCCAAGGATAAGGATAGAAGTTGGAGGGAGATTATCGTGGAGAGTTATTTCACCTTTGACTTCAGGCACAGAACTGTGATCTGGAACCCATATTTTTGTGACCATTTCACTTTCTTTTTCCATATTTCTGTATTTGGGTGGTAAAGGGAGGAATCTCTGCCTAGGAAATGCTTTGAAAATGAAAAATGTTCATTACCTGGCTAAAATTAGACACCACTGGACCTTATGTAGCTTTAAAGGGACAGTAAGAAAAGTCATCAGCCACAATCTCTGCTCACAGAATGGAACAGTCAACACACCCACCCAGGCATCAAACTCACGACTTCAGCCTCCTTAGTACCAAATGAACTAACCTACTTCAGATAAATAATGAGGGTCTTTCAGAAAGAGATGACTCACTTCCAAGGGATTCCTTTAGGAGTCTCCTCATTCAAAAATGGAAATCTATTATCAGTGGCAGAAATACAATGTTTGACTTCAAATAAATAAAAAAAAAATTTCCTTAGTGTCACCTAAGTAGATACATAAAATGCTAAAGTGAAAGAAACTGGAAATTTATTCCAGTTAAATGAGAAAACAATTTGACATACAACTATTTCCCTTATACTAAAGTATCTCCTTGGCACTCTGTCTTCCCAAGCTTCCTTCTTGATCAACCAGCTTATCAGTCTCACCATATAGGCTATTGCCAATTTCCAAACCAAAGTTCTCTTCTGGATCCCAGGGTCTGCCACAGAGATCTGTGAATGGACAGGGGGGAAATCGAGTGAGGTTTTGTGTTTCTTTAATAGTTTCTCTTTTTTTTCTCCTAGTATCCTTGGCTGCCAGACATATGCTTGGTTCAATGTGCAAGGGGGAACAGACAAAACAGTACAAACTGTATCATCTTCGAAATCAACAAATTTCTGATCGGCCTTGAGTTGGTGCAGGAGAGGCAGCTACACCTAGAAACCAATGTCTTCAAGGTGGAAGATGATACTAACTGCTCTGTGTCCTCAATAGAAGAGGACTTCCTCACAGCATCAGAGCACTTAGAGGATGAGAGCGAGGTGGATGAATATAAAAATGGTAAAAGTCACCAAACAGTCCCATATTCACCCAACTGAACTAATGTACTTCAGATCAATAAGGGGGTTCGCTCAAAGATGTCTGACCTGCTTCCAAGGACTCCTCTAAGGATGGGGTTACAAACTTAGAAGGGGGGGTGGGGAAAGGCCCTCTTAAGTCTCAGAGATTCTGAGCATGTAACTTTGATTTTCCATTCATAAAAAGAATATTGCTGATGACAGGAGGTACTGACTTCAAGATGTCCATGACATTAATACAGCAGAATGAGTTCTACCCCCACCATCCTCTTTTACTGGATAGGCTAAGGGAAGTATGAGCTAGTATTGTTTAGGAATTCAGTAGCAACTGTAAAATGATGTGTGTGGATTGTTGTTCAGTCATTTAATTGTGTCTAAGCATACTTTGTGTATATTATAGCATCATATAGATTTAGAGCTTAAAGGAATCGTTGTTGCTGTTGTTCAGTCATTTAGTTGTGACCAATTCTCCGTGATCTCAATGGACCTCCATGCTATTTTCTTGGCAAAGATATTGGAGTGGTTTCACCACTTCCTTTTCCAGTGTGCCCCCATTTTTCAAATGAGAAATTGAAGCAAATAGGGGTTAAGTGACTTGCCTGGGATCACATAGCTAGTAAGGGTCCAAGATCAGATTTCAACTCAGATCTTCTGGACTATAAGCCTGGTGCTCTATCCACTCCTCCACCTAGCTACCCTGAAAAGGACTATAAAATCCATCATTTCCAACCCTCTCACTTTACATATAGCGGGACTAAAGTACAGAAGCTAAATGACATGTTCAAGATCACCTAATTAGTGAGTCCAGATTTGAACAAAGGACTTCCTAACTCCAAGTCCAGTGCCCTATCTTTAAGATGTAGAGGAAGTACTTTTGTAACTGCCAAGATGCTGAGGATCTGAGGAAAAGGGAGGACTCTACTACTGATTTCTCGATAGCTTCTGTAACCACAGATAGTGAACCTACCCTTATAGAGGGGAGCCCCTGAGACTGCTGCTAATATCCTTAAAGTTTATTCCATGAAAGATTCAGAGCTAATATCTGGAGCTCCCCTCTAAGACTAAAGTGTAGCCATTGTGAGTAGTCAGGGGTGGAGGGATAGAAGTGGGGGATGGGTGGAATACAGGACTATGATGCTCTCTCTGGTAGCTTTCTAAAGAATGAAGCTTGTTGTCTATTATACAAATAATTTCTAATGTCCAGTTTAAGTATATGTTGGGCCCTCTGATAAAAGCTATATTATTTCTTGGCTTCCCAGAATCAAAGTTAGAAAATCTTTAAGTCAAGTGTTTTCTTCTCTCAAAGGACACCAAAAATGCTATTACAATGGAAATTATTTAGCCTACTGCCTCATAGGCATATTTTTTGCTCATCTCCTTGAAAAAAAATGACAGCTTGATATCCAGAAGCTAATAATGACCCCATTTCTTTTCTTTAGGTTATGAAAATGTAAATATCTCAGTCAATGTTTCAGAAAGTAAGAAGTCAAAGGGAGCTACACAAGGGGATCTGAATTGCAAAAAGGGCAAATTACGTTATGCTTTTGAAGAAAATTATATTTGCAAAGATAATGCCATTTCACATAAATCCTCAAAGTATCTGGAAGGAACACTGAGAAAAGCAGCAGAAATTATTTTGCCAAGTACAGAGCAATTGGCCCAGCAACTGCAACAGAAAGGTGACATATCTGGGGAAGAGGGCCCAGCCACTAGCAATTTTCCAGAAAGCTCTAAGACTCCGGACAAGAGACATTTGGACAGAATGGTTAAAGAAGAACTAACATCTGTGTGTGACACCTTCTTAAAACATAATGGAAACCCAGACCCTGAGGAGAGTCTGAAGAATGAAGAACAATCTCCTCCTCCTCTGCAAGACGAAGGCAAAACAACTGGAGAGTATGCAACAAATCTGGCAGAATCTGTCCTGCAAGATGCATTTATTAGGCTGTCCCAGTCTCAACCAACATTTCCTATGAAATCTGTGGCAGATGTCCCCATTAAAAATGCTTTGATTTCAGAAGGCTGCACTGCAGAAGACACAGAGCTCCCTAGGTCATGGCAAGAACTTCCCAAAATCGTCATTGTACAGAGTCCAGACAGTGGGGAAGCTGGATCTGAATGGCCTGGGACAAACCCCACAAACCTTAGCCACTGGACACAGTCTGGTCCCTCAGCTGAAATTACAGGAGAATTTCATGAAGAGAAGTCCATCAGAGCTCCCCAGAGTGCTCTAGAAGTAGCTTTAGCTTGTGCTGCTACTGTAATTGGAACTATTTCCAGTCCTCAGGCCACTGAAAGATTCAGATTAGAACAAGAAACCTCAGTGGCTAATGGTCAAATGCTAGGCAATGACGACCTTCAAAGACAATCCACCCAAGTACTTCAGGAAGCCACAAGTATGGAATATTCATTTCCATCAGCACTGTGTGGCATGACTCAGGTGGCTAGTGCAGTCGCTGTCTGTGGTCTTGGGGAAACACAAGAAGATAAGTATCCCGTGGCATCAAGTGGCCTCTTGTCTGCAGCAGAAGCCTCAGCAGCTGTCACCCTCCATGGCAGCATAGCCATGGGCAGTAACATGGAGACCTTGGACAAAAGCATTGCAGAGGCCCTTCTCAAGGAGGCCTCTAAGATTCTGACTAAGCCTAATAGCTACAGCAGCATTGGAAACTTTGTGGAGTCGATGAACGGAAGGATTATTGAAACCATGTCCAGGCCTCAAATCTCTTGCTTAGATAAAATCCTTGGGGATGAACTAGCAGAGGATTTATCCAATGTTATCCTGAAGCACTCCCTTGAAGAAGCTAACAAGAAAAAGAAAATTGTTTACTCTGAGGTCACTGGGGATCCAGACAAAAATACCCAGGACATCCTTATGGAGACTGTAAATGAACTTCTTTTCAATGTGATGTATTTCACATTCAAGAAGATGAGCAATATTACACAGTTCAGTGAGCACCCCCCCATCATTTCTAAGGAGAACAACAGATGGAGAGGAATAGAAATAGACCATCAGCTAACAGAGACAGCAGCTAGTCACACAGTCCCAAGAGCTCCTGACTATTCCAACAATGGTACAATTAATAATCTGTACAATACTGGTGCTGTCAAAGATCTTGTAGATGTCACACATCCAAAGAGAGATAATAATAGCAGAGGAATACCAAACATTTTTGAAAGCCCCATTCTTCAATCAGAACTGCCTTTTAATAACAATGCCCATAATTCAATGGCTACAAAAACATCTCCTAAGAAAAGATACCCAAAACAAACCACTGGAGATTACCCCAGAGTTCCTAATCAGAGACTTAGTCACAATAGGAACGGACTCAGATCCTTTTCAGATCCGTTACCAGGCAGTGGGATGCAAGAACTAATGTATGCTGAATCTACTATCAACCCAGACACCCGAGAAAAATATAAGCATGACAGTCAGCTCAATACTGAAGTTCAAGTTAACCTGTCTCAATTAGGGAGCAACTTGATGCTTCCGTCTCAACCTATGCTACAAGTTAAACATTCAACAGATAACTACTGTGTGATAGACTTTGCTGAAGAATTAGCAGAAACCGTTGTCTCCATGGCAACAGAAATAGCTGCAATCTGCCTGGATAATTCAAATGGAAAGCAACCCTGGTTTTGTGCCTGGAAAAGGGGAAATGAATATCTGATGACACCAAGTTTGTCCTGCCGAACCCTGAAAAGGAAGAAGGAAACCCAAGCCAATGGATCCATTGTCAGGAAGCACAAGCCCCCTCGACTTAGTGAGATAAAAAGAAAAACAGATGAGCATCCTGAACTCAAAGAGAGGCTAATGAACAGGGTGGTGGACGAGTCTGTAAATCTTGATGATGTCCCAGACTCCGTTAACATCTTTGCCAATGAAGTAGCTGCCAAGATTATGAACCTAACAGAGTTTTCCATGGTGGATGGAATTTGGCAAGCTCAGACTCATCCTCGAAACAGGTTACTAGGTGAAAGGCTGAACCGTGTGAAGGCATCTAGCTGTGAAAGCATCCCTGAAGAGGATTCAGATTCCCGAGGATTTGTAAACAGCCTGAGTTTAATGAATACCTTGAGTCAGCCAGTGAGCAGAGCCAGCTCTGTCTCCAAACAGTCCAGCTGTGAGAGCATTACAGATGAGTTCTCCAGGTTCATGGTAAATCAAATGGAAAGTGAAGGGAGGGGATTTGATTTACTGCTGGATTACTATGCTGGCAGGAATGCAAGTAGCATTCTAACCTCAGCTCTGCAGCAGGCGTCTGGAAAGAATGGACACCTCAGTGTGAAGCCCAGCTGTCCCTCTAAGCAATCCAGCACAGAAAGTATAACTGAGGAGTTCTATAGGTACATGCTAAGGGACCTTGACAGAGAGAGCAAAGATAGCATATCCTCTAGCAGAAGCAGCCGAGACTGGGGCACCAGTTTGCTACCTCCTTCTCCCCGGTCCCCATTTTGTTACAGACAGTTCTCGGTGCCAGAGAACAAATCTTCTTGTGCCAAGCTAACAGTGAATGCTCCAGTCAAGGCAAACTCTCTGGATGGCTTTGCTCACAATGGCCAGCAAGACTTCTTAAGCGTTCAGCCAGTCAGCAACGTGTCTTCATCAGGCCTTTGCAAGTCTGACTCTTGTTTATATCAGAGAGGGAGAACAGACCAGATCACAAGCATGCTAATTCATGAGACATGGACAAACTCAATTCAAGCCCTTATGCAAAAAAACAAAATCATAGCAGATGAGACAGAAGAGACAGATGCTGATCCTGTTTCAAGAGGTTCTCCCTGTCACGTAAAACAGTATGGTAAGAGATTAGGTGCAACCATTGAGGAGAATGGAAACATTCTGCTGGTGGTTCGTCAAGATTCCTCTGCTTGCACAAATAAAGATTCAGTAACAGAAAACAGACATCTTCCTACTGCAGCTCCAGACCAAGCAGATCCTCCCACGGAACAAACACAAGTAGACTTTAAAAAAGAACATTTCCCCAGCCATGGCACTGGTCTAGGGAGTCACACAGATCCATCCTCTTGCTTGAGGGAAGTACCTTTGATTCAGATTGAAATTGATCAAAGGGATGATCTTGTTGAAGAATCGGAAGCCATTCATTCGAAAAATATCTGCATTGGAGAAGCAAAAGAAAATGATGTGAACAAAGAAAAGGACCCTGAAATGGACAGTGGCAGAAATACAGCTACAAGCTCCATCACAAACAACAGGTGGGTGAAGAATATGTGTACTCTGCCATGTACATGGACTGGCCTTTACAATAAATAGCATTTTTTTTTTTGCTTTTTGGAGGGCAAGTGGGGTTAAGTGACTTGCCCAAGCTCACATGGCTAGTAAATGTGTCAAGTGTCTGAGGTCACATTTGAACTCAGGTCCTCCTGACTCCAGGGCCAGTGCTTTATTCACTGCTCCACCTAGCTGCCCCTAATAAATAGCATTTGACCATAGATGTTAGAAATGAGAAAGGATTCAAGGAATTATCGGGTCTAGATTCCTTGCCTTTAAGCAGGCAATGCCTTCTTATCCCCATCTCATAGATCAAACAACTGAAGCCCATGGGGGTCAATTCCTACTGTAACTCCTTTATAGATTTACCACAAATCCAGAAGAGTATTGAATATGAGCTCATTTCAATATTCTTTTTTCCCCTTATAACTGAAAGTCTTTGAAAGCAAGAAATGACACAAATGTCCTTTTAAAACTATACAGGAATTGGAAAGATGACTTCAAGTTAAAAAATCCTAGAGTTCTTCTAATTCAAATATTTTAGAATCAAATAGCTCAAAAGTCATCTAGTCCAAAATCTTACTTAAGACAAAATTTTACCTCTCTCTATCATCTCCAATAAATAGTGACTCAGCCTGAGTACTTTCAAGAACAACAAACTCACTAGTTCACATGACAGTTCTGAACATAAAACGTTTTCCTTACACTGAACCAAAAATCTGACTCTCTGTAACTTCCATCTGCTGATTCTACTTCTGCTCTCTGGATCAAACTAAGTCTAACATGGCTGTCCTTCAAATACTTAAAGAGTGGGAATAGCTCCCTAAGTCATTCAGGGTAAGATCCACAGCAGTTCTGTTTTTCATGTAACCTGGTTTCTGGTAACATCATCATCCTGGCCACCCTCTTCTGAATGTATTCCAGTTTGTCAATGTCCATCTAAAATCCCATACCCCAGAATTGAATGTAACAATGCAGATGATGTCTGATAAAGAGGATGTCAGGACTGACTTCTTCTATTAATATAAACTAAGAAAAACATTAGCAATCTACTTTAGTCTTGTTACAGTTATGGATGTTCACTGCTTAAATTTTTAAAAGAGAATACTTTTGTTTAGCACAGAAATGACTTTAAAATTACAAGTCCCAATAGACAGGTTGAATATATCCTGAATCAAATTTTACCATTCTTGAAAATATTCATTCATGAGCCCTTCCCACTCCTATCACTAGGGAAAGAGAAATCAAACACAGTAGCAATAAACACCAATTCTCCAAAGAAGTACAGGAATGGTAGGGGGAGGGAGAGAAGAAGGATGGAAGGGGAAATGTTTTCTATTTTTCTAACTTTCCTCATGTTCTTACAACCATCTTTCTTTCAGATTTAGTTTCTTCTTATTTCATATAGGAACCATTTTATCCATTTTTACATGAATAAACTGGGGTACCCAAGGATACAGAGCTAGTAAGTGTCAGAGGTACACTTTGAACAAAAGGCTTCCTGGTTCCAAGTCCAGCAATATTAACTGCTATCCTATGCTACTTCTCAGTTTGGGAAAGGCATAACTACATGGTTCCTCTGAAATAGAACTATACTTTGCTATCTCTGTGACTTAATGATTAAAAGTATTGACATCATAAGAATTGGGGAAATATTGAGTGATGGACATGCTTTCAGACTCATGAAAGGACTTCTTTCACAGGATGAGGAATAGCTATTATCTATTAACAAAAGAGGGCAGAACTAAAGCAATGTAGGTATATGTGTCTAGTACAGTATCAACAAGAATAAAAGAAATAAGGGGGGGGGGGGATTCAGGACACATTTTGAAGGAAAAAAGGAACAAAAAAGAGTCAAAGAAAATCCCAAAGTTACTAGTCTTGAGAGAAAGAATAGCAGTGCCCAACACAGAACCAGGGTATTTGGAAAGAAGACAAAGTTTGGGATGAAGCTGTGATCAGAGGGAATAAACTTAAGTTTAGACTTTTGAATACTAAAATGTTATAGTGATATCCAAAATAAAGAGACCTAGGGTCAGAGCTCAAGTGAAAAATCAAGACTGTTTTGTGAGTGGTCCACTTGGAAGTTATAAATGAAACCATGACAATGGATGAGAACTTCAGTGACAGCAACAGCATAAAGTAACAGAAAGAATACTGAACCTGCAACCAAAAACCCCAGGTAATTAATAAAAGTACAGCCCTGGGCAAACCACTCAGTTTTCCAGTTTCTTTATCAATAAAATGATTGTCTTAGAATAAATAATTTCTTCCTTCCAGCTCTTACACTCTCTTATTCTGAGATACTATGTAAATGTTCAGGTCCATGACCATTATTAAATACCTGCTGTGTGAGAGAGACAATATACTAGGTGCTAGGAATGCTAAGATAAAAAGGAAACTATTCCTACCCTCTAGGAGCTTACATAATGCTGGAAAGAAAGGTTGAAGGCAGAGTTCTAGAAACACCCAAGGTTAGAGATAGAGAGGAGTGAGAGAAGCTAGGAAAAAAGAAAAAGAACTAACAGAATCATAATAAAGCTAGAAAATGAAATGGCATGCAAGGTAAGAAGGGGCAGTTTTGTTTTGTTTTGTTTAATTTTAAAAGGCTGTTACATTTTATTAAAATGCTGCAGAAACAAACAAAAAAAAAAGAATGAAGACAGGAAAAAAGGACACTGGATTTGGCAAGATGGTGGTCAGTGGTGGTCAATTTCAGTAAGCTCACAGGACCAGAAATGATGTTATAGGACCATTAAGATGGGAATAAATAGGCAATGGTGTGGTGGAATGTGGTGTTTTGGAAAGTGAATTTTATCAGGACTCAAAGGGCCAGGATACAAATGTTGACTTTGCTAATTGCTACCTCTGTGACCTTCAATTATGGATCTAAGTTTCTTTATACTTAAACTGAAGACAATGGATTAGACTATGAGATCCTAGGTTTGGAACTTAGAAGCCATCAAGTCAGATCCCCCTCATTATACAAAGAAGGAAACTAAGGTACAGAGAAGATAAGTCATTTGCCCAGGGTCATACAGCTGGGACATATATGACGTAGAATTTGAACTCAGGTAGGTGTTCTAGACTCCCAGTCCTGTCTCTGTTCTCTATATTAAACAAATTCTAAAGCCTATGAAATCCAACAGCAATAGTGAGATTACAGAAGAGTCAGGAAGAAATGGGGTTCAGGCATAAGTATCCCAGTTTTTCCATGAATCAATGGTCTTATCAATATTGGTACTCAGTGCACATTACAAACAGGCTTGGAATAAAGCTCTAAACAGGATAGGGTGATAAGGGTTTTGCCCCCAGGCATCGAGATTTTGAAGGTACTTGACAGAACTGAATTTAGCACCTAAATTAGCAAGAATAATAAATTAAAAGAAGAAACTGCAGCTGGTATAGCCCAGAAAATCTCCTCCTAAGTATAACTTTACTCTCCTCCCTTCCTTCTGCCTACCTAGCAATGTCCTGGAAGCCTTTCCCCTCCCCAAAATCTTGAAGATCTTTTTTTGCTCCTTGCCCCAGGCCCTGAAATTTCAAGTTATAGCTGTTTGTTTAAAAGACCCACTACATTTTGTGAAACAACCCCTGAAGTAACACCTTAAATAAGGCTTAGGATTTATTTGTTTATTTATTTAGCCCTAGGAATTCTTTTTTTGTTTTATTTTTATTTAATATTTTATTTTTCCTCAGTTACATGTAAAAACACATTTTAACATTCATTTTTAAAATTTTGAGTTCCAAATTCTCTTCATTCCTCCCTCTCCAACCCACCTCATTGAGAAGGCAAGTTATTAGATATAGGTTATACATATGTAGCCATGCAAAATATATCCATAATGACCACGTTGTGAAAGAAAAAACAGACAAAAAAAAAAAACTCCAGAAAAATAAAGTTTTTTAAAAAGTATGCTTCAATCTGTATTCAAATACCATCAGATCTTTCTCTGGGAATGGATAGTATTTTTCATCATAATTCCTTCAGAATTGTCTGGGATCACTGTATTGCTGAGAAAGGCTAAGTCATTCACAGCTGATCATCTTAAAGCATTGCTGTTACTTTGTACATAGTACATTTCACTTTGCATCAGCCCATGCAAGTCTTCCATGAATTCTTATTAAGAGGAAGTTTAGATAAAGTAGATGGAGTGATAAAGCCAAGTGCCAATTCTTTTCTCATTATAATTTATGAACTTTCTAGAAATACAAAGTGCTATGAATCACTCCTGAAATGTTCATGGAAGGCCTTTGTGCCCAGTACTGTCTATAATACAGTTACAACATAAGACAGGCTCCCTGCCTTTAAACTGCTTATTACCTAGTTAGAAAGACAAGACTAATACAGAGGAAAGCATTACAAAGCACCAAGGAGATTAAATATAGGGGCTGTGCCTCACTGCAGGGATCCATAGGAAAATACGAACCAGAATAAAACATGCTGAAAACATGCTGATAATTTGTAATCTGCATCAATGACAGAATAATAATAACTAACATTTACATAGCACTTTTAAAGTTTGCAAAGTGTTTTACAAATATTATCTCATTTTATCCTCACAACATCCCCAGGAGGTAAGTGCTATTATTATCCCCTTTTTGCAGATGAGGAACTGAGGCAGACTGGTTAAGTGATTTGCCCAAGGTTTCATAGATTGAGGACAGACTTAAACTCGGGTCTTTCTGATTCCAAGTCTAGCATTCCATCCACTGTGTCACCTAGCTGCTGAAAAATTGCACACTGTTGTGCTAAAAGGTCCACTAAGATATTATAAATAATACTTCAGATGTCTTTTTTCACAAAGAAGTAAGCAAAACTCTTTTGTTTTGAGATGTCATATGCTTTAAAAACTTATTACTCTTTTTAATTATTTAGACACAAAATTTGAAGTACATCCAAACAGGTGAACAGATTCATCTTTTAGCCAGTGTTCAATTTTAAACATTGAGTTTGAATGTTACAATTAGTAAGAAATGCTCTGAGTGTGTTTCTCCCAATTATATAAAGCAGTACGAATTTGTACACGTCAACAGAGACAGTGCTGTTGACCTTCACAGAAACTTCAACTTGGTGCTGGTTGTCTCAGTAATATCTTGTGTTTCACAGTGCTGACCTTAATACTGAAGATACTCCTGACCCTGAAATCTCTGTGGAAGTCCGAGCCCCAGAGAAGTCCCTGAACCCTCAGGGCAGCAGCAGCAGTGATGAGAGTACAGGCAGCTGGTCACAGCTGGTCAACGATGAGGACAACCCTGATGACACAAGTAGCTATTTGCAGCTCAGTGAGAGGTCCATGAGGTAGCTACCTTTTATTTTAGTTCCTTGGGAAACATGGACTTATGGCAAATTCCACAATCAGGATGTATCCCTTATAAATGTGTGTGTGTGTGTGTGTGTGTGTGTATGCTGTGTGTGTGTACATACAAGACCACCTGACAAGCATCTAATACACACGTCAAAAATGTTTCCTCCAGTCTCTATACAATGAAAAAGACTTTAGTCTTTGTGATGATATAGTCTAAGATACCTTAACATCTTGCCAGGACCTAATAGCCTACAAGAAGTCCAAGGGCTGCCTCTGTTCCCTGGTGGAGAGTTATAGCTAGTTTCCTGGGTGTCAAACACTGTGATTATGTCCCAATCATTCATTAGGCTAGGTGGTGCAATGGCTAGGACCTGGAGTCAAGCAGACTCATCTTCCCCAGTTCAAATCTGATCTCAGACACTTCCTAGCTGTGTGACCCTGGGCGAGTCACTTAATCCTGTTTGCCTCAGTTTCCTCATCTATAAAATAAGCTTCAGAAGGAAAGAGCAAACCATTCTTGTATCTTTGCCAAAAATCAACAACAACAAATGGGGTCACAAAGAGTCAGACATGGCTGAAAAAACTTAACAGCAACATTCATCAGGACACAATTCACAGTGTTTGGTATACAGCTAACTAGCTATAATTCTCTGTATATATACATATATGGATGTATGGATATATGTACATATACACATTTATATATGTATACCATATATATACATATATATACATATATATACATATATACATACATATGGAGAGAGAGAAAAAGAGAGAGAGAGAGAGAGAAACACTTCAGATTTTAATACTTTCTCCCTTAATCCATTACATTTCAGAGGGAAAAAAGGCTGGGTTTACATGAGGCAAGTACTTCATGACTGTCCTACATATTGTTTGACCTAGTTTCCTCCCCTTCCTTTGAATATCATTGGAACAAAAAGAACTAGAGAAGGTGATAAAGATGAAGCTTTGAAGGAAACAGACTCTTGGATGATCCAGGGCTTTACTATACAAAACACTCCCCTGCCAGGTGGAAAAAAGAAAATGAACAAGTTTTCTAATTGAAACACTGTCACCCACAACTTCACAATCTGCCTCCAGATTTCTTGGCTACTCTACAGTCAAAGCACAGGCTTTCCTAGAAGACTAACTAGAAATTTCAACTCAAAGATATCTAATCTGTGTCTCTTGGTTTGTTCCCACACAGAATGACAAACTTCCCAAAAATTTCATACGTTATGCCTAAACTTCAAAATCTTAAAAGAAAGTGGTTGCAAGCATGAGGTTGACAAGAATGGCTAAGCAGTTCAGGCAATGGGTTTGTTAGAAAGGACGTGTCAGTTATCCTAATGAATAGGTTTTGTTTTGTGTTTCCATTCTGGATTCCTCCCAATCCAAGAAGTTAGTATCCAGGTAGCACCATAACCCTGGAGAGGAACAGTTTCCAGAGTTGGTAACTTGGTGCCCATCAGGGAATAAATACTTCAACAATATATCACACTGGGTGATTGCCCTTTGAAAATCATACTTGCAAGAGGTATCCTTAGAAGATACAGAAGGTGTGAGAAAGCTCAGTGCGTTTAAAGAAACTGGATTGGTTCCATTTCACAAGTACAGACAGAGTTTTAAAAGTCTGGCTCAAATATACTGTTTTTCAATAATTATATGCTGGGCTCATAGATATACCATATGGTGATTGTATAACCTCTATGGATTATGCAGTATCTGCTAGCTCATTCTCTGAGGCATACAAGGTGACAGGTGTTTTCTAAGATGCTTATGATAAAGAAGCTGTGCCACCTTGATACTACCAGTTTCTCCTTCAGTGTTGTGACTTCTTATGAAAACAAAGGCCCAGGCGCTCATCCTTTGTAACTCCACATGGGAAAATCCCCACCAAACTGCTGAGGGTGAACATTTGATGCGCTGATTTCTGTGAGAATTCACATGAATTTCCTATGTCCCCAGAAGGTCATGGCAGGTCACAGCCTGCAAGTGTTCAAACATTTCCTTCATGCATCATGTTCAGAGCTATGCAAATCTCTTCAACCGTACCCAGGACATCTCTAACTTCTTGTTGACAAGAGCTTCTAACACGAGAAGAAAAGAAAAAATACCTTTAATACCTCTATTTATTTATTTCCCTTTATTATTTATTATTGGAGCTATAGGCTTACATGCTTAGTTATTTTCTTCACTGTGGACATACATAATTGAGGGAAGCAAAGGTCAGAGCAGTAATCCCTCCTTGTCCCCAGGGAAGTGTTCTCAGAGAGTACCGAATTAAAATGTTGGCAATGTGGCCAAATGGTGAAGACTGGCATTAATATTTAAATTTTTGCTTTGTCAGCAATGGCAACAGTAGTACCACTAGCAGTCTTGGCATTATGGATCTGGAAATTTATCAGGAAAACATGCCGTCTTCTCCCATGATTAAGTAAGTAACTTCAAAACTGAACTGATGTTGAGAAACACTATTCTAATTTCATCTGAAAACTCATTTGTATCATCCAAGATGCACCTAACCATGGATTTGACCATGCCCACACTGCTATTCTAACCATGTTCTTTGTTAATGGGAAAATGCATTTAAGGCTTCCCATATAGGGAATAAGAATATAAGGTTAGAATTAGGTCCTCCTTCATTACCACCAGCTTCCTGGAAATATAGTTTAAAAGGGGTTTCATATCCCCAGCTTACTATAATTGTTTTGGATGAATGTAATCAGTACAGTCAGAGGTTTCTCTTTATTCTCTCTAGTATCACACACAGAAGCAAAAGTCATTTTAATTGGACCAAGCCAAATCATAGTGTTCTTCACCAGAATCTGGCTTTCCCTTTACTTGCTTCAGGCACATCTCTCCCAAGGTTGCCTCCCAATACCAGTGCATTGCCATGAAAGGAGATGTGTGAATACCTGTCCAATGATTCTGTTACGTCAAAACATGAGGATACCTGAATTTATATGCAGTAAAATAAAGGAATGTTTAGAAACATGATGCAAGAAATTTGGGTAAAATACCAAGAAATGCTGGGGTAACATGGATCAGGATGACTCCCCAAACCTACATATCTAGCCTCCCCATCAACTGAAATGAATGGCATCTATTTTTGGTGACCTTGTGTCCTCTAACTATTCATGGGCATCTAGATCTCCAGAAAGAATGAAGAGTAGAATAAAAATCTAATTGCTTTATGACCTATATCCTCAGTTCCCATTTGAAGTTAGAATGTTTTTAAAGAGTCAGTTGATCAGGTCTCTGGTCTATAGTTTTACTCAGATGATCAATCTTAAATTCTTAACAATTCAAATTTGTCACTTAAACTTCCTCACCCTGCTTCCTCACAGATATTAAATAGAACATGGATAGACACCTGGTTATAAGTTTCATCTTTTATCAGGAAGAGCTTGGGAAAATTCCCTTGACCTCAATTTAATTCTTTCCTGAGCAAACATTCCTTTACTTACCTTTTCTCTTTTTGCTCAGCTCAATCGGCCCAGAACCCTGTCTTATTATATCCTGGAAATGCAGAGATCAACAATGGATCTAGAATCTCCTGGCTCCACAACAACAAAAATTGCACTATATTCTTTTCCCATGTAATATCATAGATGTTAGGCAACATCATTCTTCTTCAAACAAGTAGGCATTAATCAAAGGACAAAGGTATCTGTCAGTTTCAGGAGCTTTTACTTTTGCTCCCTTCACCTTACCAAAGAATGGAAATGGACCTTATTAACCAGTCATAGAGAAGATAGGGAAATGTTTTTTAATCAATAAGAATTACATTTTCCCATGCATCTTTGACCTTCTTGGGTTCTAACTAAGAAAGGTAAAAGATAAACATAACCCAATACATCATGAAAATACCATTCCCTTGAACCTTATGTGGAGCCACATTAGCATTAGTCAATCAAAAAGCATTTTAAAAGCCCCTACTATGTGCTGATAAATGCCACTAATTTTTCCTATCTAGACTCTGTAGTCTTTGATTGCCTTTTCCCTTATTTTAGACAAAAGCAGTATAGAAGGAAGAAAGGTTTTCCAAATTTCAATGTAAGTTTCTCTTCCTTCCATGCAAGAAGAAGCAGATTATGCCAAGGAAGCTGGTAGTTGTACCTTTGGGTGTTCGGTCAGCAAAAAATGAGTTACCCAAATAGAAAGGCTCAGTCACAGAAACAGAAAAAATATCTATAAAAATACAAATTAAAAAAAAAAAAACATCTTTTGCCATACCATATCCTAAAGTCATGTTTTTCTTTACTTTATTTTTCCCCAGGTGGTGTAAAGTTTGCTAATAGCCCACTAGTTATCCTCACTATCTAGGTCACCTTTCCTTGACCAAATGAGACTCAAGACTCTCAATCTTCCCAGTGGTTACTGTTATGTAATCATAATACTAAGTCACATTTCTATAGTTGCTGAAGTTTTCTCTCCTCAGGGCAAGCCTGGAAAGTCAACAAGGTGGGTTTCACTGTAAACATGTTATAATTGAGACAGAGGGGAGAAGTGAGAAAGCTGTGATACCAAAGCTAGTAAGTGTCAGAGTCAGCTCCCAAGGCCTGGTCTCTTTCCATCATACCATTCTGCCTCTCACAGAATTACAGAATTCAGAGTTAGAAGGGACCTCAACAATAAAAGGGAGAAAGGAAACCCATCATTTCATCTTCCATTGGCTATGTCATTATTCCTATATGTTACCAACTGCATGTTATTGTTGTTTTTCCCCATAAAGTGAACTTGTAGAAGAAAAGGAATGCCTTAAAGAACCATCAGAAAACATAGAGGGTAAGACAAGGTGCCATAATTTGACACAAAATTGGCTATGTTTTTGCCACTGAAAACCTGGTAAATCTGTGCTTATGTCTATATTCAGAGTGTATCTCCAAACTGTCTGTGGGAACGGCCAGCTGTCAAAGGAACCTCTTGGTGATAAACTTTGATCTGGAGCCTGAGTGCCCTGATACAGAACTTCGTGCCACTCTTCAATGGATAGCGGCCTCAGAACTTGGAATTTCTACCATCTACTTTAAGAAATCTCAGGAAAACAGAATTGAAAAGGTAATTTTCCAGATTTTTGGATAAAGTTTCCAAAAAATATTGGGTTTTAATAACACCAGAAATACAATGAAAGCTTAGTAAATATAATATATTATTTTGGCCTCAGATATTTTAATCCCCCATAAAGAATGTAGAGTCAAATGGCCCTGGCAGATTATTTTATCTACTCCATTCATTTTGCTAAGGAGGAATCTGAGGTTTCCAAGAGGTTAAGGGCAGCAGGGACCATATCTTTGCATCCCTAGGGTCTAACATAGGGATTCACATATAGCTAAGTACAAAATGTGTAATAAATTGAATTGGTTTGTATAAGATCCCACAGCTAATTAGCAGTAGAACCTAAATCTGACCCCAGGTTCTCTGAATCTAAATTCAATGTTATTTCCAACACAACATCCTGATTCCTTCACATGGGGAACCTTATATGTCTATGGCAAATCATATGTCTCTGACAGGACAATGCAATTAATTTTATCCTTTGATCCCAAAATTGACCAATTCTGAGCAGGCAATTAATAAATAAATACTTACTAAATTGATTTCTTCTGCTCTGAAGTGCTGCACTCCCCATTATGTCATGAAAAATATCTTTATCTCTTTCATCATGGGACACAAAAACTTGCAAGAGAACACAATTTCCCATGATATATTTTAAGGACATGATTTAATTGTATTTAATTTAATTTAATTTATTTTTATTTTATTTTAATAAATTTTAATTTAATTTAAGGACATGATTTAATTGTTCTGTTAAATGAGAAAATGTCTGAGGATCTTTTGTTATAAATGTGCTTATATTGGAAACTTGCTCAGAACATTCAGATTCACAAGAGGCTGTTTCTTAAGGACAAAATGGTAACTTTTTAAATTCGCAACCAGGGAGAGCTATATATCAGGGAAGACTTTCACACAATCTCAGATTCATTGTCTGGGCCACAAAACTGGAAAATACATCCTTAGCCAGAGAGGAATCCAAAACTTTAATTCCTCATATTGTAACCTAAGACTAGGCTCTATAGGATTTGAACTGTTAAAATAATGCTATAATACAGAGTCAATAGTGTGTATCACTATCCCGCATATCAAATATAATGAATAGTATTAGAAAACACGTTAAGAGATTATTGATATTATTTTAGAGAAGAGCACAACTCACATGTAAATAAATTTGACCTAAATTCCAAAAAATCTCAAAAAGGAAAAAAATTATTTAGTAACTAATTGCTAACATTAAAATACACAATACAAAAGTTAAATATTATATTTCTCCCACCTCCACTCCCTACTGTTTTCCGCCATCTGTCTTAACTCTAATGGTTTTAACCCTCTCCATACTACTTACTAGTTCAAGATGGGAAGAAAAGGAGGATTATAGAAGTAACACTCTCGGCATGGCTAGAGGGCGCAGTAAGGCCCCAGAGTCAGGAGGACCCAGGATCGGTTCTGGCCTCAGAAAATTAGCACCCACACATAAATAAATAACTAACCGTGTAACCTTGAGCAAGTTATTTAACCCCAATTGCTTTATAAAAAGAAAGAAAGAAAAAGTAACACTCTCTTACTCATGTTTAGTGTCTCCTCACCCCCATGATTCCCTTCTCTGGTATTCAGTGTGCCCACAATACCCCAATGATTTCTTCAACCTCCCTTTCAGTACCCCATGATCCACACTTTTCATGCTTTCTTCCTCCTATCAACTTATGTCTCCTGGGTTTCAATCTCGTTGGGCTGTAACCTCTGATTTCACAGTTAAAGATAACTAGCAGTGAGTTGTCTCAAAACTCCACTACCTAAGCTTCTATCTTCCTGGAGAAGGATAGCCCAATGTAGAAGAACAATCCAATTACACTATCTTTGCCCAGTCTAAGAGCCAAGTTGAGAGAATTGAACACACATACACAAAGAATGTATGCTCATCCTTCCCTGTGGGTCATTTGTCTGAAGAATAAATATGAACAAGCTAGAAGGTTGTTTCTTTCAAGCCCCAATTCCCCAATTAGCCCATGAACAAAGCTGTAACAGCAGCAAGAAGTAATAAAATGCATCACCTTGTTTTTAAAGAAAGCATAGCTTTAGTTATGACAAATTTTTAAATGACACAATGGAAAATTCTAACTGCAGCTATGTCTCATATACTCCTGCATCATCCCCACAAAAGCAACTGTCCCTTTAGCAACCCAGATAAATAACTTCTCATTCATTCTCTTA
The DNA here is from genome assembly GCA_011680675.1 of Gymnobelideus leadbeateri. Lineage (NCBI taxonomy): Eukaryota > Metazoa > Chordata > Mammalia > Diprotodontia > Petauridae > Gymnobelideus > Gymnobelideus leadbeateri. The sequence continues at coordinate 181,293 of WOXC01012247.1, forward strand.
GGACCATCTCTCCAAAGTACTCTATCCACAAGGATGTCAAGGGCCAAGGCTGCCATCTTTTAGAGTTTCTTAGAGCCTGCCAAGGCAAAAGTATATATTTAGATGAAAAACTAGGAAGGGATCTTTGAGTTTGGAAAGATGATGTCACTTGCCCAAGGTAATTCGGGTGGATAGTGCCTTAGCTAGGATTTGAACACAGGTGCATTGCACAGTGAGCTGCGCATATAGTGGTAGCTCAAAATCATCAACCATTTCTTGTGATGCAAGCACTGCAATGTCCAAGTAAAAGTGCCTAAATAATAGAGTTCTTGGCATCCTTCATCATTCAGCAGTGCATTTTAGAACCTCATTAATTCTGATTGTTTTTTAATTATGTGAGTTATTAAATGGCCATTGTCAGGTACCAAGGGAGTGAAAGGAGAACATGTGTTACAGAAGGGCGACAGCTCCTCATTAGTTCCTCATCAACTTTGATAAGGTGGCAGAAATTTCTAAGCCAAAGTCAGAAAAGGTCATTTTCATCAGGTACTCTTTCATTGTCTTTTTTATCTTGCCTTTTAACTCCCTATGAACCATTTTTTGTTCTTTTTTTCCAATCTAAGAATTATTCTACTTGACAAGCAAAACAGAAGCAAAATAACTGTTGAGTAGATAATGGGGTCATTACTTTAGAACTCAGAGGATCTCAGAGGCCATCTAGTCCAAACTTGCCTTAACTTATATGGGTAGTAACCATTAGAAGTGGAATCTGAACTCAGGTTCCAAGGGTGATGCAGGTAAGTGCATCAAGGTCCTCTTGCTACAAATGTAGTTCACCCCTTCCATGACTGTCCATTATCATCATGCCATCCAAAATGATCATTATGCTTGGTTCTTTCTGCTCCAAATGGCTTTAAAAAAAAAAAAAAACCTTTCCTTTTTTTTTTTTTTTTTTTTTAGCATTCCTTACCAGCCTTAAGTACTCTTTTAATAGGAGAATGTTATTTTTTTCTCTTAATCTTCTTGTATCGTCTCTTGTTTTCATCTTTTATACTTAAGGTTCTCAATGATTTCCCCTGGAAATCCTCCTTAACCTCTAGACAAAACTCCCTTTTCTTTTTCTTTATAATTGTTTCTTTTTATACCTTCAGCTTCTAGGCTGACTTCCCTCACAGGCCATAGGATCCTACCTCTATAACACTGGATAGGAAATAGAAAGAGAGGTCAATGGGTCAGAGAATGCAAAATATGATTGATCATGCTGGCTTTGAAGATAAAGTCAATCAAGTTAACAAGTGTTGAATATTAGGTTTTAATTAATAAGAAAATATTCACTTCAATTAATATTTTACCAAATACGATTTATTTGAGAATATTTATGGGAATATTCTTTTGTATGCACTTCTAAAAAAAAAGATATTATATCTCCCTCTCTCCATGTATGTTATCTGAAAATCATAAACATAATTTAAACCACACTCAGTCACATTTCCAAATGATAACATACTAAAAGAGCAGCTATCAGTTTTTGGTTTTGTTTTGTTGGATTCTGCATACAGTTGACCCTGTTGATAAAATGCACCAAGAAGACGAGAACACTTGTCCAAAAAAGTACTATTCTTTAGTAATAGGTATTAATTAGACGCTACTAAAGTGTTTATTAAAGGTTAGAATTGGGCATGCAAATAGCATGTAGCTCTCCAAGATCTACTTGACAAAATATTTGCTGAAGAATTCAGATGCTGGGGCGGCTAGGTGGCGCAGTGAGTAGAGTGTCAGCCCTGGAGTCAGAAGGACCTGAGTTTGGATCCGGCCTCAGACACTTAATGCACACACAAATAAAAACCTAGCCATGTGACCTTGGGTAAGTTATTTAACCCCAATTGCCCTCCAAAAAGCAAAAAAAAAAAAAAAAGAATTCAGATGCTGCTACATGTGGAAATACCTGATTAGTTATTGACTGTAACAATGAAGGACAGGAAAAACTCTAGTTTTCATTTTTTGATGTAGAGAAAAGATAAGGCCAGGTGCCTGCCAAGCAAGGCTCATTATTAAAATGCCAGAGCATGACAATGGGCAGATGTCATGAAAGATTTGAAGGCAAGTGCTCAATAGAGCAAGAAGACTCTTGGCTATAATGAGTAGGAATGTCTTTGACCTTCAAATCCTGACTCCTCAAATCACTTACGCCATCTTCACTTTTACAAAAGAAATCAGGAAACTCTTCTTTTTATCAGTTTGCAGGTGTTTCAAGATTAGAGCTGTCCAAGACTAACCACTATAGTCTACTGAGTTCATTATTTTTAGTTGTGTGCCAGCACAGTCTTGAAATCTGCAATGTCAGGAAATCAGCTTGGATTCAGAAACCTTGGGAGAGATTCAAAGGCCAAGTCTTCATCCCAAAGGCTTCTGTATCACTGCAGAAAGAGAGCAACAATATTTCAAGTACACATAGTATTTAAAAGTTTTCAAAATGTATTCCTCATAACCCTGCCATAAGCAAAGGCTTTCATTTAAATACTTGGATTTTTGTAAAATTTGATAGAAATAGTATTTTGAATCAGAGTCTTCAGAAATATATAGTTATCCAAAAGTCACACCATTTACTTGGCATCTCTGGCACCTTCTATCCTTCATCTGTATTGGCATCATCATTTTCTGCAAGGTCCTCCCAATCCATGCTGGGGTCTGCCTTTCTTTATTTCTCTTTAGGTAACCTCTCTCACTTCTTCAGCTTTGGAGTTATGACAAGTGAAGCAGAAAACTGTCCTCTTCTGTATTTCATTCGTAGCCTTTGTCTTATCTCCCTTAGTATTTCCCTCACCCTGAGATCTGTTTTCTATTCATGTCATGTATTATTATTCCCACTTTACAGATGAGGAAACCAAAGCTCAGGGATATAAATGATTTGCCCATACTTACTCTATCAGTAAATGGTAAGACAAGTCTCCTGGCTCCAGATTCAGTGTTGTATTACATTGAGTAGCTTCATCAGCCAATATTAAGTCATTTGGAGTAGTGAACTCTAATAGTAACTGTTGCTATAGGCTGCCAGCACAACCCTGTTTTCATAGTAAACCATCAGAACCAGGGGCCGTTAGTGGGATCACAAATAATAATGCATGGAAGGCAACCATCAGCTACCACTCAAGAAAATACCTAGCAATCCATGTAACTTGAGGCAGAGACACAAGTTGGGGGAAACATTCTCCAGAACCCATGTTTTTCCCCTCCTTTATTCTCCTTCTATACCTCTAACTGTTTGTTAGTAAGTAATGATTCAAAGGAAGGAGATAGGAAGGAGTTGATTTCCTTAAGATACTAGATAGATGATCGAGAGATAGACAGATATAGACAGACAGATCGATAGAAACAGATAGATGAATAAATAGATAAATGGATGAATAAATGAATGGATGGATTGGATTTTTTTTTACAGAGAGATAGATGGAGAGTGAGATGATAGATAGGTAATGGAGATATATCCATACACATACTCATCCTATAGCCCCACTGGCATTCCAAGACATGTCACATGTCACCAAGACAAAGACTGGAACAATTCATATTCTTTTGGCTGCTATTAAATTCCAGAACTCTATCTCTCTTTCTTTCTGCAATAATAAAAATGAAGTATAGGGCCATCTATGAACCCAGCTCAGTAAAGAATCTAGGTGATTCCCACAACTTTCTCTTTGTAACCATAACTATCTGGGACAACTTTTTGAATTTGATCTTTGTGTATGAAAAAGAGAAATAACCCAACAGGTAGAGAAGAACAAGCCAATGGCTGTACCTACTGTTGTGCAATGATATCATTATGGCAAAAAATATCCAATAAGTAATTGAGCCTGACGTTCTCCTTCATTACAGTTCCTGGATGTTGTGCAGCTAGTTCGTCAGAAAGCCTGGAAGGTGGGTGACATATTTCACGCAGTGGTCCAGTACTGCAAGTTGCATGAAGAGAGAAAGGAGCTGAAACCAAGCCTCTTTGACTGGCTCCTGGAGCTGGGATAAGGCAGCTGCCCCAGAAAGTCTTTTCATCCTTTGTTCCAGCTTAGGTTACAGTGGTTTGTGCAATGCTATAAATTTTCCCATAACATTAGCAGAATTACTTTAAAAATCTGCTCCTAAAGTGTGTTACATACAGATATGCTCAAAAGAATAAAGAAATGAACTTAAGAAGTTTTTATTCATCATTAGAACCTGTGGGTGAATTTTGAAATATTGTGCTTTAGAACATACTGTATCAAAAGGGAAACTCTTCTTTGTTCTGGTATAGGTAAGCTTGTGAATAGGCTTGAACCAAATGGAGATTGGTGTGGCTGCATATTTTTATAATAAAATGTTGTGGAATATCTTGATTTACATGAATCAGCTAAAAATTAATATTGGTCCAAAAAAGTTTGTAAACAATGGTATCAATTTCACTTAACCTATACATGGGTAGTCATTCAGAACATAACCAAACCACAGGAATGCTTATGAAATGATGGCAGAGATTCCAGGTCCCTTTTAGGCTCAAAGGGCAGCTAAGTGACACAGTGGATAAAGCACCAGGCTTGGAATCAGAAAAACCCATCTTCCAGAATTCAATCTGGCCTCAGACACTTACTAGCTGTGCGACCCTGGGCAAGTCACTTAATTCTGTTCGCCTCAGTTTCCTCATCTGTAAAATGATCTGGAAAAGGAAATGGCAAACCACTCTAGTGTCCTTGCAAAGAAAACCCCAAATGTGGTCACAAAAAGTTATACATGACTGAAACAACTGAACAACAACAAAATTAGGCTTAAAATGTTGTCTCTTTCAGATCTATCTCAGTAGACCTTACCCAAAATATTTCCAAGACTTCCACTGAGATATTTCTATTTCTTCAGTTAATCCACCAGCAACTGCTGCCCTCCCTATAAAGCAACTGAAAATTCTGTAATTATAAAAATGCCAGTTTTTCAGGGTAAAATATTGACTTCTCTAAATAACTTTACATTCTGATTATATTTTAAGAAGAACATACTAGAAAAAATGCTTTGAGAAAATCACCTCAGAGTTTCATTTTATTTTGACCTCTGAAACTTAGTGGCTCATTTTGAATATGAATGCTTTGGAATAGTATGCTATATTGAACTACTACTACTACCAAGACATTCATGTGATTGGTGTAATATCATATGTTAGCACTGACATGACCTTGTTGTAGCACATGCTTAATTATTCATTCTTCTGACTCTGCCAAAGGGATTGGCAATGAATGAGGGGTAAAAAAAAAAAATCTTGTCATCTTTAAAGAGTTTAAAAATAGATTGCTACCATGGAAATCAACACTGCCCATCTTCCCACAATAATGTTATTACACAACAAGATTGTTGCCTCTGCTCCAACAACACAAAGTAAAATGTTCCCTACCTTTTATTTTCATGCTTAAAGTTTCTCAAAGGAATTCTTAAATATTCTCCTTTTGTACTAAGTATTTTTTCTAGATACTAAAATTTCTGAATTTACATATTCTGAAGTTTAAAATAAAGAATGAAAAAGAACCATATAATCAAAATTATTACCCTGAGACCCATTTCTATCCAAGCCCATGTTGAAATGGCCAGAAAGGTTCCCTGTCTGCCATTCTTTCTCCAAAGCATCTTCTCCTTGGATAAACAGGCATCAAAGGCCTATTCAATGTCCCAGATGATTCAGATCATGGAACTCACACTGTGCCCAATGTTCAGATCAAACGTGAACCAACATGCTTTGTCCAAACCAAAAGTACTTTGTCTTATGAAAGGGAAGGGATGTTATTTTTTTTCAGACTAAATCTTAATAATTGTATGTAGCCTTTATTGTGATAGAATAAATGTTTATCTATCTTACAAAGCACAAATTATGTGACTGGACTGTAAAATGTGACGCCGTTAAATATGTTGTATTTAATGTTGCAAATTAATCAGAAATAAATTTAAGTTACAGAATTTGGCTTCTTTGAGGGGTATTTTTCTCCCCTGAAATAACACGTGTTTTCTTATGTGGGAAATGTAGCAAAGATGAGTAGTGGTTAAAAAAAAAAAAAAACTAGCTGGAAGACTCAGAGTTCAGTTGGGTTTGAATCCCCGCCACTCCTCACCTTATTTATCATTTACTGTGAATTCTTGGGGAAATCACTTTTCCTTTCTGGGGTTCAGTTTCCTCATCTGTAAAATGGGCCAGATGAATATCAAGGATCCTTCTTTTTCTAAAATTCCACCAGTCTACGAATAGCTCATACTGAAAAGCTTTGGCATTTTTACCTATTACTCTAGGGAAAACACAATTTGTTGATAATAAATAAATGTTTCTCCACTAACATTCATTGGCAGGACCTTTAGATTTTATTCCTTGGTAAAAGCATTCAGTTGTGCTTTGATTATGTCTTCTATCAAGTACTGAAGGGCTCTTAATTGTCCTTCAGTGTCCTTCTGATGTTCTCTTATACCCACCTTGTAGGTTTTCTTCTCTAATAGACATTTCTATGAGAGCACAAGGTATTGTGAGACAGAGAGAAAAACATGGGATTTGGAGTCAGAGGATATTCAAATTCCAGAGCTGCTACTGGGTGGTTGTCAGCTATTATTTTGTGGACTGGAAGTCTGGATTGCCTAGGATATTTTCCTGGATCTGACAGAACAAATCCTCTGTGACTTTGGGTGAGTTACTGCACCTCCCCTGAAAGAGATGGACAAGCAAATTTCTACAATCCTTTCCATCTTGGGCATTAAATTTTGGTTATATTTAAGTGAAACATGTTATTTATATGTAAATAGAGAAGAGAGAAAATATGGCCTGAAATTTTCCAACTGCCAGGCAACAGTCTCCCTGATTATCTCAGACTACTCCCCTATAATTGCTCTAAAAGCTAATGTAAATTTTGTATATCCCCTAGTCAAGGCACCATGCATACAGTAAGTACTTAATGAATATTTGTGATTTGATGTTTTTTTCCTCTCAATTATTCCAATGACATAATACTCTGATGACAACAATAACTAAAAATCTCCCTAACATCTTGTGGTGATCTTCCCTGAGGACCACAAAGCATTTCTTCAACAAGTGTTAAAATCAATCAAGCATTTATTAAGTTCTTACCATATTTTGTGGGGAGGGAGGGAGAGGGCAGGGCAAGTGGCATCTAGATAACACCATTGTTGGTGTGCACACAGAGCATTGGACCTGTTGTCAGGAAGACCTGAGTTCAAATCTAAACTCAGACACTTACTAGCTCTGTGACCCTGGGCAAGTCATTTTACTTATGAATATTTGTGTCTTTGGGAAGTAAGTAAAACTGTTTGCCTCAGTTTCCTCTTCTGTAAAAATGAGGTTGAGAAGAAATGGTAAACCACTCCAGCATTTTCACCAGACACAATTGAAACAACTGAACAACAACAACAAAATACGCCAGGCGTCATGATAAATATGGGAATACAAAAATATCTTTCCTCAGTAAGCTTACAGTTTATCTGTTGTACAATTGGTAATTCTTTCCCCAACTTTTAATATTCTGTGTACTGGTCACACCATTGTTACCAATGAACAAATCTTTTCATGTTTCTGTGCCAACATTCTCCACCATCTGTCCTAAACACTGGAAAGGAATTTCAAGACTCACTCTTTCCTAGCCAACAATTCTCATAATTTCTCAACAGGAGGCCAGTAGACATTGTGGTATACTAAATCTCACTTGGTGAAACAGATTTTACTTTTCTTGGGTTAAGAGGTAGTGTTGCAAGAGCACTTGCAAGCTCATGAACTGGGAAAAATTCCTACCCTAATATAAACATGTAAATGTAACAAAAATAAGGTCTATGAATTGATACTATTAGTGACATACTCTGTAAGACTACCTTCCACCTGGTCTGTCTTCATATTCTATATTCTGATGTCTACATCAGTCAGTCAACAAGTTTTTATTAAACAGATATATGTTAAACACTGGGGATACCAGGAAAGTCAAAAATTCATTCCCAGCCCTAGGGGAGCTCACGCTGTAATGGGGGAGATAATATCCAAAGACAGTGCAACTATGTACATACAACAGATACAGTATAAACTTATTCCACCTCTCTCAGAAGGTAAGATCCTTGAGGTTAGGAATTTTTTGGTTTCTTCTTTGTTCTTCCAAGACCATAGGACCAAGGGGCATTGGCACCTAGGCAAGGCATCATCCTCTTCCCCATTTTACAGATAAGGATACTAAATGACAAAGAGGTTAAGCATTTTGCCCCAGGCCATCAAACTAGAGTCTGCAGTGACAATAAATTCTTCTCTTTCTATCTTAGAGCTGAGCCTGGAACGCAAGAAGGGAATGTTGATTGATTGCTACTATGATTCTTACTAAGACCAAATAGCCAAAGACACATAAATATTCATAAATAGTGCAAGGTTTGGTCTATCTGCCCCAAACTCAGCAGGGGGGCCAGGGGAAAGCCTGTAGTGCAGACCTTGGTTTTGGGGTCCAGAGAGAAAAACGGAGGGATGGCAGACCATTAGAAAAGAGGGTGCTAGGGTGGAGGGTGACTCACCCCACTTCCCACTGAGGAAGAGAGGGATGAAGACAGAAGCTAGCAAGAAAGAGAAAAGAGAGAGAAAAGAAGAAGAGAAAGGGGGAAAGGAGGGAGACAAAAGGGAGAAAAAAGAGGGAAAGAAAGTGAAAGAGGAAGGAAGGGAGGGAAGGAGGGAGGGAGGAAGGAAGGAAGGAAGGAAGGAAGGAAGGAAGGAAGGAAGGAAGGAAGGAAGGAAGGAAGGAAGGAAGGAAGGGGGAAGGAGGGAAGGAAGGAAGGGAGGAAAGAAGTGAGGGAGGAGGACAGTTCTTTGAGGAAAGTTTGGGAAAGAACCCTAAGAACGTGGCAGCACTAGCCACAGGAGCGGAACGAAGGACGGGCAGGAGGAAAGAGCTGGTAGCACAGGGTGGACACTGCTCATTATCCTTTTGAACCAAACTCTTCTCGCTTCTTATTTTACCTTCCAATCAACTTCCGCCCTTCTGTCATTGCGCCGTCTGAGCCTGCACTAAAAACGAGGTCTTAGAGCAGCCGGAGATGACGTGATAAAACAGATTCCGTACGGATTGGAAGAGCCGGAAGTACAGTCCATATGGACGGTGCCATCTTCATAGCCCGCCCCGGAGGTACGGATCCTGAGGGAGATCAAAAGTCTCTGACGCTTTTCGAACGTGCTCCCCACTACTTTGGCCTCCCGTAGCAGCCATGAGCTCGCGGGTGCGGACGGAGGCCCTGCGTGGGGACCCCCCGCTGTCCATAGCGGGGGACCCCTACTCGGTGATAGTACTGCTCCGGGGCTACTCGGAGCCGCAGGGGGTCGGAGGCGCGCAGAGGGCTGACGGTTCCGTGACGCTTGTGCTGCCCAACGCGTGGGAACCGCGGGGCGCGCGTGGAGAGGACTCCGTGGCACTGCACACGCAGGCCGCCCTGGAGCAGGCGGGCTCAGGTCCCGTGCTAGTGGACACAGGGGGGCCCTGGGCTCGGGACGCTCTGCTGGCCGCGCTGGCTGCGCACGGCGTGGCCCCGGATGCCGTGACCCTCGTGGTGGGCACCCATGGCCACTCGGACCACGTGGGCAGCCTGGGGCTGTTCCCGCGGGCCGCGCTCCTAGTCTCCCACGACTTCTGCCTCCCGGGGGGCCTCTACCTGCCCCATGGGCTGAGCGAGGCGTGCTCGCTGCGCCTGGGCCCGGGCCTCGAGGTGTGGGCCACGCCTGGCCACGCAGGCCGCGGTGACGTCAGCCTGGTGGTAGCTGGCACCTCGTTGGGCACAGTCGTAGTGGCGGGAGATGTGTTTGAGCGGGAGGACGACGGCGACACGTGGCGCCAGCTCAGCGAGGACCCCGAGGCCCAGGAGCGCAGCAGGCAGAGGGTGCTGGCGGCTGCGGATGTTGTGGTGCCCGGGCATGGCGGGCCCTTCCGGGTCCTTAAAGAGCCCGGAAACCACGCGGCGGACTAACCGGGCAGCAAGCACAGGCTCCGGACCTGCGCCAGACCAGCCTCCAAATGGAGACCAGCCAGATGATCCCAGAGAAGCTCCCAGGGGCCAGGCTGAACACAGCCCAGAACCCCTGTCAGAGCTACAGAGCCCTCCTGGGCTCATCTCTGCCTTAGAAATGACAGGAATACCCACCTACTGCCACCTTATCTGTGAAGATCAAACGAAGTAAAAGATAGAAAAGTGTTACCCAGATACAGCGCCCTACACAGATGTCAGAAGTTCATAATCAATGACTGGGAAAATAGGAGCCTTTTTTGCACCTACCTAGATTCAAGGCTGCAGCTGTGGGTGGGAGTAAGTGGGTGTGCCTTCCTCAATATCTGGGTGAGAGTTTTTCAAACAAATTTCTGTTCTTATTTTTTTTTTTGTTTTAACATTGATTAAACACTTCCCTGTAACTCTCCCGGACCCTTTAAAGAGAGCTTCCCATAGAACAAAGTTTTAGAAAAAGCAAGACTGATATTAAAAATAAAATCTGAAAACAAAATATAAGATACCCATGGATCTTTCCCCCATCCCCCATCCCTAACCTCTAAAGGGCTTGGGGGAAGTATCTTCTCTTGTCTCTCTTCTGGGACCAATTTTATACTTTATAATTTTGCCTGTGTTTCATTTTTAATTACTTTTATTTCCATTTATGTTGTTGTATGTAGTCTTGGTTCTCCACGTCACTGCATCCATTCATGTACTGTATTAATACTTACATTCTTAAAGAAATATGCCATCACATTCATCTATCACAATTTGTTTACCCTTTCCCCAGTTGATGCATATCTACTTTGTTTCCAGTTCTTTGCCTTCATATTTTGGTATAGATGGGATTTTTCTTTTTATCTTTTTATTGGATACTTCCTTAGGTTATATGCCTAGGAATGGAATCCCTGTGTCAAAACATTATGAATATGTTAGCTACTTTCCATCCAGGTGTTATTCTTGCCCATCCTTCAAGGCCTAAACTTCAACTGTCTTTCCAGAAAAAAAAAAAGCCCAAGCATCTCAGACCTTAGTTCCTTGTATTTTTTTTTCCTTTGAGGAAATAGCTCCTGGATTCTAAATACATCACCTGCCATCATTATATTACAACCTGTTTAACATTAAATCTGTTATGGATAATACTGATAGTACCCTACCCTACCCTACTCTGGGAACAAAGTAAATGCATGAGAGCAATGATGAAGTAATTCTGAAAACAGACTAATGAGCTCAAGGGTATTTGATGACGCTTCTTCCCCTTCCAGACTCATCCCCAGCTAAAGAATGTTGTGTCCTGGCTGTGTGCTCAAGTCTTATGAGATAAAAGGCAACTTTCTAGCAAAGAAAGTGTCTGGATTCCAAGTCCAACTCCCCCCCCCCCCTGCTTAATTGTGCTCAGTGGGGGCAGATAAAGGGAAAAAACAGGCTTGCCTTACTGCAAACATCTGGATGGATATCAAGTATGACTGGATTGGTGGTCATGAGCCAAACACCTACAAGGCAGGGCAGCAGAGAAGAGAAGGCAACATGGAGGAACCAATGGAGGTAGAAGATGGACCAGTTGCTGTTATACATTAACATATATACATGTTGGCCACCTTGATCACCACGGTGAGTGTGGGAAGAGCATGGGCTAACCTCACCATAATCTCCCAGTTTCCTACCTAGCAGTAGGTAAAGATGTGTCAAGAGAAGATGATGAAATAGGGATCCAGGCCAAGCATCACCACGATGTCTTACCCCTTGCCAATCCCATTCAGGGTTTCAGAATCCAATAAAGCTACACAAGTATGGACCAGGCCAACCACTGACACTCTTAGCGGCTTGCAGACTGATGGTCTTCAGGAATTGGGAGTAAGAATTTAAAAAGGGGGAAGGGGGCCAGGGAAAAGTCAAGACATACAAACAACCCATCCTAGCATATATCCAGCACATTCTCTTTCTATTTTTTTTTTTTTTTTTTGCTTTTTGGAGGGCAATTGGGGTTAAGTAACTTGCCCAAGGTCACACGGCTAGGTTTTTGTTTTTGTGTGTGTTAAGTGTCTGAGTCCAGATCCAAACTCAGGTCCTTCTGACTCCAGGGCTGACACTACTCACTGCGCCACCTAGCCACCCCCTCTTTCTATTTTCTATAGGCTGTTTTCTCCACCCCAGAATAATCTCCCTGTTCTTCCCTACCCATTTACATCTTTCAAATTCAGATCATAATAGTTTTTGTTTTTATCTTTGGATCTCCAATGCCTCATGCAGTACCTAGTAGGATACAACTATCAACCTTTCTAATTGATTTTTAAAATAACTCAGAGAGACCTCAGTCACAAACCTTGTGAGGCCTCCTCATTCCAGCAAGTGTTGATGCTGGTAATAAGAAAAGTCACCTCTTATTTCTTTCTGTCCTTTTTAAAAATAAAATCCCATAGACCATGCTGAAATAATCAATCCAACTTTGCCCTCTGTATAAGGTCTTCCTTCCTCCAGTTCCCTAACCTGCACAAATCTTCATTAAAATGAACTGTCTCTTACTTCCACTGGCCCTTTATTGGTGAATACTCCCCATAAATTAACTCTTCCTGCCCCTGCCTAATGGGTGCATTTGATCTTATTTTGTTACTTCTTTTCTCCCCATTTCTGCTTCAGACCCTGACAGAAACAGGATGGGTGGCAGGAAGAATCAGGTGCACAAAAAAAAAAAAAAACGGTCTGACCAGTACCTGCTATGTATGAGACACTGTGTTAAACGATATTATCTTAACAATAACTCTTTGAGCTAGGTACTATCAGGATTGAGAGAGAAGTTGCTGTGCTGAGTGTTTAGCACTGGCCAGTAAGGACTGTGAACTGAGGGGCATGAATGGTTGTTGATGAAAGGAAAGAGGCCAGCTCTCCCATGATTGTGTACCTCCCCTGGATGTCAACACCCCCAGGGACCCCAGTCTTCCGATTTTTTACAGCTCTGGACTCCACTTAGACTCAAAGGTCCCCATGAATTATGCAAGGGAATCACTAGTTCAGGAGGAAGACTTGTTGAGCAATTTTCAGGTTTATTTTTCTAAAACCCTGGAATAAAACCTTTTGTATACTCCATTAATTCTAGTTCCTTCCACCCCATGTCCAAATAAAGATTGAGAGGTTTTCCTTCATGCTCCTTGAAAAGAAGACAGAAATTGCTATTTCTGAGATAGAATGGTTCTAAGTGATCCCAGATGAACTTTTATATTAAATGAAATGAATTCATCTTCCCTGTGCATGGATGACATTTGTGAAGGTTACTTTGTCATGCAGTTTCAAATAACATGGCCATTTCTGAGGACCCCAGCAACATTTGGGGTGGGGGAAAATCAGCAGTCCACATTGTGACCTTTATGAAGCCAATGGAAATTCCTAATTAAAACTGTGGTCTATTTCTTCATTTGTTTCTTATATCTGCCTACCTTTAGAAAAAAAGAAAGAGAAAAACATAAGGCACTTGTAACAGTGAAAGGAGAATCAACTGGGAAACAAGAAGTCTGGGTTCTATTTTTTTTGTTTGTTTGTTTGTTTTTTGCAACCGTGTGACCTCAGAAGATTCACCATAACTTCTGGGCTTTACTTTATACACTTATAAAGCGAAGTGTTTGAACAAATGTCCTCTAAGATGCCTGCTAGATTTACAATTATATTTTTGTGCCTGTGTGTATAAGTGTGATGAAGATGATGTCAACACAAGGCACTAATGGAAAAATTTTTAATGTCTGGATCCATAAATCTATTAAAATCTCTCTCTCTCTCTCTCTCTCTCTCTCTCTCTCTCTCTCTCTCTCTCTCTCTCTCTCTCACACACACACACACACACACACACACACACTCCAAAAAAGGTCCAAAAAGGCTGGATAAGGCTGGCCCTGGATTTAAAGCAACATGAAACTTTATCTTCCCCAATGGTTTCTTTCTTTCTGGTTCTTTTAAAGGCTCAGAAGACATACCTTGCCTTGTCACACAGCTAAGAAAATATCAAATGCAAGATTTGATCCCAGGTGTCCCCTGACTTCAAATCTTCTTTTCAATAAACTCTCTTATCTCAAGGGTTGTCTCAATATAGGTTCATTTCAACCCAACATTTACATTTCAGTGGGAGAAAATACAGGTACATAAGAGAGTAAATACAAAGTAGACAAAATATAATAAAGTACCAAAAGTAATGAAAAGCGGTTTCAAGAGAGAGTACTAAAAATGAGGGTGTGGGAATGGATTTTTAACATATGTGAGGTGGTGTCAGAGCTGAACTCTTTGAAGAACACTTGAGATTCCATGAGTTGACATGATGTTTACCATCTTCAGATGTTTGAAGACTGCAAGTAGAAGAGTGATTATGCTTGTGGAAGGGGAAGGAAACTGGGAAGGGAATAAGCATCTGTTAAGGGCCTACTGTGTGCCTTAATTGTGCTAAATGCTTTACAATTATCTCATGGGCTCCCTTAAAAGGTATTGAGTTCCCCATTACTGAAAATCTTCACCTGAAGGCTGAATGACCATATATTGAATGTTGTAGAAAGATTGTACAAGTTGTATCAGATGACTTCCGAGGTCCCTGTCAAGTCTCGACTGTGATTCTCACCAGATGACTCATAAGAACTACATCCAGGAAATCTGCCTGAATTCCTCTACTTTGTATTGAAGATGCTATTCCTAGACAATATAATTATCTCTTATTATGACCCACCACAAATACCAAGTAATCCCTCCCCATAGTGATCTCTTCTTTAATTGTTTTTTTTTTTGTATTAACCGTTAAATTAGGCCTTGAACACAACACACAGGACAAGACAGACAAGTTATTGATTCTCCCTGAGTCTCAGTTTCTCCATATGTCAATTGAAGGGGTTAGACTGTCTATTTCCTGAGGTCCCTTGATTCTCTAGAACTATGAACCTGTGATTCTCAGGCATAGTCGCTACTTCTAGGGGCAGGAAGGGAGAGCAGCTAAGTCTGACTGGGAAAACAGACAAACAAAAAAGACAGTATTTGCCACACCTTCTATGTAGCCCAGCTCTCAGAAGCAAGGGGAATTTTAAGGAGAGTCTCTAGCTACACTTCAAATAAGCACCTAGTTCTTTCTCTCACCCATCCCCCTGCTTTTTAAACTTCAGTTCCCTTTATGCTCCTTGGAGAAGTTTTCCTATGGTCATTAGTCTCTCTAAGCTACCTGAGCTCCACTTGTTTTCCAAAATCTGCAAGTGCAGGGCTCTATGACTGCCCAGGCAGACTACTGTTCTGACTCATGCAATTTCTTCTTCCAGAATGTCAAGAAAAATGCTGTAAGAATCAAAAACTCTTGCTGAATTAATACACAGTGTAAAAATTAAAATACCTCTCTCTCTCTCTCTCTCTCTCTCTCTCTCTCTCTCTCTCTCTCTCTCTCTCTGTCTCACAATCCTGAGCACAGAAATTTTGGCAATCAATCAACAAGCATTTATTAAGCAACTACTCATGCCATTTCTTGTGCTAGATTCTCAGAATATGAAGACAAAAATTAAATATCCCCTGACCTGATGGAGCTTATATTCTGAGAGGGGGAAAGGGGTAGAATGTACAACATGCCCTTTTCAGCCTTTTATATGCTGTCTTCCCCCTTTAGTTTGTGAGCTTCTTGAAAGCAGAAACTGTCTTTTGTTTTTATTTGTTGTTTTTATATTTGTAACCTCAATACTTTGCAAAGTGCCTGGTACATAGTTGATGCTTGATAAATGTTTGTTGATTGACTGCCTTACATAAACATAGATAAATAATCATAAAGTTACATCAAGAGGAAAAGAGGCTTAACAGCTCATGAAACCAGGAATTACAAAGACAAAAATGAAATATTTCCTGTCTTCAAGAAGATTATATTCTGTCAGGAGATAAGATGTACATGTATAAGTACAGCTAGATTCTAATTAGTGTGAGTGATAAATCCCCTGAACTGGTCATGTGTATTTGAACTTGCACTACTCAAAGTTATAATTTTATTAAAAAATGGTCATTGGTTCTAGCCCAATGGAAATCTGCAGTACAAATCTGAATAATGTAGCCACTTCAGTGGGATTCGTTGTTGGCATTACTTGGAACTTGTCTATATGTACAACATACATGCAAAATAAACAAGATAATTTTGGTTAGGAGGCCCCGACAGTGAAGGGGAAGAGAAAAGGCCTCACATAGAAGGGAAGATTTGAGTACAGACACTTTGAAGTTATCTAAGATAAGTTAGGAAAGCCTGAGCAGTGAGTCCCCCAAACCCCAAGTCCATCCAGTCTTCATAATAATAGATTACCTTCATCTGGGTAGCATGGAATAGTGAATAGAGGGCTTGGCCTGGAGTCACAAAGACTTCTGGGTTCCAGTTCTAGCTCTGATACTCACTACCTCTGTGACCATAGAAAAGTCACTTAGACTCTCTGATCTTTACTTTTTTTAATCAGTAAAATTGGAATAATTATAATTATATATTGTAATGTAATTTTTAATTATGGGATTCTACCTCACAGATGAGGATCAAATGACATAATGGAGATAAAGTCCTTTCCAACCCTTAAAATGCTATTTATTTGTATACACATGCATACACACACATATAGCATTATGATTAACAACTATTCATATTTCTATGGCATGCTAAGGCTTACAGATATTTCCCTAACAATAACCTTGTTAAACAATTAGTGCAAGTATTATAACTCATATTTTACAAAGTGGGAAACTAAAGTAAAATGATTTGCCTAAGGCCACATAGCTACTGTCAGCTACTGTTAGCTCAAGTTCAGGTCTTCTGTCTACAAAGTCAGTGATATTTCTACAACCATGCACTGCTAAGCAAAAATTTATTGAATGCCTGCTGTGTGCTCATTATTTTGCAAGGGAATACAGGGAAGTATAAGATAGGACCCCAGACCTAAAACTTGCAATCTAGGGGTGGCTAGGTGGCGCAGTGAGTAAGAGCACCCGCCTCTGAGTTGGGATGACTCGAGATCGAATCTGGCCTCAGAAAATGAGCACCCACGCATAAATAATGACTAGCCGTGTAACCTTGAGCAAGTTACTTAACCCCAATTGCTTTAAAAAAAAACTTGCAATCTATTTGTGGGATATATGTACATACACCCATATACCATCGTTGTCATATGCTCTCAAACATGGTTCATATGCTGATTAGGTCTGCTGAATCACTTTTTCTCCTCTTTTTCATTTTACTCTTTATCATAAAGGATGACTCACTGAGTAGGGGAAGAAAAGAATATATTTGGAAACAACTATGATATGCACACCAAATCTCTCAACAAAATTAAGTGTAACAGTGAATGTTCCCCTGGAACATTGATGTATATAGGTCTGCACCCTGGTAGGTTCCAGTGACATATAAGTTTTGGCTGGGGCATTTCCCATGCAATGAACATTGATGTATATAGGTCTGGGCCCTGGGAGGTTCCAGTGACATATGAGTTTTGGCTGGGACACTTCCCATGCAGTGATGAGTCTGAGCCTTCATTGATTCCTTAAGGCTTTATTACACCTGGATTCATACAACATGCGGACATTGCTGGTAAAAGTGGACTGCAATACGATCCTAACCCCCAAGCTACTATCATATGCCAATCATTCTATAAGAGACATTTGAGTAAAGTACTTTGACAGTCTATGAAGAGGCTTAGACTTAGCAATAAAGTCTATTCATTATTAAGATGAGTTTGAAGATCCCCAAGGAAGTTGTTGGCTTCAACAGTAAAGTGAACCCCATGTCTCTGGCATCTCCAGTTCTAACAACTCTCACTTCAGCATAAACACTGATTAGAACCTATTCCAGTCTATTTAAAATATTAGCATGACTCTGCGAAAAACAAGCTAGGGACCCAGTATCTGCATACTTTGACCATGTATCTTGTGCAGAGGTCTACATGAGAATAGTTATAAGTGGTGACAGCACACATCATGAGGAAGCTAGCTTTCCAAATTCAGGAACAGGTCTTGAAGTATTTGACTCTGGTGATCCCCTAATATGAGAAGAATGGAAGTTGTAGCAGAAACTCAGCAAGAGGAAAGGTGTTTTCTTACTGTATAGGTGGGATGTTGGATGTACCCAAAAGCAAGCCATAGAATCCACCAATTCAGACACAATATAGGAAGACTTTTTTATCTGTGGTTGAAGACCTCAGAAATCATCTGAAACAACTGGGGTCAGTGGCATCACAGAGTACAAATGCCCTTGTGTGTCATCTATACTAGTGATGTCAAAGAAGTGGAATGTGTACAGACTAATAGACTGGAAAAACTAGAGTTTGCCAGTCTACTATGCACAGGTCCCTGATTCCTTGTACCAATTTTCTAGGTCATTTCAGTCTTGGATTTACAAAGTGGATACTGTCATATTCCTACGGTTGAGGAAGACAAAGAGATAAACCTTTCATATATTCACTTGGATTTCACCTAATTGAGAATATGCTCCAAGGTATCTTGTGGGCACCTGCCACCTTCCAAAAGCTAAAGGAGGAAATATTTGGGAGACATCCAAGTATTGGTATATCTAAGTGACCTTGTAGTCTTTGGAAAGACCCTGGAAGAACACGAGAATAGACTGATGACAGAGTTGTATCAGCCAGTGTAGGGATATTAACCATGGGTGTGTGAATTTATTTTTTTAATATATCTTGATAATTGTATTTCAGTATAATTAGTTTCTTTTGTATTCCTATTAATTTTATTTTATGCATTCAAAAACACAATTCTGAGGAGACCATAGATCTCACCAGACTGCCAAAGGGGACCACGGCACAAGAAAATGCTAAGTGAGACCCCCTCATCTAGATGGTGAGGTTGATGAGACTTTTAAATTGTTAAAGAGCTCATTCAATGCAGGGGAGGATGCAGGTGATCTCTAGGTGACATTAACATCAGTCAGCACAAGAAAAAATTTCCAAAGCTCTACAGAATTCATAATGCCCTCAGTCTGGAAGAAAGCTAAATTACGAATTTCATTCTAAGCTTGAGGGCCTTTGAGCAGACTTTGGATTTCATATACAAGTTTGTGAGGTTTCCCACTTGAAGTTTTTATTTTTTATAGCTTACTTTAAGAAATCATTTCCTCGAATCATTTCAGTCCAATACTGCTATGCTATTCATCTGTTCATAATGCAGATTATACAGGGGACTAAAGATCAGGATGATTCAATAAAGATAAAGTGCATTAGTCAAGTTCAGTGTGACAAAAATGAATAAGTCATAGAAAAAAGGGAATGAGTGTCTTAATTTCCTAGAAAATTACTCCTGAATTCAGAAGAGATGGAAAAGGTAAAAATAACATCCATCCTTCAAAGCATCAATGCCTTATGGTGAAAATTCCAACAAAAGAAGCCTTTCTCTTCTTTCTTAGAGATTGGTCTGCTTCTGCTTTATCCCCTAGACTAGGGTCCAGATTGACCTCAGCCTCAAAATGGTCCTTCATTATAGAATGAATTATTTAAAGGACTGACAGGCATTCAAGGACCCTCTGGGGCAGAGTTCAGAGTTCACGTCCACTCTAAGGTCCTCCTGTCTGATAAACAGCAAAACCAAACTCTCAAGGAGCCACTGCATGATACTGGGCTTTGTGTCCTCTGTCCTCTGAACATGACTATTTCAGAGCTGGATGTGATTACTCCTCTCGGGCTGAGTAGACATATCCTAGAGTGAGGGATGGAGTGCAACTCATAAGAGCTAGTAGAAAGGAATTTGCCTGGGTCTTGCAAGTATAATTTAAGGAAATTTAAGCAGAAAAGAAAGAAGAAAACTCTCTCTTATAGACAGGATGTCCCAAAAGTCTTATTGAAGTTTTAAGCTATTAAAGTTTATTATTATTTTAAGCTATTATATTAAGGGATTAAAGCTTAAATTTGCACTAAGACTTTTGGAACAACCTGCATTTGTAAAGATAGAAACCACGGAGAATAGTTGTAATATAGGTACAGTGTGTTTGAAAAAGTTTGCAAGTGACATAAAACTAAAAGATATTGCTACCATATTGGATGATAGAGTCAAGATCCAAGATCATGGTCCAAATTTAATCAAGATGAAATGTTCCTGGGGTGGCTAGGTGGTGCAGTGAATAGGGCACTGTCCCTGAAGTCAGGAGGATCTGAGTTCAAATCTGGCCTCAGAAACTTAATGCTTAACTAGCTGTGTGACCTTGGGCAAGTCACTTAACCCCAAATGCCCTTCCCTCCCCACTCCAAAAAGCAAAGAAAAAAAAAGATGAAATGTTCCCTATCCATGTCTATAATAGAGATAAATATAAATTTAGCTTTACCCTTGGATTAAACAACTAGGCCTCATACATCTGAGATTTGGGAGGAATAATATATGGCAGTTTTTCTCAAACAGATCTGTTATTTTTAGTGGACTGCACGCTCAAAATGAGCCAGCAGTTCAATATGGCAGCCAAAGAGATAAGCAATATTAAAGAAGCCACCTTTTTTAAAAGATAGTGTCTAATACAAAGAGAGCAATGGAGCTTCTGTTCCCTGCCCTGGTCAGATCACATGGAGAATGTTGGGCTTTGTTCTGGGAACTTATTCTATATGGACACATTTAGTGCTTTTGAAAGAGGTTTACCAAGATGATAAAGGCCATCTGGTCACAGCCATGTGAGGATAAGTGAAAGGAAATTAGTGAAATTTATCCTCAAGAAGAGAAGAGCTAAGGGTAATGTGATAGCTTTCTTTAAGTATCAGAAGGGTTCTCATTTAGAAGAGAAAATTGATCATTCTATTTGGCTCAGGATCACATTGCTAGTACCTATGCTCCTGAGCAACAGCATCACCAGGCTCTCCATTAGGGCAGAACTAATAGTGAGGGATTGGCATTGCAGAGAGGAAGATTTAGGTTTGATGGGAGGGAGAATTTCCTAATAATTAATTCTCCACCAGTGGAATAAGCTGCCTCAGAAAGTAGTGAGATCATTATCAAAGGAGGTTTTTAAAACACAAGAAGGGTCAGATGTGTCATTTGAAACAAAAAAATTTGCTTGGTCCTTTGAGTCCTTCTAGTAATTAATCAAAAGCTGGATAATCACTTGTTGGCATGATGTCAAGAAGATTCTTCAAATGTGGAATAGGACTAGATTATCTCTTAAGTAGAGCTATAACTAGGAATTTTGTTTCTGGAGCTAAGAATGAAGGAAGGTCTCAGGAGAGAGAACAATAGAGAGAGTTCACCTTGGGTGCAGCTTCACAGAGGAAGAAAGTATGCCATGTAGTTACCCTATGAACATCCTCTATATTTGGCCTCTGGTGGTATCCTCTAAATTTTGTCACCTCAGGTCAAATCATTAGTCACCCAATCCTACATATACTCTGAAAACTAATCTCTGAGATCCTGAAGAACCAAACAATTTTTTCTAGATATATTTGCCTCCATTAGGAAAACCACTGCTACCAAAAGTAGAATTCTTGAAAAAATGCATACTGAATCTCTATACATACCTGTTCAATTCTTTGACATGTTAGTTTCACAACCCATAAAGGAAATAAGAGAATCAGAGTATCAATACCAATTTGATATGAGGAATTGGGGGTGCTGTGGGGCACAGAGATGGAAGGACATAACTGGCATTTAGCTCTAAGAATAAAAGATTCTCCTGGGACACTGCAGTCACATCATCATTTCTGCCTGAGGATTTTCTGAGTGTTAGATAATGGGAAGTGGTCAATGTCTTTTGGAACAAACTGACCTGTAGTAATGAGAATTAGGAGAGACATTTAGTCTCTGCAGAGTTGACAAGATGTCACCCTTGGTGTTTATCTCTATATCTTCCTCCACCTGTATTCTCCCTATTATACAGTGTGGGGGAAGGCCATGGGGGATGTTCATGAACACTTACACCAGTGCTCCAGAAATCATATCCAGCATACACCAGAATTAGGGAAGTAAGTAAGAATGGAATTTATGGTCAAATCTAACCTGCAGCTTGCCTTTGAATTTTACTGTCTAAGCTTATTCTTCATTCTCTGTCTTTAGAGCAGTGAGTTCAATTGCAGATGAGGAAAACACTGGAAGAGATTTTAGGAGAGAAATGTAGACCTCAAAAAATGAAGGGATTTACCAAGGTAACAGAATGAGATAAGACATATAACCAGATCTGAGTATGTCTATAGTATGTGTGTATGTATACACACACACGCACACACATATACATATATATACACACATCTATATATCTAGATAGAAAAAAAGATAGATAAAACAATGGTGTACTGAAGACAGTTCTATAGGATCCTTACTGTTAAATTTTCAGTATTAGCATTTACACTTCAGAAACCAGCAAAAAACACCCATCAGGACTTTGTTTATTTTTTTAATACCTAGGGTTAAGAAAGTGGTGGAAAATATGCAGCGTGTTCATAATACAGATTAAATTTAAAAGTGTCATGAGTACTTTTTTCTGAGAGCTAGTTTCAAACATTCACCTTCACACTCCTAGGTAAATTTGCCTATTTTGATGAGTCTGTGATCTTATTAATGTGGTACTTCCTCCATTGGCATAAATTGTGACCCATCTAAGCCTTTCATTCTGTCCATGACCTCATATAAATCCTCCTAAGGAGATTAACCCAAGAACATAGATATTTTTCAAAGAGAGGGAAACAGAAAGAGACAGAGATAGATAGAATGATGGATAAATAGAATATACATTTTATTCTTGGGCCAAGGGGGCACTACTAGCCTAGAATGAGATTGGGAGAGGAGAGGACATTTCCTACACTGTGAAGAAGGAAAGGTATGAATAGCAGAGGTTTATCCAGGGCAGGGTGGAAAAGAAAATGCCTTGACCACCACACACATGAAACTACTAGATTTATGAATGAGTCTTGATTCAGATTTTGCCTCAATGTGGCACAGAACATTTTACTTATCAGAAGTCCAGTCTGGGGGAGGGCGGGTGGGGCAGAGTCAAGATGGCAGAGTAGAAACAGCACTTCCATGAAGCTTCAACCCACACCATTTCAAAATTATGTAAAGGTGGGACTCTGAATGACCTCTGGAGCTCCAGAACCCACAAAATGACACCGAGAAGCTAACCTCCCACTGAGGACAACCTGGAAGCCCAGCAAGGAGCAGCCAGCACAGTGCTTTGGGAACTGACCCCAGGCCCACATGAGTCCTAGGCTTTAGCCCTAGGGCAGCCAGACCATCAGCTGGCTGGAGGGACCCCAGAACAGCAGCAGATGTGGTGTTTCCAGAATTATCAACGCATAGATGCCTAGGACAAAGTGAGAGGTCAATGCCCTATGGACTTTAGGACTGGTTGGGAGAGCATGTCAGCTTCTTCCCCTGGGAGTGAGAAGCTGCTGAGGAGCCAGGGCAGCTTACACCATGTTGCCACATTGCAGCTTCAGCTCCTGGCCTGCAGGCTGTAGGGGGATCCAGCAATCAGTCTGGGGGTAATCACTCTTGCTTTACCCTTCTTATATCTGGATTGCAATCTGGGATGGAGGTCTTGGGATGTGTGACAAGCTTGCCAGAGAGTGTGGAGGTTTCAGAGAGGACAACCAACTAATACCTCCAGCAGTTGAGAAAACCCCAGCATTTGGGACGGAAGCTCCCCTGGCTGGTGACATAGTCCTACTGTGGCAACAAGCCCAAAAGTCAAGTAATTGCATGGCAACATGCCTAGGCAAAGGAAACAAAATAAACAGAAAAAATCAGCATTAGACTCTTATTTTGGGGGCAAAGAGGATCAAAGCAGGGAACAGGAGAAGGACTATGAGGTCAGAAAACCTGCACCAAAAGCTTCAAATGAAAATACAAGCTGGTTATATGCCATAGAGGACCTTAAGAAGCAGATAAGAGAAGTGGGGGGAAAATTGGGAAGAGAAATGAGAAAGATGAAAGAAAAGTATGAAATGAGAGTCAACAGCCTGACTGAGGAAAATAACACCTTAAAAAATAGATTAACTCAAATGGCAAAATGGGCTCAAAAAGGCAATGAGGAGAAGAATGGTTAAATTTGCCAAATTTGCCAGATGGAAAAAGAATCTCAAAAGCTCACTGAGGGGAATTATTCCTTCAGAATTAGACTGGAGCAAATGAAAGCTAATGACTTTATGAGAAATCAAGATGCTATTAAGCAAATCCAAACAAATGAAAGAATAGAAGGCAATGTGAAATATCTCATGGAAAAACCACTGAGCTAGAAAATAGATCCAGGAGAGATAATCTAAAAGTTATTGGACTACCTGAAAACCATGACAAAAGAAAGAATCTAGAAATCATCCTTCAAGAAATTCTCAAGGAAAATTGCCCTGATGTTTTAGAACCAGAAGGCAAAATAAAGGTTGAAAGAATCCACCAATCACCTCCTGAAAAAGATCCCCAAAAGAAAACTCCTAGGAATATTATAGTCATGTTCCAGAATTCCCAGATCAAGGAGAGAATATTACAATCACCCAGGAAGAAAAAAATTCAATATTGTGGAAACACAATCAGGATAGCACAGGATCTGGGAGCTTCTATACTGAGGGATTGAAGGGCATGGAATATGATATTCCAAAGGGCAAAGGAGCTGGGATTAAAACCAAGAATCACCTACCCAGCAAAACTGAGTATCATGTTTCAGGGGGAAATATGGTCATCCAATGGAATAGAGGACTTTCAGGCATTCTTGATGAAAAAACCAGAGTTGAATAGAAAATTTGACATTCAGACATGAGAAGCAAGAGATGCTTGAGAAAGTAAACAGGGAAAATAAATCATAAGTAACTTATCAAAGTTGAACTATTTACATGGAAAAATGATAACTGTAGCTGATGAAACTTTTCTCAGTATGAAAATAGCTAAAGAAGGGTATATGGGCATATGAATACATATGGGAATATGTTTACAGGTATACATAGATAGAGGGCACAGGTCAAATTTAATGGGAAAGGATGATACTTAAGGGATGAAATCGAGAGGTGAGAGAAGAATATAATGAGAGAATATAATGAAAGGGAAAGTGGTTGCAGGGGAGGGGAAGAACAGGAAGGCAAAAAGGCAAAACCTTATTCTCATTGAATTTGGCTCAGGGAAAGAATGACATACATACTAAATGGGATATCTCACCCTACAGGAGAGTGGGGGTAGGGGGATGGGGGAGAGATGATGGAAGGGAGGGGAGGGAAGTTGGAAGCATCCACTTTTGAAAAGGGACAGGATCAAAATGGGGAGTGGACCAGGTGGAAGGTGGGATAGGAGGGGGGGAAATATAGTCAGTCTTTTACAATATGTCAACTATGGTGATGTTTTGCATAGCTACTCATGTACAACATATATTAAATTGCTTATCTTCCCAGTAAGGGTGGGTGACAAGGGAGGAAGGGAATGAATCTGGAATTTTGAAGTTTTAAAATCAAGTGTTTGAAAAATATATAAATACTATTATTAATACTATTTTACATATAATTGGGAGATAAGATGTTCAGGCATTAGGGCACAGGGATTCACTTTGCCCTACTGGGAAAGTTGAAGAGGGTATGAGAGAGATGGGAGAGAGCAGATTGGATGAGGGAATATCCTGTGAGATTGCTATTCTGGGTTTGTGGGTAGGGGAAAAATGGGGGGAAAATGTAACTCAAAATCTGATGGAAATGAATGATGTAAACCAGAAGTTCATAAAGCATTTGAAAATAAAAACAAAAGAAGTCTGGTCTGGGAAATTATTCTCCTGTTTGATTTGACACCAATCAAGTAAAGAAAAGAATGACACATGAGGGTACAGAAAAGTTCCCCTCTTCTCCACGAGAGAAAGAAAAGAAACAGAGAGGCTGTATCTTGCTTTTAGTCTTTTTTACATTTTAAACAATTAAATTATCTTCCCCAAAGGGATTTTCAAATGTTCTCAGTAATAAAGCATTAATATTGTCAATATAATAAAGAATTAATTACCTAAGTGGATTTTAGTCTTCATATATTCTTGCTATGCATAAGAGAGGGATACTAAGCTGTTCTCTAAGTAAATTGACTGAATCAGTTTAAATATATGTATGTTATTTTCTTGAATTTCTTGATACAAGTTAAATATTTGTTTTTAAAATGTAATTATTATTGTATATTCAGTTTCAAAACATACTACTCAGATGTGTTAATATAAGTTATAGTATCCACCCTAATGCCTTGAACATAATTCAAATTTACTATTCAAATTCTTAGTCAACAAGTACTTATTAAAAGCTTACTACGCATATATACACATATACATCTATATGCATATATACATACACATATATAAACATATATATATATATTACCAATATAATAAAAAAGTCCATAACTTCAAGGAACTTACATATTATTGGGGGAAAACATCACATAAAAGAAAACTGAAAGGGGGGAGAGATGGAAGGAAGGAGTTAGGATGGTAGCAAACTCTGACCTGCAGCTTGGTTTCAAATAAACATGGTTGCCCTGGAAAAGTTTGGGATCACTGTACTTAAAGGAAATCCAGCCCACTCTCATAGTAGAGCATATATCTCTATACAATTTATAAAAAGATATAGAAAAATTTTTAATCTTGCTGTATATATAGATAACATAAGCTCAGCCCAGAGTCAGGAAGTCCTGAATGAGAAAATCTGGTCCAGACAATATTCCTACGAATCTGGGAAAATCATCTAGGGGGGCGGAGCTAAGATGGCAGAGTAGAAATAGCACTTCCAAGGTGTTCCAGCCCACACCACTTCAAAATCACAAAAAAGGGGGACTCTGAACAACCTCTGGAGCTCCAGCACCCACAGAATGGCACAGAGAAGCTAACCTCCCACTGAGGACAGCCCAGCAGCCCTGCAGGGAGCGACCAGTGTTCTGGGAGCCGAGCCCCAGACCCAGTGAGTTGAGGTTTTAGCCCCAGGGTGGCCAGACCAGCAGCCAGCTGGAGGGACTCCAGAACACCAGCAGCTGTGGCTTTTCCAGAATTTCCAACACAAAATGAGAAGTGCCCTATGGACCTTGGGACCACTATTTGGGAGCATGTCAACTTCTTCCCCGGGGGGCTAGAAGTGGCTGAGGAGACATGGCACAGATGCCATTTTGCAGCTTCAGTTGCAGCTTCAGCTCCTGGCCTGCAGACTGTAGGGGGAATCAAGCGATCAGTCTGGGGGATAATCACTCTTGCTTTAACATCCCTGGGTCTGGATTGCAGTCTGGGGTGGAGGTTTGGGGTGTGTGTCCAGCTTGCCAAAGTGTGTGGGGGCTTCAGGGAGGGCACCCAACTAATACCTCTGGCAATTGAGAAGACCCCAATGTTTAGAATGGAAGCTCCCCTGTCTGGTGGCAGGGTCCTACTGTGGCAACAAACCCAAAAGTCATGTAATTAAGTGGCAACATGCCTACACAAACGAAACAAAATAAACAGAAAAATTCAACATTAGACTCCTATTTGGGGGGCAAAGAGGATCAAAGCATAGAACAGGAGAAGGACTGTGAGGTCAGAACTCCTGCACCAAAAGCCCCAAATGAAAATACAAGCGGGTTACAGGCCATAGAGGACCTTAAGAAGGATTTTAAAAACCAAATAAGAGAAGGGGAAGAAAAATTGTGAAGAGAAATGAGAAGGATGCAGGAAAAGTATGACTGAGGAAAATAACATCTTAAAAAATAGACTAACTCAAGTGGCAAAAGGGGCTCAAAAAGACAATGAGGAGAAGAATCCCTTAAAAAGCTGACTTTGCCAGATGGAAAAAGAATCTCAAAAGCTCACTGAGGAGATTCATTCCTTCAGAATTAGACTGGAGCAAATGGAAGCTAGTGGCTTTATGAGAAATCAAGATGCTGTTAAACAGATCCAAGCAATTGAAGGAATAGAAGGCAATGTGAAATATCTCATGGGAAAAACTACTGACCTGGAAAATAGATGCAGGGGAGATAATTTAAAAATTATTGGACTACCTGAAAGCCATGAATCAAGAATTAACCTAGAAATCATCCTTCAAGTAATTCTCAAGGAAAATTGCCCTGATGTTTTAGACCCAGAGGGCAAAATAGAGGTTGAATGAATCCAGAGATCACCTCCTGAAAAAGATCCAAAAAAAACAAACCTCCTAGAAATATTATAGCCAGGTTCCAGAATACCCAGATCAAGGAGAAAATACTACAAGCAGCCAGGATGAAACAATTTCAATATTGTGGAAACACAATCAGAATAGCAAAGTACCTAGCAGCTTCTACATTGAGGGATTGAAGGGCATGGAATATGATATTCCAGAGGGCAAAGGAGCTCAGATTAAAACCAAGAATTACCTACCGAGCAAAACTGAGTATCTTGTTTCAGGGAAAAGTATGGTCATTCAGTGGAATAGAGGACTTTCAGGCATTCTTAAGGAAAAAACCAGAGTTGAATAGAAAATATGACATTCAGACACAAGAAGCAAGAGATGCTTGAGAAGGTAATCAGGGAAAAGGAATCAAAAGGAACTTATCAAAGTTGAACTATTTACATTCCTACATGGAAAAACAATAATTGTGACTGATGAAACCTTTCTCAGTATGAAAATAATTGAAGAACGGTATATGGTCATATGAATACATATGTGAATGTGTGTATATATGTTTACAGGTATACATGGATAGAGGGCACAGGTCAAATTTGGTGGGAAGGGATGATACTTAAGGGGTGAAGTTAAGAGGTGAGAGAGGAATGTGGCAAGAGGAGATGGGGAGAGACAAGGGGCGGGGGTAAACTATCTCATGTAGAAGAGGCAAGGGGAGGGGAAGAACAGGAAGGCAAGAAGGCAAAACCATATTCTCATTGAATTTGGCTCAAGGAGAGAATGACATACATACTAAATGGGATATCTCACCCTGCAGAAGAGTAGGGGGGAGGGGGACGAGAGGGGCGAGGATGGAGGGGAGGGCATGGTGGGGGAGGGGAAGCTGGAGGCACCCACTTTTGAAGAGGGACTGGATCAAAGTAGGGAATGGACCAGGTGGGGGGTGGGATGGGTGGGAGGGAAATATAGTCAGTCTTTTACAATATATCTACTATGGTAATGTTTTGCATAGCTATACATGTACAACATATACTGAATTGCGTATCTTCCCAGTGGGAGTGGGTGACAAGGGATGAAGGGAATGGATCTGAAATTCATAGTTTTAAAATTAAATGTTTTAAATAAATATAAATACTATTATTAATACTATTTTCCATGTAATTGGGAGATAAGATGTGCAGGCATTGGGGCACAGAGATTCACCTTGCTCTAATGGTAAAGTTGAAGGGGGTATGGGAGAAGATATGGGAGAGAGCAGATTGGATGAGGGGATATCTTATAGGACTGCTATTCTGGTTTGGTGGGTAGGGGAAAAATGGGGGAAAAATTGTAACTCAAAATCTGGCGGAAATGAATGATGTAAGCCAGAAGTTAATAAAGCATTTGGAAAAAAAAATCATCTAATTTCCATTTGCCTCAATTTCCTCAACTGTAAAATGGGGATAATAATAGCACCTACCTCTCAGGGCTTTTATGGGATCAAAGGAAATATTTCTTTTCTTTAAAGCAGTTGGGGTTAAGTAACTTGCTCAGGGTTACACGGTGAGTTATTTATGTGTGGGTGCTCATTTTCTGAGGCCAGGACCAATTCCAGGTCCTCCCGACTCCGGGACCAATGCTCTTACTCACTATGCCACTTAGGTGCCCCTGAAATAATATTTCTAAAAAGCACTTAGCACAATGCCTACCACATAGTGAGAAAATATTTTTTACTCATTTCTTTGCTTGTTTATTATGCTTGTATTTTTAAGCATTTAATTCGGTAGAATAACTCCAAAAAATTCTCTTCCAACAAGATGTTTCTCATCCTCATATCAAAATTATTTAAGGCTCCTTGAAAGATGTAATAACATCAAAAATCTTGCCCAATTGTATCAGTTAAGGCATAAAAGAAGTCTTAACAAGCATATGACATGTATTCTCTAGATTATGACATAAAGTTAGAGAATCTCCAGGGCTCAACATCCCTCAGTATGTATGTGTGTGTGTGTATATGTGAACATATATTTATGTTTATTATAATATATCTATATCATGGATAAATGATGAGTTGGGCCTTGCACATACAAGGTGTTTAATAAATGTTGATTCATTGAACCAATCATCACATGCAGCTAAACTATTAATATTTGATATATGATGTATGTTGAGAAGTAATTCAATAGATATCCATTCAAATTACTTGAGTCTCTCAAACTTGAATGAATATTGTGGAATATTTTTACTATTTAGATTTTTATAGAATATATAATAGGTTTCTTCAAGCCTCTCTTTATTTTCCAGAGAATATCTTCTAGAATCAAGATCTGAGAATTGATATTGCACACCATCTACTCCAGCCTTTAATGCATCGGTCCTTTCTCCAAGATGTCTCTCATATGCCATCATCCAACTTCTGCTTGAACAACTCCAATGATAAGAAGAACTTGTTACCTCCCAAGGCAGTTTGTTCCATTGTTGGAAAGTTCTAATTGTTAGGAAACTCTGTATGTGATCTACAACTGCCCAACCTTTTGGTTGAGGCTACCACAATTACTGAAGAATCAATGACCTGCCAGACCCTGCTAGTGAGGTGAGGATTTTTGGTCACTGCCACCCCCCCCCCCAACTGACCATAACCATGATGGGTGAATCTCACTCTCTTACCAAACCCAGAGGAAAAAGCAACCCAAAGCAGAATCCAAGAAGGAAATGGGGACACCCCCCACTCACCTTCTGGAAAAGGATCTGACTTTCTCATAGCTTGCTCTGGTGTAGTTCAAGAAAAAATCTATAAAGATCAGAACAATCTAGCCTACCACCAGTCCTCTGATCAGGAGCAGTGGGAGTCTTTTTCATTCTATATGGTTTCCCCTATGATAGCCTGCAATTCATTTCAGTACAGTTTAATTTGATTGTGTTTGTGTGTGTGTTTGTGTGTGTGTGTGTGTGTGTGTGTGTGTGTGTGTGTGTGTGTGTACTAAATGTCTCCCATGAGCAGAGCCCTGTGATCAGAACATGAATAAGACATAATCATCTCTGCCCTCATGGAGCTCAAAGTGTAACAGAAAATGCAAAGAAGGATAAGTAGAATAATACACAATTACATAAATAGTAATACATGATAATTACATCAGAAAGCTGGCAAAGTATTTAATGAGTGCTGATGGGCTTGGGGTATGGTATACATTGTTTAAAAGATACCATTTGAATTGATTTTTGAAGATTAGGTAGGAAGACTTCTGACAAGATGACAAAAAATTTTAAAAATTCTCCATCATCATATAGAAAAAAAAAAACAAAGTTAATGAAAAGAATAACAATAACCAAAAAGCAACCAAATCCCCACAGGAAAAACAGACAAATGACTGAGGAACTGAGTAAAAAAAGAAAAGTCACAGGCGAAGAATGCCATCTATCAATGCCAAGCTAGTCTGGCACCTTCTCTACAATCTATAGTCTTAGTTGCTTAGAGCACTGAAAATTTAAATGATTAGCCTCAGATCATAGAGCCAGTATATGTCAGAGACAGGACTGGAACCCAGATCTTCCTGTCTTCAGGGCTGCCTCTCTCGACACTATACTGCACTGCATAAATATTAAGCTTTTAAGACAGCTGTTAGTTTTGCTATACTGCTTTTCCTTCTTTTCTTATTCTCTGGTATCTGGTATTCTCTGGAATGAATCTCTGGCAAAAACAAAACAAAACAAAACAAACAAAAAACACAGAGAGTTTGTGGTAGCAATGACCTGGAAATTGCAGGGAAGCTTGTCGATTAGGGAATGGCTGAAAAATGATTTGGATGTAATACCACTGTCCTCTTAAGAACACATATCATATGCTTTTTAAGACTTTTTTTTATGCCTTAACTGATACTATTGGGCAAGGTTTTTGATGTTATTACATCTTTTAAGGAGCCTTAAATAACTTTGACATGAGGACAAGAAACACCTTGTTGGAAGAGAATTTTTTGGAGTTATTCTACCAAATTAAATGTTTAAAAATACAAACATAATAGGCAAGCAAGGAAATGAGTAAAAAAAAAAATTCTCACTGTGGTAGACATTGTGCTAAGTGCTTTTTTTTACATTGAGAGCTGTTGTTGATATAAAAATAAAAGCTGTTAACTACAAAAATTCTATTAATAGTTGTATATTAGACTATAAATGACTATGAGTATAAATCATTTTGATTTCTTCATCTGAAAACTACCTATTTATATCATTTGACTGTTAATTGTGGAATGACTTGAGTTTTTATGCATTTTAGTTTTTATGCATATTTATTATATATTTACATATTTATTTTACATATATATTTATTATGTATTTATTTGCATATATACTTATTATATATTTATTTTGCATGTGCATTTACTTTATATATTTGAGATAAGAGATCTTTATCTGAGAAACTGTCTACAAAATTTTTCCTTGTTTTCTGCTTTCCTTATGATCTTGGCTACATTTGTTTTATTTATACAATTTTTTTTAGTTTTATATAATCAAAATTATACATTTTATGCCTTACTCTGCGCACTTTTTTTTTTTTTTTTTTGGAGGGCTATTGGGGTTAAGAAACTTGCCCAAGGTCACACAGCTAGGTTTTTGTTTGTGTGTGTTAAGTGTCTGAGGCCAAATCCGAACTCAGGTCCTTCTGACCCCAGGGCCAGCGCTCTATTCACTGTGCCACCTAGCCATCCCTGAACTCTATCTCTTGCTTATTCATAAATTGTTCACTTATCCATAAATCTGGTAATATGTTCCATGTTTCATTTACAGTCATATGAAAAATGCTCTAAATAATTATTGATTAGATAAATGCAAATTAAAACAACCTTGAGATATCATTTTACACCCATCAGATTGACTGACATGATTGAAGAAGAAAGCAACAATGTTGGAGGGGAATGTGAAAAAATTGGGACACTAATTAATTGTTGGTGGAATTATGAACTGATCCAACCATTTTGGAGAGCAATCTAGAATTATGCCCAGTGAGTTATTAAACTGCCTATACTCTTTGACCCAGAAATACCACTACTGGGTCTATTTGCAAAGATTATTAAGAAAAAAGGAAAAAGAATCTATATGTTCTAAAATATTTATAGCAGCTCTATTTGTGGTGGCAACAACCTGGAAATTGCAGGGAAGTCTGTCAATTAGGGAATGGCTGAACAATGATTTCAATGGAATTCCACTGTGCTCTAAGAAATTATGCGCTCAATGATCTTAGAAAAATAGACTTGTATAAGATAATGAAGGCAAAATGAGTAGCACCAAGATAACATTGTATACAGTAACAACAATATGTTTTGAGAACATATTTGTGTCTAATGTTAGATGCCTTGGATAGGCTATTAATGTAAAGTAAGTGATATCATGGTTATCAATCACTATGAGTTGTAAAAGAAGTTTTAAAAGCATAAGCAGATTGATCTTCTCCTATTCTCCCCTCCACCCATTTGCCTACTGAAACCTGTCCACACCAATAAAGATAAAAATATTTCTATAGACTCTTCATATTAATGAGTTGCTACACTTGTTTCTTGCAAGTCAAGAATTCCTTAGTCATATTACAACCCTAACATTTTATCCATTTACCCCATAAGGATGATCTGTACTAAAAGCTTTCCTCTATCATATCAATCCCAAGCAATGCACAAAGATACACTACTCCAGTAAGAGACTACCATGATGCCAGTAGATAAACAGCGCCACCTGGTGAGACAAAAGGACAAATAAAAATGATGGGTGCATCTGATTCTTTTTCTTTTTTAATGGAGAATAAGTGATTTCATTCAATGTATTATTTTAAAATCTTGACTCATTTTTACAGGATTAGAATATGGTTGAAAGGGAGATGATGTTCAGAGATAAAACTCATTATGTTTCACAAGAAGCTGCTGTACAGAAATATCAGTTCCCTAAACTCTTAAGCTCTAATTCAAGCCACATTAGAAAATGAGAAAAAGTGGCCACATATGTTTGTTCCTTTCAAATGCACTCTCTTTAACACTTATCTTTGGAGATAAGCATATAACCAATGAACTTTGGGAGTTATAGTTGAAAGGAAATATATGATTAATGGGAAAAAGTAATAATGAAAGTTATGAAATCATGAATATACCGGGCAATATTTGGAAAATATCCCCACCTCCCACTGGCAAAATAGCTATATAATAGAATCCCCTTAATTGAGTATAGTTCTTTATTTGTCACAATTCTCATTACATAAATCACCTAAAGACCTATAGTGCTCCAGCATATAGGAACCTTGTCTTTTGTCAGACAGCTCCAGGTTATGAAAATCTTGCTGTAAAAGCCTTCTGCTTCCCAGTGAGGATGAGATGTAATTAATATGGCAGGGCTGATGGTTTTAGATGCCATGCATAGCATATTGATATCCTTCATTGATAGAAATTCCAAGATTATTTTTGCAAAGCTTTAATGGTAATGCTGTAAAAATCCCCAAGTGTTAATAATTTTGAGAATCTGAGGCAAGGACATTGCAGGAATTGTTGGATCATCAGTTGCTATAGTTGTACCTCTGGTAGGGAATCAGCTTCACCTTGATTCCCAACCAGAAATGAAAGTCATTTTCTAATTTTCAATAATATTGATGAAAACTACACAGAGCTAAAAAACAAACAAAAAACATTTTCCCTCCCAACTTTTCTCCCCTCTCTAAATTTGCCGCCTATTTATTCTGCATATATTTTAAATATAGTTAAAATAAGGAATTAACCACTAAGCCAAGTCCTTAGGAATAAGCATAGAATTCCACTGATGCAATTCCCCATGTGGAAAGGGCTGGAGAGGTATAAGGATGTGTAATGAAAGGGCCCAGATTTGTGGGGTAGGTGCAGGTGTTCAGTCAGTGGTTCTAGCTTGCTAACCACGTGGTGAAAAGGAATCTCTCTGAAGGGCTCTGCCTGCATGTGGGGGCATTTGAAAGGCACTAGTGTATCTTACCCTCTTTTTGAGTCCTGACATTTTCCCAGTCTGTCAGCATTCTGGTGAGAAATGATGCCCTAGAAGAAGAGGTTATCTTATCCACCACAACATGTGGCCCCTGAACCCATGCCTTGTTTTGTTTGGATTTGCCTTCATCTTTTTTCTTTCATTTTATGTGAAGGAGTTTAGAGATGATTATAGCCTTGTGAGTTTCAAGAGGTCAGGGTGGTAAACCACCACCAGATACAGAAATATAGACCTTGCTGAGGTTTGTAGCCAGCCAGTCCAATTTTGGGACCTTATAAAGCCAGCAGCCATGGCACCAAGCCCAGTAGTAACTGAGATGAGGGTTCATCCAGAAGTTATGTCTCATTTGGATATGAACTTGGTGAAACTACATAAGGTGTCCCCATAGACCAAGACTTTAAAAGGGGGAGTGTGCCCTCAGCGTTGGGGAGAAATATTTATTCTTCTCTTCTTGCTATACCTATGAAGTAAATATCCCTCTGTAACAGCTAATTAATAGAAATTAATTAAATTGAACTGACAAGCTAATCACTGGTGGCTAATAGAGAAATAGCATACTATAAGCCCTCTTATAGTATGCTATATATATATGTATATATGTATATATATACATATATATATATACATATATACAACAGTATTATAGAAAGGCACCCAACCCATCAGTAGCAGCCCTAGAATCCTGAGGGAGACATAGCTGAACTCTAGTCCAGATAGTGAACAAGAGACACTTTGCTACACATAGTTATATATAGTCTCCCTCCTAAAATATAAACACTTTGGGGGCAAAAACATTTTTTTGTCTTCATTCCCCTTAGCAGGGTGATTGACACAGAGTGGGCACTTAATAAATGCTTGTTGGTTATCTTTGTACAGAAATATAAACATAATAGTCTTTTTTTTTAAGAAGGTGAGAAAATTAGTCTATCTACTGCCCTTATTTCTTTGCAATGCCTCATCAAATTTTGAATGTTAAAAAGGAGCTTTAATGTATGTTTTCCACTGGTCGTTCTGAGGTAAGAAATCACTAGATGACAGTGGCTAGGAAGTCTGACACCAAATAATGGTTTAGACATCTTGCTACCAGGAGACAGGGGTGCTAGTCAGATGACCTCTTGAGGGATGGGATTGGAGGAACTCAGGTATAACATATTGAAGACAAGTAGTACTAATTTACACCAGCAGGTGGAACTAGATTGACAAGTGTCATTTCCAGATTCCAGGAGCTGTTAATCAAATTTTTCTCTGAGATTTCTGAGTCTTCCATGCCCACAAGTAGACTCTAAGACCTATGAGGGCAAGATTATGACTCAACTGCCTAATACAATGTTGTGCTCAAAGGAGATACTTAATATTTAGCTGAATTTAATGAGCAATGAGGTAGTTGCTTATTGCTTATCACAGTGCCAGGCACATAATAAATATTTAATGATTCCTGCTGACTAATTGTTTTTCTTATTCATCAACTGTTTCTAAGCTATTTGGCGCAATGGCCTACATTCCAGAAGTTAGTGGCACATTTGGGAATAGTACAAGTATGAAGGAGTTCTTCCAGCCTAGGTACAGTCATGGAAAATTGAGACTGCTTAAATTCCTAATCTATCCCTAACCCCACTACTTACCTTGGGGGAAGAGTTTCAGGAAATGAATAGAGAGCCTCAATCTGAAAAGGGGAAAGTGAATTAAACTGGGGCAAAAACAACTCCACTTAGGGGAATGTAAGGGCAGTTAAGTAGATTTGAACTCAAGAAGATGAGTCTTCCTGACTCCAGGCCTGATAGTCTATCCACTGAACTACCTAACTGTTCTAAAACCAAGAGACAGAATTTGAAAACAAGGGAACAAATCCTGGAAAATCAACTGAAAAGAGAGTCAGTAGGGCATTCCTAGAAATATAGGTGAAGATGGAGAGCATTCTAATCTTGGGTGCAAAGGCATTGAGATGAGAAATGGGCTATCAGGTATGGCAAAGCACAAGGTCAATTTGACTGGAATATAAAAGTGTGTTTGAGAGGGTAGGAAGTAAAAAGCAATTAGTGTAGAAATGAATGAAAAATGTAAAAGGAAAGCAACATAATTTTGCTCAAATGGTTTTTCTATCATCCAGAAATGTTCCTTTCAGCTTTGAGTTCAATTTCCCAGCTGTGAATTGTAGAGGAAACGAAGGAAGTTTCCATCTTGATATGTTAAATTGCATTTGTTTTTATCTCTCAATGAGAAATTAGATTCTCTAAAATGTTACACTTAAAAAAAAAATCCAATCTATCTGAAAGTTTACTTTCCCCTGAAAAGAACTCTTTAAAACATTTAAAAAACAGGGATTACATTAGATAAAGCATTTACTATGAACTAGGCAGTGTACTAAACACTAGGGATACACAAACAATAAAACAAGAGGATCCCAATCTCAAGATGCTTCTGTTCTAATAAAGGAAGACAATAGATGAAGGGAAGTGTAGGGAGGGCAAATTCTATAATTTTCATAAGACAGCTTGGCCATTTAGTATAAATGATAATGAGTAAGTTCTAATACCTTCTGTTGTACCTAAACACAAGTAACCCTCCATCTTGTCCCAATCCCCACCATTTTGTGCTCCTGCCACAGAGCTGGGAAATCACCCAAAGCATAGTTACCCCCACCCTGTTCTAGGAAATTACTACTTAACCATATTCCATATAAGGCCCTAAACTGAGTAATAACCAACTGCTTTTCTCTGCTTCTGTTAGTTCCTGCTTTCGCATAGATCAGACCATTACTTTGTGGTTTTTGTCTTTAAATACTCCAGCTCTGCCTCTGCTCGAGGCTGTCCGATTTGAGTCTACACTCAGAACAGTCGAGTGCTTAAATAAATCCATTTTAAAAAAAAAACTTATACCCGGATCTCACTCACTTTTTCAGCACAATGTTTCAAGTAAATAAATTATATAACTTTAATAAGATAATTTGTCAAGTTAGCATAACTGATTCCATTTTTGCTTTGTCTCCATTTTGTAATTACGCTGTCTTACATATGTTGTTTATCAACAATGAAACAAGCACCTCTGTGCTATGATGTAGTAAACCAGTTTAAACTGATTTGAACTCATTTTACTATGTTACAACTGGTTTTCACTGGTCTAAGCCAACCAGTTTAAACTATTCAAAACCAGTTTAAAACTGTTAAGAGAAGGTCAAACCGGCCCAAACCAATTTAAAGCAGTTCAGACTATTTTAAACTGGACAAAACCAGTTAAAATGGACCATAACTAGTTTAAACCAGTTCAAACTGGCAAAAAAAACCCAGTGCAAACTGGCAAAAAACCCAGTGCAAACTGGCAAAACCAGTTCAAACCAGTTTAAATCAGCCTAAACATGTTTAGACAATTTAAAAATGGCTGAAACCAGAGAGACTAACAATTAGAAAAATATTCTTAAAACTTTAACAATGGGGGGGCGGAGCCAAGATGGCGGAGTAGAAACAGCTCTTCCAAGCCTCTCTGCCCCCAGATTCCCCACAAACTATGTAAAAAAGGACTGTGAACAACTTCTGGAGCTCCAGCACCCACAGAATGACACAGAGAAGCTAACCTCCCGCTGAGGACAGCCCAGCAGAGAGGACCAGCGCAGCAGTCTGGGAGCGCAGCGCGCAGAGGAGCTGAGCGAGCCGAGCCCAGCGAGCCGAGCCCAGGTCCGCGTGAGCCGAGGTTTTAGCCCCAGGGCGGCAGGGCCAGCAGCCGGCTGGAGGAACCCCAGAACACCAGGAGCTGTGGCGACTCCAGAATTATCAACATAGACATGCCTAGGACAAAGTAAGAGGTTAGTGTCCTATGGACTTTGAGACCTGTATTTGGGGAATGCGTCAGCTCCCTCCCCTGGGGGCTAGAAGCCGCTGAGGAGACACGCCATTTTGTAGTTTTCAGAGGCATTTCCGGCTCCCAGCCTACAAATTGTGGGGAGATCCAGCAATCAGTCTTGGGGGGTAATCGCTCTTGCTTTAACCTCCCTGGATCTGGATTGTGATCTAGGGTGGAAGTTGTGGGTGGGTTTACAGCTTGCCAGAAACGGAAGTTGCCCCCCACACGTTCGGGACGAAAATTCCTCTAGCTGGCCTTAAAGCCATAGTGTGGCAACAAGCCCAAAAGTCAAGCAATTAAGTGGCAACATGCCAAGGCAAAGGAAACAGAAAAATGCAACCCTAGACTCCTATTTTGGGGGCATAGAACGGGAAAAGGACTGTGAGGTCAGAAGTCCTGCTCCAAAAGCCCCAGGGGAAAACATGAGCGGGTTGCAGGCCATAGAGGACCTTAAGAAGGACTTTAAAAATCAAATAAGAGAAGTGGAGGAAAAATTAGAAAGAGAAATGAGAAGGATGCAGGAAAAGTATGAAATGAGGCTCAACAGCCTGACTGAGGAAAACAACACCTTAAAAAATAGACTAGCTCAAATGGCAAAGGAGGCCCAAAAGGGCAATGAGGAGAAGAATGCCTTAAAAAGTCGAATTTGCCAGATGGAAAAAGAATCTCAAAAGTTCACTGAGGAGATTCATTCCTTCAGAGTGAGACTGGAGCAAATGGAAGCTAATGACTTTATGAGAAATCAAGATGCTGTTAAGCAGATCCAAACAAACGAAAGATTAGAAGGCAATGTGAAATATCTCATGGGAAAAACCACTGACCTGGAAAATAGATCCAGGAGAGACAATTTAAAAATTATTGGACTACCTGAAAGCCATGATCAAAGAAAGAACCTAGAAATCACCCTTCAAGAAATTCTCAAGGAAAACTGCCCTGATGTTTTAGATCCAGAGGGCAAAATAGAGGTTGAAAGAATCCACAGATCACCTCCTGAAAAAGATCCCAAAAAGAAAACTCCCAGAAATATTATAGCCAGGTTCCAGAATCCCCAGATCAAGGAGAAAATACTACAAGCAGCCAGGAAGAAACAATTTCAATATTGTGGAAACACAATCAGAATAGCCCAGGACCTGGCAGCTTCTACACTGAGGGATCAAAGGGCATGGAATATGATATTCCAGAGGGCAAAAGAACTGGGAATGAACCCAAGGGTCACCTACCCAGCAAAACTGAGTATTTTGTTTCAGGGGAAAATATGGTCATTCAGTGGAATAGAGGACTTTCAAGCATTCTTGAGGAAAAAACCAGAATTGAATAGAAAATTTGACATCCAGACACAAGAAGGAAGAGATTCCTGAGAAGGTAATCAGGGAAAAGAAATCAAAAGGAACTTATCAAAGTTGAACTATTTACATTCCTATATGGAAAAGCAATAACTGTGACTGATGATATCTTTCTCACTATGAAAATAATGGAAGAAGGGTGTGTGGTCATATGAATACATATGTGAATGTGTGTGTATATGGTTACAGTTATATGGATAGAGAGCATAGGTTGAATTTGTTGGGAAGGGAGAATACTCAAGGGATGAAATTATGAGGTGAGAGAGGAAAGTGGCAAGAGGAGATGGGGAGAGACAGGGTAGGTAAACTATCCCATGTAGAAGAAGCAAGGGGAAGTGGTTGCAAAGGAGGGGAGAATAAGGAAGGCTAAAAAGGCAAAACCACATTCACATTGAATTTGGTTCAGGGAGAAAATGACATACATACT
The DNA here is from genome assembly GCA_011680675.1 of Gymnobelideus leadbeateri. NCBI lineage: Eukaryota > Metazoa > Chordata > Mammalia > Diprotodontia > Petauridae > Gymnobelideus > Gymnobelideus leadbeateri. The sequence goes on from WOXC01012247.1 coordinate 221,840, forward strand.
AAATGGGATATCTCAACCTGCAGCAGGATAGGGGGAAAGGGGATGAGAGGAGAGATGATGGATGGGAGGGCATCCTTGGGGTGGGGGGAGGTTGGAAGTACCCACTATAGAAGAGGGACAGGATTATGTAGGGAATGGACCAGGTGGGGGGTGGGATGAGTGGGAGGGAATTATAAGCAGCCTTCTACAATATATCTACTATGATAATGTTTTGCATAGCTAGACATGTACAACATATACTGAATTACTTATCTCCCAAGAAGGAATGGGTGACAAGGGAGGAAGGAAATGGATCTGAAATTCGAGGTCGTAACATTAAATGTTTCAAATATATATAAATACTATTATTAATACTCTTTTGCTTGTAATAGGGAGATAAGATGTGCAGGCATTGGGACACAAAGATTCACCTTCCTCTAATGGAAAAGTCGATGGGGGCATGGGAGAAAGTATGGGAGAGAGCAGAATGGAGGAAGTGATATCTTGTGGGACTACTATTCTGGGAGGTTGGGTAGGGGAATAATGGGGGGAAAATGATTGTAACTCAAAATCTGGCGGAAATGAATGATGTAAAACAGAAGTTAATAAAGCATTTGTTTAAAAAAAAAAAGGAAAAAAAAACTTTAACAATTATTTTGAACAAAATTACCAAGTTATGTAGTCAATGACTTTAGCTGAAAGTATAAAAGCTTACCTAGTACAGTATTTTTCATATACTAGGAACAAAATAAGTATTGTATGATTGATGTATATAATTCAACTTAAGTCAATATTCATATAGCTCTAGCATTTCTCTTTTTAATCTATCAGAGAAATAATATTTGTTTGTAATAGGCATCTAAAAGGATGTTAAATAGATAGCACAGGGCCAACATTTAATCTCCATGTTTTTGCATGGGAAGAACCCTGGAAAATGAACTATGAGAACTGGGTCAATTTGATGTCTGCTATAGTTCTTTCCATAATGTTGGTAGGCATACCTACCCATAGGCAGGGCAAGCAATGACTATTCCTTGGACAATATGCATTTCTTTTGTAGCCAACTTAGTGATGGTTCCCCAGAGAACCCTCAACCAGAACTTGAATTTCTTGATCTAAGATATACCACTTTTCAAATTACTGTTTAGCTCCCAGAGGGAAAGGCACCCATGGTTTATCCAAGGCTCAATTCTTTCCCTGGCCCATATAGAATTACCTACCTTGCAGGGTAAAGGACTTTGAAAACCTTAAAGTACTATATAAATATGAGTTATCATGATTATGTCAGTAAAAGCCAATAAAATTGGCTAGAATTTTCTTACTGTAGGTAAATGTTGCTTAATTTAAAATTTCCTTCGTGAAATTCCAATGTTCCTGTCTTTATATCTGTGTATCACTTGTCCTAACAGGGGCTTTGCATTTTTGTTGCAGGAAAAAATGCTAACTAGAACCTCTGGAACTAGAATCCAAATAGCTATCTTATTAGGACTCTAGTCTGTTTGTATTTAGCAGAATTCATCTGATGCCTGCTTATATTCTCAAGTTAACCACTTATATTGCTAGATAAATTAGCTGAATATTTAGCTTTTAATGTCATGCATCTCAAATTCTGTTCACTGTGTCTATACAGCTGAACCTTCCTATATTCTTACTGATCCACTGTAAATAAAGAGTATGTTTACTTAATAGTGGAGGATATTCTGCTTTCCATATATACCATCCTAAAGAGAAATTGAAAGGGTGGAAACCCCTGCTCTCTGTAGGTTGTCTGACTAATCTAAAATTATTTTTAGAATCCCCAGTTCTTAGCCACAAACTATAAATAAAATTCCCTACTTTCAAATCAATACCTTTCCCCAATGAGCACTATGAATATACACAATTTTCTTTTAAAATTTTATTAAACAAAGTGTTACAATGGTACATGAAAACAGAATCTTGAAGAGACTCAGCTAAATTAGTCAGTTTTCATCGAAAAGTAACATGATGCTATTCATAACTTTTTTAAAAAAGAAGAGAAAGTAGTGACCCATGTCAAAACATTCCATTAGTCTATTGTTTTCAGTAATTCCCATCCAATAATATACACACAACTACGAAACCTACTTAGTCTTTTTGGTCATACCTGTCAAGCTAAGTACAATACATATAAGTAGCCTGCTTCAGAGAAATACTGAAAAGAGAAAGTAAATGATGCATCAGAAAACCTTGCTTGCATTTTGGGAAGCTTATGTTCTTAAATACAGATTTCACCAGTCAGCGCCATATCCTACAGGTATTATCCTTGCTGCCTGTAATACAAATGGCATGTTGTTATTTTTTGTTACTTTTCATAAGTTTATATTCTTGTTATCTCCTATGCTTCAGACTTTTTCTTAGCTATGATAAATTATTGAATTCTACACTAAATACCACCAAGGCAGCTAAGTGGTGCAGTGGATAGAACCCCTAGCCTGGAGTCAGGAAGCCTCATCTTTTTGAGTTCAAATCTAGCCTCAGCCACTTACTAGCTGTGTGACCTTGGGCAAGTCTTTTAACCCTGTTTGCCTCCATTTCCTCATCTGTAAAATGAGCAGGAGAAAGAAATGGCTAACCAATAATAAAAAAAGAACCCAAATGGAGTCATAAAAACTCAGACACAACTGTGAAATGACTGAACAATTACTAAACAAGCCAGAATCTCAAAGCCTAACTATTACTTCCCTGAGAATGTCAGGAATTTGTGACGTATTTAACATTCTGCATGATTTTAATTAGCTCATCTGGTCAATATTAACAAAACCAGAACCATGGGGTCAATTTCTCTATAGACCAGTTGGCACAATGGATCAGGGTTTGAAAGGTCTGGAGTCAGGACGACCTGAGTTCAAAGCCAGTCTCAGTCACTTGCTAGCTGTATAACCTTGACAAGCCACTTAAACCCATTGGCTTCAGTTTCTTCATCTGTAAAATGGGGATAATCATAGCACCTACCTTTGGGTTGCCATGAGGATCAAAGGAGATGATCAATAAAATGTGCTTAGCAGAGTGCCTAGCACATAGAGTTATCTAAATGTTAGCTATCATTGTTGTTGTTGTTGTTGTTGTTAAGCTGTGCTCTAAACACTGACTGAATTTTAAATCCTAGCCAAAGTTCTCACAAAATTCATGGTCAACATATGCCCCAGTGTTTGCCTAGAACCCCTCTTAAACATGCATAATTTCTAAAGAGAGAAATTGTTCCCTTCATAGGCTACTGGTATTACCTACTTGTGAATTAGGTTTATCCTGTGGTGTCTCCCAAGCCTCTCTTTCCCTCCCACTCAATCACTCACCCACTGGAGGGGGCCCAAAGTATTGGTACCCAGTATACTCTTACTCTCTGGTATCCTCAGACCACGCAAGAAAAAACTACTTTCAGGAAAGGAGCTGATGAGAAAAATCCTTTCTCATTCAGATGAGATGTCTATGCCACCTGCCCTAAGGCTATTTATTATCTGGTGATGGCAGTAATAGACAAAAACCTTTATACGATAAGAAGCAAGTTTCTTGGTGCCAGGAATGGCCTTTAGTGCCAGGGCCTCTTTTCTGCTTAGCCCCACGGGCCAGGCCCAGTCAGCCTTTCTGTGAAGCACATCTCCGGTTTAAATATACAAAAATCCTCAATTCAAAGGCAATATCAGTCACTAATAATTTTCAAACCCTGATAAAAAGAAGAATGATCCCCATTATCACATAAGTGAACAGAGATCAATGGACATAGGGCCTAAAGAGATCAATTTCTTTGGATGTGATTTAATCTCTTTAGGCCCTATGTCTATTGATCTCTGTTCACTTATGTGATAATAATGCTTGTTCTGGATGAATTCCATACTTTAAAATGTATTGAAGGTCTTTAAAAATCAAAATAATAAAAAAGGAAACTATTTGAATTGCTCACATTTTAACTAATTAAACTTGTGACTAATGAATGTGCCACCAGCCTTGGAATAAAGGAGAGCTTCATTCAAGTCCCAGTTTTGACACAAGGGACCCTTGGCAAGTCACTCAATTTCCCAATGGCCCCAGGCAATTCTCTAAGACTAAAAGTTGGAGAGAAAGTGCTTTGGGAGAAGTTGGCTGCTGGGAGCTCAGACTTCCCTATTCCACTAAAACCAAAGATTCGAAAAAAAAAAAGTACCTTGGAATCATGAACATTATAATGAACCTGTATTACTACTCTGGCCTCTATTCACCACATGCACCCCACCATAGCAGCCAGGGCTCTTATAAGACCCTTTCTGAATGGTCACACACTCCCTTTCTAGGTCCTTTCCCCTTAATCCTTTGATAATCTAATAAACTAATTCACATCCATATTACATGACCACTGGGAAGAGCCCTGGACCTGGATTTAGAAAGCCTGGCTTTGAGACCTGAGCAAGCCACCAAAATGTTTCAGCTTCAGTTTCCTCATCTGTGAAATGAGGAAATCTCTTCTAGCTTTATTATCGTGATGGCTTAATATGTCACCACTACTTCAGGTGTTTATTTATACTTTCACATAGCACTTCTGGGGGAAGATTCTGTCAGCCCAGTGATGGAATTTCAGTACTTATAAAAAGCCAGCAGGAGTGAGGATTGTGGACTGGAAGGTTGTTTGACAGCTGCCAGGAAAGCACATCAGATAAGCCATCCATCCCCTGCTTCATCTGTGCGTGGGGCTGGATGCTAACACAGATACTATACTATTACTCCAGGGAACAAATGTTCATCAGCATCAGGTAAGGAATTCCCACTAGATTAGTGGAATTTTGAGAAAAGTTTATGAATATTTAAGTAGCTGGCAGAAGTTAGGATAAGCCAACTTTTTTAATGTCAGGGAAATTTGCCTTGCAAATAGTTTACCCAGCATCATGCAGGGAGGCTGTCATGAGATTTTCTCCACTTCAATACTTGAGCAACCAGATCATGCTGTTATTAAAATTAACTAATGGAATTAAAATGTCGTATCATGAAGTATATTTACGGGGAAGGCATTTTAGCTAGTTTCTTTTGGAAATAGGCCACATATTTCAGTCAAAGACATCATAATGTTGATTGATAAAGAAAGCTTATTTTAAATCAAATCAATGATTTGTATTCTTAACTTGCCTGTAATAATGATATTCCCCTTATAGTTGAAAGCACAAGAGAAAATTTCATCTGTGTGGCCCTTGAGAATCTGGAGGCACTGTCCTGTGTGAGAATCCCATATTCTAGCTGTTTTATCAGAGCTGCCTGTCAGAAGACGATTCCCTTGAGGATTGAAGGAAATCTGAAAAAGAAAGTAAAGCACTAACTGTGATGATATTACTAATGAGAAAACATATAATGGTCCCAATAACAACATTCCAGGTTATGAGGTTGGAGTTCTAGGGTCCATATGATGATTAAAAATGTTTTACTATGGGGCGGATAGGTGGCGCAGTGAGTAGAGTGCTGGCCCTGGAGTCAGAAGGACCTGAGTTCGGATCTGGCCTCAGACACTTAACACACACAAACAAAAACCTAGCCGTGTGACCTTGGGCAAGTTACTTAACCCCAACTGCCCTCAAAAAAAAAAAAAACTGAACAAAAATGTTTTACTCATATGTATTTTGATAACCTAAAGATGCAAAACCCAGGTCCTCTTCCTGATTATATTATTTTAAATAGCATACACCATTGCTTTGAATGTTAGTTTTGTCTCTTCATATTCCTACCAGGCTACAATTGAAAGTGAAAAAAATTATATAAAAAATTTTGAATCCTAACAAACACTTTCCATATTTTCCCCATATTTTCTTTGAAATGTAGATGATTAGAGGCAACATTCTACTATTGTAGCCATGTAGTGAATTTAAAAATATTTTTTCAACTTGAAAAATAAAATAAAGATGGGTGTAGTTCTGGATTTCAGACCTCTGACTCTTAATTTTTTCTAAGTAGAGACCTTAAAAAATCCTTCTCTTATCAATATTGTCAGATATATTTTCTCCATTAATAGCAGCTAATAAAGTTGTTAAGCATTTCTATCTTTTGCTTATGTTATCTTTATGACAAATACCAAATTCATGCATATTAAGAAAGATCTCTGGTCTTTCATCCCAGAATACTTATTTTTCAAAAAATTAATTTTATTGTTATTCTTTAGTTTTATATTGCCTAAATTTATCCTTGTATCTTCTTCCTTCTCCCTCCAAGAGAACTGTCTCATATAACAAATAAATTTTTAAGAGAAAAAAAAAGAAATGGAGGAAGAGGAGACATCAGCAAAACTGGTCAATACATAGGGGAAAAAACCTTTAAAAAATACAATGTTCCACACCTATGAACCTTCTACCTATGCAATGGATTTGGGGAGAAGAGGGAGCTGCTGCCTTCTCTTTGAATTCTATAGTGTTCCTTTTAATTGTTTCATTGTAGTTCTTACTTACATTGTAGTTCTTACTACATTGTAGTCACTGTGTATACTGTTTTTCTGTCTCTGCATACTTCACTTTGCATCAGTTCATGTAAGTTTTTCCAAGTTCTTTTTCAGCATACTCATAGCATAGTAATATGCCATTACATCAATAGACCAAAATTTGTTTAGCCATTCCCCATGTGTTAACTAACTACTTTATTTTCAGTTCTTTGCTGCCATACAAATAATTTTCTATGGCTGACATGAATGTTGCTTTATGGAGGAAAACTGATTTTACTCTTTAATCATCATGTCTTCTTGAGGATATATGCAATTATATAAAAATGTGTACCATAAAATATGTGGTAGATTTCTTAGACTAATATGAGAAATTGAGCTAAATTTAGTTCCCTTTGTACCTTAGGGTTCTTACTTAAGTAATTCATTTAAGATATATACCCCTTTGGGTTAGCTGGATTATTCTTGAAAGGTAGAAATTCTAATTAAATAGTTGTAAAAGGAAAAGCCAGCTTACCTTTGAAATTTCCCCTTCATGACCTTCTAACTTGGTAATACATTTTCTTGTAGCAGCACTAAAAACTCTTGCTGTTCCTTTGTCAGAGGAAGAAACACATATATTCAGTGTTGTGTGTGAACATCTGATTTTTGTTCTTACAATCATCTATGTTGGAATGCAAGATAATAATCCTTATTGTCACATATCAAAGAGACCCATTATTCTCTTATGCCCTTAGCCTAGGAAGAATAGATGGATTTTGATAAGTTTCATCCATTTCTTTTCATACCACATAAGTAAGAAAGTGCTAAATTGGGGTGGGGCTTTGGAGGTAAAAGCTCTAACAACGAAGCATGAAATTCCATGAAAGGCCCTGCAAACATTAGCTCTTCCTTTGATTTCTTGAGAGTTCACAGAAATCAGTGTTTAGCACAAAGCTTAATGGGTCAGTACTAAATGGACCAGAGATCCAGATGACTGGCCCCTGACTCTTCCATCATTCAGTAATCTAAAACATGAAGCCTACTCTCCTATCATGGACAGGGAGCCAAATGGCAAGTATATGAAGCTGCTATTTACTAAGGCTGAGGCAGTGTTTAAAATTGCCCCATTTCTGGAGCATCAGGAACAAGCAAAGAAGTCAGAGAGAAAGATATTGCTTGTTTCTGGGTGAAATGGGGTCTAGTGAGAGATAGACATTGAAAATATTTTAAAATGAAAAATATCTGCAAAATCCTGAATGAAATATTTAATGCATACATGTATTTGGCAAGAGATTCACATAAAAAAGAACTCCTTAAAAATTCATCATTTGTTTAGTTCTTCAGATTTTACTGCAAGTATCGTATTTGTTATATTTACATATCATATTTTATCACCTGCCAAATAAGCAACTGTGCTTATGACAAAAAATGTCATAAAATGATAACATGGCAGAGTCAACAGAAGGTTAACGTTGCAGTCTGAAAGGTCTAAGTTCAAATACTGCCTCTGAGTAGCTTTGTGACCATCTACAAGTCACTTAACCTCTCTGAAACTAAATCATAGATGAGCAGTTGCTAACTTACATTGTTGGAAGAGCTTCTACAATGGTAGACTCACAGATACAGAGCAAAAACAAACAATTTTTCTCATAAGTAAAATATATGATCAATTTACTTACCATCAGCTGAAGCAGTTGCAATAAACTGTCCTGTATAATCAAAACAGATATCTAATATTTCATCATCATGACCTGTTAAAGTTGCAACACATTTCCCATTCAAAACATCCCAGAGCTATAATTTAGGGAAGAAAAAAAATAACAAACCATGAATTTCTATTTAAGAAAACTATATAAAATCAAAGTCAAAAGCAATCTAAATGATATAAATGTAATTGGTGGGCTCAGTTGTTTAAAGCACTGTGCTCAGATCATGGTTTTGATCCTTCAGTTAGCTTCACTCTGTTCCATGGCCACACACATTTCTCCTAGAGCTAGCTGCCCTTGCACAAATCCAAAGGTGTAACAGCTAAATGGCATTGATGATCCTCTACTACTGAGAAAAAACTCAAAGTTCATAGCCCAATGTAGGTATGAGGTACTCCATGTGTGGTCAATTAGGAGTATTTTTGTTAGATTATCAGCTCTCATTTTAAAAATATGAACTATAGTATAAGAGTACCAGAATGAAGGGGATTTAGTCTAAATTCGCAATCCATTATGTTATACTTCGAAGGTTAGGAAGTATGAAATGTATTATTTTAAATATTTTCTCCTGATTTTTCAAAAATGAAAATGATAATATTTTACTCAGTTATGTTCTTATCAAGATTTCCATTTTCCTTTATAAGGGCAAAAAAATTCAGAAAGAGAAAATATGAAATAAAGTAAAAAATCATTAATGCCATTGGTTTATAGGTATTCATCATTGGCTATTAAGAGAGATGATGAAATATATTTTTAAATTTCACTTTTCTGGTTTCCAAATTTAATAATGTCTCATTCTGAAAGTTTAGCACACATAGAGAGGATGAATTTATTAGGTTAAGGCCTTCATTTAACTTACCATGCAAGTTTTGTCCATAGATCCAGTTAAAATTAGTGAGCAATCCCAGTTGAACAAAGCACTACTAATCTCTGCACGATGACCTATTAAAGTATATACCTTCCTAAAAGAAATTAAAGTTAATGACATATTAAATAATGTCAATTCCAGACATTTAAGCTGTTGCAAAAAGACCAACAATTGTGATTGTTTTTACTGGCCATAATCATCCAAGTGAACATGGTGACATTTGAGTCAAAGGGAAGAGAAATCTATAGCTTAGAACTAGTCAATAAATTCCAAAGTCATTGCTTCATGGAATCAGTATGAAAAGTAAAAATAAATAAATAATTTTTAAAAAATAAATATTGACAGCAATGAATAAAAGAATCCCTTCATCTCAGAAAAAAATGAAGGCTTATAAAAATAATGGAGTCAGTCTAAAATCCAGAAAGCCTGAAAATATTCTCATGCTTGATTAGTGAACTATTACCTATTCAAAAAATGAATAATAAATTTGTGGACTATTAAAGACCCTTTGTTTCTCTTCTCAGCTTTTGGTGGAAGTGTATTAGATAATTCCCTGCTCTTTAGGCCTTTCAGCAGATTAGCAATTTTAGCCAAGGCTTTAACAATAGAAATTAGCTAATTTGGTAACTTCTTTGTGATTAAGACAAAAAAATAAAATAAAAACAAGACCAAAACAAATGATTGAATCAAATCAAATTTAGTGAATTATCTACACATTTCTTTGAGATTTGGTGATATTCTTAAAATACATAAAAAGTTGACTACATGAAACAAAAATAAACAAAAGCATTTTGCTAATTATATTGTCTTTTTTTCTTTTTTCAATTTTATATTATTTCATTGAGTTTACAAAAGATAGATATTTCTGTAAACAGTGTATTCATAGGAAGAATGGGCCACACAAGGGAAAATGAAGATCATGGAAGATAAAATTTTGATTACATAAAAAGGTTTTACACAAACAAAACCAGTGCAGCTGAAATTATAAGGGAAGCAATTAACTGGCAAAAAAAAAAAAATCTTTGCATAAAAGTTTCTCCGATAAAAGTTTCATTTCCAAGAAAAATAAGAAATTTATTCAAATTTATAAGAAAAAGGCCATTTTCTCAATTGGTAAATGATCAAAATATATGAACTAGCAGTTCTCAAAGGAAGAAATCCAAGGTATCAACAGTCATATGAAAAAAAAAAATGCTCCAAATCTCTCAGTAAAGAAATTCAAGTTAGGACAACTCTGAGGTACTACCTCACACTCATCAGCAAACAAGATAAAAAAAATCAAAATAACTAATGTTGGTAGGTCTTCAGGGAAAAGGACACATTCATACCCTATTAGTAGAGGTGTCAATGGGTCCAGTCATTCTAGAAATCAGTTTGGCACTATATCCAAAATATCACTAAAATATGTTATGCCCTTTCAGCCAATAACATCACTACTAGGCTTATTCTTCAATGAGATGAAAGAATAAAGGGAAAGAACCCTTATTTACAAAAATATTTATGGCAGCTCTTTTTCTAGTATTAAATAACTAGAAACAAAGGAGGTACCTATAATTTGGGGAATGATTAAACAAATTAAGATATATGAACATAAAAGGACACTACCACACCAGGAAAGATGACAAAAGGGATCATTTCAGAAGAAACTGTTAAGACTTGCAGGAAATTATAGAGAGTGCAATGAGTAGAAACAAAACAATTTTATAATAAACATCATCATAAGTTTAACCTTTGAAAGACTTAAGAACTCTGATAAATACAACGACCAGCCACCATTCCATTTAACTAATGATGGATCATTCTATGCTACTCCTGAGAGATGATACACTCAAGATGTGGATATATATATATATAGAGAGAGAGAGAGAGAGAGAGAGAGAGAGAGAGAGAGAGAGAGAGAGAGACAGAGACACAGAGACAAGAGAGACAGAGACAGAGACACAGAGACACAGAGACAAGAGAGACAGAGACAGAGATGTGTATATATGAATATATATATATATATGTGTGTGTGTATACACACACACACACACACACACACACACACACACTTATATATTTAAATGGCCAATCTAGAAATTTGTTTTGCTTGACTATACACGATTGTTACAAGTTTTGTTTTTGTATCTTTCTTTTCCCCCCAGAGGGGGTAAAAGATAGGAGGAAGAAACTATTAATTGAAACATATTTAACTTTTTTAAATTGATATGTATAACTAGAAACCACAGGTTAGCATTAAATGAATAGCCGCAGTGTATCAATTTAATGTCATACTAGAGAAATAACTACAAATACCTGCCAGTCTCAACATCCCATACAGAAACTGTATGATCAAAGGAACCAGTGATAATTCTGTTTCCTGTTGTGTTAAATGACAAGGAGATGATTTCAGCTGAATGTCCCTAGAAAAAAAACAGAGCATTTATCATCATGAGCAAAAATCTTTTCCGTTTTCCCATACTGATTTTATAATGTCCCAAATATAGAAATGCTTGTCTAAACATGGCAATTAGTACTTGATGGTATTTTGTTTTATTTTCAAATCTTTAAACCGCAGGAACACTTTCTTTCCCTAATTGCAAGATGGAATTAGAAGAAGCTTTCATATATGTAAACTGAAACATCATGGTCTTGAGATACTTAGACCTAATTTAGTTATATTTCTGTATAACTCAAATTACTTTTTAGTCTTTCCCATTGCTATAATTATTCTTTTTAATTGTGCAGAAAATTATTGGAAGAAACTTAGCTTTTAAAATTAGTCATATGATTCATCTTAAAACATAAATTTCATTATTTGAGAGCATATTTAGGCTTAATAAATTTCAAAAACTGAGATTAAAAATTTTGAACACTTGATTCTACAGTTCAGAAACAAAAGAGGAAAATTCACTCCCTTGAAGGAGGTAGGCAAGTATGCAGCATGTGACTCATCTTTTCAGATACATTTTAGGTAAAGGAAATGAAAGTCATATTTTCACTTGTAAGCACAGGTATTAATGAGTAACTTTAGCTTCCTCTTATCTTGAAACAAGTAGTGACCCATAAAATAATCAGAATTAATGGCATTACATTTCTACCCAGATTAATAATCACAAGGTTTGGAGGGAAAGAGGAGCAATGGAATTAAACTTGGCTTTATGATTTCAAATAAAGCAGCAAGTTCTTTTTTATTTTTAGTCCATAATTGAAATAAATTTGGTTAAAATAGAAGTTGTATTCCTCTTTAGCCCAAGTATCACTTTTTTTGCGGGGGGTCAAAGACCACGCCCAGTATAATATTGTTCCAACATTATATCAGTATGGTTGCTGGAGAGTAGTAGTACACAGAAAGGGGCTGGAGGAGTGAAATATTAGGTGATTAATTCACCCTGTAGAACATTATCTTTTAATCCATTTTTCCTTCATGCTTCAGGGAAAAGGAGTCAAGAATCAAAAGTGAGATCCTAAACATCAGGAACAGAATGACAAAAGGGAGAAAGGCAGCCAAAGTAGAGTGCCACATGCAAGCTTTAACAGAGTTTTCTGCCCTCCCCTTCTCCCATTTCTTCTTTTCATGTGTTTAGGAAATTTGCATTAATCTAAAAGAGAGAAGTTAGGATCCAATGACCTGGCTAGTTATATCCAAACTGGTAGCCATGGTAACTGCAGCAATATGTCATGTGGAGTCAATATTAAAATCACTCATAGTAATTGGGTCTGCCTTCTTTCTTTTCTTGGTTTTAGATTCACCAGAACCCAGTATATTGTTCTAGATTCACCAGAACCCAGTATATTGTTTTAGATTCACTGGAAACCAGTATATTTGTTCATTTATTTTGAAACAATAGCCGACAAGCTGAACAACCCTTCTAGCCTACGCTCCAAGAAGTGTAGCTACTGATATGATCTGAGAGTTGGCAGCATAAGAAACTGGTGAGATCTCGAAATCACATGGCCCCAGGAGAATCCCTGAGCCCAGAGTTCTGGATGCCAATTATGGAAAGGTGGTAGACCTTTCAGTCTGAGATATGGCAGCTATGGAGAGGGGAACCCTGTGGCTGAGTGGTGGAAATTTCTGAATCCCAGCCCCCTTGATTGACAAAGAAGGGATTTCCTGGATGATAATGAATTTCTGGAGAGTTCGAGGATCTAACCTCCTAGAGACAGTAGGGAAGATTCCTGGCTGTTGAGCTCTGGTAGGGTTCAGGGTCTCAGTCTTGAAAAAAAGAAAAAGGAAAGTGCTTGATCAGTGCCAGTCTCTGCATGGGGCAACTCATCTGGAAAAGCAGCAAGAGACTGAAGCTGACTATGAGGAATCAAAGACCTGGACTTTGCCCTCCATAATCACTATGAATTATTTGGACTGGAAAGATGGGAAAGGGTTCCCTTCTCTAAGTAAACACAAATTCATTTCCTTCTAGAAGTGGAAGCCCTTCGGACAATTCGAAAAGGCCTGAGGTCTGAATAGGTCATGGGAGAAAAGTTGGGATTCACAAGGATATCAGAAGTTGGGCATCACAGGAATATCTCAGTAACTAATGCTGAGATTTGTTTTCTTTCTGAGGGAAGTCCAAGCCTTTGGGGCAGTGCCATAAGACTGAAGGTCTTGAGATAAAAAGGGGCTCAGCAGAATGTCAAGGTGTTGTCTCTCTCAAGATAGTCAATTTTCCCTCTCTGAGGGAAATCCGAACTATAGGTGATGCTATGAGTCATCAAGTAGTACTTGGCAAAGAGGAAAAGAGAATTGTTGCAAATATCTATGGGCTACTCTATGATGTTTTCTGCCTGCTGTCTGTCAAGTGGAAGAAAGGGTATAATGTAATAAAAATTCGTTATTATCTTGAGGATTCCCCCAAAAGATTGATGGTCTTTTATTATCTGTGAAAACCTAGATACAAGCTCCATTCTGAGATTTATAGAAGAAATTTTAGGTAAGAGAAGAACAAGACAAAGGCATGTGATTAGGGAGAGGGAACTAGTCCTTAAATCTAGTTTCTGTATATCCAGACTGTGTGGTGCTAGGCCATTGATTACGTATATACTTTGCATTTTCTTATCTGTGGCCATGTTATATCCCATCAGGCAAAATGTAAGCACTCCTGGAGGGTAGTAGCTTTCTTTTTTGTCTTTGTATGCCAGGCACCAGGAATAGCACCTTCTATAAGCCAGGTGCTTGTTGAATTGAGTTGAATCTGAAACTTAGGATATATCTGATAACGTGCTTATCTTAGTAATTAAAAGAAGTGAAATAATCAACCTACACTTAAAGTGACAACTTCCTCTCCATTCTGAATGTCCCACAGTTTGGCTGTAGTGTCCATACTTCCAGTAGCTACCAATGTACTTTGAGGGTTAAAGGATAAACACACCTAAATCACACAAAAGGGGAGAAAATAGCAACAAGTTTGTTCATTTAGGAAATGGCTTCAAAATTCAATAACATCATCAAATTCTTGTTAGTTGTTTGTGACCTACAAAGGAAAAAAAAAGTCATTTTATTAACATAGGCAACCAGATACCCCCACAGAATCAGAAAGTCCCAAAGTGGCAACTTACCATGAATCCTCAAACATAGGGGCTTGATAACTTTTCAAATGATTTACAAATTATAACTCATGAATGAATGTTTGGTATGTAAACTGTATCTATTTAATATTTTAAAGGGGAAAAAGGCATTGAAAAAATTAACTAGAATTTTGAAAGAATGAATAATAGTGCAGACCTATATAAATATCGAAAAATAGTACATTTTACCAAAATGAGATGAACAGCATATGTGAGCAATAACAATACTGAAAAAAAGACAGACTCAGATATTTTAATCTAAGAAGTGTGTATGTTTCAAGAGGTGACTCAAGTTATACTGGACATAAGCCCTAAGAAAGCTAGTTAAATATAGTTTTGTATCCTAGAGAAAGACATCAATTTTGCATAACAAAAGCATGAATTAAAGTGCCTTGATTTAATAGAGCAGTGGTTTTTATGCTAAATTGAATCTCCTTTCAGAAAATATTTACATATATACAAATAATTATACATTGTATACAATTTCACTGACTGTAGCTTAGAATCTCAAGCTGAATTTGTAAGGTATACCTCAATTAATATATGGATCAGAAGTTCTAATCAAAATTGGTATTTTTATTAAAATACAATCTACTTCACTTAAAATGTGCATCAAAATAGACAACAAAGTGTAAGTTTTAACATTACCTGGAACCCTACATGCATCACTAATGATTATGTGTTATTGTGTTTATATTCCAAATAAAGGAATTGAAAGGATTTATTAGATATTTGCTAATTCCTTTACTACCGATTCCTTTTTTTGGTTCATTTTGTCCAGAAGGCACACCTATTTTCTCACTTAGGTCTGTGGTCTCTCTATTTAGGAAACTAGATTGTTGGTCCCAGAAAGGCAATAATAGGAATATAAAATGCACAAACTTAAAAAAGTAAAAAAGGACCTTGAATCAACAAATAAACCCTAGTTTCATTCAACCTGAACTGGTGCTTACTGTCCATCCCGGTTGGGACCACTTACTTGGGGAAATATTAGGACTAAGGTGATTACAACAGTTTAATGTATCAAAAGATTCGTTAGTAGCCACAAGGCACAAACTTAACTTGCTAGGGGGAGAGAGAGAGAGAGAGAGAGAGAGAGAGAGAGAGAGAGAGAGAGAGAGAGAGAGAGAGAGAGAACATTATATTTTTAAAAAGGAAGTTGCAAATGCTGACCTAGAAATTTTAATCTGTATCAACTAGGAAAACTATTGAGGAGGAAATCAATGTCTTGTTGTGAAATGTATGTTGGAGAAAACCCTAACAAAATGCCCACAAAATATGATCAGCTCATAGATTCAAGAGATGGAAGGAACTTTTGAAATCAAGCAGTCCAAATTCTCATGTCATATATGGAGTAAACCCTAGCCAGAGAGGTAATAAAGACAAAAGCTAATGTGTCAAAAAAAAAAAAAAGCAAGCCTGAATAAAAATATAGCATACAATGAAACCAATAAGGAGAATCATAGAAACAGAAAAAAGAATGAGCAAAATCTCAAAAGAAAATTCTTTCCATTTTGAACAAATAGGGGAAAAAAAGAAGGAATATTATTTAAAGAAAAGAGAGAGTACTGGAGGGGGAGCCAAGATGGCAAAAAGAAGTAAGGAAGTTGCTTGAGCTCTCCCCAGTTTTCCTTGGAAACACCATTAAATCAGGCCTCTAAACAAATTCTGGAGCATTTGAACCCAAAAAAGGACAAAGTGAAACAATTTTCCAGCTTAAGATAACTTAAAAGGATTTTGGGAAAGGTATCTCACTTGGGTAAAAGTGGAGCACAGCCTAGTGCAGATGGCCTCAGGGCAAGCCAGCCACAGCAAAGATCAGCAACTGAGGCCCCTCAGTCCTGGTTCAGCAGGGTAGTGGCAAAGCAGGCCAGCTGTGAGGCCTCTAGCCCCAGCACAGAAGGCAAACTGCCAGTCCTGGAACCCCAGCACAACAGGTGCAATGAGACCAGGCCACTCCAGTTCAGTGAGCAAGCCACCAGCACCTGAGACTCAGGCATAGAAAGTCAATGACAAAGCACCTGGCCCCCATCACAGGAAGCTTGGGACAGTGTCCCCTGTGCCCCAGGAGAAGAGCTCAATTTTTTTTTAAAATGAGCAAAAAAACCCAAAAACAGTCCTGACCATAGAAAGTTACTATGGTGACAGGGAAGATCAAAACACAAATTCAGAATGATCAAAATGTCTACATACAAAACCTCAAAAGGGATTATGAATAGGTCTCAAGCCCAAAAAATCTCCTTTTAAGCAATCACAAAGAATTTTAAAAATCAAATAAGAAAGAGAGAAGAAAAATTGGGGAAAAAATGAGTTATGCAAGAAAGAGTCAACAGTCTGGAAAAGGAAGGACAAAATTTGATCAAAGAAAACAATAGCTTAAAAAATACAATTGGCCAGATGGAAAAATAATCCACTGAAGAAAATAATTACTCAAAAATTAGAATTGGGCAAGTGGAAGCTAATGATTCTATGGGGCATCAAGGATCAGTCAAACAAAATCAAAAGAAGGTAAAAATAGAAGAAAATGTAAAATACCTCATTGGAAAAAACAACTGACCTGAAAAACAGATCCAAAAGAGATAATTTAATAATTATGGGACTAGCTGAAGGCCCAAAAAAGATTCTGGAAAGCATCTATCAAGAAATTATCAAGGAAAACTGCTCTGGTATCTAAAACCAAAGGATAAAATAATTATTGAAAGAATCCACCAATCCTGAAAGAGATCCCAAAATGAAAACTCCAAAGAATATTGTAGTCAAATTCCAAATTTATCAGGTCAAGGAGAAATAATTGCAAGCAACCAAAAAGAAACAATTCAAATATCAAGGAGCCACAGTCAGTGTTACACAGGACTTAGCAGCTTCTACATTATAAAGGATTACAGGGCTTGGAATATGATATTCTGGAAGGCAAAGGAGCTTGGATTGAATAACCAAGAATCAACTACCCAGCAAAATTGAGCATAATCTTTCAGGGGAAGACGGACATTCAGTGAAATAGCAGACTTTCAACCTTTCCTGATGAAAAGACCAGAGCTAAACAGAAAATTTGATCTTCAAAACAATGCTCAAGAGAAGCATAAAAAGGTAAACAGGAAAATATATAGATATATATTATTCAATATACCATGCCTTGTCATATCACTTGTTTAATTAAACTGAAGTGAATAACAAGGAAATACTCAACTCATCAAGGGAACACTTGTGATAGGCTTTTTACATTGTCCAGAAAATTTATTTTAATAATTTAGCCTTCAGAAAATGAGCTGTCTACTGAAAAGAAAGACAGAAATAACATTCTTAGATTCATTCACTATATATTATAGAGTTCTTTGAAAAGAAACAAGTGAGGTTAAAATAAAAATGAATTAGCTTTAAATGGTATTAGCATTAGTTATCTGCAGTTTGCATTCATACAAAATGTTTATATGAAAGGTAATTCATAGAATAAAAAAATCATAAGGTAGAAAATAGAATGTTAGAGTTGGAAGGGACCTTAACATTGTTAACCCATTTTTGTAGCACAACAAAATGCTAATTTTTCATGTGAACCTCTAAAAACGAATCACAATGTTTAAAAATATTGTTATTGAATTATAAGTATACTCACTATTTCTGCTGTATGGCCTCTAAAAGTATGATAACATTTTCCAGTTTCTGCACTCCATAGTTTGCAAGTCTTGTCAAATGATCCAGTGGCAATTTTATCACTAAAATTGAAGACGCTTTATTTAATAATAGCAAAAAATTAATTTCAGTGTCTATTAATTATTTAAAGACAAGGAGAAATAATGTGTGATTCTGGAACTACTAATAAAACATTAGGAAAAGTACCTTATTCATAGGGCACTATAAATACTACCCTAGATTTGTATCTGACACATAAACATCTTTTATAAAAAAGTCTGCTAAATATAAAATATATTATTTGTTTTATGTAAAAAGATGGAAAATTCTTTGAAAAATGACTGCTATTATTTGTAAATGTGCATAAATAAAGGTAAAAATTCAATCTAGAAAGAATGATAAATAATTTATTCAAATAAAATGAATCAGAATTTAAAGAGTCAGAGGACTGAACAAAATTTTGAGGTACTTTCTACTTTCTCCCCTTGAGACAAAACTGTCAATATTACTATTTCCTATTAAATATTTATTTGTTCTACTTTTAAATACATCTTGAGGAGCTTACTATCCAATAGGGAGTCCAAAGTGTATAAATGTATATATCACAGATGTCAAAGGAATAGTTTGAGGAGTGCATTAGCTTTGGGGGGGGGGGGTACATATATTCCTATGTTCTCCATATCCAAAAGGGTATTTTACCAGGCACAGAGAAAAAAAGAGTCGAGTCTATTAAGAGAAATACTGATGGATATGGTGTTGGAGTCTAGAGAACACACAATCAAACATTTACAAAGATATAATTTAAATAATAATTACATAAGAAGTTATAAGGTATTGCCCTCACTTCTACACTTTAGTGTAATAATATCATGAAAAATTCCTTTTCTCTGCTTTAACATGAGTATAAGTAGATAAGAATTAAATTATCTGAAATTTAATTGAAAAAATTTAATCATTTTTCAAATACACATTAAATGTTGACACACCAATTAAGTTTAGGTGGGCCTTATTTCACAATTAATATCATTACATCAGTATCTGGGGTGCAAAGTTTCAGAAAAACTGCAGGAGAAAATTTCCACTCTAAGTACATCATGGGTTATAAAATTCTTTGCCATTTTCACTGTCCCTACCTAACGCGGGCCCTTATTACTAGACGTGCATCGTTGACAAACATTTCCTAAGTGGCTTTCTTGTTTTCAGGCTTATACCCTTTGAATTCCACCCTGCAAACCTAATTCATCTTACTAGAAGGCTACTCCTACTGAAAAACCTTCAGTGGCTGCCATTCCTACAAGGTAAAAGTTCAAATCTATAAGCCTAGCTTTTAAGGCCACCCACAATACAACTCAAATCTATACTCCCAACCTTGTTTCTCGATACTCAAAACCCTCCACAATCTAACCCCAAATCTGTCTTTCCAGTATTGCCCCCCTCCATTCCCTGACAGGAACCCCTATTACATCTAAATGGGTCTACTACTTGTCTCCCCAACATGGCTTATTGACTCCTCCTTCTCCAGGCGGGTTAATATTTTCATCCTACCTGTCTGCTTTGCCTACTACTAACTATCCAATTGTATCTATTATTTAAGTCCAAAATCAAGGGCCCCCATTATCAACCCAGTCTTCCCTGACCAAAACAAATCAGACTGATAATTGTACATGGACTTGCCATTTCTTACCATTACTGCTTCTTTGGTCCTTAACCGTACATTACTTTGTATTCTTATTTAACTTTTCATTTGTCTTATGCCCCCAGTGAGACTATGTAAGAGTCTAGAGGGAAGATCTGTGTCTCCTGTTTCTTTGAATACCTAACAGTCCCTATCCTATGATCCATTAGCATCACACCCTGCCACCCCAACCCCCACCCCACCAACACTCCCCAAAGCTAATAGTCTCTTTCCTCAAATATTCCTTGACATCTGTGAGGTACAGACTTAGAGATGAACACACTGTGGTCTCCATGATAGACCATAAGCAACTTGAGGGCAGAGACTTTTCCAGAGACTTCTGTCTTTCCTTTACATTACTAGTGCTTAGTGTCTGGCCCATGGTTGGCTCTATTTATGAAACTAAATAAAGCTATATCTTTTCCTAGGTCTGAGTGCCTGTCATTTGCTTTGCCTTTATACAGCATCCCAAAAATCTTAATACAATTTTAGTTCAAATACACAAATGACTGAATAAAATTTTATTTACCCATAAGGATTATTGAATGCTATGGCATACACCACATTCCTGTGGCCCTCCAGCGTGTGTAGCTCCTCCCCAGATGAAGTGTCCCACAGTTTGCATGTTCTATCATAGCTACCAGTAATAAAGCTTTAAAAAAAAAAAGGAAATAAAGGGGATTAGGGTGAAAACAATATAGCATTAAAAACTCAGTAGATCGTAGAAGTGTTTTTTCACCTTGGTTCCTCAATGGAATTGGTATAATTAGCTACACAAGAGAACCATAACCAACTCCCAATTTCATATTTTACCTGAAAATCACTAGCAATATAAATGATAACATTACCAAAGAAAACACCACCTAGAATGCTACTTATGCTTGGGGGTGGGGGTGGGGATGGGAGTGCCATGCAGAGGGGAAAGATTAGCACCAATAAATCACTATTTCCTAAATTATTTAGATGCTTTATGAAGGACTATGCTTTCTGCTATTATTTTAGATAAACATCTATGTAAACTTTCAGTCTGGAAAGAATGAAGCTAGGAGGGACTAATCAATAAAACAAACATGTATGTATAAGGTACCAGGCCAGGGGCTGGGACATTTTGAAAAAAAAAAAAAAAACAGTCTTTGCTCTCCAGGAGCTCACATTCTACTGGGGGACCCACAGAATGTCTACAGATAAATACGATGTTTGTACACAATTATTTCAGGAGGCAGAACAATTGCAAGGATAAGGGAAGGCCTCAGTCAGGAGAACGCCTAAGTGGGAAGGGAACACGCTCAACAGCCTTCTGGGACACAGGATGGCCTCCACTTCTCTCTCCCACATGAGAAGGAAAGACAAAACAATCACAATCTACACATGTTTTATTCAGATCCAGCATGTGAGTGCCTTTTTCTTCCTCATCTCTGCCTCCTGGCTTCCCTGATGGATTTCTTCAAGTCCCAGTTAAAATCCTGCCTTCTATAGGAAGCTTTTCCCAATCCCTATTAATTCTAGGGACTTCTCTCTGTTGATTATTTCCAATATATCCTGTAAATAGCTTGTTTTTACATAGTTATTTGCATGGTTTCCCCCATTAGGCTGGGAACTCTCTGAGAGCAGAGAATTGTCTTTTTACTTTTTTGTATACCCAGTGTTTAGCTCAGTGCCTAACCACATAAGTAGGTACTTGATAATGTTTATTGATCAACTGACTGGCAGGACTGAGGGAATCTAGTCTGCTTACCTTAAATGTACATCATTATAGTCGCCTCAAGGTCAGCATTAAAAGTAGTATGAATTATATGTTGCAAAAAACGTCACTAAAACTAGTGCCAGAAGGTTAAAAAAAAATGTTTACAGTAACAAACTGAAGCACATTGGAACATAAAGCGCCAGTGAGGAACTGAACTTAACAATGGATAATCCTATAATTATAAATGACAAAATTATTAAGAACTAAAAAAAAAAAACTTACCATGAACCTGATTTGTTAAATGCGACATTAGTCAAAGGTAGTATGTGTGCTCTGAGTACCTTCAATATAAGAAAACATACTTTATTCTACAAAATCAAACTACTAACTAGAAAGTCAACACATTCCTTCAAGTATGACTACTAAATGTAAAATAATAATACCTGAATAAATAAAAAATGAAATAATTGTGATTTTTCTAAGACCAATTAATATATTTTCCAGCTATAATATAAACACTGTAAGTTCATCTGAAAATGACTGTTAGATATTTAAAAAGAAATGTTGGAGTCATCTACAAAGCCTTGCCACCAGAGTGGCTTTACAATTATATGCATAAATATATATGTATGTGTGCATATACCTATATACTTACTACAAATACACATACATATAATATATACATATTACTAGACCAAGAGTAGTAAGGTGGCCTTAAAGTGATCCTATCCTCCAATTTTAAACATGAGGAAACTAAGGTTTAAGAGAGGCTTTTTAGATAATGAGAAGTATAATGATAAAGTGGAAAAATCAATGGACTTGAAGTCAAGATGGACCTAGGTTCAGATTCTTCCTCAAATACTCACTAATGATCATGAGTAAATAAACCCATTAATACACCTGAATCTCAGTTTCCTCATATGTAAAATAGAGATTATAATAATACGTCTAGTCCTTATCTCAAATATTTGTTGGAAGGATGAAATGAGTTCCTCAACATAAGACCTCTTACAAAACTTACATAAATATCTATTATTGTTATTAAGCAGCAGAAATAGAATTAAAACACAGCCTCTGGCTCCACACCTAGTGTGCTTTCCTCAGGGTTACATTTTTATCACCAAATTCCATGACTATGGTTATTCATTATCCAAGAATCAACATCAATTTTAAATTTTGTTTTCTGTTTTCTAGATGTGTCTGTGTGTACATGCTACAAATGAAAGAAAAAAACAACTTCAAGATCATTTCCACTTACAAATCCCACTGGAGAACAAGGACTGGATTTTATTCATCTCTGAATCTCTTATAGCATCTAATAGGGTCTCAATTATTAATATTTGTTTAATTAAGATACAGGACCGAGGGACATGTTCCTAAACTGATATCTGAAGTTGAATGTTGCCACCTGCTGGAAAGATCATGTTAGAACAAGAGGAATGGAAAAAAATATTAACAGTTACGTGCCTTCATAGATCTATTTTTATTCTGCCGATTTAAACTGCTACCTGTATCTGGAAAAGCAAAAAGATTGTTTGTGTATGCTGTACCTGAAAAAACATGTTTAGTGTGTAAACAATATTGTTACAATGAGTGAAATCTATCCCCTCTTTAAAAAAATGTTATATAAATCAATAAACAAGGAAGAAACAAAACCGGGAGTACATTGACTCACATAGTTTTAGGATATGGAGTCTGAAGGCTCTTAGAGAGATCTTAGAGATAATCCAATCCAGTGTCCTAATTTAGGTCAAATCATTTGGCCTAAGTAGGAAGTAGCAGTTACAATTTGAGCTACAAGTCCTAAGGACTCTGATGGAAAATCTTGTGCTCCTTCCAGTAGACCACACACACACCCCCAAATCTCTTTTCTACTTGCATGTTGTTATAATTGTGTGCAATTATCATTATATTTAGGATCATCATATTTAGAGCTAACCCACCAATTTTAGAGATAAAGAAAATGAGTCCCAAAAAGAGTAAATGACTTGCCCAAGGTCACACATCTAGGAAGCAGCAAAACTTGACTCTGTCCTCAGTCTATTGTGTTCTTTCTTCTATCTATCATATCCACTATATGTAGCCTAGTAGATCCATATATTATACATTATATATTTTTTAATCCCCATGGAAGATGGGGAAGGCAAGGAAGAAGACTGGGGAGAAAGAATAAAATGGTTGTGGGGATGGGGAAGAAGAAAAAAAAATGACATTTAAGTCTTACAGATACAGTATAGATATTTATTTTTTACAAGAATTCACTATAAAATGGCATTTATTAATTTAATCATTTTCAAAGCTAGAAAAAAATGAACATTAAAATTTCATTAAAAACATATTTGTCATTATAGGCAAATACTATCTGGAGATAATACAGATAGTATGGAAGCAGAAAACATGAAATTTTAGTGAATTAAGAATATTTATTCCAATATGTTACAAAAATTTAACTTCTAAATAGAATTGGAAAACCTTTGCCCTGGCTCTCTCCCCACCTGGCACACCTTTCACCTCTGCCACCTGACTTCTCTGGCTTCATTCAAGACCCTCTCCTCTGCAAAAGGCCTTTCTCAGCCACGCCTCTCCCTTTCTTATTGCTCCCCCCTCCTTGTAGGGGCCTTATATTACCTCTGAGATAGCTAGGTGGTGCAGTGAGTAGAACTTTAGTCCTTCATCTTTAAGTGTCTGACTTTCAGAGGTACCTCGATGAGATCTAATAACTCCTATTTGTTTTAACTTTCAAGACATAAGTAATGGTGCCTGTCCATGGAACACAGTGAACTTTAATAAAAACTAAACATCTCACATATCATAATGTTCACTTAGATGTTAATACTTATCCATTTTGAGCTAGTTAACACATGTGTGTTAAATTTTTACATGAGTATTTGCAGGCGACTGGATATTCATATTTTTGCATGTAAATAGCAAGTACTCTAAACTTTCTAAAATGTTAACTCTCTATTTCTGCACAACTGCATTACAACTTTAGCTTCTTCATATTTAAATGGCGATAATAATATTTGCACCATCTACCTCTTTAGGTCTTTGAAATAAAATGTTTCTAATTGGTTTGAGCCACTATTATAAAAATGACATATTGATATTATTATTAATAGTAATAGAAATTATAATAAAACTGTTCATATTTAAATCAACAGAATAGGAAATATGTAATGTATTCATAGAAAAGTTAAAAGGATATTTCATTTATTCTTGCTGTGACAATAAATGTTTTTTTTTTTTTAATGTCAGCTCTTTCAGTATCCTGATTCAGTCTATGTGCAAGCCCTACGGAATACAAAACTGCTGCTGTATTATAATCATGTTCAATTACTGTGACTATCATTTTTATTTGCTTTGCACCTAGTAAGCGCACATTAAGGACTTGTTGAATTGAACTGCATTATTAGAACACTTGTTAGCAGCAGGATGCCAAGGAAGGCGAGGCGACATCTAGGGTGCAGGGGACAAAAGTGAAGCAAAACCAAGAAAGGGCAGTTGAATAGAGAAAACAGAAATGGGAATGAATAGACAAGGAAACCTGAAAGTGACTTCGAGGGAGGCAGGGAAAAACTATTGTGACATTGTATGTATTGAAATGATATTATTTAAATGTTAAGTGACTTAGAGCAAATTTGGCTGCATTGATGTCTGATGTTCACTTTATAAATAAAGATTTTAAAGGAAAAAAATTAAAAGTTCATTAATGCTCAGTCTCAAACAGTACAGGTATGTATGGATGGTTATAGATATAAGGAAAGGGATTGCTCTTGTTATATAAATATTTCTGGTCTACCTTTAGTCTAATAGACAGCAAACAATAAACAGCAACCCTTTGAAAAGCAGCTACTCAAGGCATAGACTTCAAAGATACTCAGAGGGAATGAGACATTGATTTTGACAGCAATATCTGAATACACACATTGTAATGTGCCATCAATTAGAATCATGCGTTCACTCATTCACATAATTTTAAAAAGAAAAAAAAGGATATTAAATATTTTAAGTCAGTATTATTGTTATTTATGGAATGATAAGTTTGCTAAAATCTAATATGATAATTTCCTAAATTTGATTCAAATGATAAAAACTTGCTACACTCTGAAGAGCTCTTTATTGTATTTTGATAAAGGGTAGAAGAAAGTGGAAGAAGTGGAACAACATCAACGAATATAAACTGAAGATGAAATTCATCTTTGTTTCATTCATCAAAAAATGGTTCATTTCAACTGAAAACTAAATAGTACATCCACAGTCAAAATCTCATCAAAGATATTGAAAGTATTTTAAAATATTTATTACCTTAAAAAGATAGAATTTGTGATCACCCTGTTGTCCAAGTTTATCTTGTAATTTCAATATTAGGTGTTTGACCTGATCTGTTCGTGAAGCTGTGATGAGAGGCTCTGCTTTCTGGATCTCTTCTACCAAGGCACTTACATCTGTACTGTAGCACATAAGAAAATATTGATTATTCTATATGAAAACAGTATCATATATGCATCAAGTAAATACAAAACTAAATGCAAAATTTTGACAAAATGAGAATACAATCATCTTGGAAGGCAGAGATTCTAAAAGAAATCTGTCAGTAACAAATTGTATTATTCTTCCTATAATTATCTCTGTCATGTTAATAACACAAGTAATATGAAGTGATGACACTGAAAAAACACCCCATTGGTGTAGAGTGAGCTTATTTTCAGTCTTTACTATTGAAGGCAAGCACCTTTAGTTACCTTTTAGCAAAGGTAACTTCTTATTTACCCATATACACACAAGTCATCAGCCTTGTTACATCATTGGTCCTCTTTGAGAATGAAGGACAGACAACAGCAACAATCCATTCTATCTAGTACAAGATTCACCTACAAAGTGCCTAATGTTAAGATAACATACAATGATATCAATTCAGCATAGCATGGTAGATAAAGAGCTGACCTCAAGACCAGGAGGATGCCAGGACCACACCCCACATTTGACACATCCTGACTGAGTGACTGTGATCAAGTTAACTCAGGGCTCTAGACAACTCTATAAGCTTATATAAATGTGAAGAAAAGATACTGACCTGCATTGGTAGAGAAAATTTCCTCCCCAGGGAGTTACCTTTATCAAGGAAATCACTAGTCCTGTCCCTATCCATACAGTGTAAGATCATAGAATTTAGAATTGAGAAGGATCTAAAAAGTGAGTCAGCCCAACCCAACGCCTTCGATTTACAGAAACTCAGGCACAGAAAAGTTAAATTACTTGTACAAGGTTACACAGCTACTAAATAGGAAATTCAGGATCCAAACCCAAGTCTTCTGGTTCTAAATCCAGTATTTGACCTACTACTTCATGTTCCCTCTTACCATCAACACACATCAACCGAACTCTTATGATGTGTAAGGCACAGTATTACTGGGGATAAGAAGAAAAGGCCACTGGAGCAACAAAGAGTAAGTCTACTTCTCTGTTCCAGAAGTCATTTCTCAAATATTTGAGGATAGTTATTATTTTTTTCCATAAGTTTCATATTCTCCAAGTCAAACATTCCCAGCTTCCTCGCATTTTGCTCAATTTGAGATAACTTTCAGATACATCAGAAATCCAGTCACTGTCTTCTGGATATTTTCTGATTTATCAATGTCCTTCTCAAAGAACTGGACACAACATATTTATTACACCAGTCTGATCTGCCCTGTGTACACACTGGGATTCCTTCCCTCCCCCTTAGTATTTGATGAGCTGAAGTGAAGACTTCTGGGCTGAGACTAAACAGACTCTTCCTCTACCTTATGACCTTGAATCACCACCTCTATCTAGGCCTCAGGCAAGGATAAGGAGAGACCAGATGCCTTCTGAAGGGCAGCTAGACAATGCAGTGGATACAGTGTGAGGCCTCTGGCATCAGGAAGACTTATCTTCCTGAGTTCAAATCTGGCTCCAGACACTTACTAGTGGGGTGACCCTGGACAAGTCACTTAATCCTGTTTGCCTCAGTGTCCTCATCTGTAAAATGAGCTAGAAAAGGAAATGGCAAACCACTTCAGTATCTTTGCCAAAAATAACAAACCAACCCTCATGAGAAGTCTGAAACAACTGAGCAAGATGACTTCTAAAGGTTCCTTCCAACTCCAATCACCCAATTTCTGAATATTATACTCATTAATATATTATATATGTATACACACACATATATATACACACACGTGCATATATAAAACACACATATGTTACATATATTAATACTATAATTACATTCATTGGTGATACTATAATAATTGACTAAGCTTACATTGGCTTTTCCCCCCATATTTTTGATTAATATTGAGCTTGTGATCAAGGAAGGGCCCCAAGTCTTTTTCTTGTGAACTACTGTTACACAGGTCTCATCTGTTATGCAGATATGTAACTGATCTATTTAGCTTAAATTTAAATTTCATCTTATCAGTATTGGCCACCATTCTCACTTCCCAAAATGATTTTAGGCCCTGATTTTCTCATTCTCAGTTTAATACACATCCCTTCCCATCCTTTATCTTCGGGGTCACCTACAATTTGACAAATATGCCTTCTAGGCCTATCATCCTGTTCCCTGGAGGCAGCTAGGTATTGCAGTAGATAGAGCCCTGCACCCAGAGTCAGGAACATCTGAATTCAAATCAGGCCTCAGACACTAGGAGTACAACCATGGACAATACTTAACCTCTGTCTGTCTCTGTTTCCTTAACTGTAAAACAGTTGTAATCACAGTGCCTAGCTTGCAGGCTTGTTGTAAGGACAAAATGAGATAGTTTTTGTAAAGTACTTAGCACAGTACCTGGCCCATAGTAGGTTCTATATAAATACTATTCCCTACCCTTCCCCCACTCCCAACCTCAATGACAAAGTTGAATATGATATGCCCAAGGGCAGAGAACCTTGGGACATGTCACTATTCAGTCTGGAGAGAGGGATCATCAGTCAATTAGTCAAAATGCTTTAGATATGGTTTTCCAAATCATCATCATGTAATTTAATCATCCATCACATACAGATAAAATGACTTTGCCAATTTTTTTTTTTACTGAAATCAAGATGTTCCATGTCTTCAGTATTTTTTTACTACCCTCTAACCTTATCCAAAATAAGAGGTTTGTTTAGCATGACACTCTCCAATTACATGTAAAAACAATTTTAACACTCATTTTTTAAAATGTTGAGTTCCAAGTTGCCCCCCACCCCCTTTGAAAAGGCAAGCAATTTAAAATAGATTATATAAGCATGATATTTTTCAATGGTCTTGTTTCCTGGTTATTAGCTCTTTTTCCCCCTTAAGTGCTTACAAATCATCTCTTTAATCTAATTTTGAATTTTGCTCAGGACTAATTTCTAATTTCATGATCATTCTTCTCCTTCACAAAAATGATGAAAACACAATAGGAATTGAGTAGTTCTGTTTTCTCTCTGTCATCTGCTGTTTTGCATCTTCCCCTAGCAGTGGTCTATCTCTGTCTTGGTTTGTTTGAAACTTAGGCTAAAAACACCTCATATATTTGTTGTCTCCCACATCTTTCTAAAATCTCAGCTCATTATGGGCTTTTACCTTTATGCCTTTACACTTTTGTAACATGGATTTGTTCCAAGTTATATTCCTTCAAGTGTGTGTGTTTAATCTGGGCTCAGTAGAGAATTATCTATTATTATATTGTCTATTACCTTCCTTAGCTTCTTCCCCTTCTTATCATCTTTGAGATTATTTGCAACTGTATAGTCAAAATTTCATTCTGTAGAATTTCTCATTGTTTTTAAAATATTCTTTTATTGAGTCAGGGCACAGACACATCCAATCTTTCATTAATTTTTTTGAAATCTGTTTTTATAGTATCTATGGTACCTAAACATTAAAATACAAAGTCTAAGAAAAGACATTTTTCTTCCTTAACTATTATAAACTTTGAGACCTTCTGCAAAGAGTTAAGATGGTGGAGTGAATTTTGATCCTCATATTGAAATGGTTGAGGGATAAGCTGTGATAGGGAGGTTAGAACAAATCAAATTGAGGGAAGGACAATAGGTAAACAGGCCTCTGATCAATTCCCTGTCACACTTCAGATATCAGCTGTGTTAAAGTTCTCAAGTTCTCAAATCCACCCTCAGTTCCCTGTCTTACCACAAACAACCCTGTCAATCTACTTTGCTGAGATTAAAACCATCTACTTTATGCTCCCTTCTCGCCCACTACATTTAAAAACCTCTATATATCTTCACTCATTCTCTTCTTCACTCCAGTTTCAGGGGTTGAGACAGCCCTTCTTGCTTAGTTCTGGGAGAGTTAAGATGGCGGAGTAGAAACAGGACTTCCATGGGGCTCTGGCTCCCACATCCTCCAATCCATGTAAAAGGGGACTCTAAACAAACTTTGGAGCTACAGAACCCACAAAATGACACAGAGAAGCTAACCTCCCACTGAGGACAGCCTGGCAGCCCAGCAGGGAGTGGCCAGCACAGTGCTCTGGAAGCCAATCCTAGCCCCAAACAAGCCAGAGGTTTTAGCCCCAGGGCAGCCTGACAAGCAGCCTGCCGGAGGGACTTCAGATCACCAGCAGCTGTGGAATTTTCCAGAATTATCAACCCATAGATACTAAGGACAAAGTGAGCTCAGTGCAGTGTGGATTTTGGGATCCAGGAATTTGGGAGTGTTGTAGGCCTTTATACCCTGGAGGTAGAAGCCACTGAGGTGCTGCCACCATGCAGCCACAGTCATGTGGCAGCTTCAGTTCCTGGTCTGCAAACTGTAGGGGGACCAGGCGACCAGTCTCAGGGGTAATTGCTCTTGTTGTAACCTGCTTGGATCTGGATTGCAGTCTGGGGTGGAGGTCCTGGGGTGTGTGACCAGCTTGCCAGAGCGTGTGGTCAGAGAGAGCACCCAACTAATACCTCTGGCAGCTGAGAAAACCCCAGTGTTTAGGATAGAAGCTCCCCTGTCTGGTGGCAGAGTCTTACTGTAGCAAAAAGCTCAGCGGTTAAGTGACTGAGTGGCAACATGAGTAGGCAAAGGAAGCAAAACAGAGTACCCCAACTTTACATTCCTACTTTGGCGACAAAAAGGATCAAAGCATGGAACAGGAGGAAGACAAGGAAGTCAGATATCCTGCACCAAGAGCTTCAAATTAAAATACAACTGATTGCAGGCCATAGAAGACCTTAAGAAGCAGATAAGAGAAGTGGACGAAAAATTGGGAAGAGAAATGAGAACGATGCAAGAAAATTATGAAAGGAGAGTCAACAGCCTGACTGAGGAAAACAACACCTTAAAAAACAGACTAACTCAAAAGGCAAAAGAGGCTCAAAAAGGCATGAGGAGAAGAATGCCTTAAAAAGCCAAATTTTCCAGATGGAAAAAGAATCTCAAAAGCTCACTGAAGAGAATCATTCCTTCAGAATTAGACTGGAGCAGATGGAAGCTAATGATTTTGTGAGAAATCAAGATGCTGTTAAGCATATCCAAACAAATGAAAGAATAGAAGGCAATGTGAAATACTCCATGGGAAAACCACTGACCTGGAAAATAGATCTAGGACAGATAATTGAAAAACTATTAGACTAACTGAAAGGATCCTTCAAGAAATCATCCTTCAAGAAATTCTCAAGGAAAATTGCCTTGATGTTTTAGAACCAGAGGGCAAAATAGAGGTTGAAAGAATCCAACAGTCACGTCCCGAAAAAGATCCCAAAAAGAAAACTCCTAGGAATATTTTAGCCAGGTTCCAGAATTCCCAGATCAAGGAGAAAATATTACAAGCAGCCAAGAAGAAACAATTCAAATATTGTGGAATCATAATCAGGATAACACAGGATCTGGCAGCTTCTACACTGAGAGATTGAAGGGCCTGGAATATGATATTCCAGAGGGCAAAGGAGCTGGGATTAAAACCAAGAATCCCCTACCCAGCAAAACTGAGTATCATGTTTCAGGGGAAAATATGGTCATTCAGTGGAATAGAGGACTTTCAAAAAAACCAGAGTTAAATAGAAAATTTCACATTCAGATACAAGAAGCAAGAGAAGCATGAAAAGAAATCATAAGGAATTTATTAAAGTTGAACTATTTACATTACTACATGGAAAAACGATCATTGTAACTTATGAAACTTTTTGCAGTGTGAGAATAACTGAAGGGAATAGAAATGTATATATATATATATATATATATATATATATATATATATATATATATATATATATGCACATACATATATATGGCTATATGGGTATATAGGCATATAAATACATATGTGAATGAATGTAGATATGTGTACAGGTAGACATAGATAAGAGGGCACAGGACCAGTTTAATGGGAAGGTATTATACTTAAAAGGTGAAATTAAGAGGTGAGAGAGGAATACAATGACAGGAGATGGGGAGAGACAGATTGGGGTAAACTATCCCATATAGAAGAGGTAAGGGAAAATGGTTACAATGGAGGGGAAGAACAGGAAGGCAAAAGGGAATGGGTCAACCTTATTCTCATTGAATTTGGCCTATGGAGAGAATGACATATACACTAAATAGGGTATCTCACCCTACAGGAGAGTAAGGGGGAAGGGGATGAGAGGGGGGATGATGGAAGGGAGGGCAGGCTGGGGGAGAGGGAAGTTGGAAGCACCCACTTTTGAATAGGGACAGGATCAAAGTAGAGAATAGAACAAGTGGGAGGTGGGATAGGAGGGAGGAAAATATAGTCAGTCTTTTACAATATATCTACTATGGAAATGTTTTGCATAGCTACACATGTACAACCTATATTGAATTGCTTATCTTCGGTGACAAGGGAGGAAGGAAATGAATCTGGAATTCAAAGTTTTAAAATCAAATGTTTAAATATATACATACAGACACATACACACACTATTTTTAATATTATTTTACATGTAACTGGGAAATAAGATATACAGGCAATGGGGCATAGAGATCTACCATCCTCTACTGGAAAGTTGGGGGGGGGGGTATGGGTGAAGATATGGGAGAGAGCAGATTGGAGGAGGGGATATCCAGTGGGATTGCTATTTTGGGGTGGTGGGTAGGGAAAAAATGGGGAGAAAACTTTAACTCAAAATCTTGTGGAAATGAAGGATGTAAACTAGAATTTAATAAAGCATTTGATTAAAAAATAAAATTAAAAATAGCCCTTCTTTTAGCTAAGGCTAGTCCTTTCACTTGTGCCCCAACTTGTTCCTATCTCCTCTTTCCTCCTTCAGGGCCTTACTATATAATTGGTCCCTTCTCATCTGATTACAAATTTACAAACTTGTTCAGTTCTCCCACTAAAAGAAACAAATCTTCCCTTTAAATGACCATCTCCTCAAACTATCATTCTACACCATTTCCCATTTCCCTGAGAAACTCCCACAAATACTGGTCTATACTTGTTGCCTCACTTTCCTCACTATCCATTCATGGCTCAACTCTTTGCAATCCGGATGGCCCTTGTTGCCCAAGCCCTGCCTTCTGGACTTGAAAAAAACTTTCCTCAATGCATAGGACTTGCCTCCTCTCCCTGGAACATTCAACCCTCCCTGTGATACTCAACCAGGATCATGCCTCAGCAAACCTGCCCTCTTCTCCCATTGGTGAGCTCCTGGGGCCTCCATTTTGTGTAGGGGCCCAAGCTAGCCTTCATGGTCCTGCTCCTGATTTTCTGTATAGGGATTTCATCTACTTTCACAGGTCTAATTAAAATCTCTATACAACTGCTTCCAAATATATATATATATATATAGTCCTTAGCTCTCTCCTGAACTCTAGAACTGCACCTTCGACCACATGGTGGACACTTCTATCTGGGGAGAGTATACAGAAACCTTAAACTCCATAGTCTTTCCTCAACCTGACACTCCTTCCAGCTTCCCTATCTCTACTGATGGTACCACGATTCTATAGGGCAGTCAGGCTGAAAACCTCAGATCCATCTTCCTTCTCCTCCTGTACATTTCAAATGAGTTACTAAATCCTGGTGATTCAACCTCACTTCTCACATCCCACCCATTCTCTATTTGTGCTGCTGACACCCTAGCTCAGGCCTTCATCACTGATTTTATACTAGCTTCCTCAATGGTCTAATCCCTTGAGTCTCATGCCATGCTACCAACTCTTCACATGGCTACCAAAATAACATAAGGTTCCTGTGAATAAGAATTTCACTCTTTATATTTGTAACCCTAACATCTAACACAGTTCCTGGTGTATCCCTAATGCTCAATAAAATGCTCTATTATTGATTGCTTGATTCCTATAAAACCACATCTGGCCATGTCTCTTGTCCACTCAAAATTCTCCAGTGTATCTTTAATGGCTTCAGGATTTAATTAAATCCAACAGACATTTATTAATTACCAACTACACAAGGCACCAAAATTCTCTCTCCTCTAACAGAGTTTACATTCCAGATTTATGTGGGAGACTAAAGACAAAATTAGTATAGAAAAAGTAGCCAAAATTTACATACAAAGGTACCCCAAAGACCTCAGTCAAGCACTGAGAATAACTCAGTTTACAATAACTCAATAGCACTAATGGTGAGGAAGATCCTGAAAGTCCTCCTGTAGGATTTGGCCCTTGCACTGAGCCTTGAAATTAAGGACTCTGTGCTATTAAAAAAAATGTGGGCTTAAGTGTCTAGACTAGGGAAATGCCTACTGAAATGTAAGTTAAGAGTCAGAGGAACAGATCTGAGAAATACTATAAGGGACCTTCAGGAAAACGGAATGAATTCTAAATATAATAGAATGACCAAGAGATGCAAAGGAAGGCCTCCTGTCCTTTGGGCAGATCCTCTATGGGGGATTAAAAAAAAAAAGACACAAGCAGGAATAGGACAGGATGGTAAGGCATGTGTGGGCTGTAGTATGCACTGGTATAGGGAGGATCCTCATCAGTGGGAAGAGAGATAGACTAAAATATAAACATGCGGCCCAGTGAGCATGCCATAACAGAAAACTAAGAAAAATGTTAATGAGTTATTAAGTATGTTATTATTAAAGGCATAATTATCTATCCATAGTGGGGTTTTTTTCCCCTATTCTCCTTTCTGCTACCTGCCCAGCTAGTATTTCCCATTGATCATTAGCAAGACTAAAACTCTGACCTCATCCCTAAGTCAATGCTAATGAAATATGACAGAAGAACAATCACGTACAATTCAGACTTTATCCTGTCTACTCATCCTTCAATTTTCCCTATAAGTTCTGCCAGTCAGCCAGTGGTATGCTGGTGCTGAGTAGGAGTTTCTAGTAAATCCTTTGTACTCCAGGGGATTCCAGAAATAGGGAGGAGCTTAGAGTGAGTGCCTTTCTCTGAACTGAGAGTCAAGCACTGGAGAATGACTCTCAATTCAACTCACTTCAGCTGGCACCCCAACTATATGATGATTTGATATGATGAGAAGAGGCGCTATGAAGAGGATGATATCATTATCTACGGGGTAGACTTGCTCCATGTATACTCATAGTGCAGCCCCAAAAGGAGATATGGCCAGAGAAATAATCTTCAGCATAATTATGAAGATTTCCTAGTTCAACAGCCAAGTTTAAGCCCTCTTTGGACAATTCTAAGAAGATAATATGTGCTAGTAATAAAGATGTTTGTCAGTCTCTTCTTTACCCCAATGTTGAACATGGAAAGATCAATATTTTAGAAATAGCCTTTCCCATGCTTTCCCATGATTCTTGGAAGTGACCTCTGACCCACCCCAGATGTAGAGCTTGTGTCTACAAAGCTTTTGTGAAATAGCAGCCACAGGAAGTGGAGAAGGGGGCGTAACCTAGTGTTACTCTACAGAGCTTAAAGAAAATGTGGGTGAGCAGTCATTTCTTTGATAGATCCTACTCCTCCTGGTGTTCTTGTCTTACTGTATGGAGGTGTGACTATAAACTAATGAAACATACTCTCATGTCTGTAGTGTGGAATATGAAGGTGTAAACATTTATATTTAATTCCACTATGTCTCTCACCTAAGGTTCATTGATCACTGGAACATTAAATCTCCATTTTATGCCAGATTTTTCCTGGAGATCACACCTCAGGCAAGCTTGCCTCCAAGTAACATGGTTACTCTGAGTTATATGGGACTCATGGTTTTTCCTAGGAAGCACATCAAGGTATATGGACCCAATTTATGTCTCCTTATGATGCTGTTAATGGCCTGGAAGCCCTATTTGCACATTATGTTGACTTTGAAAGGACTCTAGAGTTCAGCTGGTACAAGCCCATTATTTTATAGTGATGAAACTGAAATCCAAAGAAGCTCTAACTTGGTCAAGATCATACAGCTAAAGGAGCAACCCCCAGTTTCTGAAATCCCAGGACCATGCTCTTCCTACATTTTGACTAGAAAGTCATGCAGAAAAGTCAGAGTTTTGTTTTAGGGTTTGTTTGTTTGTTTTTTGATTACTTGTAGCCCGTAAGAGATTGAACAGAAATGAAAATATCAAGGCATAGACACAAACAGTGCCCCTTCTATTATTCCTTAAATAAGCCCCACACATATCAAAGGAGGAAAAGAGAGCATAATATCCCCATTAAGATTTTATTTAAAGTTTAGTCTTTATGCCCATGGAGCACCCAAAGTCTGACTATTAACTAAAATAATCAACAAGTAGGAATTTGGGTGGGGGGAATATTACATGAACTTACAATCCATCATATTAATTAGATCACTTACTTGGGACTGAGATCCAGTAAGTCAATGGATCTGGTCTTTAGTTCTCCACCTTTTTCATATTCCAGAATGATACCTGTAAAAATAAATAATCACAAGTTAGAATATGGCTGATTTGGCAGTAGATACAGTCTTTGACTTAGAGTCAGTAAAAGACCTGAGTTCAAATCCTGCCTCAGACACTTGTTATCTGTTGTGACCCTGAGCTAATCGCCTAACCCCTTTCTGCCTCAATTTCCTCATCTGAAAAATAATAATAATAATAGCTACATCGTAGGGATGACATGAGGACCAAATGAAATAACACAATAAAGTACTTTGTAAACCTTGAAGCACTTTGTAAATGCTAACTATTATTATTATTATTACACATTTTCATTACTAATTACTCGTATTTCAAAATGGAAGTCCGTGCTAGTCAACCCTTCGAGAACCCAGGGTGACCATGATGGGAAAAAATACTAAACTAGATCAAGTCAACACAGAAGGTCATATTAGAAATGATACCTTTTTAAAGTATCAAGGGATCCATTTTTAAGGAAGATACAAAATGTGTGGGGAAAAAAAAATCTTAGGCCTTATTATTACCCTGACACCCCCCTCCCAAAATAAAATGACTGAGAGAATATCTACAAGCACTAATCCTTCTTCCTACTGTAACTTTTCTTTATTCTTTTTTTTTTTTTTTTGCTTTTTGGAGGGCAATTGGGGTTAAGTAACTTGCCCAAGGTCACACAGCTAGGTTTTTGTTTGTGTGTGTTAAGTGTCTGAGGCCGGATCCGAACTCAGGTCCTTCTGACTCCAGGGCTGGTACTCTACTCACTGCACCACCTAGCCGCCCCTGTAACTTTTCTTTAAAAAAACTTTTTCTGATGATAATCTGTAAATTATCACATTTTCATTTAAGTTACAGGAAGTCTGTGATCAATTGGTTCATCATTACTACCATCTTACCTTGGGACTTGCATCCTTAGCACCCTAATTTTGGAATGAAAAGACAGAAGCAATAAAGAGTGTGCTAAAGACATATAGGACTAAATATGGGCTGGTCACATGCTGGCAATGAGAAAAATCAATGAACAGCCCACAGATATATTGGTATTTTTCTGAGGATATCAGGAGGACCTGAAAAGGGCCATCAGTGAATCTCGCCATGGAAAACTCAAAAGCAGACACAGTGAAGAGTCACACATAGGAATGTGTGGGCAGGGAAGGGCTATAATCTCTGTCACCAGAGAATGAGATCACAGATCCACTTGGGAATTTGAGCACTGATGTACACTTTTATAGGAACACTAACAGGAACACACCTAGAGGAAGGTGACTGGAGGGTGAGGGCACTGGAAACCCAACATCTGAAGGAACTTTGAATGTGTAGCCCAGAGTGATGGACACTTAGGGGTCACTTAGGGATTACTTTTATACTTTGAAAATATCACTAAAGGTGAAAATCAGTGGTAGGAAGATATATATTTGTGATCCAAACAAAACAGGGAATTCCAATTCACAGTTCCTATTCAGTGATGACATAAAACCCTCCAGGATATTACAAAATCTGCTCAGTCAAATCGATAGTAGTTTGGAAAGTATTGGCCTATCTAAAACGGCAAAAGAAAATGGATGAAAAACACATATTACCTTAAATATGACATCATGGATGGGTAGTGTTTTACAAATGTTATCACATTCCATTATCACAACATGGGACATGGGTGATATTATCTTTCCCATTTTACAGATGAGGTGACTTCCCCAGGGTAACATCAGTAGTAAGTTTCTGAGACTTGTCTGAGGTCATAGAACTAGTAAGTGTCTAAGGCTAGATTTGAAATTAATTCTCCCTAATTCTGTCTTCTACGTATGCTCTCTTTATTGCACCTATCTCTACTATCAGCAACATTTTTTTATCCCAAGTTAATTCTCTTTTACCAATACCCTTTTGGAGCATTTCATACCCCCATATTCATTATTCATTCACTAATTGATTTGTCCTTCTATAAGCATTTATTGAGTACTTATATGCACAATGGATACTGTAAAAGGAAATAATAATAATAATAAAAAAGAAATAGATCCTACCTAAAAATAAGTTTTGCCTGGAATAGTATAAAAAGGAGGGAAGTTAAAGTCAGTAGCCTTGGGCTTAACTCCTTAGCTCTGTCATAAATCAGCTATGTGACCTTGGGTAAGTCATCTGAGTCCCAGTTTGGTCACCTGTGAAATGGGGATTATAATATTTGTACTACTGACTTTGTAGTTTTGTGACGAAGATGATGCTTCATAAATCTTAAAATACTGTATAAACAGGAGTCATTTTATTATTATTAATTATAATAATGATGATATTATAACCTATCTCACAGTTTTGTTGTGAGAATAAAATGACATGGCCATTTGAAAATGCTTTTAAATTGGAAGGTATTGTATCTAATTCAATCCAATTTAACAAAAAAAAAATGTATGTGTGTATTATGTCTATGTGTATACACACATATATGGATATTTTGTATACATATACATTATTGCTATTATTGTCACTATTAGTAGACAGAGAATTAAATGTTCAGTCATCAAAAACAACACAAGAGACAAATAAGAGAAAGCTTGAGAGCTAAAATAATAAGACTTAGAGTAAATGTTCTTTGTTAAAATGAAGAGATAGGAGTAGGGAATGAATAATTCAAGGATGACTGTTCCTGTACTTCTAAACTATTATTTAAACAACTTGTTCCCCAAGAGTATCTTTTGAAACAGACTAAAATTTTACTGTAAGTTTTTTTTAGTTTAATGAAGAAATTCATTACTAAGGATTTAACTCCTGAAATACTCAAAGTACTTCCTACTGAAAAGTACTTCCATTTCCATAATATGGACCCATAATCTTATTACAAAAATTTTAATTTACTATTATATATAACCATGTTTATTAATAAGGTTATAGTGTGGCCAAAAATTTTTTTAAAAAGCAAAAACTTTTAACAGTGGTTACTAAATTGTTATAGGTGTAGAGACTTCAAAAAAAAACCCTACAAATTAGTTTAGATTTACATTTTAAAGTGCATTTAATTCTAAAGTTAGATTTAGAGTATAAGTTTGTAATTTAGAATACAAGTACAAGTTTATCTCCTATGAAAAAAATTTTACTCAAAAACTTATACAAAAATTCTCTCTTGGATACAGGTGATTTGCATGTAAGTCATAAAATATGGGTATTTGCTTCTGACATTAAAAACAGAGATAAAAACTTACTTATCTGATACAATAGACATGAAAACAACCACTGCTACATCCTGAATACTAAAAATAGTCATGCCCTAATAAAAATCATGCAGCAAGAAGCCTGAAAAAATATTTCATAGTATTTCTTTCCCTCTGGATTTTATTTTTTTTTAAAGCAATTGGGGTTAAGTAACTTGCTCAAGGTTACACGGCCAGTCATTATTTGTGTGTGGGTGCTCATTTTCTGAGGCCCGTTTCGATCCCGGGTCATCCCAGTTCCGAGGATGGCACTCTTACTCACTGTGCCACCTAGCCGCCCCATTTCCTCTGGGTTTTTTGTTTGTTTGTTTTGGGGTTTTTTTTTTCCTTTTGGAGGGCAGTTGGGGTTAAGTAATTTGCCCGAGGTTACACGGCTAGGTTTTTGTTTGTGTGTGTTAAGCGTCTGAGGCCGGATCCAAACTCAGGTCCTTCAGACTCCAGGGCCGGTGCTCTACTCACTGCGCCACCTCGCCCCACCCCCTCTGGTTTTTACAAGGGAATCTGTTTGTAAGGAAGAAATTAAGGTCCCTTGCTCAGTATGTTTACTGCACACCAGTACTACTCATTCTCAAAGTCTAATGGAGAAGTAGAGGGATCAGTAAAAATGAGCAAACAGATGGAGAGGTTAATGGAGAATGGGAAAATTCTATTTGTGAATGTCAGTGGTACCAATAAAATTTTACATCCAAATGAAAATGTTCAAGTCCCAATGACTTCAAAAATGTTTTTATGTATACAAACTATAAAGTTATGAAAGTGATGGTTTCATTCTTTATATGCATTGTTCATTTAGATTTTGTTTCTCTTTTCTGCCTTCTGCCTCTAAAGTATGGATTTTCCTCAAGGTTAAGGTTGTTTTTCATTCTCTAGAAACTCTCAAGAATACAACTCTCACAGACTGAACTATCATCTCTATTTGAAAGACTCTCAAATTACATCTCTAGTCCTGCCCAAACTTTTGAACTCTGATCTATATTTCTGAATATGTCACCACAGATTCAGCGTCTAGAGTGGAATTCATCATTTTACTACCACTACCATCCCCACCATCTTGCTCTCTTGACTTTTCTAATTGTTGTTAATAATTTCCTTATTTTTCCAGTCATGAAGCCTCAAAACTTGGGAATCATCTTTGATTACTCCTAACTCCTCCCCCTTAGCTACTGTAGCTGAATATAGACCAAATTCTATGAATTCTTCCCTCAAAATGTCTCTAAGACATTGGTCCATGGGTCCATCAACTCCCAAGGAGTCTGTGGACAAATTTCAGGGGTCAGTAAATGTGGATGGGGAAAAAACTACATCTTTATTCCAATTGGTTTCCTTTTTAATTCATCAATATTTTATTTTTGTGCATTTAAAATCACTGCCCTGATCCATAGGTTCCACCAGACTGCCAAAGGGGTCTATAACATAAAAATGGTGAAAAATTCTTCTTTAGGATCTAGCCCTTGCAATTTCCACTACCCAAGTTACGGCCTTTGTCACTCCACATTTAAACCACTACAGCAGCCTCTAGAATGGTCCCTTCACACCAATTGTTCCAAAATACTCACATCCTAAAAACAAACCATGATATGTAACAAATCATTGGACTTTAGAGTCAAAGGGAACCCTCCGAGAAAATCTAGCTCAGCTCCCTTTATTTTATAGATTAGAAGATTCAGGTCAAGTGAATTGATCGATATCATACAGAGTTCCAAGACTACTCTATAAAATCCATTTGCCTGACATTCAAGGCCTTCTACAACCTGCCTTCAAACTAACTTCCTACCCTCATTTCTCAGTCTTCATTGTGTCTCCTCCAATCAGAATGGTCTACTCACTGTTCTATCAGCTAGATCTCAGAAGACATTGATAATAAAAGCAGAATGTCCATTGATTTATCCTACCTTTGTTCATACCATTCTTCATACTTGGAATGGTTTCCCTTCCCACCTCACTAAATACTCATTCTTCAAGTCCCATGTCATTGGCAAAGCCTTCTCAGGGCAATTCAACCTACACAGATCTCACCCTTCTCTGAGATCACAGCACTTGTTTTCTCTATCACTCATTTGGCAATTAATTAATTAATCAAGTCCTGTCTGGTGACATAGTGTGTATTATTGTTTCAGGCATCATTTACACCTTGTGTTCCTAAAACTTTTCTTGTAAGCACTGAACCTAAGAGTTGTGCCATAGCTTCTGCCTCACCATCTGTATGACTTTGGCATTTAATCACTCTGGGATTCAGTTTCACAACCTGTACTGTTCAATTCAAGTAAATCACACTTATTGAAACTAGATTTAATAAACCTGCAGGAAGTTCTAGAAAGTTCCTTCAAATTCTAAAAGTCTGTTATTTTCTGTGTATATGTCTTCTCTCCCTTGTTAGCTTGTAGTCTTATTAAAGATATCCTTTTTTTTCCCTATAAAACCCAATACTGTGTTTCATACATAAATAGGTACTGAAGACATGTTTGCTGATTGATTACATTTAGATCCCACCAAAATAAAGCAGCAGGGATTTATTAAGTGCCTACCAAGGAAGACACTGTGCCTTGAATGCATTCATTAATTTGTTTATGTATATACATATATGTATACATGTATGCATAGATGTCTATATGTGGGTTTATGTATGTCCAACTTCACCCTATAGTATGGATGGACAACAATCATACTTCATTGGCCTGTTTGTTTGGTTTTTTTCTGCGTGAAAATAGTAACACAAAACTCTCAAGTATATCCTTAAGACATCAGGAGAAAAGAAGGAGACCACCGTATTGGGTGGAACTCTTGATGAAATTATAGGAGGTCACAGACAAATGAAGCCTAGGCATAATGGCTTGCAATCTGCTTCATTGGAAGGAATACCCACATGGAATGTCACAGACATATTTACATATATACATATACACATACACACACATATATATTTTTATGTATATATTGATGAGTGGGTGGATGGGTAAGTAATTAGGCAGCATGGAAGTGACTAGAGACATGGGTCTTGAGACACAGGAAAACCAAGATTCAAGTCCCTCCTTTGGCATTGGCTACATGACCCTGGTGGGGTTGTTTAACCTCTCTGTTCCCTAGGCACTTTGCTAAGACTAAGCTGCAGAGCAGGGACTAGTCCACATTGATAGAGGAAAAGTTTCCTAGTAGACAGAGAATTTCCTGATCAAGCATTCCCTATAGCAAAGATGTGGTCCCAAAATATATGTATGCCATTATTTTTTCATTATACTTGACAAACACTGGACTAGGGAATCTAGTCTGATTTAAACAAGAATATATGCCAACCCTTTACTCAAACTTCATACTTCATCGGCTCTCAGTGCTGGAGCTGGAGAGACCTCAGCATCCATCTAGTCAACGTCGTCCTTTTACAGATAAGGACCTGGAAGTCTAGGGAGTAAAAACGGTTTGCCCCACAGTCATAAATAAGTGTCAGAAGTAGGATTTGAATCCAGACCCTCTAAACTCCAAAGTTAGTATTCTTTCCATGACTCTTTGCATCAACCCCCCCCCCCATAACCTAAATGCCTTCTTTCAGCTCATCCAACAAACAAGATGTGTTATACACTAATTTTTTCTTGTAATCCCATCTATTCTGTGGTCCTGGTTTCATCATTTGAAAATAAGGAGACTGGAGGAAACTTCAATTTCCCTCCCAGTTCTAAATGGCACCATTGTATGAACCCCCATTTCTGAGACTTGGGTGATCCTGTCTCTTGGAAGGGAGGAAGAGTGACTGGGCAGGAGAACCACCTTAAGACGAGACAGTACAGCCCTTTCACTCCCTAGCCCAAAGAGTGAATTGGGCACCTTTAGTATTGTGTAGAATAAAAAGGCTACCATCTCCCTAGCTTTTTCTCAGTTTGTCAGCTCCTTCACCTCCTCATCAAAGTAAAGAGCTCTGGACTTGAAATCAGGAAGATCTGAGTTTAAATTCTGCCACTGACACTCACTGGCTCTGTCAGTGAATCCATCAGGGACTATTTAAGTGCTTACCATGCCCCTTGCCAACGGAAGTTGATACAAAGAAAAGTTAAAGCAGGGTACCTACCTTCAAAGAGTTCTCATTCTAAGGATGAAGAAAACATGTAAATAATGGTGTATATACAAGATATATTTAATATAAACTGAAGGTAATTACAGAAAGAAGATTCTTGAGAGGAGGAGGAGGAGGAGGAGGAGGAGGAGGAAGAGGAGAAGGAGGAAGAGGAGGAGGAGGAGGAGAGTGGGAAAAGCCTCCTGCCAAGATAGGATTAACCTGAATCTTGAAGGAAATCAGGAATTGGGGGTGAGGAGGGAGAACATTCCAGGCACCAGGGATAACAAGTCAAAACAACAAGAACAAAAAACTTGGAGATGGGAGTATGTGGCGTTCAAGAAACTACAAATAGATGAACTTTGTTGGGTCATTGAGTATTGCAGAGCGAAGTATAAGAAGACTGGAAAAAAGGATGGAGTCAGATTGTGAAGGGCTTTTTATATTTGATTCTGGAGGTAATAGGGACCATGAGATTACTGAGGGTGTGGGGAGGGGGAAGTTGACATAATCAGACCTTCTTTTTAGAAAGAGAGCTTTGGCACCCAAGCGGAGGCGGATTGGAGTCGGGGAAGAGACGCTTGAGTCAGGAAGCCGCTGAGTACATCTCAGCCTCAGTTTCCTAATCCATAAAATAAGGAGGTTGAACCCAATTACCTCCAAGGTCCCTTCCAGCTCCAAACCTATGAGTTTAAGTCCCTTGATTTCTCTGGGACTCAGTTTCCTAGC
The DNA here is from genome assembly GCA_011680675.1 of Gymnobelideus leadbeateri. Lineage (NCBI taxonomy): Eukaryota > Metazoa > Chordata > Mammalia > Diprotodontia > Petauridae > Gymnobelideus > Gymnobelideus leadbeateri. The sequence continues at coordinate 266,030 of WOXC01012247.1, forward strand.
CTAAAAAAAAGTTTGGAGGGGGGAAATGGGGAGGCTTGTGCTTTCCTGCTTCCAGTCCCTGGTCAGGAGCTCCGCAGTTGGGAGGGATGCCCCCTCCCCAAATGCTGCCTCCCCTCCACCCCCAACCCTATCCCGCCTCCCAACCCTCTAGGGACTCGACTTTGTCCTCTAACTCCGGGCCGGGGCCCCTCCAGGAAGATTCCCCTGACAGGTAAGACCCGGGCTAGGGTGATGAGACTGAAAGACGGCAGGTACCTGGTGGATAATATCGGAGCAGGAGCCTTTTAAGCTTCATTCTCTCTCTCACCGAGCACTGGCCAGAGGCCTCCATCGCCTTGGCAACCGCCTAACAGAAGCTCCCCGGCAGGTCAACGCTCGCGCATGCGCTCACAGGGGCGCCCCCTGACTGCTCCTGGGGTCTAGGGCACCTGAGCCCGGATTCCCTTAATGAGGCCAGTGGAGGGCTCTCGAGTCCGCCCAGAGCAGGAGCAAGCGGAGGGCTCGTCACCTTCTTTTGGGTCCTGGACCCCTTATGACATTGCACTACTACAACATCCTCTGGACCCCTTCTCAGAAATGTTTTAAAATGCATAAAATAAATGGAAATAACTATGTTATAGAAACAGTTTTCAAAATGTTATTTAAAACAAGTTCGCGGATCCCAAGTTAAGAACCCCTAGCCTAGAGATTGCTGGGGGAAGCATCCTGGAAGGTGTCTACAGGCGAAATGTCCCTACCTCCCTCACTAGAGAGAAAGATGATTACCTCTCCCCAGCCCGCGTAACATTCTACCTCTGCCTAGTCTAAGATCAAAGTCTGACAGTGTTTGCCATGCACTCATCCGGACCATTCCTTTTACTCTGATCACAGCTGTGTGAACTTTGCACATCACCTACCCTCTTTGTACCTCAGTCTCCTCCTCTGTGAAATGGAGACACTATAGCACCTATTTCGCAGGGTAGCAGGAAGGATCTAACAGATAATACATGTTCCAAAAGTCTGGGTGATGTTTGAATCTATTAAAACTCCAAACATCACTAAGACTTTTGAGGCATCATGAAAATGGATCTTAAAGCTATATAAATGGGAAAAAAAGCACGGGAGGCCGGAGCGGCTAGATGGCACAGTGAACAGAGCACCGGCCCTGTGAGTCAGGAGGACCTGAGTTCAAATGTAGCCTCAGACACTTGATACTTACTAGATGTGTGACCTTGGGCAAATTGCTTAACCCCAATTGCCTTGCCTTCCCCCTCCAAAAAATAAAATAAATCAAACTTATTTGGGTACTTAATAGGTGTACTGAGTTTTTAGAAGCAGAACACGAAGAAAACTTAGAGAATTTATTTTAGCCAGCCCTCATTTAACGGATGGAGAAACAGGCCAAAGAGAATAAATCAGTTTTCGATTTTCATTCCTGAGCAAATGCCTTTCTATGGGGGTAACCCCAGTCCTCACTCAGCTTTCTCTTTCTATGATAAAATAAAGCCCAAGTATAGACTTGTACACTAATCAGCCCCTAAGGATAGAAAAGGAATATTGTAGTCAAAACAATGTTAATTATTTCATTTGTTTCTCTTACTTTTACAAATTACAGACCGTATTTTGGCTGACACACTTCATAAGATTTTGGGAACATACTACTGGCAAGAGGGAGTGATAAAAAGAGGATCCAGAGATATTTACCAAAGGATGCATCCTTCTCTATTAGATAAAAAATAGAGTACTATGGTCCCTTTGAGATTGTGATTGTGTGTGTATGTGTTCTAATATCATTCCGATAAAAGGTGTGAATGGTGGAGAGGTGGCGAAATTCACCAGAAAGTCTAGGTAGATTTCTTTGTGGTTTTAGGAATTTTTTTTTTTCTGTAAGCTTAAGTTAGATCACCAAAGACAATAAGGAATTGTATGTAATACCCAGTTTCTGTGAGGATGTGAGCAATGGAAACATTTTTGCAAATCCAGAAGACTTTCCCTTGTGGAGTGGATTTAAATTGTGGTTAAACTATGTTATGCTGACTCACTGCGGGTTGCTTCCAAATGCTGCTTACCCATTGTCTTTAACTGGTCCATCCACTCTACTTCTTTCTTCATCTAAATAGTCGTTCACTAAGAATGTCTATCAATTAGGAATGAAAAGTCCTTTTACTATTTTAATCTCCACCTCTCTAACCAGAAATGAGCAACATTTACTTTGTAAACAAACTATAAAGCAGGAGGAAAATTAGTCTCTCACGAAGTCCTACGTCAGAAGTAGTACTTTGGCAATTTTCTGGGCATCATTCCTTGCTATTCATTAGAAAAGCTGAGGATAGGAAAAAAAAAAAACTCAAGGTGAAGAAAATTTCAAGTGTTACCTGAAGATTCACGTATGAAGGCTTGTCAGCCCACTTTACAGCTAATTCACTAGGTGATCCTAAATATTGCTGATTTCCTTGCATATTGACCTATTGAGGGTTCCAGGTAAGAGTTACAAAAGCATTTTTAATCATTTGTTGATATCATTAATCTATTTCCTCATACATTGTGAGGAATTTATATGGATGTATATTTAAGTACTCAGGTGGATCTATGAGCTCATCAGTTTGGGAGCTTCCTCCAATGATTCCTATTCATCTTGTCCATCTCCTCCCAAAAGTTCACCACAGAGAGTTATAGCAACAACCACATGGACATACCCAAGATGGATGCTAGCACAGCTTCTTAGATCTGCTCTACTAGGAAAGATAGCTATTTGAAGGGTCAACAATCTTTTTTAATCACATCCACTAGTTCAGGGGAAAAGTCAGCACCCTGAACTTCAGAGAAAATACAAGCCGAGAAATAAAAACCAACAGACAGGGCTTCTAACTGTCTGAGAAATTAGCACAGACCAACAGACAGATCCAACTATCTGAACAAGGCAATACATGCATAGTTACCAGAGAGAGAAGCACCAAAATCTGGGTTTTTCAAAGTTGGGGGTCTCCTTAAGGGTCATCCAGAGTCTCAATTGGTCAAATCACAAGAACATTCTTCCAATGAGTGAGATCCAAAGCAAAATGCTAACCTTAGAGTATATATAAACACACACACATATATATGTGTGTATACATATATATGTATACATATACATATATCTATAAACATACATACATGTGTATACATATACATATATCTTATTTTACTTGATCCTGTTAACTGGGAACAAAGTCCAGAAGAGAAATACTTGAGAAAGAAACAGAGGGAAGAGATAGGAAAAGGGTAGCACACTTTCCCCATGTGTCTGTAAGTTAAATAAGGAAAAAGTAACTGATTGGTCAGTAGAGAGACAGTTCCCAGATGAGATTTGTGTATAATGAGGGAAAACTCACATTCGTTCTATCAGCCTTTGGATCTGTCTGGGTTTATAGTCAGAATAATGTGGGTCCTGGGCTAAATATTAAGCAAATCTAATCTCTAAACAACAGGTCTGGTTTCTCTGCCTTGCAGGATTAGGTTTAAATAATGCAATAAACTTCCCACAATCCTCATAGCAACCCTGGGAGGTAGGTGTTATTATTTACATTTTACAGATGAGGAAACAGATAAACAGAAGTTAAGTGATTTGCCCACATAGCTAGTGTCTGAGACTAGATTTGAACTCAGGTCTTCTTGATTCCAGGCCAAGCACTGTATCCATTACATCAAGTAATCTGGGTCATTTGACTGCTCATATCTACGGGATGAAATGGGGCTCATAACTTTTAATCATTTTTTGACATTATTGATCTATTTCCTCACACATTTTGAGGAATTTATAAGGATGTTTATTTAAGTACTCTTTTTTACAGTGAAATGGAAGACCATTAGACTACCTCTATGCCTTTTAGACCCTTGGGGACTTTCATCTGACTTATTGATGCATCTCAAGGATAGTACAGTCTTGCCATCAGCCCTAAAGACTTCCAAGTCTTTCCATCTGCCCTCCAGCTGAACTCTTTCATGTGTTGTCTCTTCCAACTAGGCTGGGGACTCTTTGGGAGCAGAAACCGCCTCCCTTTTGTAGCCCCAATGCTTAGCATAGTGCTTGGTACACCCTAAGTGCTCATCAAATGCTTTTTCATTCATTCAGAGGTAGACGTGGTACACTCCTGGTTCCTTCCCGTCATTCCTCACCCTTGCCACGTGACCAGCCACCACCACCCCCAGCACTACTACTCCTACTCCTACTCCAAACACACACATATGTTGTATTGGGTCTTATTCATCTTTCCATCTTCTTCAGAACCTAACACAATGCTTTTCATATAATAGGCATTTAAAACAAAAATTCTGCGAGACTTGGTGCAAGCTTGATGATCTGGTTCCTAGTCCATAGATTAAAAGCCAAAAGCCAGAAGGGAGAATGGAGGTTTTCACAGCTGGGTATACAGATAACAATGGGATATAACAGCTAATAGCAAATGCAAGAGTAGAGGGAGGAAAAAACCACAAAAGGAGACAAAAAGAACCAGCAAAGTCCAGCAATCTGGGACCAATTAATACAGAGACAAACAGTTCTGAAATAGGTTCAAAGGTCCTGGTGACAATAACTGGTGCAGAGAATGACCTTCAGCTATTAAAAAAAAATCAATCTACTCTGTTCCATTCAATTCAATAAACTTTCAAAAGAATTATATGCCAGATAGCATGTTAGGTCCTGAACCCACAAAGACAAAAATGAAACAAACCCTGCCCTCCTGGGACTTGCATTCTGCTGGAAACAGAAAAGTCTTTAATACATTTTTAAAGCGTTTTAATTAAAAGTATCTAAGTCTTTTAAAGATGTAGTGCTTAAAGGGATAAACCTTTGACTATTCACAGGGATTTATTCTTTCAGAGTTCCATAGGACAAGTCAAGTCAACAAACATGTTTTAAGTCCCTACTACGTACTGGGCATGCTCAGGACATTTTTTGCTCCTGATTGAAGTCTTTGCTGATGTTATCCCCTATGTATGATATGGCCTTGTGCTCCCTTTTTTTTTTCTATCCTAATATATATCACTTTTAAAAGTCAGTCCAAAATTCACCTCTTCTCCCTATCATGTTCTTTGCTGCACTCGATCCATTCTTTATACTTCTCAACAATTACTTATGCATCTCGTGCTCAGTTGTGATGCCTCTGTGATGCTGGGGGCGCTAAGTGGTTCAGGGGATAAAGCACTGACCCTGGAGTCAGGCAGATCTGAATTCAAATTCAGCCTCAAATACTAGCTGTGTGACCTTGGGTGTCACTTAATCTATTTCCTCAACTCAAAATGGGGATAAATAATAGCACCTACTTCAAAGGGTTATTGTAAGGACCAAATGAGATGTTTATAAAATGTGCTTAGCTCAGTGCCCGACACATAGTAAGTATAATATAAAAGTGTCTTCCTTCTCTCAGCTCCTCTCTCTCACCCCACCCCCATTTGTCAAATTGTGATCTCACAGGATCACATGTACGCCTTTTGTCACAACAACTAAATAAATAAGCATTTGCGTTGGGCTTTAAAGTTCACAAAACACTTTCCTCTCAAATAGATAGGTAGTTCAAATACATTCCCATTTTACAGAAAAAGAGTGACTTTCTAAGGTCACAAAGCTAGGAGGAAAGCCCAGATTCCTTAGCCTTGAGTCTACTGATCCCTGATGGGTAAGTTCAATTATAGTAGGCAATAAAAGATTGTGAAATGAATGGATAAATGAACCAATGAGTAAACGAATAATGGAAAGGAAAATTGTGCCAAAAAATGTACTTGACATCACAGGAAAAGGTATATCTGAGATGAAATATTTGTTGCTTATGATAATCAGCAAATTGAACAACCAGTATTCAGCTAACTGAGGCTTGTCTATCACTGAGCTACTTAGCTAAAAGCTGTGACCTCTCCTTTGTTTCTTGAAGTCTAATTTTATCCAAATTCAATTAACCCAAACCAACACAAACCTTAAGTAATAATATGCTTCCTTCAGTGGCAGGATTAGAGTAAAAGCTGGATGACCTTACTCAGAATCTATTATCCCACAAACATCTATGTAATTAGATATTTTTAATCCATTCATGAATGCAATAATGTCTAAGAAGTGTGGTGTGCTTTCAGTAAAAATCATTTTATTCTATATGCTCCAGCTTAGCATTTAAGACCCTATATACAACCTGTACCTGCCTTTTCACTCTTGTTTCCTCTCATTCTCCTGTTCATGCATGCACCATGTCAATCAAACTGCCCAGCCAGTTACTATTCCCTATACACAATATTCTGTCTCTTACCTTTATCCCTTTGCATAGGTGGCTGCACATATCTAGAAATTGCCACCTTCTCCTCTCATGTCATAGAATCCTTACTGTCCTTCAAAGCATCAAAGCATGCTCAGCTGGTGCCCCCTAGACTAGATTTTTTAGACTAATCACCTTAATTTTTAACTCCTCTTTCTTAAAAAGCACTTTGCATTACTACATATATATATATATGTATGTATGTATGTATATGTATTATATATTAACTCATCTGCACATTGATATCTGAGCAGCTTGGAAATACAGTGATTAGAGGACTAAATATGGAGTCAAGAGGATCCAAGTTCAGATTTGGCCTCAGACACTTTCTTAGTTGGGTGAGCCTGGGCAAGTCTCTTAACTTTTCTCTCCCTCAGTTCCCTCATCTATAAAATGGGAATGATAATAGTACCTACATCTCAGGGTTGTTGTAAGGATAAAATGAGATAACATTTGTAAAATGTTTTACAATCATTAAAACACTGTATAGATGTTTATTATGTTTATTATTATTACTTATCTCTCCAGAAGAATGTAAATTCATTAAAGGCAAGAATCATATGGTTTTCAATTTTGAATCCCCAACACTTAATCACAATGACTTATACATAGCAGGGCTTGGTATATCCTGGTTAAATTTGTTGAAGAATATTGAAGGACATTTGACTAAACTGGATTATTTATTTCCTAAATGACTCAATGGCAGCAGGGGGCAGCAGTGTACACATTTAGTAATAAAGGAATTTCACAAGCTCAAGATCAGCAAATGTGTGGTATGGGCAAAGTTCAAAACTTCATGGATCTGTGATAACATCCTTGTGGCTTCCTGCCGTCTGTCTTTGAAGATAATAATCCCTTAGTGGTTCCAAAATAAGGAAATAGGAGAGTCAAAGATTCTTGATTTGTTTCTCTAAAGCATTTTCCATTTGTTAGCTTTTAAAAGATTTTTCCTTTGTTGATTTGATTTTTCTTTGATCTTCCCCCTTTATATTTGGTGTTCCCAGCTTGTGAATGCTCTATTCCTATTTATTGTTTAATATGTTTGAGACAGAAAACAGAAAATCTTTATCCCTATTTGGAAAGTGGGTGCTGATGAAGATGTTTTTGTACAATCAAACCTACTGAACACATACATTCACATTCTAATTAATATTTCCCCTTATCTTTCACTACCTTCATGGTTTCATAGTCTTCCACTTTTATTTATCATTGGTAATTCCCACAGCATGTTTACTTTTCTTATACTTTGTCAAATAATACAAAACCAATTGAAACTGTCTCCAGAATCAATACTTTTTTTTCTCTATAAAATGGTAGTTCCTTCTCTATCAGCAAACATTAATCATAATATTACTTCCTCACTTCCAATTTACTATACATAAGGCATAGAACTCTATTGTTCCCTCCATAATTTTCCAATATTTGTATATATGATGATAGCTTGAGCATTTTCTGACAGATTACCTGATTTTATCAGCTAAGCAGGAAACACACACTCAGAAAATAATATAGGGAAAAAAACCTGGCATTAGTTTTATTTCCTTGACAGATTACAGAACCATGAGATTTGAAGCTGATACTCTAGAGATGATTTAGTCCAACTTTCCTCATTTTAAACTTGAGGTCCAGAGGGTTTTGTGTGAACATGTTCTGAAATGTATTGAATCGTACAAATAAAAATTATTTGTGCATATGCAGGTATGTGTGAGTATGTGAGTGTGCATATGTGCACACGTGTAGGGCATGACTTAGAAGGTTAATAGGAATGTAATCATCATGTGTCAGAAAAGGGTCTTGACCTGTAATTTCATTATTGCAAAGAGTTCCAATACAAAAACTTTCTCCTTTGATGCCTCTTATCTACTACTCTATAAATTATAGTCTTAAAGTATTACCTGAAGCCCTAAGAAATTAAAAGGATTTACCCTTGGCTATAAAGTCAGTGTGTGTAGAATTTGATGTACAATGTGAATATCTGTTTATGCAGATATTCAGATATATTCTGCTTATGCAAGTCAGCAGATGTAGAATTTAAACTCAGGTCTTCCTCAGCATTCTGTGGTCAGCCCTCTACCCTCTATGCCAAGATGCCTCTTTTATAATGTATTGTTATTACATATTTGTGTCGGTTTTAAGTTATTTCAATGCCCCAGTGTCTAAAAACTAGAAATTTTGCTGATAGATGTGGGAGGACATATTTGAGAAGTGCACATTAGAAAGCACAGGATAAGGATTCCTACTTTCCCCTCAGGTATCCTCCTTTCATTATCATCCCTTGACATATCTGAATCATTTGACCTCCTCCTTTTGGCACTCTTTCATCCCTCTGTTTCTGAGACTATGCTCAGGGTTCTCTTTTAAAAATTCCCTTTCTGTTTAGTGCCTTTGCTTATTCCTTCTAACCCCTAGATGTGAGCATTACCCCTCTCTTTGTCCTTTGCACACTTTGCTCTCAACACTTTACCCATTGGTGACCTCCTCTCCTTCCATGGTTTCAATTGTCTTCTCTATGAATGATTAACAAATGTTCTCAGGGAATCATATAACTTATTGGAAGATTTGTTATGAGGCATTAGAGATCATCTAGTTTAACCTGTACCTAAACAAGAATCCTTTCTACCACATCTCAAAAAACTCAGTTTCTTTGGGCCTCAGTTTCCTCGTCTGATAAATGAGGTAGCTGGATTAGATGAACTCTCAGATTTCCTCCAACTTTAAATCCATGACCCCATGAAATAGCCAGTAGCTTCAATAGTTTGAAGATTGATGAAGGCAAATCCATTGCTTCTTGAGGATGCATATTGTTCTTTTGGATAGTTCTGATTGTTATATGTGTGTCTATGTGTGTGTATGTGTATGTATATGTGTGTGTATAGTCCTACACATCCAATTCCCCACTGAACACTTATACCTGGATATTCCACCAGCACTTTAACCTCAATACATCTAGAAGCAAATTCATTATTTTCTCCCCTCCTCAGCCCCCAAATGCCCCAGCTCCTCCCAAAAGACCTCTCTGTTTTTGTTAATAATTCCACTGTTCTCTCAGTCCCCAAGGTTCAAAGCCTCACTCATAGCCTTCACTCAACTTGTCTCCCCCTGACAATTGCAAAGTCCTAGCCTTTCTTATTAGAAACTATTTCTCATTTCCTCCAGGCCCACTGATGTTACCCTAATGAAGACAGACTACTTCATTCCTTCACAATTAAAATAAGATAAGAGGATAAACATTTATTAAGCACCTGCCATGTATGAGGAACTATGTAAAAAATAGCTTCTAAATAGTCCCTTCATCTTCAATCTTTCTCTGCTCCAAAACATCCTCCTGCCTAATCCATTTTCTGAAATAGCACTTTGTGATCAAGAGAGAGAATGTATGTAATACCAAATGCCTTGAAAACCACATAGGGCATTATTTTTTATGACAGCTATTACTCTCATTTTGTAAGGAGTATGTATGGTGGCTTGATGTCCCTCATGTCAGGGACAACATTAATAGAAGAAGACAGTTTATGGTTCCTATTCTTACCTCTCTCTTCCCTCTCTCCCAATATAACTAATGCCTTCTTGAAGCTTCTTATCCAGAATCCTGGACAATATGCCCAGGCACTAGTTCCTAAGAATATCAGGAAATGGAAAGGGGCACAATAAACGTGACTTTGTCCCCAGGCTCAGAGGTAAGTAATGACCTTCTAGGGAGTCTGGCTTCTGGAATCCAAGGTGAAGAATATAAGATTCAAAACACACTCAACCCAACTGGAAGTGAGGGGTAGGGAGCCCCAGGTGAAGGAAACAAATGAAAGGGGGAAGAAAAGGAAGAAGAGATGATACAGGTTTGCTGTGGCCAGAGAAACATCTTTTGGTATGACATGGGCAAAGTTGCAAGGCATGTAAAAGAAAATTATTAATTACAGCCCTGTGGAAGGTGCCCTGAACTAGCCTTGTAGGAGCTAATTCTAAATGAGCGTTAGCAATACTAATGGTCACCTCCAAAGTAACCTAGGATATCAAGAGCTAAAAGAAAACTTCTCTAGAGAGAAGCAAGGCAGCCAAAGGTGGGATCACGAGCCACAGCAGGGTATTAGTTGTGGTTGGCCATGGTCGTGGTAGGACCTTGCTAAATGTCATTTGAAAAGTAAAGAAACTCCCTAGAAAGCTGTTCCATCCGTCACACAAGGCAGCCCTTCCTCTAACATTCTCCATTTTCTGGACCTTTCCCTAACTTATTTAGTACTTTGTGGGGGAAATTGTTTTTCATCTGTTTATAAAGGGTTCAGAGTGATTTTACAGCATGGGGTTTCTTTGTTATATTATGTTCAGCAAGATATTTTGATGCTAATCCTCTGTGACTTGTCTAGTCTGTGAAAGATTCTGAATTAGATGAGGGTACAAGTTATTTGTTTCCCTTTATATCGAATCTGGGCATTGAGGAGTTGGGCAGAGGGTAAGAAGCTAGGACTCTCTCAGGAAGGTGCTAGTTAACTGTGGGGTGGAGGGGACAGTACTAGAAGAAAGCTTTAAGAAAACAAAAGGTGCAGAAGAACATAGCGAGTGACATAGAATGAGATGTGAGCTGAATTGAAAGAGTGAGTGGATGAGATCATAGATCTGTTGACTTATTGAACTTTTAAGTACAATTCCCTGTGAAGAACAAATCCAATGTCCATTAAAGCAAAATGGCCATATCATAAAGTCAACTAAATTCTATTAAATGACATTCACACTTTGGGGCCTAATGGGCCCCAGAATTCTCTTCTGATGCATTCCCATACTCCTCTTCTATTTCCACTACTCCTCTAACCCTGAAGGAAGAATTTATATTTTCAGAATCACAGTGGCCATCCTAGAATGACTTTTTCAATGTAGTAAACTTTCCAAGTGAAGGCATTAAAAATCTGTTTTTACATGTTCTGTGATTTCATGTCAGAGCAGAATTATTGGAAACCTTTAGCAGAGAAATTTACCCCTACTTACATTGCCAGAAACCATAAAGAAGACAAATAAAAGCTATTTTTATTCACAGTGGAAAGCCCCACAATGTAAACATTTACACAATACAGACTGTTACAGATGATTATACTGCTGTAGTTAATCTATGTGGGTCACTATCATTCTAGAAATATAGGCATACAATCATCCAGAAACAAAAGAAGGAGTTTGCAAACCCTAATCCAGTCCAATAAAATTAGTCACCTCACATACAATATCTGCTGTATTTTCTAGTACATGTGACACATTCATTCCCAATACCTTGGCAAGCAAAGAAAGCTTGCCTTCTTTTTGAACAGGGGTAGCAATTTTTTTCCTGTAAATCATTTTCTTATAAAATAAAAGTAAAAAGTGGTTTGTTTGTTTTTTAAGAGAAATACTCGATTATTTTTAAACAAAGAATAGGGAGTGGATCAATGTATGTGGTATTTAAAGATACAGTTCATTCCACATTATGGCTAATAAAGAGGGATGAGATTGGAGAAAGGAAGGGAGAAAAAGGTAAGGAAAGGAACAGAAAAAAAGACTAAGGAATAAATCAATCAGCAAGTATTTTTTAAGTGTCTGTTATGTGCCAAACACTGTGCTAAGCACCAGAGACACAAAGAAAGGCAAAAAATAGCCCCTGACCTTGAGGGTCTCACAGTCTAAAAGGAGAGACATCATGCAAACAACTATGTACAAACCAAGATATAGATTACATACAACAAATTATATAGATTGTGTTATATACTTCTATATTATAGATAATATTATATTGACTATTATAATTAAGTTGTTAATAAATAATATATTTTATGTATCATATATAGTTTATATTCTCTCTGAGATTACTTCCAGTTTATCATATATATACATATATACATATATATGATAGTGTGTGTATGTTTATACTCTGAAAAATAAATATATATGATAAATTGGAAGTAATCTCAGAGAGAAAGCACAAAGATTAAGGAGAACTGGGAAAGACTTTTTGCAGAAGATGGGCTTTTAATCACGAGAGACAAATGAATAGGAAGAAAGAGGGTGACAAAAGAGAACAAGGGAGATATTCAGTTCAATTCAGCAAAGCATTTAATAATCACCTTGAATTAGCCAAGCACTTTACTAGCCACTGGGGACACAAAGAAAAACATGAACCAGTTTCTGCCTTCAAAGAGCTCACCATTGTATAAGGGGAATACAGCACCTATAAGGATAAAGAGATTGTATGGGGAGGGGAGGACAGCATGGGGAGAGTGGAGGAAAGAAACCAATACTTGGGTGAGTTGGGAACGTAGGACAGGGTACTTTCAGGGCATGAGGTTTGAACTGAGCATTGAAAGGAATTTGGGAGCATATTACTGGCAAGAGGACACAATGTGGGTAAAGGCCAGATACAGGAAACAGATAGGAGTAGTTAAAGAGGTAGAGACAGGTGGAGAAGAAGCAGTAGTAGACAGGGAGAGAGATGCCACTTAAGGAGTCCCCTTTTTGCATTGGGTGGTGTTCTACAAGGTCCTTGGTAAAACAATTATTTTGAACTCAGAACAAACTTGCCTATGAAAAGAAAAAAAAAATTTCACAGGCTGTGATCAGATCTCTGGACCAGCCTACCAAAGCTCTTTTGCACACAATGCAATGATGGTCCAGAGAATTTAGTTTGAGTTGAGTTCTGGGCTTGGGGAGCAGGAGTCTAAGATGTGGAAGAGAAAAATGATACTTTGGGGGGTGGGAAATGAAACAAAACAAAATATAAAGATCGCCTTTGGTGGTCTCCTGGCATTTTCGAGTACTCAATGATGCCCCCACCCCAAGCCCACAGCACTCTCCCTTCTCATCTTCACCTCCTGGCTTCCCTGGCTTTCTTCAAGTCCCAACTAAAGTCCTGCTTTCTGAAGGATCTCTTTCCCAGTCTTTAATCTTACTTCCTTTCAAAGACTCACTCCTATTATTCTCAATAGATTTTATTTGTACATAACTGTTTGTATGTTGTATGCTTCGTTAAACTTTAAGTTCCTTGAGGGCAAGGACAATCATTTGCCTCTCTGTGCCTTTGGTTCAAATCCCATCTCTGAACTCACTAGCTGTGTGACTCTGAACAGATCACTTAAAACTTCTAGGCTTTAGTTTCTCTGTTAATAAAATGAGAGAGTTGGACTAAATGATTTCTAAACATCCTTTCAGCTCTAATCACTAAGGGAGAGAAAAGTAGAATTCACAAGGGATGGTCAGATACAAGGAAAAAGAAGGTGAAGAAGGTGGGTGCAAAGGAGATTGAAAATCAGAATGTTTGGCAGAGAGCAAGGTAAAAGCCATGTCACTGAAGGAAAGGAAGAAGAGAGTGCCCAGGGGAACAGGGGAGGTAACAGTGCTCTATCTCAGAAATCTGGCAATAAGAGTTTACAATCTCTGAGAGAGGAGTTTAAGCCAAGTGGTAGGGAGGAGAGGCAGAGTACAAATTACTTCTAAAAATTTAGGAGTAAAGGAAAGAACTATAGGCTAACAGCTTCTCAGAGAGAGCAGAGTCAAGGAAAGAGTTTTTGGATTGTTTGTGGAGAGAAAAGAACTGAAAATATTCTTATGCCAGGAGAAAAAGCCAGTAGAAAGGAATGAAGACCTGAATGAACACCAATCAACAAGCATTCATTCAATACTTGCCACAGAGCTAAGTGCTAGGAATACAAAGAAAAGCAAAAACATTCCCTGCCCTCAAGGACCTTACATTCTAATGGAGAAAAGGGGAGCAACATGTGAAAAACATGTATATAAGTGTATACTTATAAAATACATACAAAATAGAAAGGGAGAAGTTTAGGGCTAGAACAAGAGCACGATCTCCCCAAATGAGTTAGGAGGAGAGGGGATAGTGTTGGCCCAGAAGGGAGTTGCCTCATTCTTCTCTCACCTCCATTCCCTAAATCCAAGTTCTTGCCAAGTTCTGTGAATTCTACATCCACAGTCCCTCTGAGCCACTCTATTCTTTCTGCTTCTACTGTCACCATATTGGTCCTGGTCCCTTTCAGCTCTCATTTGGATCCCTCAAATAACCTCCTAATTGTTCTTCCTGACTCCAGCCCCTCCCATTTCCAATCTGTGTTCCACTTTTAAAAAGATAATGAATAAATGTTTATTTAATTGGATTGAATTAGGATTGTTGGTTGTATGTACTGAGAAAGTGGAGAGGTAAACATTAGTACTGTCTATACTTCAATGGGAGGCTAAAAAGGAGGAGGGGAAGAAGAATGGATAGGAAAGGAGAGAAGAAAAGATAGAGAGCAGGGATAAGAGGAAGAAATGGGAGACAAGAAAGGAAAATAGAGAATATTATAAAAGAAAAAGATGTGGGAAAAGGGAGAATGAAAATTTTTAAATACTAAGTAATAAGGAAGGAGGAGTTTCTAGGAGTTATCCTTTCTAAGGATATTGTTTTCCTCTTATTCCAAATACAGGCATACTGGAAAGGGACAGAAGAAGAGATGAAGGGGAGGGAAACTCTCTAGATTCTTAAGTATTTGTCAGTTCAACTCCTTTTACACTCTGTCCCAGTGGACTGAGGGTCGAGTTATCACCTCTGAGGACTAGTCTTAGAAATGTTCACTGGTTAATTATCCAATTTATTACTTTTTATTTTCATTTAATTTATCCTCAGCTGGTCTTTGTTCTTATACTAGTGGTTTCAAATTTTATATATAGATGCTCTTCTTTTTATATAAAAAAATTGTTGTGCTTGTGTTTTCATAAAAAATCTATGTGAACAATTTCTCAATTCATATTATTCAAAGAAAATTAAGCATTTATTATAATTTTATAATAATGCATGATCAAATCTCAAGTATACAATAAAAATAATGTACACAAATATTTATAAAATCCTTTTGGGGGGATTCAGCTTACTATGTTTTACTTGTAAAAATGAATTCTATTGAAAAATATTATAAATATTATATTACTTTTAATTTCATCACAAGTATTGTTTAATTTCATATTCCCTATTTCATATTCAAATGCAGCAAGTTTTGGTGATGTACAATTCATTCCTAGAGTCAGCCTCAGGGAATGGTGGTAATAGTAGCAGAATTATAATTCTGGAACGTCGCCTAACATCATATATTATTAGAGACAATTATAAGTATTCCAATTCTAAGTTAACCACATTTGGTCATACTGTATTAAGTAATTGCTACACTACTTTTCCTGTTGTTTGACATGAATTTTCATGTTAGTCTTGTATTTATTATCTTTGGTTTGAACTGTGTGTTCATTAGGAAACGGCATGCATTTATGTAGGAATTATACTCAAAACTATCCAGTGAATTTGATCATTGATTTATATCAAACAGAGAGTGGTTTGGAATGGAAGGAAATGAAGTCTGGGCATGTTCAAAGTCTCAAATGTGAAAAATACATATATGGGAAATGGCTAATAATCCATTTTGGTTGGAGCAGAACTTCCATGGAATGGTTCTATTGTAGAAAAGCTGGAAAGGCAGGTTGGTTGAAAGGGAGACGTTACCTGGACAGCTGTTCCAATAACAGCACAATACAACCGTCCTAGTACTATAGGGTCCAAGTAATTAAGTAAAGGACCATGAGGGAGCAGATGGGCTTGGAGACTAGGGATAGCTCGAGCGAGTAGGGAGCTAAAACCAGTGTCTATATCTGTGAAAGAATCAGAGAGATGAAAGCTAAGGAGTGTGTGGTCAGAAAACCAGTTTATGCACCATGGAATAGTTTTAGGGGGCAACAAGGTCAAAGATCTTCTTATTCCACTCAGTGACTGGAGTGAAGTAGAAATGCAGGTCACTAAGTCTGAGAAAGTATCAGATATATGTTCAACATGGATGCCGTTTATTCCCTTCTGCCCTTTGCGGCTAAACTCCCTAAAAGGTTTGTCTATAATACGTGTTTCCACTTGCTTGCTTCTTAGTTTTTTACAATCTGACTTTCCACCTCATCATCCATCCAAAACTACTCTATTCGAGGTTAGCGATGAACTCTTAAGTGCCAAATCCAATGTTCTTTCCTTAATCCTCAACCTTCTTGACCTTTCTGCAGCATTTGACACTGTAGATCATCCTCTTCTCCTTAACACTCTCTTTTCTCTGGGTTTTCATAACCCCACTCTCTCCTGGTTCTATCTTTCTAACAACTCCTTTTTACTCTCATTTTCTTTCTGCTGGTCATGCTTACTGTACCCATAGGGCTCTGCACTGAGCCCTCTTCTCTTCTCCTTCCATAACACTTCCTTTATTGATCTCCCTGGCTCCCACAGATTTAATTATCATCTCTCACCAAATGATTTTCAAATCTGCTTGTCCAGTCCTAACTACTTTACTGATCTCCAGATTAACAGCTCTATCTTTCAGATAGCTTTAACTAGAACTTCAGACATCATAAATTAAATATACCAAAAATTGTACTCATGATCTTTCCCCTAAACCCTCTTCAATTCCAAATGACCTTGGGTAAGTCACATGATTTATTTTGGCCTCAGTTTCTTCATGTGTAGGATGGGGGAGGGGTTGACTAGATTCCTCTATGGTCTCTTCTAGCTTAAATCCATTATTTTATGAATTTTAAACAAGGAGGTAAGGTTTAGAGGATCAAAATAAAAATTCAGTATCTTACATATGGTAGGATACTATAAATATTTGTTAGTTTTCTGAGTTTTTTTAGTTTTGTGCTAATACAAAATCTAACTTGTTACTATTGAGGGCACCACCATCCTTTTAGGCCCCTAAGTTTGAAACTTTTGTGTCTCCCTTGACTCCTCACTATCTCTCACCCTCAGCATCTCTTGATGTTGCATCCTCTCTCCTTTTCAGGGATGCTCATCCATCTTAGATGTCCACCTGTCACACAACTCTTCCCAGTGTCTCCAAGAAGCTGTAGCATGCTCAAGTAAAACCATCTCAACCAAGGAACTAAATCAAGTTGAGGGTAACCAATAGGCCTGAAATCCATTAGTGAGTTAGGGGGATATCTACCTGTAATGGTAATGGAATTTGAAGATCTTCCCTGCCCCTTAATGGGCCTCAAGTGGAACCTAAAGGAGGAGCTTGATTAGGGGGAGTCTTGTTTTTTAGGAAGGATCACACCTCTTGTTACCAATTAGGCACTTGATCAAGAAGGTTGTGATGTCCTCTGACCCTGAAGAAGGGTATATATGCTCTGAGGCAAGATTTCATTTTGGGGCTCATTTATAGAAAGAGTTATATGATTTGGTCAGATGAGATTCTGTGTAGCTGTTGAGCCCTCTGGCTTTGAAAACCCATATGTTGGTGTGTCTCTCTGGTGACTATGTATGTATGTAATGGTCAGATACCTAGAAGCCCTGTCTGATGGTCTGTTGAATTGTGTTATTTACTCTGTCTGTATTTTTTTGCCTGCTTATAATTTCTGTTTGTATTTTCTCAAGTTGAGGGTGCTTTTTCCCCTGAACTAAGTAAATTAGATAGATAGATATACATATATAGATAGATAGGTGTTTAATTAAAGATTATTGACCCCTTTAAAGGTGCTTTCCTTTAGTAAAGCAGATCAAAGAACCTGTGTTAGCAGCCATTCTGGCTTCGCTAGGTTGCTTACTGTTACACTACCCCAAGTCTATAAAGATTTTCCCTGGAAGAATGGGTGGATGAGAATGGTTTGTCCCAATAGCCATGAAGGCAGCTGAAGAAGGTGATGTGAGGCTCTTAGAACTTGGATAGACTTTGGAAATTCCAAGATCAACCATTGTATCACAGGCCATAGCCAGTCCCCCAACTGTTATCTTGCCACTGAACTTCAATGACTGGAAGAGAGAATGAGGCTAATGACTTTATGCAACTCTGCCTAACTGAAATCCAATTCATGCACAAGTCAAGACATCCCTCCATGATGTCATTGGTCTTCTTCTAAAAGGAAAGATCAACAACAGCAACAACAACATCATCACTGAGGATAATACAATAATAGATGAATGGGAGAGAGAAAAATCCTAATAAATAAATACTCAGAGCAAGAGTTTCACCTGTCAATAAAGTAGATCAGTTTAGCTATGTTGTGATAAGGCTAGATAGTGCTACATATCATTGAATACCAGAGTACAGTCAATCAATAATCCTTTATTTCTTCTAAGAACCAGACACTATGCTATGTACTACGGATATAAAAAAAGACAGAGACAAAAACAGTCTCTGTCATCGCAGAACTCACAATCTAATTACTGTAAACCAAAAGAGGTAGAGCAGAAAAAGTACTAAATTTGAGTCAGAGAACTTGGGTTAGAATCCTCGTTTCTACCATTTACTATGACCTTGGATAAGACAAATGACTTCCTTTGGCCTTAATTTCTTCATCTGTAAGATGGGGCAAGGGTTGACTAGATGCTTCAGAGGTCCTTTCTGGATCTAAATCCATTAATTTATGAATTTCAAACAAGGAGGCAAGGTTAAGAGAATTAAAATAAAGATTCAGTATATCACATGTGGTAGGGTACTATAAATATTTGTTAGTTTTCTGAGTTTTTTTAGTTTTGTGCTAATACAAAATCTAACCCTTTGGTTGAATAAAGCAAGTTCCATAATTATCTCTGAGGGGGTAGAAAAGAAACTGAGAATTATAAAAAAAAAAAAAAATGATAGAGAGGAAGAGAGAGAGAGAGTGCCTGAAAATTTGCTTGAAGGAAAGGTGGTTTTAGGCTTCCTTTTAAAAAAATATGACCCAGTTTTCAACTAGGTCAATATGTGGTAGACAGAGTTAAATCATCAAAGGCTCAAATTAGCCTAAAGCAGAGGAAGATTTTCATCAAGTTACTTCCTATCTGATACTTTGTCATGATTGGAACCTGTCTTTCCAGACAGTTCAGTTATGGGTATGGGGGGGTGGGGAGGAAGGGGGTTGGGAGGGGCAAAAGGGGAGAGTCTGACAAGCATGACATTCCTCAATTTGGTTTTCCCCCTTCTCCTCCCATTCTTTGCAAGGTTCCCCATTTCTTCCTGCCCTGTTTGGTTTTCCCTGTGTTGTTTGTCTTGCAATAATGAAAATAAGGTGTCTTTTGTTCTCTTTTCCTCCTTTCTGTCTTTTTTACCCTTCTTGGATTTTTAGAAAACTAATATATAGCCTTTTAGAGTAAATCATTTAAATCTTATGGTATGTGTTCTCTCTTTTTAAAAATCTTTCATGTTTTCTTCTGCAAACTAATTTTCCAGAATGTTTTGTTATTTTCTGAAGCCTTGCCCAACTGTAGATATTATCACACAACTATTCTTCATAACAACAAAAACTTGCCTGATATCCACTTGCTATGGTGTGTTGCTAGAATATAATTTGTGGACCTATTTTCTTAAACTTGCCTTTGAATGAAGACTTATGAATAACTTGTATAAAGGTATAAATGACATGCTTCTCAAAGTTGTAAGTGATAAAAAGCTAGGAAAGAAAGCTGACTTGCTGAATGACAGAGGCAGGATCTAAAAGGATTTTTACAAGCTAAAATTCTCAACTAAATTTAATAATATGGAGCTTAGTAAAGATAAATATAAAGGCCTATGCTTTAGGTTAAAAAAAAAAAACAATTGCCTGAGGAGAAGACAGAAAAATAATTGTTAGGTAGCAATTCATTCAAAAAAGGTCTGGGGGTTGATTGCAGGCTCCACGTGAGTGAAAGGTGTGGAAAAGAAGCCAAAAAATACTGTTATCTTGGGCCTAACAAGAGAAGCAGAGTTTGGGCCATGGGGTAATAGTTCTGCTGTACCCTCATTCTCTCCAGACCTCCTCTGCATCATTGTGTTCAGTTCTTACAGTCATGGTTTGTGAAGAACAATGAAAATCCAGGGAGTCCTGAGAAGTGTAACCAACATAGTGAAAGGGCCTCAAAATTATTTAATTCAAATATTCATTTTTGTCTGTGTTTGTTAAGTTCACTTTTGCTTTTTTTTTTTTTTGGAGGGCAATTGGGGTTAAGTAACTTGCCCAAGGTCACACGGCTAGGTTTTTGTTTGTGTGTGCATTGTGTCTGAGGCCGGATCCGAACTCAGGTCCTTCTGACTCCAGGGCCGACGCTCTGCTTACTGCGCCACCTAGCCGCCCCAAGTTCACTTTTAAAAAGAAATCATTCAATTCCATTCAAAAAGCATTTAGCACCTACTATATACAAGTCACTGGGGATAAAATGAAAGGGTCCTCAAGGAGCTTACATTCTAATGGGGTTGGAAGTGGGGATACATGTACACAAGCACTATACACACATACATATACACAAGTACTATATATCTGTGTGTGCATTGTGCATGTATGTGTATGCATGTGTATAGATACATATATACGTGTATATATATTTGTATAACCTGCAAAGCAGTTTCAAGGGAAAGAGTTAATAATGTGAGAGATCAGAAAAGGCCCTAGTGTAGGAGGTGATATCTAAGCAATGCTTTAAAGGAAGCTAGATATTCTGCACTGGGAAGGTGAAGAGAGTGTATACTCCATACATGGAGGGCCCTTGGGCAAATGTGCAAAGACAAGAGATGGAAAATCATGTAAGGGCATAGCTAACAGGCCAATTTGACTGGAATGGAGAAGGCAGAGAAGGGAGTGATATGAAATAAGGTTGCAAAGGGAAGTGGGAGCCAGATTATGAAAGTCTTTCAATGCCAAACTGAGAAGTTTTTAGCTTATCCTAAAGGCAACATGGAGGTAGTGAAGATTTTTGAGTAGGTCAATAGCATGATCAGACTTGGGTTTTAGAGCTATCAATTTGACAATTGAATGGTGGATGCTTTCTGGATGGGAGTGACTGGAGGCAGGGAATTCAATTAGGAAGCTTTTTAAAAAGTCTAGATGAGAAGTGATAAAGGTCTGAACTCAAGTAAAGGCTATGTGAGTGGAGAAAAGGGTATATGTATGTGTGTATACACATGTAATTCATACATGTATATATACACATGCACATGTACGTGTGAATATGTATATATACATATACACACATGTATGTGTGTACATATATATATTACATACAATGTTGTGGAGGTCAGATAGAAAAAAAAATCCAACAGTCAAATAGATATGAGGGTTGAGAGATAGCAGAGTCAAAGGTAGCATGAAGACCACCTACCTGGGGAATTAGAAGGCCAGCGATGCCCTCAAAAGGAAGAGGGAAGTTTGGAGGGAGAAAAGTTTTTAAGTGAAATTAGCTCCATTTTACATATGTTGATTTTGAGATGAGCCATTCAGGTAGGTATATAGAGAAGGCAATTGGTAATATCAGACTGGAATTCTGGAAAGAGATTTAGGGCTGGATATATAGATTTGGGAGTCATGTGCACAGAATTTATATTTGGACCCATAGGAGGGGGGCGGGAAGACCCAGTGTATAGTTATGTAGTAGAAAGAAGAGAAAGATCCAGAAAAAGAGACCGAGAAAGAACAGGTGGAAAAGTTATTGCTGTTTGTCCTTTGTTTTTGGAGAGAACCAATGGCGTCATAGGATGGTGTCTTGACTCCTGCTTGAATTGGATTTAAATGAGACAGAGTTGCACAAGGTCATCAGCCTCATTCTCTCTTCCAGATTCTTCTAAATCCAGTAGCAAGATGAAAGTCAAGATGATGGGCAATGGTCTAAGATGCAGTGAATGACCTTAGCGTTCAACATCTGACCAAACTCTAAGTGTTCCGCAGCATCTGTTTCAGCTGCCTTCATGACTGTTGGAACAAATTCTCATCCACCCAATCTTCCAGGGGAAGTCTTCACCTGTTTGGGGTAGACATCCCCCAACTCTCCAACAGGTTTGAGGTCCATTGGTTACCCTCAACTTGGTGTAGCCCTCTGCTGAAATGGTTTATTGGGGTGTGGCCACTGTACATGCTACAGTTTCTTGGAGTCACAGGTGAGAGTTGAGTGCCAGGTAGACACCAAAGTTGGATAAGAGGCCCTGAAAAGGGCTTGGCAAGTCCTTACACCAGAGGTACCAGTCTTCCTTGAACAGCCCATACACCCTAACAGAAAGGTAGTAAAATATCCAAGAAATATCAGGGGCATTTCAGTCAAATGAGAAGAGTGTCCAGGAGGACTGAAAGTGTCAAAAAAAAGCTGCAGAGATGAAACCGTGATTGAGAAATCGCTATTAGATTGACTAGTTAGAAGATCTTTGGGTAATCTGAGAGAGAGTGGTTGAGTTGTGGTGCACAAACCAGATTTCAAAGCACTGATAAGTGAATGGGAGGTGAAGAAATGAAGCCCTTGAGTATAGATAACCCTGCCATAAGTTTGACTATGTAACGAAGATAAGATATAAAGTGGCAGCTTGAGAAAATGTGGGGTCAAGTGAAAGGTTTTTGGGACTAAGGAGACTTGGACATTTTTGTAGGGACTAGGGAAGAAGCCAGGGGATAAGAAGAGTCTGAAGAAGAGAGAATAAAAGAGGAAGATAAATGGAACAAGTCCCTGAGGAAAAGAGAAGGTCATTTTAAAAGAAACTAAAACAGAAAAGAAGTTGGTCCTGGCAAAACAAAGGTCCACTTCTTCATCAGAGACTGAAAAGAAAAAGAGAGAGAGAGAGAGAGAGAGAGAGAGAGAGAGAGAGAGAGAGATGGTGAAGAGGGGTATAGAGTAAGGATTAATAGTCATACCCTGCTCCCTATACTAATGTGCTCTTTACTATGTATAAAATATGAGTACTGCTGCTCTCCTGAAGGAGGGGGGAAGTGGTGTAGGAGGTCCAAGGAAAGGTATTTTAGAGAGAGTGATAAAAATTTTAATCAAGAAAGAATAAAAGGGTTACCTTGCAATAATGAGCCCAGTGGAGATTAGCTCAATTTCTAGTCACCCCATTGAGCCCAGACTGTCTGGAAGCATTCAGCACCCCATGAGTAGAACAGAAAAGGCAGGTGATTGAGGTAACCCTGGATTGGGATTTGGCAAGGCACAAAGGGAGCTAAGACAAGGAGGAAGTCAATCAGTATTTAAGTGCCTACTAGGCATTGGGGATCCCATTAAAAAAGCATGAAACAATCCCTGAGAAGCGTATACTGTAATGGGGGAGATGACAAAAGGACAGAGGATCTCCTGCTTTTGCTTCTGGTGCAATGAGCCACTCAGAATGTGGTGGGTTCAAATAATTTATTGCTTTAATATATATAGACTCCCAAGTATTAGGAGTTCCCAAAACAATTCATTAAAGAATAATTACAAAAGTACAGGGAAGAAAATCTACTGTCAAGAAAATCAAAAACAATAATGGACAAAGGTTCTCTGGGTCTCAGAAGCTCTCCACCAAATCCTAAAAACTCTTTTCCAAAGGACCCATGGCTAGATTCCAAGACAATTCACCTAGGAACAGATTTTACTCCAACTGTCCCTTCTTCACCATGGCTTCTATGATCACAGTAGTTCTATCTGGTGTTGTGGGGGACTAACTCACATCCCCCCAATTCTGTCAGTATCCTGCCCACAACAACACATATCATGACAGCAGCATCGAGTTGGTGCAGTGAATAGAGCACTAGGCCTAGAGTCAGGGAGACTTGTCTTCTGAATTTAAATCTGGCCTCAGACACTTACTAGTTGTGTGGCCCTGGGCAAGTACTTAACCTTGTTTGCCTCAGTTTCCTCATCTGTAAAAATGAACTGGAGAAGGAAATGGCAAACCACTCCAGTCTCTTTGCCAAAAACAACAACCAAATGGGGTCACATTGGACATGACTGAAACAAACAAAAAACAACCACAAATGGGAGAACTTGACAATGAGGGCCCAATTCTCAGAACATGGACCATATCAGCCTGCTGCCAATCCACCTGGAGGACTGGTGAACCTACTTCCAGAAAAGTATAATGGAGAGACCCTTTTGCCACATTCACATGTCAAAGCATGCATGGGTATTCTCTATCTATTCTCTCTTGCCTTATTGCAAGGTGATGAATCACTTCAACTCCAGTAACATTTATTAAATACTTTCTATATGCCAAGCGCTCCACAAAGTTCTTGAGATACAAAGAAAAGTCAACAAACATCTCAACAACAAAAAAACAAAACAAAACAAAACTGTCCTTGCTCTCAAGGAACTCAGTCTATTTGGAGAGACAACATGAGAACAACGATACACAAGCAAAATACATAGTGGGAAGGTACTAAGATTAAGGAAGACTGGGAAAAAGGCTTGTTGCAGAAGGTGAGTTGATGAAAAGGATTTTAATTGTCTGTTGGGCCAGAACTGAGTGTGTATACAAAACAAGGACTGAACAGATAAACTCCCTTTCCTGATGTTGAGTGAGGCTTCACTAAGCCTCCAAAAGGGGACCAGGGGGAATGACATGGTGAGAAATAGCTACTAAGAAAATAGTAGTGACCTTCTCTTGTCTGTCTTACCTTACTACAGGGCTCATGAACAAATGCTGTTACTTTGTTGTTGTTTTTCCTGTATCTGTTGTGTTTATTCTTTTCCTGATAAGGTCTATTATCTTCTAAATATATATTCTCTTGTAAAAGCTAATTGACCAATTGATCAACTGCTATTGGGACTCTTTATTAGTATATGTATTCATACTTCAAGTAAGAGTTGTTTGTGCTGGATAATCTCAAAGGTCTTTTAGAGTTTTTGGATTCTATGATTTCATAGTGTGGTCATAAAACCACCATGTTGGGACCCAGACTTCAGGTAGAATACAGTCTTTATACTTCTGAATTTTGGGCAGAGTTCAAGAATTCCCATTTTCTGACTCTTATTCCCAAACCCACCCCCACTAAACTACTTCAATGTCTCAAGAGTTTCAAGTGTCTCCAAGGTTCTGTTCATAATATGTGGAGGTGTTCTGAGTGCAAGTACAAGGAACGAGCAGATGAATGAATCCCAAATTTGTTTATCATACTGAAAGCCCCTGTTTGTAGTGATTTAATAGGTGTCAACTTGGATGATTTGAATAGGAGTCAGTTAAGAATGAAGCCATGAAAAGGGTGATTTCACTGTTTTTTTCTTAAATGTAAGTAAAGGAATTACTGGGTTTTTCCCTCTAATATCCTGTTATATATCTTCTGTATCAATCTGGGGTTTATTTACATAGTGTGGTTGGTTGTAGGGGTGACGTTGAGAGCTGTAAAGTACAAAAGAGCAAGTACTTGTAAAAGCATGTTTCGGATTTGGAAGAAAAAAATTGCCATGATGTGTTGCTAATGAAAAATTCCCCACCTCCAAACAGATTCTTGTCCTTAATTCAAATAACACTAATAGATTTAAAACACACACATACACACATGAGTTTTGGTTCCTTGGTCATTCTTACTCTTCAAAATTCTTTCCTAACCTAGCTGTGTGACCTTGGGCAAGTTAACCCCAACTGCCCTCCAAAAAGCAAAAAAAAAAAAAAAAAAAAAAATTCTTTCCTATAATGTCTCTTTCTCCTTTTATATTTTTCATTTCAGAGTGTACCTCTTGGAAATGACTTTTTTCTTTTTTTCCAATTTTTAAAACATTTTTATTTAAAGTTTTGAGTTCCAAATCCTATCCCTCTCTCCCTCCCCTCCCCCCATCTGAGATGGTAAGCATCATCAGATGCTTATATATCAGATATATATATCGATATATCAGACATGTGCCTATATATCAGATATGTATATATATATGTATATATATATGTATATATATATATATATATATATATACACCAGACATAGGTTATACATGTGCAATTTTGTAAAACAGTTCCATATTAGTTATTTTGTACAAGAAGACTCTGATAAAAAGGGGAAAGAGAGAGAAAGAAAGAAAGAGAAAGAAAGAAAGAAAGAAAGAAAGAAAGAAAGAAAGAAAGAAAGAAAGAAAGAGAAAGAAAGAAAGAAAGAAAGAAAGAAAGAAAGAAAAAGAAAGAAAGAAAGAAAGAAAGAAAGAAAGAAAGAAAGAAAGAAAGAAAGAAAGAAAGAAAGAAAGAAAGAAAGAAAGAAAGGAGAGAGGGAGGGAGGGAAGGAGGGAACAAGGAAGGAAGGGAGAGAGAACGGGAGGGAGGAAGGAAGGAAGAAAATATGCTTCAGTCTGTATTCAATCCATATCAGTTCTTTCCCTGGAGGAGTATAATATTCTTCATCTTTAGTCCTTTGGGATTTTCTTGGATCATTGTATTGCTGAGAATAGCCATCATTCACAGTTCTTTATAGAACAACATTGCTGTTGCTGTGTACAATGGTCTTCTGGTTCGGTTCACTTCACTATCCATCAGTTCATGTAAACCCTTCCAGGTTTTTCTGAAATCATCCAACTTGTTATTTCTTATAGCACAATAATATTCCATTACAATCATATGCCAGAGTATATTTAGTCATTCCCCAACTGATGGGCATACCTTTAATTTCTCATTCTTAGCCACCACAAAAAGAACTGCTATAAATATTTTTGTACAAATAGGTCCTTTCTCCTTTTTTGGATGTCTTTGGGATAAAGACCTAGCAGTGATATTGCTGGATCAAAGGGTATGTATAGCCCTTTAGGCATAATTCCAAATTGCTCTCCAGAATAGTTGATCTGTTCACAACTCCACCAACAACACATTAGAGTCCCAGTTTTTCCACATATCGTCCAACATCCAACATTTGCCATTTTTGTCATATTAGCCAATCGGATAAGTGTGAGGTGATACCTCAGAGTTGTTTTAATTTGAATTTTCCTTATCAATAGTGACTTAGAGCATGTTTTCATAGATAGATTTTATTTCTTTGAAAATTATCTGTTCATATCTTTGACCATTTATCAATGGGGCAATGACTTGTATTTTTATAAATTTGACTCAGTTCCCTATACATCTGAGAAATGAGACCTTTATCAGAGATACTTGCTGCAAAAATTTCCCCCTAGGTTTTTGCTTTCCTTACAATTTTGACTACATTGGTTTTATTTTGCAAAAACTTTTTAATTTTATATAATCAAAATTATCTATTTTACATTTTGTAATGTTCTTAATATCTTCTGTGGGCCTAAATTCTTCTAGTATACATAAATCTTACAGATAAACTATTCCATGCTCTCTTAATTTGCTTATGGTATCACCCTTTATGTGTAAATAATGTACTCATTTTTAACTTATTTTGATATACGGTGTGAGACATTGATTTATACCTACTTTCCGCCATACTATTTTCTAGTTTTCCCAACAGGTTTTTACCAAATAATGAGTTTTTATTCCAAAAGCCTGGATTTGGGGGTTAAACATATACTATATTACTATGGTCATTTACCTTAAAGTAATTTGTAACTAATATATTCCACTGATCCACCACTCTATTTCTTAGCCAGTAGTAGATTGTTTTGATAATATACAGTTTGAGATCTGGTATGGATAGATCACCTTTTTTCACTTTTTTTCACTGATTCCCTTCATAGCCTTGACCTTTTGTTCTTCTAGATGAATTTTGTTATTATTTTTTCTAGCTCTATAAAATAATGTTTAGGTGGCTTGATTGATATGGCACTGAATAAATCGATTAACTTAGCTAAAATTATCATTTTTATTATATTGGCTTGGCTTACCCAAAAGCAACTAATATTTTTCTAATTGTTTAGATCTGACTTTATTTGTGTGAGAAGTGTTTTATAGTTGTGTTCATGTAATTCCTGGCTTTGTCTTGCCAGGTAGACTCCCAAGTATTTTATATTGTCTATACTTATTTTAAATGGAATTTCTCTATCTCTTGCTGTTGGACTTTGTTGATAATATATGGAAATGTTGATGGTTTATGCGAGTTGATTTTGTATCCTACAACTTTGCTAAAGTTGTTAATAATTTCAAATAGTTTTTTAGTTGATTTTCTAAAAAATTTTAAGTATTACATCATATCATCTGCCAAGAATGATAGTTTTCTTTCCTCATTATATAATATAATTCCTTTTAATTTCTTTTTCTTCTCTTATTTCTATAGCTAACATTTCTAGTGCAATGTTAAACAATAGAGGTGATAATGGGCATTCTTGCTTCACCCCTGATTTTATCAGAAAGTTTTCTAGCTTATCCCCATTACAAATAATACTCGCCGATGATTTTAGATAAATATTACTTATTGTTGTAAGGTAATCTCCATTTATTTCTATACTTTCTAGTGTTTTAAAATAAGCATGGGTGCTGTATTTGTCAAAGACTTCTGAATTTATTGAGATAATCATATTATTTCTGTTGGTTTTGCTATTTGATATGACCAATTATGCTGATAGTTTTTATAATTTGAACTGTAATACTAATTTTACCTGCAATACTGGTAAAAAAAAAAATCCCACCTGGTCATAGTGTATGATCCCTGTGCTTTATTGCTGTAATCTCTTTTGCTAGCATTTCATTTAAATTTTTGCATCAATATTCATTAGGGAAATTGGTCTCTAATTTTATTTCTCTGTTTTGGGTCTTCTTGATTTAGGTATCAGCACCATATCTGTGTAATAAAAGAAATTTGTTAGGACTCCTTCTTTGCCTGTTTTCCCAAATAGTTTATATGGTACTAGGATTAATTGTTTTTTAAATGTTGGGTAGAATTCACTTGTGAATCCACGTGGACCTGGGGATTTTTTCTTAGGAAGTTCAATGATGGTTTATTCCATTTCTTTTTCTGAGATTGGGTTATTTAAGTATTTCATTTCTTCTTTTGTTAATCTGGGAAATTTATCTTTTTGTGGACATTTACCCATTTCATTTAAATTGTCAAACTTATTGCCATGTAATTGGGCAAAATAGTTCCTAATGAATGCTTTAATTTCCTTTTCATTGGTGGTGAATTCATCCCTTTCATTTTTGATACTAGCAATTTGGTTTTTCTCTTTCATTTTTTAAATCAAATTAACCTATGGTTGATCTATTTTATTGGTTATTTCATAAAACTAGCTTCTAGTTTTATTTGTTAGTTCAATGGTTTCTCACTTTCAATTTTATTAAGCGCTCCTTTGATTTTCAGGATTTCCAATTTGGTGTTTAATTGGGGATTTTTAATCTGTTCTTTTTCTAGTTGTTTTTTTTTAGTAACATGCCCAATTCATTGATATACTTTTTCTCTATATTATTGATATAAGCAATTAGAAATATACACTTTCCCTGAAATACTGCTTTGACTGTATCTCATAAATTTTGATATGTTGTCTCATTGTCCTCATTTTCTTTAATGAAATTATTAATTGTTTCTATGATTTGCTGTTTGACCCAATCATTCTTTAGGATTATATTATTTAATTTTCAATTAATTTTTAATCTCTCTTTCCATTGCCCATTATTGAATGTAATTTTTATGGCATTATGATTTGGAAAAAAAATGCATTTGCTACTTTTGCTTTTCTGCATTTGGTTGTGAGGTTTTTATGTCCTTATTAGGACATAAATACACGGTCAATTTTTTTTGTGTATGTGCCATGTACTGTTGAGGAAAAAGGTAAATTCCTTTCTCTTCCTATTCAATTTTCTCCAGAGGTCTATAATATCCAACTTTTCCAGAATTTCCAGAATTTTATTCACTTCCTTAATTTCTTTCTTCTAGTTGTTATTTTTGTTGTTGTTGTTAGATTTATTTAGTTCTGAGAGGGGAAAGTTGAGGTCCCCTATTAGAATAGTTTTATTATCTATTTCCTCCTATAACTCATACAACTTCTTAAAAAATTTAGATGCTATACCATTTTGTACCTATATGTTCAGTATTGATATGACTTTCAGCAAGATGTAGTTCCCTTCTTTATCTCTTTTAATTAGATTGATTTTTGTTTTTGCTTTGTCTGAGATCATGATTGCTAGCCCTGCTTTCTTTGCTTTAGCTTTATAAAGCATAATAGATTCTGCTCCAACCCCTTACCTTTACCATGTGCATATATCTCTGCTTCAGACATGTTTCTTCTATACAACATATTGTAGGATTCTGGTTTATAATCCATTCTGCTATATGTTTCCATTTCATGGGTGAGTTCACCACTTTCACATTTGTTGTTATGATAACTATGTATATCCCTCCATGCTATTTTTCTCTTGTTTATCCCCCCCTTACTCCCTTTTCTCTCCTCACAAGTGTTTTACTTCTGATCACCTCCTTCCCCAATATACCCTTTTTTATCAGTCCCTCCACTCCCTTATTTTATCCCTATCCCACTTTACTTCCTTATAGGGTAAGACAGATTTCTATATCCAACTGAGTGTATCTGTTATTCCCACTTTGAGCCAATTCTGATAAAAGTAAGATTTTAACTTTGGCCACTCCCCTCCAAGCCATCTTCCCTTCCACTATAATATCTCTTTCATGGCTTTTTTATGGGAATAATTTGTCCCCATTCTATCTTCCCCCTCCTTCTTTTTCCAGTGCAATTTTCTTTCTCATTCCTTTATTTTGTTTTTTGGTGCATCATACCATCAAAGTTACCTTATATTCATATCCTCTGTCTACATATACTCCTTTTAATTGATCTTGTAATAATAAAATTGTTGAGTTACAAATGTTTCTTATGTTTTCTCTTTCTTATTTATTTTTTTACCTTTTTATGTTTCCCTTGAGTCTTGTATTTGGAGGTCATAATTTTTTCTTCATCTCTGGTCTTTTAATTAGAAATATTTGAAAGTTCTTTATTTTGTTAAATGTCCGTTCTCCCCCACCCCGGAAGATTATATTCAATTTTGCTGGGTAGGTGTTTCTCACTTGTAATCCTAACTACTTTGCCTTCCTATATCATATTCCAAGTCCTCTGGGAGGTGCCAAATCCTGTGTAATTCTGATTGCAGCTCCATGATATTTTAATTGTTTCTTTTTGACTGCTTGAAATATTTTCTCCTTGATCTGTGAGCTCTGAAATTTGGCTATGATATTCCTAGGAGTTTTCATTTTGGGAGCACATTCAGGCAGTGATCCGTGGATTCTTTCCATTTCTATTTTGTCTTCTGGTTCTACTATATCAGAGCAATTTTCTTCAATAATTTCTTGAAGGAAGTTGTCCAGGTCTTTTTTTTTTATCATGGCTTTTAGGTAGTCCAATAATTCTTATATTATCTCTCCTGGATCTATTTTCTAGGTCAATTGTTTTCCCAAAGAGAAATTTCACATTTTCTTCTACTTTTTTCATTTTTTTTTTCATTTTTTATGGTGTCTTGATGCCTCATAGAGTCATTTGTTTTCACTTGTTCAATTCTAAATTTTAAGGATTTTCTTCAGCAAGCTCTTGTGCATCCTTTTTCATTTGGCCAATTCTATTTTTTAGGGAGTTATTTTCCTTGGTAAATTTTTGTATATCTTTTCCCATGCTATTGACTCTTCTTTGTCCCCATGATTCTCTTACATCACTCTAATTTCTTTTCCCAATTTTTCTTCTACTTTTCTATTTGCTTTTTAAATTCTTTTTAAGCTCTTCCAGGAATTCCTTTAGGACATGAGACCAAATTACATTTTTCTTTGAGGCTTGGCATGTAGCCATTTTGGTACTATTGTCCTATTCTAAGTTTATGCTTTGATGTTCCTATCAGTATAGGAACTCACTCTTTTTTAAATTTTTTGCTCATTTCTTCTGCCTTTTTTATGATTTGATATTTTTATTTGAGAGTTGGGCTCTGGTCCTGCACTGTCCAAAACTTTTTGTGCTGGTGGTCTGGGTTTTACTGCTGGCTTTCTCTGGGCTTCAGAGCTTAGCTACTTGATTTCTCTTGAGGGCAGGCTTTCCTTCTGCTTGCACTATGAGGTGGGGCCTCCCCATTGACCTCCCCTGGGTATGAGGTTTAACTGGTGGGGTGGGGTGTTTACTGCTAGGTGTGGTAATAGTCTTTCTGGTAGCTGGCCTTAGAGAAGGGATCTTGCTGCTGGTCTGCCTTAGGGATGGGACCCTATTGTTGGGTTGCTATAGAATAGGGTCTCCCTGCTGGTAGGCCCCAGGGGTGGGGTCTGACTGTTGGCCAGAACTAGGACTACTTCACTACTGGTCAGCAATGGGGTCAAGACCCCACTTTTGGGGATGAGGTTGCTGAAGTGAAGCCTTGCTGTGCTGTACTACTGCTCACTTGGCTAGGAGCTTCTGGTTTGCAGGAGGGCAGGGCTTCACTGGTGGATTGCCCCAGGGTTGGAGTCTTGCTGCAGGCCCCCAGCTGTGAGGCTGGCTACTGCTGCTCCTGGACCTCTTTCCCCTCCCACCCCAGTGAGACAGACCTTTCCTGCCAGGCTGGTAATGTGCCCCCCTGCAGTTTTCTAGTTGTTTGGAGAGGAATTTGGGAGTGCTTCAGAGGGTTCCTTCCTCACTCTGCTATGTTGGCACTGGAAGTCCAGAAATTATTCTTAATAATAATACCTGGTAGGGGAGGCTAGGTGGCACAGTGAGTAGAGCGTCAGCCCTGGAGTCAGAAGGACCTGAGTTCAGATCCGGCCTCAGACACTTAATGCACAAGCAAAAACCTAGCCATGTGACCTTGGGCAAGTTACTTAACCCCAATTGCCCTCCAAAAAGCAAAATAAGAATAAGAATACCTGGTATTGATATAGAATTTTTTAACCAAACCTATAATTTCATTGATGTTGGTCTTCTGGTAAAGAATTCTCTCTGGGACATAGAAGACCTTAAGAAGGATTTTAAAAACCAAATAAGAGAAGTGGAAGAAAAATTGGGAAAAGAAATGAGCAGGATGCAGGAAAAGTATGAAATGAGAGTCAACAGCCTGACTGAGGAAAATAACTCCTTAAAAAAGAGACTAACTCAAATGGCAAAGAAGGCTCAAAAGGGCAATGAGGAGAAGAATGCCTTAAAAAGCTGAATTTTCCAGATGGAAAAAGAATCTCAAAAGCTCACTGAGGAGATTCATTCCTTCAGAGTTAGACTGGAGCAAATGGAAGCTAGTGACTTTATGAGAAGTCAAGATGCTGTTAAACAGATCTAAGCAATTGAAAGAATAGAAGGCAATGTGAAATATCTCATGGGAAAAACCACTGACCTGGAAAATAGATCCAGGAGAGATAATTTAAAAATTATTGGACTACCTGAAAGCCATGATCAAAGAAATAACCTAGAAATCATCCTTCAAGAAATTCTCAAGGAAAATTGCCCTGATGTTTTAGACCCAGAGGGCAAAATAGAGGTTGAATGAATCCACAGATCACCTCCTGAAAAAGATCCCAAAAAGAAAACTCCTAGGAATATTATAGCCAGGTTCCAGAATTCCCAGATCAAGGAGAAAATACTCCAAGCAGCCAGGAAGAAACAATTTCAATATTGTGGAAACACAATCAGAATAGCCCAGGACCTGGCAGCTTCTACACTGAGGGATTGAAGGGCATGGAATATGATATTCTGCAGGGCAAAGGACCTGGGATTAAAACCAAGAATCACCTACCCAGCAAAACTGAGTATCTAGTTTCAAGGGAAACTATGGTCATTCAGTGGAATAGAGGACTTTCAAGCATTCTTGAGGAAAAAAACAGAGTTGAATAGAAAATTTGACATTCAGACACAAGAAGCAAGAGATGCTTGAGAAGTATCCTTGGAAGATGGACCATAGAACAAATCCAGCTTGTCTGTACACATAGCAACAAATTCCTTTACAATATAGCAATATTACCTGGACATACTACTCTAAGTTGTCTTGATAAAAGTGACACAGATCCATTTTTTTTTAATTGGAAAACTGGATTTGGATTAGAAAATGAGCTCTTTTGAAGCAGGAATTGTTTCAGGAAGGCACTTGTACTCTATCTCTGTGTTTCATATTCGGGATAAGAAAAAAGACAATTACCATCCTCAAGGAGTTTGCAATCTAACAAGAGAGACAAGAAGTCATCTGATATGAAAAAAAAACAAGTTATTTGGAGGATAAATAAATAATATAGAAGGGGAAGGCACTGGAAATAAAGGAGTTGCTACAGTCCAGCTTTGGAAGATGAGATTTTAGTTCGAACTTTAGTTTCACTCCTTGTGTTTTTTATCTTCAGCACCAAACCTCCCACTGAAAACATTTACCTCTACCCCCTCCCCATAACTTTCCACCCTTCCTGTTTTCATATCTCTTCAATATGTTGTTTTTCTCATTAGAATGAAAGCTCCATGTGGACAGGGAATTTCATTAATTTGTTTGTTTTTGGATCCCCAGTATTTAGCACAACATCCAGTTCAACTTAATATGTGCTTATTTCCTTTTTTGGTGTTTAAATAAGATATTGTTGAAAATAAATGGAAATACAATTTTGTACAATTTTATATGTACAAAATATCTAGGGGAGTAGAGTGACATAAAAATATAAGGGCAATATGGAGAGAGGTTCACTAAAGTCTTAAATTCCAGCACAATACTTTGCATTAGTAGTCACTGTGATTATAGCTGAACTTGAAAATAAATCTGTCAACTATGTAAAAAAAAAAAAGAATTCTCTCTGGCTACATAGGTTAACACTTTCTCTGAAACTTAAATTCTTAGGTAGATTCCTGATGTTAGCAGGAGTTTTTAAGCTTTATGTCATGGACCTCTCTGGCAGTCTTGCAAAGCCTCAAGACCCCTTCTCAAAATGCTTTATGCATAAAGTAAAATAACCTGTTCACAGACCCCACATTAAGAACTCTGGCTCTATACATTTTAAAGATCATCATCTTTATACATATGATCCCAAGCTCCATATTTCCAGCCCTAGACAATCTATTGAGCTCCAGTCTTGCATCCCCAATTTCCCTTTGGAGATCTTGAACTGGCTATTTCATAGGTATCTCAAATCTAACATGTCCAGAATAGAACTCATTCACTTTCTCTCCCAGTCCTTCTCATATTTCAAATTTTCTTATTACTATCTACCCAGTCATCCAGGCTCCCACATATCTATTCCATTGCCAAATATTGCCATTTCTGTCTTTAAAACATATCTTGTATATGTGCCCTACTCTTCACTCACAAAGCTACCAACCTACTTCAGACCCTCATCATCTCACCAGGACTATTGCAATATCTCTGTAATTGATCTTCCTATCTCCCATCCTTCCCCATTCCAATCTAACCTCCACTCAGCTAACAAAGTCATCATCCTTGTGCTCAGAGATGCTAAAACCAAATCATTTCTTGTTTTCACTGTATTATACTGTTTCTTGACCTAAGTGGATCTATGAATTGGGTAAACAGGATTAAAAGTAAGTATTTTTCAAATATGTTTTGGGGTTTTTTTTTGTTTTTTGTTTTTCTTTTTTGGAGTGCAATTGGGGTTAAGTGACTTGCCCAAGGTCACACCACTAGGTTTTGTGTTAAGTGTCTGAGGCCAGATTTGAACTCAGGTTCTCCTGACTCCAGGGACGGTGCTCTATTCACTGTGCCACCTAGCCTCCCCCTCAAATATGTTTTTAAAAACATAGTCATTGAATAAAAGAATCTTGGAGATGATTAATTGAGCTTTCCAACCAATGTAAATATCCCAGTGTTGATATTTATTTCCCATAATACCCCTATAAATTCCTACTTCACAGTTATGAAAACACTGCATCTTTAGTAATCTTTATCTTTCTGTCAATTTATCAGATTGTTATGATTGAGCACTCTCACCCAGAAGAAATATCAAGCCAACTTAGAAAAGAGAAACAATTAGTAGAACTCCAATTTGTGAGAGATATGTTAGGGTTAACTTGAATTAGTGTCCATATTTTGTTTTGCACCTTTCTTATCTACATGTGTTTTTAAAGGTGTGATAGCTTAAAATACTTTCAAAAATAGTAATTCATGGAAGTCAACACTAGACAAAGATTATTATGCTCATTTGGCAGATGAGGATATGGGGACACAGAGGTCTGGAGGGCTTTATGCAAGACTGAATCATTGCCCAAAGAAGATGTGACTCTATTTCCCCAGATCTGGTGCTTGGTTCATTAAATTATACTATCTCCATATGTTTATATAAATATTTACTTATCATTCCTGGGTATTTATTAAGCTTTCCTCATGTGAAATTATTTACTTTAGTTTACCTGGTTTTTTCTTGACTAATGTTTGCCTGGCCCAGACTGATCATTAATTAGCTAATAAATAATAAGAATTTAATGTCAGGGTAATAAGGATCTGTAATTCTAGCAGAGGTTATTGATTATGTAAATTTATTTAAATTATTTTAACAAGGTTAGGGAATTAGACCTAGAGTTTGTTCTAATATAAATGCCCAAGAACATGAAAAAATAATTCAAAGTGAATTTTCATGCAAATCAGTGCTTCTATCATAGGGACATTTTGTGGAAGAACTATTATACAATAAGTAGCCTTCTCTGCCAATACTACAAAGGTTAGAGATGAATTTTAAATATCTCTGACTTCTGCTTGATAATTATTCTGTTGATTTTTGTTTGTCTTTTTGTTTTTCATATTTTTCTTGGAGAAGGGGTCTGCAATTTTTACACCAATTGTTGGCACTTGTTTAATATTTGTTAATGCAAAATAGAGGTCATGCACATTTAAATATAAATTGAATGTCAATGGAAAAAACTGATCAAAAGGATAAAAAATTTTCTTTGGGAGCATTTTGGCAATAAAGAGAAAATGCTTTCCATATTAATGATTCCTCTGGGATGGTCCAGAAGCGACCGTGAGATTAGAAATTTTATATGGGATCTGGGACTAACAACAAGCAGTTAGGTTAGGAGCTAGGATTTTTATTTTAAAGAAGCTATATCAGGGCAGCTAGGTGGCACAGCGAGTAGAGCGTCAGCCCTGGAGTCAGAAGGACCTGAGTTCAGATCTGGCCTCAGACACTTAACGCACACACAAACAAAAACTTAGCCGTGTGACCTTGGGCAAGTTACTTAGCCCCAATTGCCCTCCAAAAGGGAAGAAGAAGAAGAAGAAGAAGAAGAAGAAGAAGAAGAAGAAGAAGAAGAAGAAGAAGAAGAAGAAGAAGAAGAAGAAGAAGAAGAAGAAGAAGAAGAAGAAGAAGTCTCTGTCTCTCCCTTTCCCACTCACTTTCCCTCCTCTCTCTCTCTCTTTTTCCCTCTTCCTCTCTCTGTTTCTCTCTGCTACTTGTCTCTGTTTCTCTATCTCTTTGTCTCTCTATTCCTCTCTCTCTCTCTCTCTCTCTCTCTCTCTCTCTCTCTCTCTCTCTCTCTCTCTCTCTCGTCTTTCTTTTTCTGTTCCTCTGTCCCTGGTCTCTTTCTGTGTCTCTTTGTCTCTGTTTCTGTCTCTGTTTGTCTGTCTGTCTCTCTGTCTCTCTTTCTCTCTCTTCTGGCTGAATTTGAACAGGATGTAAGCTATTCTCTAAGTATGTGACCCCCTTTCAGGGGTTCTAGGCACCTGAAATTAGCAAAGACCAACTCTACACAGCATGAGGGGTTAAGATGGAGCCCAAGCCCAGAAACTGAAGACCCAACGAAGCTGATAATGTGCCATCTGGAACTATGTGCATACAGACAACTCAAGGTATATTTTGAGTCAGGAATTGAGTTGGGGGTGGAGGGTAGGTACATAGAAGGAATTCATAGTGTATGAACATAATTTCTGGTAAAGAGGAATTTCTATTCTTATCCAACTTCCTGATCAACCAAGATCTTGCTGATGTACAGGCAGGCATTCTGTAGGAGATCTTCACCTTTTTAATGTCATGGACCTCTTGAACAGTCTAATGAAGGGGACCCCTTCTCAGAATAACATTTTAAATGCAAAACAAATAATACATGAGATTACAAAGGGAACCAATTATGTTTAAATACAAGTATCAGAATATTTTTTACAAAACATTTATGGACCCCAAGTTAAGAGTCTCCTGTTCTACAGGGTGCTTGCCTAAACTCTACTATCTGGACTCTATCTATCTATTGTTACCAATGAATCCTGTGTAAGCCTATTTCCAGGCAGGAAAGAAAGCAGAGATTGCATTCTAATAGGGGAGTTAACACATGTACACAAATAATTACAAGGGAGGAGAGAGGATGACCCAGTGGAATAGATGCTGATTTGGTGACAAGAGTTTGGGTGCTAACTTTGTCATTCACAGTGTAGGTGGTGGAATGAATAGAGTGCTGAACTTAGAGTTGGACTGACAAAATCAAAGTGTGACTTCAGACATTGACTAGCAAGTCGTTCAATCTAAATGAGCCTGTTTCATCATCTATAAAATTCAGAGGTTGAACCCAGTCATCTCTCAGTTTCCTTCTAGTTCTATATTGTTATTTTAAGATGCTATGAATGCAAGGCAACATTTGATAAATACCCCAAAGCCATACAAATTGATATAGGAGATATAGAAGGAAGAGATCACTTCTAGCTGCAATGATAAAGACCTTCATGGAGATTTAGGTCTTTAAAGATGGGCAGGACTTCTATAGACAATGAAAGGGTGAAAATGATGGCAAGAGCAATTATGTGGAAGGGAGAGTGGGCAATAGAGTGTTGTATTTTGGAAAGTCCTGGATTTAAAGTAATGGGATGTGTATTCAAATCCTAGGTCTTAGCTCCCTAGGCCTGAGGTTCCTCATCTGTAAAATGATGGAGGTCAAACTTGATAACCTCTAATGTCGCTTTTATCTCCAAATTGCTTATTCCAAGGTATGTTCAGGGAATGGCAAGTAGTTAGAGCATAGGGTGTGCATAGATCAGTAGCAA
This sequence comes from Gymnobelideus leadbeateri, assembly GCA_011680675.1. Taxonomy (NCBI): domain Eukaryota; kingdom Metazoa; phylum Chordata; class Mammalia; order Diprotodontia; family Petauridae; genus Gymnobelideus; species Gymnobelideus leadbeateri. Next base: position 304,755 of record WOXC01012247.1, read on the forward strand.
TATGTCAGAAAACAATGCCAAGTTGGAGTCAAGTCATTAAGGGTTTTGAATGCCCAGGCTAAGGTCTTTGTAGACAACTGGGAATTGCTGAATGTATTTAATCAGGGAATTCTCTTGACAAGTGTGATGTTTTGGAGTGATTACTCTGGACACAGAGTGTGGGCTGGATTGGAATGGCAAAAGATTGGAGGCAGAAAGACCAGCTAAGAGGCTGTTCTATATTATTGTGCAATAAGGGGCTATTCCATATTATTGTGCTGAAAGAAATGACAAGCAGGATGATTTCAGAAAAACCTGGAAAGACTTACAAGAACTGTTGCAAAGTGAAGTAAGCAGGACCAGGGTAATGTTATACACAGTCACAGCAATATTATTTTGAAGAAGAACTGTGAATAACTTAGCTATTCTCAGCAATACAATGATTCAAGACAATCCCAAAGAACTAATGACAAAGCATACTATCCTCTTCCAGGGAAAGAATTGATATTGGTTGAATATAGAGTGAAGCATGCTATTTTTTACTTTCTTTCTTTTCCTTTTATTTGAGTCTTCTTGAACAAAATGACTAATATGGAAATGTTTTACATAATTGCACATGTATAACCTATATCTGTTTGCTTACTATCTCAGGCAAGCGAGAGGAAAGAGAGGAAAGGAGGGATAGAATTTGGAACTCAAAATTTGAAATAAAAATGTTAAAAAAAATTTTTAAGACTACTTAGCCAGAAAATGGGAAAAGAGGAAGCTATTCCAAATAGTCTAGACATGATGATGATGGTGATGGGGAGGAGGAAGAGGAGGATGGTGATGATGATGGTGGTGGTGGTGGTGGTGGTGGTGGTGGTGATGATGATGATGATGATGATAGCAGCTAATATTTATATGGTACTCAGTATTTGCCAGACACTGTCCCAGACACTTAACAATTTGATTCTCACAACCATGGAAGGTAGGTGTTATTATGATCTCCATTTTACAGATGAGGAAACAGAAAAATGAAGTGTGAGATCACATAGTTAGTGAGTGTCTGAGGACACATTTGATCTCAGGTCTTCCTGACTCCAGATAATGAACACTGAGCTACTTCTATGATGTAATAACCTAAGTAGTATAAAATGGGAAGGAGTATATTTGGAAGGAATAAAATCCAGAAGGGATTGAATATGGAAGGAGGTGCATGAGAGATAAAGGTAAAAGAAGCCTCTCAGGTTGTGACTTTTAGGGTCTAGGAGGATGGTGACCCTGTTAACAGAAACAAGAAATCAGAATGAAGAATGTGTTTGGTAGAAAAATTAGCTCACTTTTAGACAGATCAAATCAGAAGTGACAGCAGGACATCAAAAGAGAAATCTTTAGCAGACAATGGAAATGGAGAATTAGAACTTGAGAGACAGGTAAATAATAGATTTAAGAGTCACCTGTGCAGAGGTGATGGTTAAAGATGGGGGAGTGGATGAGCAAGGAAAAGTTTAGAAGATAAGTGAACAGACTACAAAGTTTTGGTAAATAGCTACCTTTGGGAGAAGAAAGAGGAAGAGAAGTGATTAAAAGAGTTGTCAAAGAGGTAGGAGGAAAGCCAGAATAAAGTAGTGTCACAGAAATTAAAAAAGAACAGAGATTTAAGAGGGAGTTGGTGGTCTACATCAGTGGTGTCAAGCTCAAATAGAAATTGATCCTCACTGGATGCATATTGACTTAGAAAACCACAAATCAGCCATGTTTGTGTTGTATTACATTTTCACTTATTTTGTTAAACATTTCTCAATCAGATTTTAATCTGGTTTGAGCCAGATAAGGCTGCATTCAGATGGCGGGAGTTTGATACTTCTGGTCTACACCATCAAATACTGTAGAGGGTAAGAAAAAAATGAGCCCAAAGAAAAAAACATTGAATTTTGCAATTAGGAGTTACATCCTGTCTTGACTTTTAGAGAGTAGCTTCAGGACATGATAGAGACAGAAACCATATTGCCTGAAGTAAGAGTGAGACAATGGTCTTGGAAATACCAACAAGGATTGCAAGGCTGCCTTTTTAGCAATCAAAAGAAGGAAAGAAGGGATAATATCTAAAGGGAGCAAAAGGATTGAGGAAGGTTTCTTTAGGTTATAGGAGACTTAACCACATGTTTTTAGACAGGGGGTGGTACCAATGAAAAAGGAGGTCAAGTAAAACAATGTAAGAGCACAGGTCCTGGAGCCAGAGGACCTAGGTTCAAATCCCACCTCAAGGTCAATATCTATGTGATCTGCGTATCATCCAATGTCCTTAGGCCTCAGTTCTCTTATCTGTAAAAATAAGGGGTATAGTGGACACAACACTGGAGTCAGATAGACCTAGGTTCACAGCCTCAGACATTTATTAGCAAGTCGTTTATTTTCCCTGTGTCTCAGTTTCTTCACCTATAAAGTGAGGGAGTTAGACTCAATGGTTCTTAGGATTCTTTCCCACTCAAAATCTGATTCTATGAATGGACGCCTCCCCAGGTCCCTTTCAACTCTAGAAGCTATGATTCCAAGGAGACACTGGTCATGGTCTGGCAGCAGGATGGATGGACTGCAGGGAATGAGATAGCACTGGAGACATAGACAATAAAGAGTAGGCTGCCATAAACAGTGAAGCTATGAGCCAATAATATGGACCTATGGGCATTTGTATTCCATAAAATGAGAAAGAGAGAGACAGAGACAGAGACAGAGAGAGGGGAGAGAAACATAGAGAGAGAGAGATTGGGGAGAGGGAGGGAATAATTGGTTGAGTAAGAATTAAGGTGAATCAGAAAGGAAAAAGCTCAGGAGCAGTGGATCAACATCAAACACAAGAAGGTAGGAAGGAGAAGATCGCTGAAGATAGAGACATTTTGAGGTGAGATAGCTGTAAGTTCTTGGAATTAACATAAATTTATCTTCAATTTCTTCTTAAAGATGGAAGAAAATTCATCTACCAAAGTGAAGAAAGTGAGGAATTACTTGAAAAATGTATTAAAAAGTTTGAAACATGCCTTTTGAGGGATGCAGACTAAGGAATCTCTCAAATGTGCAAATACTCAAATGTTATTTCTTTGAGGTAGACATTAGTACTGGTGATTCAGGTTGAAGCCCATGTGTGCCTGGCCATTTTGTGCATCCTCAAGTCCCTACACAAGCCAATCAAACAATGTGTTCTTACTCAATTTCTTTTTACATTTACACAAGGGGAGAAAATGGGGGCTATCTATTATCACTTTTCCATCATGTGATCAGCCCATCTTCTTTGCTCATACATTCCTTTACAAGTCCCTTTCCCTTCTTGTATTCAGTTGTGACCTTTCTTCCTTGCCCTTGGGATACTGCTCATTTTCAATTTCGTTACTTGTAGCCACACACAGGGAGACAACAAGACACAAAAAATAGGATTGTTGAGCAGCAATGAAAAGCCAGTTTTTCAACTTAGTTATAGTTAGACAAATTATAACTAATGTTTAGTTAACAAACTAATATTTGCTATAACATTAGCAAAATATTATAACAAACCTAGACAATGTGTTTCCAGGATTATCTCCAACAGCATGGTACCTAGGAATAGGAGTAGATAAAGTAGATCAGAGAACCACAGAATTTTAATTTTGAAAAAGACCTCAGGGATCATTTTGTCTAATGGAAGGGGTGTGTCAGTTTACTTCCCTATGGCCTCATTCACCATCCTGGTAACTTTCAGGACTAAAGTGTCCCTCCCTACCCACCACACCTGTAGGTATCTCCCCCATTAGAATGTAAGATCATTGAAGGCAAGGACTGTTTCTCTATTTGTATTCCCAAAATTCAGTATAGTTCTCAGCAAATAGTAAGTAATTAATAAGCGCTCATTCATTTACTCAATCCTTTAATTTTGTTGCACATACCCAAAGCTCACAGCTAGGCCCCTTCTCTAGGAAAGGGAAATCAGGAATAAATTCAACTGATACATTTCAGATTAAATGGCACTAGGCTGTACCTGACTCCAGCTTTCATCACTGCCCTTTACTTTTCCAAATCCAGTGCTTTTTCTATGTGGTCTCTTCAAAGTATGAGTCATAGCCCCATAACAATAGGAGTACTTGAGTACATACCACAATAATAATAAAAAAAAAAAAAGAGGAGTAGACCCAAGATCAAACACCAGGTGGATTCAGCTACAACAAGTCTTCCATCCTCATCTGATACCTCCACATGACACACTCTGCTCCCTCTCAGAACAAGGTTATTTCCTACAACCATTAATTTCTTTCCCTGCCCAAGGTCCACTTAATGGCTGTATTTTGGGTCTTCCTGGCTTAGAGTGAATGTCAGTGGTAACTGTTTCTCTTTGGAACAGCAACCCTGAGGGTCTTCTCCCAGCTTGGTTTTTTTTCTTTCTTTTAGTCAAAAGGATCCCTTTGAATCACTTCTTAAATTCCCTGAATGGGCATTACCTCACTCTAAAGTGAGTATGTGGAAAGGCCTTAGCCTAAAAAGGTCTATCACTGTATCCTGGGTCATCTCCAGTCATCCTAATGAATATCAGGTCACTGGATCCAGATGGCTCTGGAGGATAAAGTGATGCTGGTGACCTTGCACAGCCCTCCCTCACTCAAATCCAAGTCAACTGCAAGTCATGTCATCATTTCCCTGATGCCATGGTCCTCTTCAAAAATGAAGGACAAATGCAGTCTCTTTCCAAATGCTCTCTTACTGTCAAGTATTGGTTGGTTTGATTCAAGAGATTTTTGAGTCCCTTTCTGATGATAAAATTTGCTTGAATACCCTGGTAGAACTACCTATTCAGTCAACTTCTACTGACTTCAGTTATTTCCCAGGCCTAGAAATCTGGCCCTGTGTGGAAGGCCTCAGAGTTTGAGGACAGCAAGTGGAGAACCAAGGAGAAAGGGATTCTAGATTGCTAGTCAGACCATCATTGAAAAAGCTCATCATTGAGTCCAAGATAGATAAGATGGAAGTAAAGTCAAGAAGGGGATGATGGCCTGGGAAAATAAGATGGGATTAATGGACCAAAAGTCACAGTGAGCGGTAAGGTCACAGTAAAAGTAGGCACAGAACAAAAAGAAGGAATGGGTGATGTGTAGGCACAGAAACTAGCTTAGTGAAATGTCATGGCCATTCTTATCTCGAGTTATTTGGGTGAGGTATACTGACATTTACTGTCAATGAGGAAACAATGTCCAAATATAAATCCACATAAGCCTCAGTATCTAGTCTATCTGCCAACATATAGATATTGAACTCGGCACACCCAGAGTAGAATGGGATGTCTTTGTGGTCTGGATTTGAAATATCTTTGAACATCCCCAACATTATAGATATGACCAAATAATTCTGATTAAAAGGTTTGACAAGTGATTCATATTGTCTGTGTAATACAGAGAGACCTCATAGGAAGTTGCCAGTCATATTGCCCTACGTAGTCACGAGGCCACATTTTTTCAACTTCCACCTTATCCCTGGTCAAAAGGAAAGCCATAAGAAATAGGGAGGGCTGTTGTTCTCCAGTGAAATCCCCTTTGAAATCAAGTCTTTCATTTAGTGCAGAAAATCCAGAAACCTATTGATACCACCCCAACAGTCCAACCACACTAGCCCTCTTACTGTTTCTCATTACCCTCTCTGTTCCTTTGTACTGACTGGAAGGACTGGGATGTTCTCCCTCCTAACCTCTGCCTTTCAAAATCTCTGGTTTCCTGCAAAACTCAGCTCAGATGCCTCTTTTTGTATGAGACCTGTCCTGGTTTTGCCAACTGATAGTGCCTCCCCATCTCTGGTTACCTTGAACATGATTGGTACAAAACATATTTTGCATATACTAAATATGTGCCTGTCTCCTCCAATAAGCTCCTGGAGGACAGGAATTGTCCCACTTTTGTCTTTGTATCACCAATCCTAGCACAGAATAAGTGCTTAGTGCCTGCCTGCCTCGTTGGCTGACTGTGCCAGACTTATAAATACCACCTGGTAGTACAGGGCAGATGGCTTTCTGTGAGGATGCAGGTAGACTAAATATAGATTTCATTGCCTCTCAGGGCAGGACTGCAGCTGAGAATGGTTTTGGCACCAATTCTTCACAGCCCTCAGAAAGTATAAAATATTTTTTGAGAAATGGCACCAGATGGAAACTTGATCCATAAATATAACTTTTATCTGAACAACTCTCAAGTTACTGTGAAAAAAATTGTATAATCCAGCCATATGATAAAGATGAAAGAAAATTTTTAAAGAGAGAGGAAAGCTGGAACACAAGCTCCAAGTGTATTTTCTGATGCATGAGGGGATGGATGGGGTAGGGTAAAATGAGCTGAAAAGATTACTCAAAGAAGTTGCTACCTTGGGGAGAATTTTAAAAAAGGTGTTTCTGAAGGATGCAGATAAAAGAAAATCAGAACCATGGCCAAGGCAAAAGATGAAAAGTATGAACTAAAACAAGTTGATCAGATGTGGAAGGGAATGGGAAAAACTAAGGAAAATATTTTGATAATCATAGTAGTTAACATTTAGAAAGCACCTACTGTGTGCTAGGCACTTTATAATTATTATCTAATTTGATTCTCCCCTTAGGAGTTAGGTGCTATTATCATTCCCATTTTAGAGATAAGGAAACTGATGCAAATAGAGGTTAAGGTATTTGCCCAGGGTCACAACAGCCAGTAAGTGTCTGAGGCTGAATTTAAATCTGGATTTACTAATTTGATGCCTGGCAATCTATCCACTGGGTCACCTAGCTACCTATGAGCCAAAATATACATATTTATAAGTACCACCTGGTAGCAGCAAAATAAATATGAAGTCTCATTGCTCCCCAAATCTCTGAGTCAACCTTTGGAATTAGGCTCCCTCAGGATCAGGGCCATACATAGCCATTTTGTATGGATGAGATCCTGGGAACTTATCCTCACTTGTAAAAGCAATAGATTGCAGGAGATGGTCTCTGAGGCCCCGTACTCCTCTGAAATTCTCTGGCTGATATAAAAACCATGACTTGTAACAGATGAGGCAGGAAAACCTGTAGGTGATTTCTAGATGGGGCTTGGGTACTCCCCAAATGCTTCAATGTGGCTATCATCTTTCTCAGCAGAATTCATCTAGTTGCTTCCACTTCTAAGGTATGATGATATAAAGTTATAGGCTCCGAAGCCAAGACCCTCCTCAAACACTATCAGTCTCTTGAATTTGCTGAGGTCAATTTATACTTAAGGTGTGCTTATTAAGTTTTATCCAGTGAAGGAAGTAGGAAAGGGGAAATAAAAATGCAGCTGCAATAGTATTTCAAGATTGTTGTGATTTAATATTAAATACTTCAAATTTTATACATCAGTTGAATGGGTGATAGGTTGGAAACTTTTAAAGAACTGGTTTTGACCAGAATATTATGAAATTTTCACAAACCTGAATCCTTTTCCATAACACACCAAAGTTGACTAGATAATTTCAAGGGTTTGTTCAGCTCAAAGAATCAATGAGTTTATGATTCTCTTTAATCTTGCCATTTATCTGGTTGCTTTAGATACAGTCACAGAAGGAAAACAAATCTATCTTTTCATTAGTTCAAGCTATGAGTCACAATTTATTAGGTTTTTGAAACTCTGCTATTATTATTTTAAAATTGGGTCTCAGGCGGCTAGGTGGCTCAGTGAGTAAGAGTGCTGGCCTCGGAGTTGGGATGACCCGGGATCAAATCCGGCCTCAGAAAATGAGCACCCACACATAAATAATGACTAGCCGTGTAACCTTGAGCAAGTTACTTGACCCCAATTGCTTTAAAAAAAAAAATGTAAGACACATGTTACGGACTGCTAGGTGGCGCAGTCAGTAGAGCGCTGGCCCTGGAGTCAGAAGGACCTGAGTTCGGATCCGGCCTCAGACACTTAACACAAACAAAAACCTAGCCGTATAACCTTGGGCAAGTTACTTAACCCCAATTGCCCTCCAAAAAGCAAAAAATAAAAAAAAAATTGGGTCTCCCTATCCATTTCTCAACTCATCAGTGGCAAAACTTTGACCTGTTCCTTTACTGACCTAGGTCCATTTGCATTCCTTTGGCAAACTGGTGGCCCCCAGGTTCATCACATAAATTTAATGTGGACATCCAATCAGCATTATCCCCTGTGAGTCAGAATGCCCTGCCTTGTCCAAATTATCTGCCATCCTTAGCATGCCCAGACCAGTTTTATTCTTAACATTCACTATCCTTACCCCCAAAAATCAGAACCAAAGACTTATATGTATTATAGGCTTAAAACTTTCATAATATTCTACCACTTAACTAACTATTCTCATTCTTCGCCATCTCAGTTCTACATGGAAGTCACTTATCTTCACTGATTTTTTCTTTCTTTCCCATAAACAGAGGCAGTATGACTTAGTGGCTAGAGAGATAACCTCAAACCAGAAAAGACCTGGGTTCAGGTTCTGCTTATGGCACATATTGGATGTATGAATCATGACAAATGACTTAAATCTAAGTAGCTAAGAGCTGCTATAGGAATTCAAAGAATATATAGGTATGCATCTGTACAAGGAGTACTCTCACTGGGGAGTTCACTGAGTCAGTGAAATCATAGGTCCAGTCTCAAATACATTATTCACAGACAAATGTATTAATGTTCTTCTTTCTTCCTTATGAAGATACCTGTCTCAATGAGAGAGCGAGAAAGAGATAAAGAGAGAGAGACAGAGATAGAGGGAAAGAAACGACTAGTCTACTGTGTTGGAGGCAAGAAGGGATTGGAAGGCATTGGGGCTGAATGAATTGAATTAGATACAGCATTGATGTAGAAGGAAAAAATACTGAAAGGGAAAATAAGGAAAGTAGAAAAAAGTAAAAGACTGAGAGACAAAAATAGTAATTATCTAATCAATTTTGAAGGGAGAGGGGAAACATTTATCATGATAACAATGGATTTTTCTAGCTTGAGCCATCCCAAATAAAATTTCAAAGCATAGACTTTTAATAGCAAAATAAATGTTAATTTTAACCTTTTTAGATAAAATATTTCTGGATTCTATTATATTCTTTCTGCTTTCTTACATAAAAGTTATTAAACACAATTTAAGCATCCTTTGATGATTCTAGGTCATCATGAGCTGAAACCAACTCACTTCTTGTTCTAATATAGCTATACTCGAAGGTGTCACTGAGGCATAGAGATGTGTTTGCCCCTGTGCTAAATCATCCCAGACTGCTGCATTCTGTGAGTTCTTTTGTCTGCTTTTTGTGGCTTTTGAGTCTAATTTTGGATTCTTAGTTTAGCTCTCACTTCCAACACCCCACTGCCAATCCATTGACCTGTGTCAGATTTCAATTTTCAATTTGTTCTGTGTTGGTGATGATGTTGATATTTGCAAATTTATTTAAAAATAATTATTTTCTTTTATTCTCACAACAACTTAGATTGCAGGTGTTTTATCATCTACATTTTTACCAATAAGGAAAATGAGGCAGGCAGAGGTTAAGTGACTTGAGCAGGATCACATAACTAAGTAAATATCTGAGGTCACTTTTGAACTCAGATCTTCCTGGCTCCCTAGGCCCAATTAAGAAACCAGATAGTTTATCTTGTTAGAATTGTATGTAAAAAGATCAAAAAAGACTCTCAGGGAATGCCAAAGGGGCTCTCCTATTGAGTGAAATAAGCAGGTACTAGTGCATGGGCTTTGTAAGCTATTTCAGTGACACAGTTTTTTATTACACACACACATACACACACACACACACACACACACACACACACACACATTTAGCTTTCTGCTATGTTACAAATGGTTGAGGTTGTCAGTAGTCTGACCTTTGGATGAGTAAAGAATCACCTTTGAATCCTACATTGAGAATTAATTTTGTTTCTGCTTAAGAGAAAATAATTGGGAATCTTTACTTAAGAGAGCTTCTTACAGGTCTGTGAGGAGGGCCCTGCCTTTGGCAAGATGAACTAGATTTTCCAAGGCAATTTTCAACACTTTAATTGACTCTAAATGCACATAATGTTCTTTAAATCATTTTCAATTTACATTAATAAATACAAGACACCAAATCGTTTGAGAGGGAAATGTTTCTCATTTTTGGTTTGGATGGCTTTCCTCAAAAGTATTCCATTATAATTCTTACATAATAAATTCCTATGTATGATGACTACTTATATTGAAAGTTAGATGATTTTTTTCTCCCTAAATTTTCCATGACAATGGAGTATAGAAATGAGTTACATAACAAGAAGAGTGGAGAATATCAGTATTTTGCTATAACAAATTAATAAATTTTCCCATTAAGTCTGTGTAGTAGATATTGGTAATTCAGTAAAAAATAATTTAGTCAATAATCATTGGCTACTTAGTTTTTGGTTCCTTCTTTTATTGTTAATATTGACAATTTTTGCATGATTTTCTATTTTCATAAAATAGTGAAACATTGAATGAATAATCAAACGTTTGTCTTGGAATAAACCATACAAATAAAACAATTCAAAATGCTTTTACAAATAATAAAGATAATAACAGTACTTCAATCTTTCAAACAACAACAATAATAACAGACTAGCTTACTGCTCTATAGACTTAGTAAGCACCTACAATGTGCCTGCTACTACACTAGGTGCTAGAAAACAGTCCTGGCCCTCAAGGAGCTTACATTCTGTCAAGGAAGACAACATGTACATACACAAGGGTATGAAAAATAAATACAATTTGGGGAGGGGAGGCAGGAGCTTCTGAGGGACTCAAGACTACCTTCATCTAGAAGGTAGAACTTGAGAAGAAATTTGCAGGGAACTTAGAGTTTCCAAGTAGTGGAAGTAAGGAAAAAGTGCATTCCAGGCATGAAGGACAGCCTGAGCAAAGATGTAGAGAGCAGAGATGAAGTGTTGTGTATGAGGAAAATCAAGGACACCAGTCTGACTAGAACACAGACTGGAAACATAGGTTAGGGTCAGGTTGTGAAAAATTTTAAATGACAAACATTTAATGGACACATAAACTCTCTATCTATAAATACAACAACATGAAAGAAAATGCCAGGCTTTTATAAGATGCTTAAAAAAGCAAAACTATGATGCAATATGAATCAACTTCACTAATTGGATAGATCCAATGATAACCAAATTAAACAGATGGCAAGCACACAACCATGTGTGAGTGGAAATTCCAACCTAGTTTAGGTTCTTTGGTCCTTGAGCCTTTTTCCACTTCCTTTTCAATTACTTTGACATCTTCTTAAGTCTGGAACTATTAAAAAAGAGAGAAAGAGAGGCAAATACTTAGTGAAGCAAATAGATGAATGATTGTCAACAATCACGGTGATAGCCTGTCCATCAACAAAGCTTTATTTTGTGATTCAACAAATCCTTTCTCCCTTGATTTTCTTGATATCATATACTCAAACAATGATCAATATCATGTCTATGAAAAAAAAAGTTCATCAATAACCCTCTTTGTGATCATATATAGACCATAGCAGGAAGAATTTGGGGATCAAATTACCTCCCTAATTGGGAGGGAGAGGGGAGTTTCTAAGGGGTCATATTAGAACTATGCTAAAAACAACAAGGACATTTAAGTGAATTTAAAAGCAATATTTTGCTCCCATGGGAATGGAGATGTGGGAATGGAACAGAAAGATCTCAGGAGCTAAACACAACCATATTTTCTCATTTGTAAGGTTAAGATTCCAAGGACCAGACTGAGGAGAAACCTCCAAAGACCAGAATGTCAACAGAAAATATTTCCCACTCATCCACATGCATTGTGAGACTGGATCATAAATCGTGCATCTCAATACCTTAAAATCTTGAGGGCATGTTTCACCCATACTTCCTTGGGATTAGCACACACAGCATATTTTCTGGTATAAAAGCTAGAAACAAAAAAAAAAGGAGTTTGTTTATTTTATGCTTTGAGCACCTTCTAATTTTCTTGCTGTGTTTTCAAGAGAAACTGCTTATTTCGTGTATTTAAAACATTCAGTTGTTTTCAAATCAAAATGAAAGTAATAATTAACTAAACAAGTTAGCAACAAAAGGAAAACCATGCCTTTATTTGCCTATTAGGAAATATACTGGATCCCAAGTTCAAGAAGAGCATTCTCCCCCTTCCCCAACTCCAGTAGTGATTCTGATAGGAAACATGGTTGCCACATTATTTGTTAGAGATTTTAGTGTAGAGGGAAGAATCCTGGACTCTGAGTCATAAAAGCTGGGCTGCAGTTACTGGGCAAATCACTTCACCCCCACTGTCTTCAAACAAAAGCTTAACAAAGTATGTTGTAGCCACATCTTTGTTCAGCTACGAGTTGGACTAGATGGTCTCTAAGATTTCTTCCACCATGAAATTTTCTGACATCACTCCAGCCTCAGTTTCCTCAGCTCTAAATTGAAGATATTTTATTTACATTACACACCTCACAAAGGTGTTTGAGGAATATATAAAATATATGTATATAAATTTATTAATAAATATATAATATACAAATATATTCTATATTATGTGTTATAGAATGTATTATATATAATAGTGCAGCCTTAAGGTATTAAAGCTTTTTGAAATCTGGATATAAATGTATTTTTAATATATTGTCACTTTCAATCAGTATATGTTATGAAGTGACATTAGCATTATAATTTAGAAATCAAAGACAAGGCATCATAACACAACTGTGCTTTGATATCCACTGATTTTCTCCCTCCCAGTATTCATCTAGGGGGAAGCCCTAAATAATAACATTATCTCTAGCTTTCCTGCACATGACATTCTAATAACCTGTACTTCAAAATGCTAAGATTCTTTGGTGGAGGGCTCCTACACAGAGGAAGGCCACAAACCATCTATAACTTTGTCAGATTTGTCTGAATCTCAGAGAGGTTAAATGTTAGAAGCAGGATTCAAATACAGGTCTCCCTGACTACATAAGTATAGCACTCTATCCAGGATGCTAGCTACATCACCTCTCTGGTCCCTATGACCTACCCTTAAAATACAAAAAAAGAAGAAAAGAAAAAAGGAGGCTAGACAGTATCTTCCACACATGTGGAGATTTCACTGGCTGTCCCCAACACCCTCCCTCCTCCTTTCTGCCTCCTGTCTTCCCTGACTTCCTTCATGTCCCAACCAAAATCACCCAGAGAGCCTTTCCCAATCCTTCTTAATTCTAGCAGCTTCCTTCTGTCAATCATGTCCTATTTATTCTATGTGTAACTTGCCTGCACGTATTTGTTTGCTTAATAGATTTTGACCTACTTGAGGGCCTTTCTTTGTATCCCCAGTACTTAGCACCAGTCATAGACACTTAAATGCTTATTGACAGGCTAGCCTTATATTTGTTTACAGAGTTGCTTACACAAAGCTTATTACTAAGCAGAAATTCTGAAAGCAAGGTCAAGACTTTCACAAGTATTTCTGTTTTATCCACAGAGATTTCCAAATGGACATTTTTCACCCAGATTGCTGACCCTGCTCAGTACTTACATGATGGCATCAATGTCACAGGCTTCATAGGACCACTGTTCTGCATAGCCTTTGATCAATTTAGTGCTGATAGGACGTTCCGTATACCGAAGGCAGCAATCAAAGCTGCTAGCTGCTGAAAGGGCAAAAACAGGAAATCAGTAATCAAGAATAAAGTCATCTTACGATAAACATTCTAGGAACAGTGAAAGCTCTAGGACTCAATCAATGTATCTACTACTTATTAGCTGCATTAACCTTTTTCCAGACATAAGACGTTAATACTGCTTCCCATCCTTGCTCCTAAGTGCTAGTTTGCATGTTGGGAGAACTTTTGATCCCTCATTCCTATATGAACTCCAGTGGTTTATTCTAGGAAAACTTTCTGCCCTTTAAGGGACTATAATATACAAAGGAAGGGATACAATATGCACATTTCCAAAGTACAATTCAACATAATTTATGCCAAGGACAAAGGAATGATCTCATCAAAGGGATCTGAGAAATTTTGATAGAAAGCTTTCAGCTGGGGAGCTCGGGGAAGACTTCCTGGAAGAGGTGGTACCTGAACTGAGTCTTGAACAAAGAAAAAGATAGATAAGTCTGGTTCTATCTGCCTATCTCAAAGTTTTCCCATGTTGATCTCCTAACCTATTGTCCATGCTTCCCTTTCCACTTTTGGATTATATTCCCAGGAAGGAATGAAGCATAGTACCAGACTCTTCCTCTCATCGTCCCATTTCAGGGACCTAGCTGTCATGGCCTTTTAGGATGAACTCCTTGCAAAAAAAAAGGAGTTCCAGCATCCTTGCAAAATATAGGAGTGTTGCTCACCTCGAGACATGTCAAAAAGGCAGAACATCATCACAGCCATCATAAGTGCCAAGATCAGGATCTTGCTGCCAACTCGGGCCATTTTCCACCGTGCACTAATTCGTTAGGGCCTGTGGCTTGTGTAAGTGCACTGAAAGACCAGTTAGCCTAACTTGACAGCTGTGAGCAAGCCAGCCTCGCTTATATAGAGCTAATGAGCTAGCTGGGAATGTCCAAGAAGGCGTGTTCTTCCATGGGGCTTTCCCCTCACAGATGAACCTGTTCCCTGGTGTCGTCATTAAAAAAAAAAAGCACGAAGGGAAATCTTCCTTCTTTTCCCAAGGAAATAAAATTGCATGGTAGTTTAAAAAAAGAAGCTTTTAAAACCTTTAGCTGAGGCAAGACATGTATGGGATGATTTGCCAAGAGGTTAAGGAGTTGTGCCTCGTGCCAGGGAAAAACACTAGCTAAGTGCTAAGTAATTACTCAAGTATTGAATCTGTTTTATGATAAAACAAAGGTCAACCCCACTCAGTGACATTCCAATATTCCAGGGTCAAGCTAGCATTGTTTTACACCTTATTTGCTTTCTATAAGTTTTTAAGGAGAGGGAAGGATAAAGTGGAATGCCCATTGAGCTATTGCATAATGTTCTATACTTCATGCCAGGTATTGAATTCCTGCCAAAGAACCCTGAAGTCCTGTTCTAAAGCATAGGAAATTATTGAAATGTTACTGGAATGATTCCTATTATTCTTGTGGATGGGTAGGGGAAACCATGGGAACTGAACTGCCCTTAAAGTACTAGAACACTGGGGTCACAGCAGGGCTGATGTTACAAGATCCCAAGGATCAAATTCCTGACTGGTTTGATTTCATTTCAAATGTACAAAATACCCTGAAAAACCTTCTAGTTCTCCAGCCCAGAGAGTTGTTCTTGTTTCATTCCTTTCCTAGGGTTCTATGGCTCTGATTTTGAGAAAATAGTTCCTATAGGTTTAATTAAAGAATTTTGAACAACATGATCTCTCTTGGTAGAATGTAAGTTCTTGGAGGGGAGGGATTTTCATTTCATCTTTGTGTTTTCCCAGCACTGAGCCTGGTGTCTGGTGCATAACAGGGAGTTACTTAATGCTTGTTGATTGAACACTGCCTATTATATAGCACTTAATACTATAGAACTTAATAAATACTATATAATAGATAATGCTGTATAATAAATAAATAATCGAAATTTCAATGAATAGGGACAAGCGAAGGCTTTCCCCCAACAAAATAAGAGTCTTCTATTCTAAGCAGTTCATCCTATAGTAGTGTTCACTTATTTGTTGAGTATGAGTTCCTCTTCCTTGCTCTTCCTCTGAGTGGGTCTCTCCTTTATCACGTCTTTCTCTGTGCTCATGTGTTTGTCTGTCAGTCTGTGTTTTTCTCTCTCCATAGTATCATAAAACCATAGATTTAGAGCTGGAATTGACATCAGGGGCCAGTTGGTCTAATCCCCCTTAGTTTACAATATAAGGAAACTGAGGCCCAGGGAGGAAAAGTCAGTCAGTCAGCTAGCCTTTATTAAGCTCTTACTCTGTGCCAAGCTCTGTTCTAAATGCTGGGGATACTAAGAAAGGCAAAGACAATCCTCGCTTTCAAAGGGGCTCACAGTCTAGGGAGGTAAGACAACAGGCAAACAATCACATAGAAACAAGAAAGTAAATTGGGGATAGTCTCAGAAAGAAGATGAAAATTAAAGAAGATTGGGAAAGGCTTCTTGTAGAAGGTAAGAATTTAACCAAGACTTGAAGGAAGCCAGGGAGGAAAAGGGACTACTTGCCCAAGGTCACATAGTGCCAGAGAGATGGGATTTTTAACCCAGGTCCTCTGACTCCAGAGACATTTCTCTTTTCATGTTAATATTCTGGTCCCTATTTCCCTCCACTCTCATCTTTATGTCTTTCTCTCTGTGGAGGGAAGGTGACAGGCAGGGGATGGTGGTGGTGCCTGGGTATATCCATTTCTTTCCCTCCAATACCCTTATTTTATAATTGGGAAAACAGAGGCAGAAATAGCAGAGAGAGGACTAGATTTGGACAGAGAGAAGCCAGGTTCAAATCTTGGTCCTGCTACATCTGACCTGTGTTGGTCAATCATTCTCTGGGTCTTAGGTCTTAACTTCTCCATCTCTAAATGAGGATGCTGGCTAAGATGGTTTCTAATGTCTTTCTTAGCTGTAAAGCCCATGACCCCAGGTAAAAAATGCTTACCCAAGGTTGCCCAAAAACTTGAACACAAAATCAGGAAAAGGATCCTGTCTCCTTATTTCCAACTTGTAATTTTTTTTTTTTTTGGCCATTAAATCACTGGTTAGAGCTCTCCATCATAGATTCCTAAGTATGAGAAATTTTAGAGTTAGGAGGGGAACTCAGAGGTCCCTCACACCAACTGCTTCACTTTAGATAACAAAACTGAGTTGAAAAGAAACTAAATCGGTAACAGAGCCAGGATTCCCTTCTCAGTCTACTGAATCCAAATCCAGACTTCATCCCATGGCACTGAAATTGATTCTTTCTATCAATGAAAGTAAAGACAGATGCTCTTCTGAGCACATGTTCCATTTTCAGTACTCAAACGTGATTCAATTTGACTAGATTTCGTCATTCAGCCTTGACTTTCAATGTGGGTGGTAAAGTTTGGTTTTCTTTTGTAACTCTTGCACAGGTCGATGCAATTGTATCTTCCACGTCACCAGCAGCCTGGTTTCTGTATAGATTTTTTTTTTAAAAGGAAAAGAAGTGTTGAAAATTTAATGGGACTATTTTCCTAAAATTTTAAAACAGTTTGTGAAATCCCAGATTTACCAAAATGTTTGGTAAAGTGATTGCTTAATTTTCCTTTCGCAGAAAATGTCCGAAATTATGCCAAGTCTACAGGGAGTGAAAACCACAAAAAGCCAGTTGAAAAAATTGGACTGGTGTTGGGAAGAAAGCATTTAGCTCACCCTTGAATTTCTACTGCCTATTAAATCAATCAACAAGTATTTGTTACTGTGTGCCAGATCCTGGGCTAGACACTAGGGTACAAAGAAAAAAATTATATCTGCCCCTGCCCTCAATGAATTGACATGGAGCTGGGGGAGGGGACTGCAGGGGGATGTATATAAATAAGAATATACAAAATGAATAAAGGTTTTTGATTGCTTTGGAGGGAAGAAGCACCAGCCACTGAGGGGGTCAGGAAGAGAAAGAAGAAGCTGTTTGAGCTGAGCTTTGTAGCAAACTTCCCACCTGAAAAATCTTCTGTATCAACCGGGTCCACTCTCTCATTAGGCCCTTTGCCCCTTTCCCATTTAATAATCTTACCTAATATGGGTTTTTTTTTTCCCAGTTAAAGAAACTCTTTTGGGGGGCAAAGGATACACCAATTTTTAACATGGTCTTTTTCTACCCTTTTCTTTAAGAATCTCTGCTTAGCCCCCTTGTGGACATTATTCTCATTGCAAAAGATGCTAAGTTTCTTAGATTGATACCCAAGACCTTTCCACATGGTAGAGCTTTCTTGCTGTCACAAAAGCACCCCTCCCCTAGAATAAGAGGATTTAGTGGGGATTTCCCACAATTTCAGCAGAAAACTTACTCCTTTTCCTATTTTTGTGAGTAGCACTTCATTTAATTTTCAAACTAAGAGACCTCATTTCTTTAATGTGACTGTTCAAATGGCCACAATGCTTTCCTATGTAGACTTTTCCAATTAGGATTTTAATCTAGTATAAATTCTCTTTAGTCAATCAACCTCATTCTCACTGGAAGGTCTCCTGACTAGAGTATGCTCTTGAAAAAAATCACCTGGTGGCTGGCGTCTGGTTTGAGTAAAAAATAATAATAATCAGTTCACAGCCATAGGAGGAGTTCTGTGTCACTGGTCACTGTTCTTATTTTCCTTTCACTGAGTTCTAGGCTGGGGGGGTTTACAAACTTCCGATTTCACTGGTGTCACCACCCTCTGGGGACAGAAACGTCAAGGATTCCAAGTCATTTATTAAACACTTACAGTACAATGGGGGTTTTACCATGTGACTGTGCTGAGTCCACTGACACCATCTAGTCCACCCAATACCAGAATAAGTCGCCCCTCTCCACTGACAGTAATAGGTCAGAAATCTAACCTTTCTTTAAAGATCTCCAATGAAGAGGAATTTACTACTTTCCAAGGCAACCCATTCCACTTTTGGATAGATCTAATTGTTAGGAAGTTTTTCCTATTTGTATTCCCCGATTTTATGAAGGAGAAAAAGAGGGACTCAGTGAGGTTAACTCACTTGCCTTAGCTCACACAAAGAGAACACAATAGATCCGGGATCCACATTTGCTGCCCACATGGGAATAGACTTTATCAGCTCATTGAAAAGCTCAGATGAAGAATGGCTCAGATCAACTCCAATACTAAATGATTCAGTGAAGGCCACCCAAGTTCAATGCTGGATGGGAGAAGAGGGAAACAGCCATACCATATCTCCCATCCTCTTCTTAAACCTCTTTCCTCCTACTCCTCTGACCAAATGATCTCTTCACAACAAATAATATATTCTCCACTCAAACCCTATACTCTCTTAATAAAAATTAGACTTTAGTTCCACCAAACCACCTATGCCAACAGCCTTCCTATTTTCTTGCACTTCTAAATATCTCTGTAGAAATGCCAATACAACCTACTATTCC
This sequence comes from Gymnobelideus leadbeateri, assembly GCA_011680675.1. Taxonomy (NCBI): domain Eukaryota; kingdom Metazoa; phylum Chordata; class Mammalia; order Diprotodontia; family Petauridae; genus Gymnobelideus; species Gymnobelideus leadbeateri. The sequence continues at coordinate 323,705 of WOXC01012247.1, forward strand.
CCATGTTTGCTGCTCTAGCAGAAGCCAGAGAACTGGGACAAACTTATCCCTGCTAGAAATGGTAGCAACTGTATTCTTCTCCACCTCACATCCTTGAAGAATTTCAAGCTTCCAAAAATTAAGATAACACAAGATTGCTTTTATTTGGGGACCAGACAAGTAGGTACAAAGTGTACCATTGTAACCTCAGAGTTCCATCAAGGACAACATTTTGTTTTGATCTACTCTTATCATAAAGGGAATTCACATCTATCTGACACTTACTCCTTGTGTGACCTTGGACAAGTCAATTGCTTTGCCTGGACCTCAGTTTCATCAGCCATAAAATGGGGGGGGGGGGGTTGGACTAATTAATTAGCCTCTGAAGTCTCTTCCAGATAGGTCTATGGTCCTATCACTGATCCTATGATACAATAACTCTTAATATCTGTTTCAAAGACAAACCCCATCTAGCATTTTATAGTTCTCCAAATCTTTTAAATGAGCTCCCTCTAACTTTTCTTGGTGACTTTGTTCCCCAACACAAATTTTCAAGTAGAGTCCATCGTATAATTCCTCTAAGATTTTCTTCATCATGTTTTTCCAGGGTTGCCTTCATCTATGAAATACTCTGAGGACCTGGATTCATCAGAATCCATCTGAAAACCTTTAGGTCATGGTGCAAGGCACATAATCTCAAATAGGTTTTACAACTGATTTCATGATATTCTAGGCACTCATACTACCCTGTTTTATGAAGTTCAATTCAATATAACATGATTAGTATTTCCGCCTCACCCCAGGGTAATTTATCACAAAAGGTACAAAGTCTACAAACTAAAGTCAAGGGGGCAATATTTATATTTTGGAGCTTTTCCTCTCCTCAAGGGTAGTTGTTGTTTTCTCTGAATAGGTATAGAAAGGGAAGAGTCCAGGAAAAGGGGATGGAAGTGAACATTTTTCTCTTTCCTTCCATCCTTCATTTTGTCATTTCTACCTTTACAACGTGTCTGACATGTCTTCTTTTCTCCACTCTTATAACCACATTATAGTTCAGGCCCTCATCATCAGATCACCAGAACTGATGCAATTGCCTTCTACCATGTCTCCCTACCTGAAGATCCTTCCCACTCCCATTTCTCATCTTACTCACCTGCCAAAGTAATTTTCCTAAGACATAGTTCTGACCATGCCACTTCCCACTCCCTTACTCCTTATTATGGCGTCTCCTTATTATCTCCAGACTTTCTTGCATACCTGAAATGCTCTCCTTCCTACCTTTGGCATTTTGGAATCTCTGATTTCATTAAAGACATAGCTCAAGTACCTTGTTCTGAAGGAGGCCCTTCCTGATTTCATTAGCTGTTAGTGTTTTCCCTTCCAAAGTTATCTTGAATCTACTTTGTACAAAACACATTTTGTATATCCCTAAAAGTGTGTGTGTGTGTGTGTGTGTGTGTGTGTGTGTGTGTGCTTGTCTTCTCCAATAGAATGTAAGTTTCTAGAGGGCAGGGACTATTTTTAATGTTTCTTTGTTTCCCCAGCACTTAGCACAGTACCCAGCAGTTATAAGTATTTAATAAATGCTTTTCAATTGATTGTCTTTTAGTATGGAGGACTGAGGATGTTTCTAGTACATCAAGGCAGAAGCATCACTAAAGATTCTATCTGGCACAGAAGACATTCATCACCATTTTGAAGGATCTCCAAAGAAAGACACAGGAGGGATGCTTTATTTGGCTGAATAGCTTAGATTAAAGCAGAGGCCTGGGTTCAGGAATTTACAGGAAATGGTCCTCAGGAAGCCAATACAGAGAAGAGCTTTAATATTATGTAGTACAACAAACAGGTTTAAAAAAAGCATACATTGCCCTCCTACACACACACACACACACACACACACACTAGCACAGAGATTCATTCTCATAGATGTAAAAAAAACTCACCCAGTATAAAGGGGAGGGAGACATGTTGGAGAGGAAACACATTCAAAGTTAGGATTCAGGTAGCAAAATTATATACCTTTAGGATATATAATTTATGTGTGTATACACATGTATGTATATGTGTATATATGTGTATGTGTCTGTATGTATGTCTATATTATAGTGTATATAATAATGGGCTTGGTTGAGAAGAGATAATCAGTGCCAGATGTGGGAGGGGGCCATTCCTAATCACACCCAGATCTGGTGGAGTTGTGCTCAGGATCATTTATCAATACCAGCCTTGGGTGAGACTTCTGTAGGAGGAGTCTCTTTATTGGGAGCAGAAATTGGAAGAAGGTCTGGTTTGACTATCTCAGGCAGCAGAAGAGAACACTTGAGACCACGAAAGCTGGTCAGGAGTTTTATCTAATCTGAAGTCATGAACATTAACTGCCTGACAAAGGTTAACTTAAGTCAGAAGAGTGGGAAAGTACAACCTTGTCTGTCTTTGCCTATGTGCTTTATGGACAGTAAGGCCATTTAGCTTAAGTGAGTCCATATTGTAGCTATATCATATAAATATAATATCATACAATATAAAGATTATAATTATCAAAAGAATATTTTAGAACAAAACAAATTTACTGGAAAAATTTTCTTTGGTTCATTTCAACTCAAGAAAAATGGTATTGTGAAGGAACTATGGTGTTCCAGAAGTCTTCCTGGAACATTCAAAGCTTTGACTCAAGAACTGAAAGAAAATTATGCATTAGGTTTGCACTTGTGAACATCTGGTTTGCCATTCTCTAGGGTGGGCTCTGACATATTACTCGTTACCCCTATATAGTACAGAATAGTATAGGAAATTATGTGTATCATCTGAGCCCTATGTAGGTGGAGCTGAACATCTGGCAGGCCCCCTGTCAATACTTGGCACAGCATATTCCAAGCAATAGGTGCCTAATATACATTTACTGAATTTAATTGTTGTTGAAGAAGTCCATGTGAGTGTGCTGAACAGGTATTCTTCTGAGTCTACAGGAAATCTAGTGTGCTTTCAAGAGAGTTTAGAGTCAAATGTCCCCCAAACCCTAATAAGACTCCAAGTATGCTATAACTATTACTTCCCACCAAATAAAACTGAGAAACAACTGTTCTGACTTGGAGCTTTGGAGAAAATTTGTGATAGGGGGCAATGAGGTGGTGCAGTGAATAGAGTGCTGGCCCTAGAGTTAGGAGGACCTGAGTTCAAATCCGGCCTCAGACACTTGACACACTTACTAGCCATGTGACCTTGGGCAAGTCACTTAACCCCAATTGCCCTGCCTTCCCCCCTCCAAAATAAAATAAAATAAAATAAAATAAAATAAAATAAAATAAAATAAAATAAAATAAAATAAAAGTTTGTGATCACATTTAACTATCCAGACAGTCCCAATACAGAGGAAAGAACATTTAGAGATCTGTGTTCAAGTCTTAGCTCTTCTACTGTGTTATGACCCTGGATGTATTCTGTTTTCTCCATGCCTCACTTTTCTCTCTTTGTAAAATGGGAGATAGAGGATTTCTAAATTCCCTTCCAGTTATATGTGAATCTATTATTATATATCTATATTATATTAATTATTATTTATATATGAATCTATTAAATTTTCTTTTGTGTGAATTAAAAACTAAAACACGGCAAAGGTCAAGGTTCCTTAAACTACTGTGATATCTACTGTGCCTAACAATCTTTTGGGAATATTTCCAGATTTTCTTCTGTCAATAAAGAGTGAAAAAAGAGTGGTTCAAGATCATCACATTATTTGCATAAATACTTTCAGCTCTTAAAGATTTGTGCTATGGGGCTGCTAGGTGGTGCAGTGAGTAGAGCGCAGGCCCTGGAGTCAGAAGGACCTGAGTTCGGATCCGGCCTCAGACACTTAACACACACAAACAAAAACCTAGCCGTGTGACCTTGGGCAAGTTACTTAACCCCACTTGCCCTCCAAAAAAAAAAAAAAAAGGATTTGTGCTAGGGAAATCGAAGAACAGGAAAGGAAGGAACAGGAGGAAGTTGGAAAGGCAGGACCTCTAAGCACTGTACTTTCCAAATGAGCCTTCAGGTATTTCATGCATTTATTCTAGAGATCAAAGATTTTAAATATTTAACTACAGACCAAACAAATTGCTCTGTTGATGAAATCTGGGTGGAGCCCCATAGTAAACTTGAAAATTCCCCTTCATTCTTTCTTAAAGAACCTGACCAGGGTAGATTTAATTATCATTTGACTGAGATGGAGAAGTTTGTTTGGTTTGGTTTTTTTTTTTTTTAATCATTAAGCCAAAGTAGTTAGGGAAAAACACAAAGTCTGTCGCCTGGTCCTAAAACCTCAGCACACATAACTTCACTCCCAATCCAGAGATTTCCATTTCATCATCACGAATGGCAATAGATAGCATTGAGTCATTTTATTTCTAAAAGTCCTGTCTGGGGAAGGAAGCCTCACCTAATGAGACTCACACTTGAGAATTTGTAATCAGTTGGTAAGCTCCGTGCCCATCTGTGGGAAAAGAGCTATTCTAATTGTAATATGTAAATAGCATTGGTTTGACTCTAATTATTTTAACTCTTAAGACTCCCTAACCACTGAAACTGATTTAAATTAAATCCTACAACAACTGACATTTGTACACTACATCAAACTTTTCATGTTATCTCATTTGATCTTTATAATAGCCAGGCAAGATAGTTACTATAAGTATTCTCATTACCATTATTTTACAAATAAGAAAACTGAATGTAGTTGACAGCTGATAAAATCTTTACCCATGGATATCTAGTGAGTAATTTTCAGAGGTGGAATTTGAACTCAGGTCTTTCTGACTCCAAATGTAGTCCTCTTTCTAAGCCATACTGCCTCCTGGCAAGTATATCTGGCAAAACCACATGTGTTAATGTAACAGGAAGATTCTCCACACAAAGAAGCTATTTCCTTAGGAGTCAGGATAACCTGTAATGGAGGTGCCTTGGAGAAACTTGAGCCTACTTGAACATTCTGTAACTGGTTCTGGCCTGCTAATCGAATAAAGAGTTCAGAGTAGCATTCTTGATTGACTACACAATTGGAATTGGAAGCATCTTTAAAAAGGCCTCAGCCTTCTCTTCTTGGTCCATTTTGTCTTCGGTTGTGTTCTTGATGGATCTTTTGGACTTTTTGACTTACAGTGTCCAGCCAGACAATGCTGCAAGGGGAGAAGCTTTGAGTGTCCCCTACCTGAGGTCACCATGTGGTCCTGTGATAAAAAGGAGACCTCAGTACCTAGCCTCTGCATTTGGTCTTCTCTATTTCAGAAGAAGAGAATGTAGACTAGGTCTCCCAGTGTCCAAGTTTTGTCACAAGCTTGATAGCAAAGAACTCGCCCTGCAGTAATTGAGATGAGACCTCTGGATGTGAACTTGACAGTACCTTTGCTATGCAGGAACTGAACTGAGAGTGAGCCATCTGTTCCAGAGACCAAAGTACAGTAGTGGAGGGGACGTACTGTGGTCCCTTGAGGATGTGGGGGGAAGCAGTGTTTGGACATTTGTTTTTGCTACATCTTGAAAGTAATTATCCCCTTTGTAAAATGCAATTGATCTTAAGTGGTCAGATGGAATTTGGGGACTAAGGAGGGCTAGTCACAGGCACGTAGCAGTGCAGGAAACACTAAGGAGGGGACTTGACCCGATGACAGTAGAGAAAGAACAGGTACCCACAAACCCACCAAAATACCTTAGAATACTGAGATGTAAATGTACCCCTTCTAGCCATAGGAGCCTAAGACCAAAGTGTACTCAATATACCAATACGTACCAATATATAGTTAACAATAGAAGTTTGGATGTCTAAAAAGAGCTTCCCTGTATCCATACTATGTCTCTTGAACATAGTATCTTCCATGAAACTATCATGGTGGGTCTTGCATAATTCTTCAAATGTCAGACTATATACAAAAGGACCACCTGGTAGAGAGCACATCTTTCTAAGTTTGTCACCAACCACAAAGTCAGGACAATCAAGGAGAGATGTGAAATATGTCCAATCTGTATAGGGAGTGTACTGTATCGCCTTGTGAAAAGATAATTTAGAAAAGGATATGTGTAAGTCAATAAACCTTATTGAGGAATTATTTACCAAAAAGTATCTAGTTGGGAAAGATGTTCCTAGTCACAATACTATAAAGGAAAACAATACATAGATATCTGAATTCAGATCGATGTGATTATCATTCCTGACTCAACAGGAAAGGTGATGAAACACACCTTCTCCTTTTGGTAGAGAGGTTGTGAAGTATGAATATATAATGATCTGTATTCCAGCATCCATGGTCAACATGTCAGTTTATCTTGCTTAATTGTACTTCTTTATTACCACAAACCAATGGCCAGGAGGGTTTTGGGAGGGTAGTGAATGTTGAGAAGAGACACTGATGAAGATGAACATAAAATAAAGAATTCAGAGAACCCCAGAAATGGAAGGAATCTTGGATATTATCTAGTCTTTATTTTACAGATGAGGTGACATGGTTTGACATAGCTCTTGAACTTAGAAATGGAAAAGAATCCAGAAGTCAAGTCAACCTCCCTCATGTTACAGATGGGAAAACTGAGGCCTGGGGGAGTTTATATGGACTGTCCAAAGTTACACACAGAGTCAAATTGAGATTAAAATTCCAATATTCCAATCCCATACCTTCTGACTCTAATCTAACTTCCTTTGCATTGTAGTATATACTACCTCAAATCGTATGTGGTAATGTTAAATTCTACTTCATATTTCACTCAGACTCATGAAGGGAACACTTACTTCTATAATGCTCTGAAGTTACAACACCAGAGTTCCTCAGCTAAACTCTTTGGCAAGGCCTGTGATACCTCACCATCCCATACTGTTCATTTTATCATGTTTCTCAATACTGCACAGGTGCCCATTGGGCACGAAACCAAAGATATCAGATAGCTTTGGTAGTGATAGAACATGCCTTCCAGCTTTGGCTAGGAGTTGCACATCTCTCCATCATCTGTGTGCCAGTTTATATCTCCCTATACCTTGCAGGGAAATTGAAAGATTCATTTGCTTGATTCTAAACGTGTTTCCACTCATTGGAACTCGGTGGTATTTCAGAGCTTCACTGAGATAGGTGGGCTCTACTGGTCACAGAATGACATTGATCATAGGTTTGTTCATTTAAACCTGGAAGGGACCTTAGAAGTCATCTAATCCAACCATCTCAATTGAGAGTGAGGAAACCAAGGCAAAGTGAGGTGATTTGTCCAAGGTCATGTGGATAGTAATTAGGCCAAGAATAATGATGTTATTATTATATATAATAATTATAATGGAGAGGTAACAGGGTATAATGGTTAGAGGTCTAGGCTTAGAGTCAGGAACATGTGGGTTCAAGTTCTGTCTCTCCTGTGTTAGTCATGTAACAAACTGATTAACAAATCACTTAAGGTTTTAGTTCTTCTCATCTTTTTCTTCCCCTTGTTACCTCCAAACTCTTTAAAACTATGTTGAGTTGCTTATTACACTGGTAAGTGGAATTTACACCAGGAGTTCCTCACACAGGGAATTAATTACCTTCCCTGATTAAATCAAAATTTTCTAATCTCACACATTCATCATTGAAATAGCACAAAAAGTACTTTCTCTGACAATAACCCTGTGAGGCATACAATACAAGTAATATTTCCATTTTATAGTTGGGGAGAATGATATTTGGATAAAATGACTTGCCCATGTTGCTCTAGCTAATAAGTGTAAGCACTATGGTATGAACCCAGATCTCCTGACTTTTAGGTACAATACTTTCAACTATACCATATAACCAAAGCTACAATGTCATTCCAGAATGGATCAGACAACTTCCTTTTATCCGATAAACTTAGGTTATATCTCCAGTCTTAAAGCCCTCTTACCAACAGGGTCTAAGTTAGCAGAACTGTCTCAACACAAATCTAAAGGTGAGTAAAAAGACTCATTGATATAAAGGAAAAATACTACCTGAAACATTTTTTAAAAATAAATAAAAATAATATTTTTAAAATAATAAATTTTAAGTAAAGACTTCTGAGAAGAAGGACCCTATGTCATTAGCTGCCTTGGAAAGTTTCCTATGCTAGGTCTTGGCCAGGTAAGAACTACTGTTATCTTTCTATTAAGAGACATGAGGGAAAGTGGACAGTTCCAAGTGCATGTAAATGCATGTCACATAATAGAGAAAATCTCTTCCTTAGAAATCAATAGAGCTGTATATGATTGACAATGAAGCTGACATATAAGCTCTGACAGAAGACAAGAGAGGATGTAATATGAATCTGAACAAAGAGAAAGCTCAGCCAAAGAGCCTTTGGTACACTTTCATTATAAATGTGTTCATTGACAGAACTTGAGACCTGTTGCAAAGGATTATGGGTCAGAAAGCCTCGAACAGGAATACGCCTTCTATAGCAGCATTGGCACTGGTTGGAAGGGGAAGACATTTCTGGATGTCTACCCGACTATCTCATAAAGCAGGTCTCATTCTTTTCCCTCACCCAAGAATTCTTTCTCTTTCCTTCTTCTGTGTTTTAGTGTTCAGCTTTGCTCTCTCTATAATGGATATGCAATAATAGTGTCTAACATTTATATAGTCTTTTATTGTCTGTAATAGATGTTATGTGCTTTATTTGATTTAATCAGCTAGCTGGCACAGTGGCTAGAGTGCTGGGTCTTTAGTCAGGAAAACCTGAGTTCATATTTGGACTTAGAAACTTAATAACTACATGATCCTGGACAAGTCACTTAACCTCAGTTTGCCTCAGTTTCCTCAACTATAAAATGGGGATAAAAACAATATCTATTTCATAGAGTTGTTGGAAGGATCAAATTAGATGATAACTGCAAAGCATTTAGCACAGTGCCTGGTACATATTAAGTATTATGTAAATGCTCATCATAATTATTGTCTCCATGACAAAATTTAGGAGTTAGTCATTATAAATATCATTACCTACAAAATCGTGACAATGATATCTGTAGTACCTACCTAACAAAGGGGTGTTTTTAAGATTCAAAAGAAATGATGCATGTAAAGCATTTATGTCAGTTATCACCCCCATTTTACAGATGAGGATGAGGAAAACACTAAAGATCAGAGAGATTAACTAATTTACTCATGCTACCCTCATATTAAATATCCAAAGCAGGATTTGAATGTCGGACTTTCCTGACTCAGGTCCAATTTGTTCATCTACAAAATTAGGGGATTAGATTAGATGGCTTCTAGGTCTCTTCTGGCTCACCATTTACGATCCTATGAACATGCTGCCTTTTGTACGTGTGTTTTAAATTGCCCTGTCTTTTTTTTCCCTATTTTCCAATTGTGTCAACTAATGGCAGTTGCCTAAGAAAATTGTTGGTCTGCAAGGGACAAAAATTGTTGGTCTGCAAGGGACAAAAATATCCCTACCTCTTATACAAGAACTGCTATCAGTTGATTTTTCTTTGGTATTTCAGAGTTTAAGAATAGACTACATGGTGAGGGCCACCATCACAAAGGAGGAAAGTTGTTATGTAGACATACAGCCAAAAGGTCATAGATTTAGAGCTGAAAGATAACTTCAAGTTCATTGATACTATGCCCCCCCTCAGGAAACTGAGGCACAAATGGTTGAATGATTCACCCAAGCATGTGAGGCAGGATTTAAACTCAGGTCTTACTGATTAAAAGTCATACACTTTATCCACCATCACACCATAACATCATTGAGGTGGAAATAGCTCTATTTCCTTGACTTCAAGAGGGATTGCACCATATTGACAGTTTGGGGGGATAAGAAGAGACAAAATAAAAGGGTTAAGGAGTCTAAGAAAGACTTTGAAGAACAATAAAAAAGAATAAAAGTTTCCATTTAAATTCTCTGTCTGTAATTATTCCTATTATTATGTTCATTAACCATTTACTGAATGCTTATATCATCAAATTCATAAGGCTTCTGCACACTCATAAGGAAATTCACTAGAATGCATAGTAGAGGGCTGGGAGCACCACTTGTGGAGATTTTATTAAAAATATATCAAAGGGGCGGCTAGGTGGCGCAGTGAGTAAGAGCGCCAGCCTCGGAGTTGGGATGACCCGAGATCGAATCCGGCCTCAGAAAATGAGCACCCACGCATAAATAATGACTAGCCGTGTAACCCTGAGCAAGTTACTTAACCCCAATTGCTTTAAAAAAAAAAAAAACATATATATATATATATATATATATATCTCAAAACACTTGAACAAGAAGACAACATTGTTTACAGAGCTAAAACACTCAATGATACAACTGGAAAACATGAAAGAAAAACAATTATTAAAATTTTTAAATAAATTTATCTATGAGCATTTATGAAGTACTGTCTATACATATCCAGTACTAGTCCAAGTGATATAAAGCATACAGAAAAGGGTGAGGTATTCATTCAACAAACATTATTGGGTGTCTACAAAGTCTGAATACCTCTCCTATCATTGACTTCCTCCTGACATGACAGACCTTGATCACTTTGGGGGCTTCTCATTTCTTGGTTCATTTCACTCCGCCCAAGATGGTACCAGAAATGTCAATATTTGGCATTTCTCCAGGTTCCTTTGCAAGTACTTACTATCATAAAGCATCAGACATTGAATAAGTTTTATTTGCACAGTAAAAAAAAAAAAACACAGAAGAAACTTGTACCCAGGTACATATGAAGTTGAAGGGCCCTTTCATCTTCTTGGTGGTCCTGGCAACTCCTTCATCCCAATAGAAACCTATAGTGTTTCTGTGACTTAATAGAACTGACCAGACTGGGGGTTCTATCAAAGGAAAAGGGCAGGATCTGTCCTTGCTGCTCATTTCCTATTCACTTTTGTTGCTCACCATTCTGTGCTTACCTCCTTGTCACTCAATGCAGTGACTCATAATTGCTTCTAAGATAAAAAATAGAACTCCTCCACTTGGCATTTAAAGCCCTTTACAATCTAGTTCATGTCTAGCTTTCCAAGTCTAATACATATTATACCCTTCCCACACTTAATGATCCTGCCAAAATGGTGTCCTTTCTGTTCTTCACATTTGGCATTCTATCCTATATCTCTATGCTTTTGCTGCTTCTCATGCCTAGGATGCTTCCCCTCCTCACCTTTTCCTCTTAGAGTCTCAGCTTCCTTCAAATCTCAGCTCAAATGCCACCATATGAGACCTTTCAGGATCACCCAACTGCTAATGCCAACCTCACCAACACTTCCCTCCCCCAGCAAAAAAGAATTGTCTTGTGTTTACTTTGCATATAATTTGGATTTATTTATGTTTGGATTTTGTCTCCACTGATAGTATGCAAACTGGCTGGGGATAGAGATTGGGGTTTTTAGGTGCTTAATAAATGCTTGTTGATTGATTGATCATAGACAGATAATGATTTCCTGTCAAAAAGATTATCCTCCATGCTGTTGGGCCAATGTATTACAATTCAGCATTTGCTTCCTTTCCCCAGGAGGTGGGGCTAGCTTAAGAGCAGCTAGATCAAGGGAGAGGCTGATGGTATAACTAGTTCAGAAACCGAGCCTAAATGGCTCCAAGCTGTTTACACTTCCTTTAAACTCATCCCATAGCTCTGCTCTAAAAACAGAGCCTCTTCAAGCAATACCAGAACTTCTTTTCCTGTTCAGTTTAAGTCTTCACCTTCCACTCCTGGCCTCCTTAGGGATCACCTGTCCCAGGTATTTCTAGCTCTTATTCCTCGTCTCCTTCCAGGGTAACTGAGTATGAACTCTAACTTGAGTTGAGAAAAGGGAATAAGATATACATTCTCAGACATGGACAATGGGTTGATTTGTTTTTCTGGAATGGCTATATATAATTGTTATGAGACTGCCCCTCCTCAGAGGCTGGCGGGAGGTTAGTAGCTAGTGATAGATATGCAAGAAAAAGAGCGACAATAAATAATTTTTAAATGCACAGAAGAAAACATAAAAATATATAGAGAAGTGGGTATAGCAACTTGGTTATTATTTTGATATATATATATATATATATTTTATACGTCACATATACATACATATATGTATAAACTTATGAATATGTCTATGTGTGTATATGTTATTATATACATATATACATATACACACACATATATATATATACTTTTAAAAACAAACCATAATGGAAGTTCACAGTTTCTTTCTTGTTCTTTGTATAATGAAATGTTTGTATATGTTGGTGATTATTAAGTTAACAATATTTTTTTTTTTAATTTAAGGTTGGGGCAGCTAAGTGGCACAGTGGACAGAGTACTGGCTATGGAGTCAGGAATCCTGCCTCAGACACTTACTAGCTATGTGACCCTGGGCAAGTCACTTAACCTGATTGCCTCATAGATAGATAGATAGATAGATAGATAGATAGATAGATAGATAGATGGATGGATGGATAAATAGATAGATGATAGATAGATATAATGAAATTTTAAGGTGGAGGAATAGAGCCCACAGCACCTGTGACACACCAGCTGGGTCAAGGGGAACAATCCCTCAATACAACTGTTTTGTTGTATTTGGAGGCTCTAAAAAAAAGTTCCTTTTGGGACAGCTAGGTGGTGCAGTGAATAGAGAGAGCACTGACCCTGGAGTCAGAAGGACCTGAGTTCAAATTCAATCTCAGACACTTAACACTTACTAGCTGTGTGACCTTGGGCAAGTCACTTAACCCCAATTGCCCTGCCTTCCCCCCTCCAAAAAGCAAAAAAAGAAAAAGAAAAAGTCCCTGTCCTCAAGGACTTTACAGTCTAGTTAGGGAGAAAAGACAGAGACATACAGACAAGAACTAGAGAATGGTACAGTACTAGAAGGCATCATGTTATAGCTGAAAATGTTGTGGGTTTGGGATAAAAGAACCTGGATCCCAATCCTGCCTCTGTCACTTCATACTCAGGTGCCCTTAGACAAGCCATTTCATTTCACTGGGCCTCAGTTCACTCATCTCTAAAAGAAGGGGGGTTGGGTCAGATTAGTCTCAAAGGTGATTTTGAAATTGTAATCTATATTTCTCTGATCCCATGCTTACTGAGATGCCTTATTGTGTGATTCCATTTCTACCAACTCTGATTGAATATGGTTTACATGGTATTTCTCCTAAGAGCCCTAGGATGGCTCATTTCTGACCTCATTATGACCTGGATAACAACCTAGGTAAGTCAGCTTCCACTTTCCAAACACATGTGAAACTCTTCCGTGATGCATGATGAGGAAGATAGTGTGTGGGGAGGAAGGAGAAGAAGAATGACAGATGAAAAGAGATGATGCAAAGCTTCCCTTGATCTTAATTTTTTTTAAATGTGAAAGTTCCAATATGTAGTAATCTCACCCCCTGGCACCAACCAACATGCAGCTGCCCAAGGAAGGCACGCCTCACTCCACTGAATCTGTCATTCCACAAACATTTTTCCCTGCACCCACATTACTGCTACATGACAGTATCCTCAAATGGCTCACTCTCTTTAAAGTTTTCCCAGATACTTTTGCTACTTGCCTGTATGACACACAAAGGGCCTGGAGAAGCTTCCTTGATGGCTTCAGCTCCCTGCCATATCGCCCCACCCCCAGACTCCCTGGTGGCTTTGGAACTATTTATAGTGATACCTTTCTGTTGACCTATTTAATCCTTCCTGTCAGCACCCAAATTTAAGCTGATATTTGCTTAGAAAGTAGATTGTCAGCACTAAGTCATGGAAAATACATCAAAAGGAAAATCAAATCTGTCCCCATCTAAGATAAAGAATTGCTTCATATCATATAACTTTTCATGTAAATGCCAGGTATTCTTCTCTGTGCCATGATAATTATGCTTATGGAGAAAGCAATTGAAGGGGGTGAAGAAGATGGACTTGAAGTCAATCCTTCTCTGGTGTTCCTTTTGAGACAGAGTGGGAGGTCAATGAAGGAAGCTAAAATATCTGTGGTTAAAGATAAAAGTTCACAGGGAAAGAGGGAATAGCTTTGAAGCCTGTGTGCCAAGAACATAGGAGCTCCAGACAGTGCTAAAAGGAGCCTAGGAATGCCAAGGGTGTGGATCATGTTCCTCCCACCATCTTCAGAGAGACTCTGTCAGACTCCCAACAAGATAATGGACAACAAAATTCATCCTGCTTTGACTAGAACTGTAGAAGAGCCCAGAACCAGTACCATGGGAGGTGGGGAATCCTCCACCACTCCTTACAGCAGGGATCCATCTAAGTATAGAGTAAGGGAATCCCCACCGCCTTCCACTCTGCAAAGGGAGGGAAGTGGACCATTCTGTGCCCACCATATGTAGGGAAGATCTAGGGAGCCTGTGAGGTCACATTTAATTCCCTACCTTTTTTGCCCTGTCATAGCCAATCAGCATCCAAGCTCCAACAAATGTTTCCTTTATAAGTTGTCTCAGAATCTACTACATCATTCTCATCACCATCATTATCAGAGCTAATATTTGTATTCACTTTAAATTTTGCAAATTACTTTATGAATATTTCATTTTATCCTCACAAAAACCCTGTGAGGCAGGTGCTATAATTATTATCATTTTTACAGATGTAGAAACTGAGACTGAGATTAGATGAAATGACTTGCCCAAGGTCACATATGTACTAAATGTCTGAAGTAGAATTCAAAGTCAGGTCTTCCTGACTCCCAAGTTCAACATTCTCCCTACTATGCCACCTTGCTGCCTTCTCCATTTTAGTCCAAGCCCTCACTACCTCAATCCTGCATTAATTCAATTGCCTCCTAACAAAAATTATTAAATTAACATGGCAAGAACCTTCAAGAATTCTAAGAGTTGTCATGTATAAGAGAGATTAGGCTTTTTCTGCTTGGCCCCAGGGGCAGGGCTAGGAACAACGGGTGGAAGGAAAACTCCTGACATTAAAACTGTCCAAATGAGAAATAGTCTACCTCAGAAGGTAATGGACTCTCCATTACTTGAAGCCTTCAGATGGAGGTTAGAGTAGAACTTGCTGGAGATGTTGCAGAATGGTTTCTTGTTGAGGCGTAGGTCAGACTAGATGCTCTCTGAGGTATTTCCTAAATGGGAGATTCTGTAAATCACACAGAACTACAGATTGAGAGTTGGAAGGAACATCTCTATTCAATCAGTCTAACACATTTGTTGTTTGATTCAGTCAAGTCCAACTCTTTGTGACCCCACTTGACGTTTTTTTGGCAAGTATACTATAGTGGTTTGTCCTTTCCTTCTCCAGCTCATTTTACAGATGAGGAAACTGAGGCAAACAGGGTTAAATGATTTGCCCAGGGTCACAAAACTAATAAGTATTTAAAGCCAGATTTGAACTCAGGAAGATGAGTCTTCCTGATTCCAGGCCTATCATTCTATCCACTGTGCTGCCTAACTGCCAATATAACCCATATACCAAAGGAAATTCCACTATGCATCAAGTGGTTGACCAACCTCTGCTTGAAGACCTCCAAAGAGGGAGAACCCACCCTTTCTGGAGGCAGCTCATTCCACTTTTGGATAGCTCTAATTGTTAGCAAGTTTTCCCTGAACTGTAGCCTATCCTCTGCTCCTCACTCTGATCTCAGGGAACAAACAGAACAAAACTAATCCCTTCTCTAAACGATAGCCCTTAGCAAAAACTTGAAGACATACAATCCCCTTAAGTCTTGTCTAGACTGAAAAAATCACATATAACTAAATCTAATTCTGTGATTCAGTGACTTGTATCATAAGAGGTTAGGTGGTACAGCAAAAGAGAGTGCCAGACTTAAAGCCAGTAGAGACTGGGATTAAAAGTCAGTCTCCAACACTCAGAAGCTAGTTGGCCATTGGTAAATTACTTAAATTTTCTGTTCCTGTTTCCCTACTTGCCAAATGGGGATAATATCAACTATGGTACCTAACAAACTATTGGAAAGACCAAAGAGACAAAATAGACTAGGTTGTACATGAAAAGTCAGATACAACTGAATGACTAAATAACAATGCCAAAAACTCTTTGTATAGTTTTAAGCTATGAAAGTTTAAACTTTTAAAAGCTTTAAATTGCAATAAAACTTTTGGGACACACTGTATATAAAATGCTTTATGAAGTTTAAAGCATTATGTAAATGGCAGTTCTTAAGTACCTCAAAAGTTACAGTCTCAGATTAATAAAATATGGTAATAGAATGTTATATTTGGAAGGAACTTTGAGGTCTAGGCCAATTACCTTATTTTTCAAATTAGGAAACTGAGCCTTAGAAGAGACACCAGGCAGGGCTCTGGTTCTCACCTCCTCTAATTCATGTAAAAGGTGAGTCTGAAGAAACTTGGAGCTACAGAACCCACAAAATGACACAGAGAAGCTAACCTCCCACTGAGGACAACCTGGTGGGCCGGCAACAAGCAGCCAGGGCAGTATTCTGGGAGCTGACCCCAGCCCCACACAAACCCCAGGTTTTAGCCCCAGGGCAGCCCTGACCAGCCACTAGCTAGAGGAACTTCAGATCACCAGCAGCTGTTGCAGTTTCCAGAATTATCAACACATTGATGCTAAGGACACAGTGAGAGGTCAGTGCAGTGTGGACTTTGGGATCCAGTAGTTGGAAGTGTGGTCAGCCTCTGCCCCCAGGGCAAGAAGCCACTGAGGCACCATGGCCATGCATCTGCCGCCATGTGGCAGCTTCAGCTCCTGGTCTGCAGATTGTAGGGGAACCAAGCAATCAATCTGAGGGGTAATCGCTCTTACTTTAACCTGCTTGGATTTGGATTGGGGTCTAAGGTGGAGGTCCTAGGGTGTGTGACCAGCTCACCAGAGTGTGTGGAGGCTTCAGAGAGGGCACCCAACTAATACCTTCTGCAGCTGAGAAAACCCTAGCATTTGGGACAGAAGTTCCCCTGTCTGGTAGCAGAGTCCTACTGTGGCAAAAAACCCAAAAGTCAAGTAAATTGAGTGACAGCATGAGCAAATGAGGGAAGCAAAGTAAACAGAGCAACCCAACTTTACACTCATATTTTGGGGACAAAAAGAATCAAAGCATGGAACAGGAAGAAGATAGTGAAGTCAGAACTCCTGCACCAAAAGTTTCAAAGAAAAATAAGAGCAGGTTACAGACCATAGAGGACCTTAAGAAGGATTTTGAAAATCAAATGAGAGAAGTGGAGGAAAAATTGGGAAGAGAAATGAGAACAATGCAAGAAAATTATGAAATGAAAGTCAACAACCTGACTGAAGAAAATAACACCTCAAAAAAATAGACTAATTCAAATGGCAAAAGAGGCTCATAAAGGCAATGAGGAGAAGAATGCCTTAAAAAGCCGAATTTGCCAGATGGGAAAAGAATCTCAAAAGCTCACTGAAGAGAATCATTCCTTCAGAATTAGATTGGAGCAAATGGAAGCTAGTGACTTTATGAGAAATCAAGATACTATTAAACAGACCCAAACAAATGAAAAAATAGAAGGCAAAGTGAAATATCTCATTGGGAAAACCACTGACCTGGAAAATAGATCCAGGAGAGATAATTTAAAAATTATTGGACTACCTTAAAGCCATGATCAAAAAAAGAACCTAGAAATCATCCTTCAAGATATTCTCAAGGAAAATTGCCCTGATGTTTTAGACCCAGAGGGCAAAATAGAGGTTGAAAGAATCCACTGATCACCTCCTGAAAAAAATCCTCCCCAAAAATCTCCTAGGAATATTATAGCCAGGTTCTGGAATTCCCAGATCAAGGAGAAAATATTACAAGCAGCCAGGAAGAAACAATTTGAATATTGTGGGAACACAATCAGTATAACACAGGGTCTGGCAACTTCTACACTGGGGATCAAAGGGCTTGGGATATGATATTCCAGAGGACAAAGGAGCTGGGATTAAAACCAAGAATCACCTACCCAGCAAAACTGAGTATCATGTTTCAGGGGGAAATATGGTCATTCAGTGGAATAAAGGACTTTCAAGTATTCTTGAATAAAAAAACAGAGTTCAATAGAAAATTTGACATTCAGATACAAGAAGCAAGAGAAGCATAAGAAAGTAAACAGGGAAAAGAAATCATAAGGAGCTTATCAAAATTCACCTATTTACATTCCTACATGGAAAAATGATAGTTGTAATTTATGAAACTTTTTTCAGTATGAGAATAGTTGAAGGGAATAGAAATGTATATATATATGTCTATGTAGGAAAGTATATGGGCATATGAATACATATGTGAATGTGTGTATATATGTGTACAGGTATACATAGATAGAGGGCACAGGACCAATTTAATAGGAAGGTATAATACTTAAAAGGTGAAATTAAGAGGTGAGAAAGGAATATAATGTGAGGAGATGGGTTGAGACAGAATGGGGTAAACTATCTCATATAGAAGAGGCAAGGGAAAATGGTCACAATGGAGGGGAAGAACAAGAAGGCAAAAGGGAATGGTCAAACTTATTCTCATGATTTTGGCTTAGGAAGGGAATAACATACACACTAAACAGGGTATCTCACCCTACAGGAGAGTAGGAGGGAAGGGGATGAGAGGGGGAGGGGGGATGACAGAAGGGAGAGCAGGCTGGTGGGGAGAGAAGTTGGAAGCACCCACTTTAGAAAAGGGACAGGATCAAAGTAAAGAATAGAACAAGTGGGAGGTGGGATAGGAGGAAGGGAAATACAGTCAGTCTTTTACAATATATCCACTATGGAAATGTTTTGCATAGCTACACATGTACAACCTATATTGAATTGCTTATCTTCCCAGTAAGTGTGGGTGACAAAGGAGGAAGGGAATTAATCTGGAATTCAAAGCTTTAAAATCAAATGTTTAAATATATATGTATGTGTGTGTGTGTGTGTATATATATATATATATATATATATATATATACATATGTATATATATACATATATATATACTATTATTAATATAATTTTGCATGTAACTAGGAAATAAGTTATACAGGTACTGGGACATAGAGATCCACTGTGTCCTACTGGAAAATAGGAGGGGGTGTGGGAGAAGATATGGGAGAGAGCAGATTGGAGGAGGGGACATTTTGGGGTAGGGGAAAAATTGGGAGAAAATTTGTAACTCAAAATCTTGCAGAAATGAATAATGTAAACTAGAAGTTAATAAAGCATTTGATTAAAAATAATAATAATTTTAAAAAAAAGAATAGAGACCAGACATTATGAACATTGACAGGAAAACTTATCCTCTGGTGGCCAACCTACTCATAAAGAACTTCAGTCCTTCATTAACGGATATGTTCTACATGACTATACACGTATAACCTATATTTCATTGCTTGCCTTCTCAATTGGGACTAGGCGGGGGAGGGAGAGAATTTGGAACTCAAAGTTTTAAAAATGAGTTTTGGAAACTGTTTTTACATGTAACTGAGGAAAAATAAAACGCTAAATATGAAAGGGGAAAAAAAGCTTCAGTCCTGGTGAAGGTAGCCTTTCTGACATACTCAAGCCCTTTCTAGATCAAGATGACCTACTCTTCAAAGCACAGGGTCATCTCCACACAAAGTGAGGTAACAAAGTAGAATTTAAGTGGATTTATTTCTTAGAACTATCATCTCTTTTCCTTAATCTCATTCAAATAATCATGCTATGATATTTATATGTCAACTTATCTCCCCTCTTTTCAGAATATCAAACAGATCTCCTGTTCCCATACTTTTTATCTTGGACTCTATCTACTAAGCCTGACTGAGCAGATAACACCCCTCATGCTGGGAATAGTGCCAAAATATTGTCTATTTTAGAGAATTCCCCACAGGGAAAACCCAGTTTGATTAAGAAATACTAAGAACACAAACATTTAGTGGAGTCTTGCCCCCTTGTCTTTCTTGGGGGAGGTTTTGTTTTGCTTTGTCTTTTTCTCCATTTTGTTCTGACTAAAAACTGCTGACTGAAAATATAAAATTGATTTGAAATTGAAACCCTAGAGTGATATGGTGTAATCTTAGAGGTCCACTAGTCCAACTCCCTTATTTCACAGATGAGGAAATGGAGATTCAGAAAAAGGGAATAAGAAGAGGCCAGAGATTTAGATATGGAGGAAACCTCTGAGGACATTGCAGCTAATTCCTTTATCTTATAGATGACAAAACTGAAGCACATAGTGCACTGGTGAGTGTCAGACAAATGGTAAGTCAGGATTTGAAACCAGGTCTTCCTGACTTCCAGTCCAGTACTCTCTCTCTGCTACTACAGAGATTCCCCTCAAGACCATGTAATCTAGGTAGATCAAAGAAGTAGGTCCCACAAGAATCCAGGTCTCCCATGCTAATGTTCTTTGGGTCACACCATTCTGCCTCCCTAATATACTTGGAGTGCTCATTTCTCAACTTGATAAATCTGCTTTTCACTTAATGTACATAGTCTCTATAATCATTGGAAGACAAACATCTAGACATAGTTTAAGATAAAATACATTTCTGTCCAAATACCTAAACAAGTTGGACTCATGTAAGTCAAATCTCACTGCACAGAAAGGTCTAGTATTGTTATACACTATTATAAATATTTTACCATTGTTTTCCAATAGCATGAAAATACTTAGATTCCAATAATAAAATATAAATGATTAAATGTAAAGAGATATTGTAGGCATATTTAACCAGCAGACTACCGAAGTAAAGATCTATTAAATAGGCTTCATTAGGACAAGAATTATAGTAAATGGCTTGTGTGACATTTTCCTTCAAGGGGTTGAATATGCTAGGAATGCCCCCCTAGAGGCCCTATGCCTCCCATTTGTGGACCTGCCAGCAGATATTTAGTGGTCCCTTAAGGTAATATAAGTTCAACTGATTAACTTAATACA
The DNA here is from genome assembly GCA_011680675.1 of Gymnobelideus leadbeateri. Classification (NCBI taxonomy): domain Eukaryota; kingdom Metazoa; phylum Chordata; class Mammalia; order Diprotodontia; family Petauridae; genus Gymnobelideus; species Gymnobelideus leadbeateri. The sequence goes on from WOXC01012247.1 coordinate 344,452, forward strand.
GGTGTGGGTGAGATGTTCCAGGCATAAAACACATGATTCAGCAGTACCACTTAGGAGTTTATAATAAAAACGTTCTTTATTAAGATAATGACTTGTATTCATTGCATTTTTCAGTACTTCTAACATAATTATTTTGTCGGTATAGCTAATCCCTCCACAGATGCAAATCATAACCCTTTTATATCTTAGTAGCTTTAAGATTATTAACACTTTTGTGCATGATTGAGCATGTAATTTTCTCAGTGGAAGGAATTCTCTTCATTAATGGAGAATGACAACTCCTTTTTAATTTATGACATATAATTTATGGAGTTGCTTAGGGCAAAAAGAGATTAAGTGACTTGCCTATAGTCACATAGTGTCAGAGGCTGGACTTGAATTCAAGTCTTTTCTAAGTGAGGAGGACTACTTCATTCCTGATGTGACCTCAGTTCATAAATTCTATATCAGGGGAGCACAAGCATTGATAGGTCCCACAAAGCAGATGTGATATCTAAGTATCCGTTATCTTTAAAAGATGGAAAAGACTGAGAACCTAATGGACTGAAGAAAGGCAAAAGTTTGAATTTCCTAATAAGAGGAAGAAAGTGGTGTGTACAAATTATAGGCCAGTGAGATTGACCTACATTTCTGAAAAAAATTCTAGAATGCATTGTTAAAGGGATAGACACCTAGGTGTCACAGTGGATAGAGCACTTGGCCTGGAGTCAGGAAGATCTGATTTCAAATCCAGCCTGAAACACTTACTAGCTTGTGACTTTGGGCAAGTCACTCAACCTTGTTTGCTTCAGTTTCTCCATCTGTAAAATCAGCTGGGGAAGGAAATGGCAAACCCTCCAGTATCATTGATGCCCCCCCCTCAAAAAAAAAAAAGCCAGGGTCATGAATCATCAAACACAACTGAAATGACTGAATAACAATATCATTAAAAGGATGGCTTTGTTCATCTAGAGAGGAGAGCAGTAATCACTAAGAGCTAGCACATTCATCAAAAATAGATCATGACAGACCTCATTTCCTTTTCCTCCTGTTGTTATACTTCTAGGTCAGGGGAATGCCATGGAAATAGTTTAACTAGATTTTAATAAAACATTTGACAAAATCTTGTATGCTATTCTTGTAAACGAATGGACAGTTGATTTGGGTAGATCAAGAATTGGTTAAGTAGTCAAGCCTAAAGAGTAGTTATTAATGGTTTTGTGTTGACTAAGAAGACTCCTAACAGAGTGTGCCATGTATATGTTCTTGGCCCTGTGTTTTTTCACGTTTATCAGTATCCTAGCTGACAGTAAAGATTGCACATTTAGCATATTAGCAGATGACAAAAAGCTGAGAGGGATACTGAAGATATTAAATGACAGGATCCAAAAATAACTTCAAAAGTTTAGTATGATGGGACATTTTTTTCAGAAGGTTGTGTCCCCATCTTGCCCAATCTAGAAGTATGAAGGTTATTCATGGGCTCCATCCTTCTAATAATCCCTAGAGGAGCTTTGACCTTCTCCTCTTCTGAATTGGGTTAGTTTGTCCCATTTAAGCCAACCTCATGTCTTGCTCCCAGGGTCTTAGCGAATAAAGATTTAACTTAATGCAGACCTCCACCCAGCGTAGCCCAGTGCAATTCAGAGTGTGCAAGGTCAAAAGGTCTGTCTTGGACCTTTATCTTGGGATTACAGGTATGGGCCACCATATCTGACAACCAGTCTCATAAGGTGATATGTAATAGAAATGAATGTTCTCTACTTGAGCTCAGAAACATCAACTTCACAAGTACATTGGATCCTAACGTCACAGATTTATCACTGGAAAAGTCCTCTGAGGGCTAATGCAATCTGACCCCTTTATTTTACAGATGAGGAGAGTGAGGCTTGTAGAGGTTAAGAACTGCTCAAGTACACAAGATGGAGAAGGCATAGCTTCAGTTTTCTACTGACACAAATAATGCTCTGAAGCTGCATGGTTAGCATATACTAGCCTTGTGACTAGGCACTTAACCTCTAAAGCCTATAGATGTTTTCTGCTGGCAATAATTATAATGGCTGGGGCAGCTAGGTGGCACAGTGAGTAGAGTGCTGGCCCTGGAGTCAGAAGGACCTGAGTTCAAATCCGGCCTCAGACACTTAACACACACAAACAAAAAAACCTAGCTGTGTGACCTTGGGCAAGTTCCTTAACCCCAATTGCCCTCCAAAAAAAAAGAAATAATTATAATGGCTGCCAGGTGGTGCCATAGTTCAAAGAGTTCTGGACCTGGAGTCAGAAGGACTCATCTTTCTGAGTTCAAATCTGGCCTCAGACATGGATAGATGTGTGACCCTGGGCAAGTCACTTAACTTTGCTTCAATTTCCTCATCTACAAAATGAGCTGGAGAAGAAAGTGTCAAACCCCTCCAGTACCTTTGCCAAGAAAACCGCAAACAGGGTCAGTGCACTGAACCAGCCAATTGGCATCTACATTAACAGAAGGAAGATCTGTATAGAAGAAATTACAAATACTTAAGGAACTGAAGTGCCAGGTGCCAGCAGTGGCTTCGAATCTGTTTTGTGTTATAGGCCTACCTTAAAGAAGTGAAGCCTTAGCACAGTTCCATGCAATTCATAAAGCGCAATAAAAAATATTGATTAACTCCTACTGAGAATTTCAAAAACATTTTGAAAAAATAGGGGAAACTTTAAAAAGTAAAATACTTAAAAAGTAAAAATTAAAAAGTAAAATTATGCATCGACTTCTGCATAACTTGACCTATAGAATCATCTATTATTAGAATGGACCTGGGAGCTCATCTGTTTCAACTCCTCCCTTTTACTGATGGGGAAACTGAGGACTTACATTTCCTTGAAGCTACATGAGACCTCAGAAATTATTTTCTCCGACCTCTTCATTTATATTGAGAACCCTGAGACTGAGAGAGGCTAAGTAACTTCATAGACAGGACACATGGGCTTGAATTCCAGCCTACTGACTCCAAATTCAGGGCTTTTCATGGGCCTATGCTGTATCTTATATCTGCTCTTTAAAGAAAATAGAACAATGATTCTCTAAAGCCTGACGCTTGTGATTTAAACAGTAAATAATTTTACTCATTATTGTTTACTTCAAATCAGCATAAACATTGTGACATAAGCAAACTTTGGAAGGGGGTAGGGTGACCTTGAAGAAAATAATACAGGTTTGGGTGTAATAATCCAAATAGAGACCTGAGGACAAAGACACTTAGAGAATCATGTTCATTTATATTCTGTGCATTCAGCAGAAATTAAGAAGTACTTTTAAATGTAAGAAGGGGAGGAAATAGCATGGACCCAGACTTATTGAAGGGTAATGTTTTCCTTTTTCATTCTAAGAAATAAGGGCCTTTCTGGGTAATGTCGCCACTCATACCTGTTTTCAGTGTGTGGGAGTAGAAAGGTTTCCAGCTTCCCATTGGGGTGTATAAAACATCAAAATGTTTGAGCTACTATGACAAAATCCCTTAGACACTGTTTTAAAATAGTGCAAAGCCTCAAGACCTAAGGCAGATACCAACATTTCAAGAATAATATGGGCTCTGATAGGAAATAAAAGTCACTTGGGCCATGATCTATGGACTAAATGCTTGTTAGATTGTATTGGAGTAAATATCAGCTGTCTAAATGTATCCTCTCCTATCTTCTCTCTTATCCTCCTTTCAAGAGTAGTCTAATCTCAAAGAATGGATTCCAGGGTTAGCAGAAAAGTCTTGCAGAAAGGTTTTTTGTTTGTTTGTTTTTATTGATTTTCCAATGTATATTTGCTTATTTCATTTATTTTTCAGCTTTGTTAGAAATATGCATTGTCCCCATTAGTGAGGGGAATAGGGGAATCTAAGAGTATAATTGATCTTTTAGATTCATATCAATTCCATAGCTAGAAGAGGCCTTAGAAATTAATCTGAACATATTTTACTGATGAAAAAACTGATGCTTTGCATGATTAATTAACTTACTATGTCCGCTCAATGGGCAAAACTGAGAGTAAAGCCTGAGCTCTTGGATTTAGAATACTCAAGTTTTAGCCAAGGTTCTGTCATTACCTAATTATATGACCTTTGGCAACTCACTTCACTTTTCTCTGAAGCTCAATTTCCATATCTCTTAAATTGTTAAGGTTAGAGCAAATGAGATTTAAAAGCCCTTGAGAAAAGGGTCCTATAAGCCTTCAGAATAGGTATGTCTTGGGGCTGCTAGGTGGCACAGTGAATAGAGCACCAGCCCGGGAGTCAGGAGGACCTGAGTTCAAATTTGACCTCAGACACGTGACACACTTACTAGCCATGTGACCTTGGGCAACTAACTCAACTCCAATTGCCCTCCGAAAAGCAATAAAAAACAAAACAAAAAACAAAACAGAATAGGTATGTCTTTTGAAAGCACATGAATGGTTTTGACTATTTCCCATTTGCTAAACCACCTTTTCAAGAACATAAATTTAATGACAAAAAGAAAGTGAAGATCTCCAGAAAACAAGAAAGGTTTTTGACCAGCTTGATTGGGCCCAAGATAAAAAGTCTTTAAAGATTCCTGCCCAAAGGAGAAGCTCCAATCCAGATAAAACAGGACTGTGACCAACCCCCAAGATCAAAGTATTAGAGTTCCATTGACCATTGAGGGCAAGAGCAGTTACAAGAATAAAGAAGCTCCAAGGACTACATCTTCATTTTAATTCTCTAAAATCTCTAGGCTGGGAAAGTTTAGGCCAAGTGTGCCTGCCAACATTAATTGTAACTATACTCAAAGAAAATGTGTGTTTTAGTAAACTAATGTTTTATTTGCTAGCATCTGGACTACCCGGGCATGGGCGGCAAAAGAAAATATTTGCTTTGGCCAGGGAACATTTCCTAGGGAAAGTGAGCTTGTCAAACATTGGAGTATCATATTTGCTTTGAGGGTAGTTTAGTGGGCCTATCATTTTTGCCAACATTCCCACAGTGTGTGGGCCTTCCTGCTGGCCAAAAGCTGTAAATGCTTCAAGAGGCTTGTAAATAGCTTCTTGAGTGAAAACAATGATAAAAATTTCTGTTATGGCACAATGCTTCTTGAAAACATCCATTAAGCAAGATGGTAGAAAAATAAGCTGCCACTTGCCTGAACTCTCCTCAAAACCCCTCTGAACACCTTTAAATAATGCCATAAAACAATTCCTGAAGCAGCAAAACCCACAAAAGGATGGGGTGAAATAATTTTCCAGCCAAGGACACTGAGAAGGTTGGGGGAAAAGGTCTGTTGCACCTAGGTGGGAGTAGAGCATAGTTTAGTATAGGCCTTGCCAGTACAGACCAGGCCCAAGCAAACCAGGAGCAGACCTTGGGAGTCACTGAATCAGCAGTGGGGGCAGGTGCTTCTGGAGTTCTCAATCCTCACATAGTAAGGGGATTGAATAACTGATCAGAAGGAGATTATGGGGTCTCTTAGCTGGCTCCGGGGGCAGGACTCGTTTGCTTTGCCCACACTCAGATCTAGATTGCAGTCTTGTGTGGCAATCCCAAGATGAGGAGAAACACTAACACACCACAGCTTGCAATTGCAGTGGATCAAGGAGCCTTGCCACTGGAGGGCAGAAAAGAATGCTTGTAGTCACTCACAGACCAGAGAACACAGGCCAGGACAGTAGTAAACACCTCTCCTTTAGATCATACAACCTTGGAAGAACTGAAAACTGGTAATAAGGAAGATCAAAACCCACACTCAGAAGAAGACAATAAAGTCAAAGCCCCTACATCCAAATTCTCCAAGAAAAATGTAAATTGGTCTCAGGCTATGGAAAAGCTCAAAAAGGATTTTGAAAATCAAGTAAGAGAGGTAGAAGAGAAATGAGACTGATGCAAGAAAATTATGAAAGAGTCAATAGCTTAGTAAAGGAGACACACACACACACACACACACAGAAGAAAATAACATCCTAAAAAAATTGCCAAATGGCACAAAAATTCACTGGAGGAAAAAACTCCTTAAAAGGTATAATTGGCCAAATGGAAAAAGAAATACAAAAGTTCACTGAAGAAAATAATTCCTCAAAAATTAGAATTAACTAGCCGGGTGACCTTAGACAAGTTACTTAACCCCAATTGCCCTCCAAAAAACTGAAAACAAATTAGAATTAAACAAATGGAACCTAGTTAGGAATGATCTCTGGAACCCCAGCCTAGCAGTAGCTGAGACAAGGACTCAATAATTAGCTGTATCTGGATATGGACTTGGTGAGACAAATGCTAGGTTTTTACTCAGTTCTACTAGTAGGCTCCTACTGAGTTCCTACTCAATTAAGTTAGGCACCCACTCCTCTCCTAGAGACTGAAGTGATACATGGGAGAATATGCCCCTTAGGCATTTGAGAAAATGCTTATAAGCTTCTTCTTGATATATCTTTGAAGTAAATATCCCTTTGTAAAATTTTCCCAATATTAAATATTTAAGTAGACCTGGGGACTTATCATTATATTCTAACAATGGACAGTGGGAGGAGGAACAAGGTTGGCAGGGTTCAAGTCAATGGCATTAAGGAAGATACCCTGTCAACACCATAGGATTGCCCCCTGGAACACAAAGGGGCAGGTATAGTGACCTGGCTCTGAGAAAGAGAGTACTTCCTACAGATGTTGCAGTATTAATATTCCTTCCAATATTACATCATCCACAAATTGATACATATGTCTGTTTTGTCTTCAGCATAGTTAAGAATACTGAACCAGAAGGACCTGTAGCCTAGATCAGCTGCAAGTCAGTCATGAGACCTCCCTCTAAGTAATTAACAATCAATTATATACACTCTCTAGGCCATTATTCAAGCAGCTATTAATTCCCCTAACTGCAGCATGGCAGAGTGGAAAGAGTATCCAAGTGGAATTAGATGACCTGGGCTCTTAGTAACAGGTCTGAGACTTACCAAGTGTGTGACTGGATCTCTCTGAACTGGGGGTTCCTCATCTTTCCACAATACCACACTATCTCTAATATACAGAGGCAGAAACATTAGCATGATACCTAACAAAACAGTATCAGCAGTTGCATCAAACACTCCATTTTTGGCTCAGGTATTTTTTCTGATCATTCCCCCCATTCCCTGAATTCTTTCCCTTCTTCACTCTGGCTACTGACCTTCCTGGCTTCATTTGTTGTCTATTTTTCATTTTTGAATAGGTCCGATGACTTCAACAGGGTGATGTATTGACTTGCAAATGGACTGGATTTAAGTGAGTCAGAGTCCTGCAAAGTCATTAGCCTCACTCTCTCCTCCAGAGTCATCTGAGTCCAGTGGCTAGACATAAGTCAAGATAACTGGTAATGGCCCCAGATGCAGCGGGAGACCTTGGCCCTTTTAGGCTAAGTTTTTTCCCAGGTCTCAGTTTGTCTGATTGAGAAGTTAAAGACTAGGTGAGACTTGAGGCCAAAAATGGCCTAGTTTGCCTTCACGAAAGAATGTGTCTGGGAGAGGAAGACCCTCAGAGTTTCTGGCCAGAACAGAAACAATTGCTATTTACAATCACTCTGAACCAGAGGTAGGGAACCTGTGACCTCAAGGCCACATGTGGACCTCCTCAAGTGCGGTCCTTTGATTGAATCCAGACTTCAAAATTTGTTAAAATTTGTTCCATGAAGTTTGGATTCAGTCAAAGGACCAAACTTGAGGATGAGGCCACAGGTACCCCATCTGTGCTCTGAACCATCAAAACCCAAACAATGATGAATCGAGGTTTGGACTGGGACCTGTTATTGTCCTATCAGTGAAAGCCAAAGTGATTTGAATTTAAAGGCAAAGTCAAGTAACTCCATTTTTGAATCATAATGGGCTTTATCAAGGCCTGCTTTTTCAGAGCTATATTTCAAGAAATCATAAATGAAAACTACATGAGACAAAGAGTTAATTGTTCAGTTATTTGGGGGGTGGGAGCAATGACAGAATAAATAAATTAGGAAGAAATATATCTAGCTCCTAAACCCCAAGATTCCTTCTGAAGTATAAAAGATCAAAACGTATATTCCTTTGGACAGAACACCCATATGTAAAGGTATAACTCCCCAAGTGGACAGAGAAAAAGAAGAGGAAAAGGAAAAGGAGAAAGAGAAAGAAATGAATTAAATGAAAGAGAAAAATCCTGCATACTAAAAATATATAAAAAATTAATTTGAATTTCATAAGACTCTTCCCACACACACACACACACACACACACACAGGAACCAGAAATGATGGAAGAAGCTGGGATATAACATATAAAGTGTTAAAACATGGGCCTTGGTGCCAGAATCAGTTTCCTAGGGGGGGAAATTAGCATTTTTCAAAAACTATTTTAAAAATCCAGAAGAAATTAAATAAACTATGGGGAAAATTTCAAGCTTCAAATAATAGCTAGCACTTATGTCTCACTTTAAGGTTTGCAAAGGACTTTAAAAATATTGTCTCATTTTATCTCTCCAACAGCTGTGGGCAGTGGGTGCCATTTTTGTTTTTTTGGGTTTTTTTTTTTTTTTTGCTTTTTGGAGAGCAATTGGGGTTAAGTAACTTGCCCAAGGCTACACAGCTTTTATTTGTGTGTGTGTTAAATGTCTGAGGCCAGATCCTAACTCAGGTCCTTCTGACTCCAGGGCCAGCACTCTACTCACTGTGCCACTTAGCCGCCCCATAGGCGCTATTTTTATCTCCACTTTTCAGATGAAAAAACTGAGGGAAAAGAAGGTGAAATTACATGCTCAAAGTCACAAAGCATACCTACTCAGCTTGAGCCCAGGTTTTAAATCAGATCTGTTGTGACACCAACTCCCTGCTTTTAATCATCACTTAAAATCATCCTTTGGAGGGTTTTGGAGGAAAAAAACCCCACAGAAGTCCTTAGAAAATCAATGAAGACCTAAAGCAAATTAAAAACAGAAAAGGAAAAAGGAAAAAAAATCAACAGCCTTTGGAGCAAACCAGGAAAAATAGTGTAAGATCATAGATTTAGAGCTGGAAAGGACTGAGCCTGAACAGAACCTTTAAGAGGTAGGAGGAAGGGGTAGCTAGGTGGTGCAGTGAATAGAGCACCAGCCCTGGAGTCAGGAGGACCTGAGTTCAAATCTGACCTCAGACACTTAACACTTACTAGGTGTGTGACCTTGGGCAAGTCACTTAACCCCAATTGCCCTACCTTCCCGCTCTAAAAAGCAAAAATAATAATAATAATAGAAGAGGTGGAGGAAAGAAGGGAGACTATGCAAAAAGCATGGAGACAGGAGATGAAATACTGAATTTCAGGCATGAACAGTAGGACAGATTGACTAGAATATAGAGGGTACAATGGAGACTGATGCAAAATAAGTTATGAAATGTTTTCTACAGCCAGTTTGCTTAAGCTTTAAATGAGCATTTGCATTTTATTTTAGGGGATATAGAGAATTATTTAAAACTCTTGACTGGGAAGTGAACTGGTCAGACCTATACTTTTGGAAAGTTGTCTGGGCAGGTTGGACAAAACATGCTACCCATTCATCTGTACTGGTTGATTCAAATTGGTGGTAGAGACTGTTGATAGAGAAAAGACCTGCAGGGATTTTATCTATTAATCATTGGCTTTACAACAGTCTGTTTGGCTTTGAATTATTTGACCTTTTGTCCAGCATTTGATTATAGACTTTTCAGAAGGTACTTTTCAGCTTAAACAGTCACATTACTTCCTTTTATCATTCACGTTCTCAGGTGAATATTTGAGCAATGTGAGAAATTAGGGAAGTGAGGTTTATCTTTTTGGGGAACAAGGTTTTTTTATTTAAATGATTAGATTTCCTTTCAAGAGATTTTTAGAGTGAAAATGCAGGTTCCTTGTTCTGTTTATTGCTGACAGTTTTGCTATGCATAAATGAGACTAGGTAAGAGAACAATTTTCATCCATGGCCCCTAGGTATTTACTTTATGAGAAGTTAATGTGTGACAATGAAATCCCATTAGCTCTAGGGGACAGCAACATATGGAACACTTTCTTATAGCTACACAATTATTCTTTCTTTACCTGGGAAACCTATCTAGACTGATTCAATTCTGGTTTTGCATGGTTCAGTAATCCATCCTGAGAAGCTTTGCAAGAAAGACATATCTCCTTCAACCCTCTTGTGATTCTATTATTCAAACCAGATTTAAGATATCAGAATACTTGGACAGAAATAGAACAAGGAAATAGACAAGGAATTTGAAAAAGAAATCCCAACCCTGGCTAGGCTGGAACAATGAATCCATCATGGCTTTAATCTACCACCTCCCTCCCCTTTAAGCTGGGGTCTCCTTTGAGCTGTGTGTCCCTTGAGGGGCAGCAGAGCTTGCTTGGTGTATTGTGTTACCCTCAATAAATGCCTTTGCTTAACTTTGAGACAGCCTGAGTTAATTCTTTTGAGATGACCTTGTTCTCCAACATTTTGGGGTGCCCCTGAACCTCAACAATAACGATAACTGGCATTTATATGTCATGAAAGCTTTGAAATTTATGTATATTATTTCATTTGATCCTCATTATAAAACCCAAGATGCCCCCATTACATCGTTTGGAACATCATTCCGATTGTAAGGTGAATGTTAACGCATGGCCTTGTATTGTAAATTGAATTCTTAGCTATTGTCTGAATATTGAACATTGAAACTGACTCTTTCACACTTTGTAGTATTCTTGTCCTGGACTTCAACAGAAAACATTTTATGAATGTAGTTGGATTTTGTTTTGTTTTGTTTTGTTTTTAAGTAAAATCTTTCCATCAGACTTTGAGGGTACTTTTTAAGGGATGGGGAATAATGAATTGTAACTGATGAAATAGTAACTCAGCAGAAGTGACATGTAGATCATCAATTGTGCTTAAGTAACATTGGGTGTGGATCAAGGCTGCCCACTTTCACCAATATTATTCAGTATTGTATTGGAAATCTTAGTAATGCAATAAAGAAGAAAAATAAATAGAAGGAATAAGAATAGGGAATGAGGTAATAAAACTATCTCTTTTTGCAGATGATATGATGATATACTTGGAAAATCCCAAAGACTCAACTAAAAAGTTAATTGAAAGAACTGATAATTTTAGCAAAGTAGTGAGATATAAAGATATTAATCACCAGCATTTCTGTATGTCACAAACAAAACTATAAGAAGAGATAGTAAAAAAAAAAATCCCATTTCAAATAACTCTAGACAATATAAAATAAAATAATATAAAATACACCAAAACAAACCCAGGAACTATATTTTAAAACTATACAAATAAAGTCAGCTTTAAATAATTGGAGAAATATTAATTGTTCATGGGTAGGCATGGCCAATATAATAAAAGATGATAAATTTACCCAAACTAATTTATATATTTAAGGTCATCCCATTTAAATTGCCAAAAAAAAAAAAATTTGCTGAATGAGAAAAAAATAACAAAATTCATTTGGAAAAAACAAAAAGACAAGAATTTTATCAAGAGAAATAATGAAAAAAATGTGAAGGAAGGAGATTTAGCAGTACCAGATCTTAAATTATATTATAAGGCATCAATTGTCATACAGTTTACAGCAGCAAATAAACATAATCTTGTATTTGACAAGTGTAAAGACAAGATTTGGGTTTAAAAATTTATTATTTGGTAAAATTGTTGTGAGAACTGGAAAGCTGGTCAGCTAGGTGGTACAGTGAATAGAGCACTGGCACTGGAGTCAAGAGGAGCTGAGTTCAAATCTGACCTCAGATACTTAACACACACACAAAACTAGCTGTGTGACCTTGTGCAAGTCAACCCCAATTGCCCTACCTTCCCCCCTCCAAAAAAGCAAAAAAACCCAAAACAAAACTGGAAAGCAATATGGCAGAAAGTGGGCATAGATTAATATCTTATACGATTTACCAAGATAAGGTCAAAATGGATACTAGACCTAGATATAAAGAGAGATTTTGCAAGAAAATTAGAAGAACATGGAACATATTATTTATCAGGCTTTATGGATAGGTGAACAATTTATGAATAAACAAAAGATAGAAAGCAAAGTTGGGTGTAAAATGGATCATTTCAATTACATTAAACAAATAAATGTGGCTAGCTCCTTCTAATCCCAATCAGAATGCCACCTTCTACAGGAAGCCTTTCTGATCCCCCTTAAAGGAAGCTAGGAAGAAGCTATAAGAAGCAAGAATATTCTCTGCATGAGGACAGCTATTGAAAAAGATTGGCATCGAGAGATGAAGTGTCTTGTGTAAAGGACAGTAAAATCCTTTGGTGTCACTGGATCACAGAGTATGGTGGGCGAACTGCAGGAAGAGGGTGGTGATATGGAAGAAATCTGAAAAGGGGGAGGGGGAGGTTATGAAGGGTTTTGAACACTAAAACAAGTATTTTATACTTGATAAGATAAGGCAATAGAGGCTATGGGAGATTATGTGACTGACCCAGGATTGCACAGCTAAGTAAGAGAAGTTGGGAACATGTACTTATATTTGAGAACATCAGATTCTAAAATATTCTCAGAAAGGATAGCATCCTGTAGACCAAGGGTTCTTAAATTATTTTGTGTCATACCCACCTCTGGCAGTCTGGTGAAGCCTATGGTCCTCTTCTCAGAATGCTTTTAAATGCATAAAATAAAATCCGTAGGATTAGTTATCAAACCCTTTCTAAAAATAGGAACAAGTTTATGGACCCCAGGTTAAAAAGCTTTGCAATACACTAAAATTCTACAGATGAGGCAGTCCAGAAGGGATGGGAAGGTCTTAAGAATGAAATCCTGAAGAAACAACTCTGATGAGGAGAAAAAAATGAGAGTTGGTGTGAGTGCATAGAGAATTCATCAATGGATGAGATTAAAAAGATGGACGAGAGGGGGCGGCTAGGTGGCGCAGTGAGTAGAGTGCCGGCCCTGGAGTCAGAAGGACCTGAGTTCAGATCCGGCCTCAGACACTTAACGCACACACAAATAAAAAAAACCTAGCTGTGTGACCTTGGGCAAGTTGCTTAACCCCAATTGCCCTCCAAAAGGCAAAAAAAAAAAAAAAAAAGATGGACAAGAAATGGAGATCAGGTTGACAGAGGAGGAATACAAAAGCATAGTGTGGTTGCTATAAGAGGAATATCAGGAATTCTAAAGCTTAGAATCAGTTGAAACTGTCAAGGAAAGCTAAAGATGACAAGTGCTTTTTTGAAGATTATAATGGGAAATATATATAATGGGAAAAAGAAGAATCACAGAAGGGATAGGAGAGTTGCTTGGGTGGATGATATTTTGATGACTAATAAGAGGAAGAAGGAAGAACTGTACAGCTATTTTGGCATCTTTGGTTCTTGCATGAACAAGAATGATCTTTGGAATGGAGAGGACAGAACAAAAAGTGGTATTTGATATCCATAAAGAAGATAAACAAAAAAGCTTCTTGTTCCTGACCCCTTTTTAGAAAATGTTTTCCCTTTATTATGTGGTATATGTGATGATCCCTTTTAATCATCAGTGCCATCCTCAAAAGACAAAAAAAAATTGCAAGGGATATGCAAACACTGTTCATTCAAGTCTTCCTCTTTACTCTGATACCCTCACATATGACAACTACTACTGTGTAGACTTGACCTTCCAGCTTCTGACTTTTGGTCTGAGTATTCACCCTTGATTCCTTTTTCCATGGCACTTGGCAGTATTTTCAGACTCATTACTTGCTTAAAGTAACACAGCAATTGTTTTGCCCATGTGAGTCATATTGTGAAAGAAGAAACATACCAAAAGAAAAAAAAATGAAAAAAATTAAGGGAAAAAAGATGCTTTGATCTGCATTCTGACTCCATCAGTTCTTTCTCTGGAGGTGGATAGCACTTTTCATCACGAGCCCTTTAGAACTGACTTGGATCATTATATTGCAGACAATAGCTAAGGCATTCATAGTTAATCATTGTACGATGTTGCTGCTACTGTTTTACTTGTATCTGATGATAGCAAGCAATATTTTCCTTAACTAGTCTTGAAACATTTAAAAATTTGGTAGTATTTGGATCCACCTTTTCAATACAAGAAAAAAATTCATTCAAATAATGAAATGCTTCTTCCAACTGTTTCAATGTGAACCTTCTTGGTTGGACCATGGGTTGCTTCTGAAGCTTCTCTTTTCTTCTGCAATCTTTGCATCTTACAGTTCAATCAGATCTGCATTTGACAATTCTTCTCCATAAGACTCAATTAAGTCCTCCACATCACTATCATCAGCTTCTAGTTCCAATCCTTGTGCTAATTTGACAATCTTATTATTCACTTCTTTGTAGATTCCAAGAAAATCTGGAATGAACTGCAGGCATTTTTTTCTAAGCTCTTTTCACACATATTTCTGTTAAATCTTCCCATGCCCTTCAGAATTCTTTACTTAAAGTTAAATTTCTGTAATGAGAATTTATATAAAGTAAAAGCTGTCTATATAGGGAACTCCCAGGTAAAGGAAATTCCTTTACTAATACACAGCAGCATCATTTCTAAACCTTATGGGTGGTACCCAGATAGAACACTGGGCCTGGATCCAGAAAGACTTGAATTCAAATCCTGCCTTAAAAGCTAGTTGTGTGGTGCTGGGCAAGTTACTTAACCTCTGCTTACCTCATTTTCCTCAGCTATAAAATGGAGATCATCATAACACCTACCTCCTATGGTTCTTGTGAGAATGAATTTAAGTAATAGTTGTAAAGCACTCATCACGATGAGGTACATTTCAATTCAATCCAATAAACATTTATTAAATGTCTATAGTGTGTCAGGCATTATGCTAAACTCTGGGCATACAAAAAAGGCAAAAAATATCCCTGCCCTCAAGGAGCTTATAATCTAATGAGGGTATGTAGGAGTGATGTTTGTTTCCTTGTTTCCTTCCTTCCTTCCTAAAGGGTTCACTAGAAACCTGAGGTGTCAAGTGATTTGCCCAAGGTCACACAGCCAGTATGTGTTACAGGAAGAATTTTAATCCAAGCTTTCCTGACTTCAAGGCCAGCTTTCTATCCACATGCTACATTATAGGTATTAAACTCAGGCCTACAGCCTCATACGGTTCTGCAACACTCCCAAGGAAGACCAGAATCAGATTAAAATTTGACTGGGAAATATTTAACAAAACAAATAAAAATATAGTAAAGTATCCACAAATGCTAATATATGGTTTTTCTAAGTCAATGTGCAGTTTCCCATTGTGTGAAGATTAATGGTCCCTATCCTAGGTGAGTTTGACACTCCTGTGACATGTCCTAGACAAATCAATTTAAGTAACTGGGGATTTTTAGTCTAGACCAGCCTTAGATGGTTGCAATAGCTTCTTCACCAGAACAGATCACAACTACTTCATAATTTAGCAAATAATCTTTGAGAGTTGCTGTTGCCAAGAAATGTATCAATCAGTGGCCAACTTAAGGAAAAATCTCTCCCAAAGTAATTAAGCTGATCCTCAGACAATAGACTCAGTTCATTCAACACCAAGCCCTTAGTCAAGCCCTCCAGCTTGGTAGAACTTGAGAGAGCTTGTGCTCAATTAGCATAGCTTTTGAGATCCCAGGGTTACCTCAAGACCACATTGTGGTGTCCCCAGCAGTTTCTCACGGTATCACCTGTCTTGGTCCTCTTTGAGAATAAAGGACAAACAGCAGCAGAAGCAGCAGACTTCAGTTATCACACCATGAGGCTGTAGTGCATTGAACAGAGGCTCAATCCTAATAGAAAGAACAATCATGCTTTGGACCTCGAAGGATTCTTTCCTCTACATTTTTCTTTCCCTTCTGAATTATATGACAAAGTGATTGATTTCTGATACTTTTATTTGCCAAACACATGAAAAACATAATTAAAAATATAAATGACTAACGTTAATTAATTGATGAGAGAACTGTGTCTTCAATATCAGCTTATACACAAATTGCATTCTTACAAAGCTTCTAAAAGATTTAGTATATGACTATCATAATTTTTATACATGTCAAGGCATAACAATACTTGAAAATTTATCTCATGCTTTTGGGTTTACAAAGTGTTTTATAAAAAAAAATACTCTTGATTTTCATAATAACCTTGTTAAGTAATTACTATAAGTATTATAATCCCATTTTACAAATGAGGAAATTGATCCTGATAGAGTCTAAGTGACCCTATCTGGGTCACAGCTACTAAATGTCTGAGATGGAACTCAAACCCAAGTCTTCCAGCATTTTGTTCACTATGAAAGCATTCTCATCATTCAATAGTATACAGTCAATTAGTCAATAAGCTTTTCAGTACCTACTACATGCCAGGCACTATGCTAAGTGCTAAAGATACAAAAAGAACAAAAGATAGTCCCTAAACTCAAGGACCTCACAAATTAATGAAGGAGACAACAAGTAAACAAATATATATAAACAAGCTCTACGCAAGAGAAATAGGAAATAATTAATAATGGAAGTACACTAGAATTAGAGGAGTTGGGGAAGGCTTCCTGAAGAAGATGGAAATTTAGTTTAAATTTTAAAGAAGTCAAGGAAGCAAAGAGAGAGGGATGAGGAAGAAAAGCATTTCAGGAATTAGGGACAATCGGAGAAAATGCTGGGAATCAGGAGATGGAGTGTCATATTTCTGGAACAAAATGAAGGTCATTGTCACTGCTTCAAAGAGTACATGGTAGGAAATCAGATATAGGAAGACTGGAAAGGTGAGGACAAAGAAGCTAAATTTAAGAAGGGCTTTGAATGTCAAACAGAGGAGTTTGTATTTAATCTTGGAGGTGATAGGGAGACACTGTAATTTATCCGGGATGGGAGGAGGTACCATAGTCAGACCTGCACTTAAGGAAAATCGCATTGATGGAAGAATGGAGAATGGATTGAAATGGGGAGAGACCTGACACAGATAGACCCATCAGCAAGTTGTTCAGACAATCCAAGCATAAGGTTAAGAGAGGATGGAATAGACCTGAAGGAGAGAAGGGGCCATATTCAAGAGATACAACAAAGGTGAAATTGACAGGTATTAGCAACAGATTGGCCATGGTGGGTGGGAGATACTGAGGAGTCAAGGATGACACCTGGGTTGTGAACCTAGGAGACTGGGATGAATTGATGGTGCCCTTGACAGTAACAGGGAAGTTTGGAAGGGGAGGAGATTTAGGGGCAAATAGTGAATTCTGCTTGGGACATGTTGAATATAAGATGTTTATTGAAGAGCCAGTTTGAGACATCTGAAAGGCAGCTGGAGATGGGAGACTGGAGGTCAGCAGACAGGATAGGGCTGCATAGGTAGGACTAAGAATCATCAGATGTCATAGACATAGAAATGTCAATTAAATCTATGAGACATGATGAGATCACCCACCCAGTGAAGCAGTTTAGAGGGGGAAGAGAATAAAGTAAACTGATAGAAGAGCCCTGTGGGACATCTATGATCAGAGAGCATGACCTAGATAAGAGTCCAGCAGTCTGAGAAGGAGCAGAAAGAGCAGATATTTTAGGAGGACCAAGAGAATGTGGTGGCCAAAAACCAAGAGCAAAGAAAATGATCCACAGTGTCAAAGACTGCAGAAGGGTCAAGAAGAATAAGATAGAGAAAAGGCCATTGGATTTAGCAATTTAGAGAAATGACCATAATTTTTCTTTTGGTTTTGGCTTTTCCCTTTCGGTCTGCATCTTCTCACACAACATGACTAATATGGAAATATGTTTTGCACGATGGCACACGTGTAACCTATAACAAATTGCTTATCATCTCAGGGAAAAGGAAGAAAAGAAGGGAGGAAAAAGATTGAAACTTAAATTTTTTTAAAATGAATGTTAAAAATTGTTTTTACATCTAATTAGGAAAAATGAAATATTGTTTTAAAAGAGAGAGAACTGGTGGCTCTGGAAGGAGTAATTTTGGTAGAATGATGAGGTCAGAAGCCAAATTGCAGGAGGTTAAGAGGAAGAGAGAAAGTGGAGGCATCTATTGTGAATTTCCTTCTCAAGTAGTTTAGCCACAACCTAGGGCAGAAGAAATATACTACAATAGTATGTAGGGATTGAAGAATGAAGTGAGAATTTTTTGCAGTTAGTACTGGTGATGATGAGAAAGGGAGGGTCTTTTCTCTACAACGATTTCTCTTTTAATGATAGTTATGGGGCCAGAAGCAGATGTTGCGGTTTGAAAGGGTTTCCAGGGTGGGCACTATCCCAAAGCTCTTGGGCTCAGGATCCTAGGCTGTTTCCATTAGAGGCTGAGGGGAAATTGTGGTCAAGGGGATGGTATTTTAACTTGTCTGACACATGGTGCCTCCCATTTTTCCTTTAGAGTAAGGACCCTTAATTTGCAGGTCAAAAGTAGGATGTTGTGAGAGCAAAGGATTCTTTTTTTTTTTTATAAACAAATGCTTTATTAACTTCTGTTTTACATCATTCATTTCCACCAGATTTTGAGTTACAATCATTTTCCTCCCCTGTTTTTCCCCTACCCACCCTCCCAGAATAGCAGTCCCACAAGATATAGCTTCCTTCCTCCAATCTGCTCTCTCCCATATCTTCTCCCATACCCGCTTCGACTTTTCCATTAGAGGAAGGTGAATCTTTGTGTCCCAATGCCTGCACATCTTATCTCCCCATTACAAGAAAAAGAGTATTAATAACATTATTTATATATATTTGAAACATTTAATGTTAAGACCTCGAATTTCAGATCCGTTTCCTTCCTCCCTTGTCACCCATTCCCTCTGGGGAGATAAGTAATTCACTATATGTTGTACATGTCTAGCTATGCAAAACATTATCATAGTAGATATATTGTACAAGGCTGCTTATAATTCCCTCCCACTCATCCCGCCCCTCACCTGGTCCATTCCCTACATGATCCTGTCCCTCTTCTATAGTGGGTGCTTCCAACCTCCCCTCCCCGCAAGGATGCCCTCCCATCCATCATCCCTCCTCTCATCCCCCTTCCCCTATTCTGCTGCAGGTTGAGATATCCCATTAGTATGTATGTCATTCTCTCCCTGAACCAAATTCAATGAGAATGTGGTTTTGCCTTTTTCCCTTCCTATTCTCCCCCTCCCTTGCAACCACTTCCCCTTGCTTCTTCTACATGAGATAGTTTACCCTACCCTGTCTCTCCCCATCTCCTCTTGCCACTTTCCTCTCTCACCTCATAATTTCATCCCTTGAGTATTCTCCCTTCCCAACAAATTCAACCTATGCCCTCTATCCATATACACACACATTCACATATGTATTCATATGACCACACACCCTTCCATTATTTTCATAGTGAGAAAGGTTTCATCAGTCACAGTTATTGCTTTTCCATATAGGAATGTAAATAGTTCAACTTATCAAAAGTTCCTTTTGATTTCTTTTCCCTGATTACCTTCTCAGGCATCTCTTGCTTCTTGTGTCTGGATGTCACATTTTCTATTCAACTCTGGTTTTTTCCTCAAGAATGCTTGAAAGTCCTCTATTCCACTGAATGACCATATTTTCCCCTGAAACAAAATACTCAGTTTTGCTGGGTAGGTGACCCTTAGGTTCATTCTCAGTTCTTTTGCCCTCTGGAATATCATATTCCATGCCCTTTGATCCCTCAGTGTAGAAGCTGCCAGGTCCTGGGCTATTCTGATTGTGTTTCCACAATATTGAAATTGTTTCTTCCTGGCTGCTTGGAGTATTTTCTCCTTGATCTGGGGATTCTGGAACCTGGCTATAATATTCCTGGGAGTTTTCTTTTGGGGATCTTTTTCAGGAGGTGATCTGTGGATTCTTTCAACCTCTATTTTGCCCTCTAGATCTAAAACATCAGGGCAATTTTCCTTGAGAATTTGTTGAAGGGTGATTTCTAGGTTCTTTCTTTGATCATGGCTTTCAGGTAGTCCAATAATTTTTAAATTGTCTCTCCTGGATCTATTTTCCAGGTCAGTGGTTTTTCCCATGAGATATTTCACATTGCCCTCTAATCTTTTATTTGTTTGGATCTGCTTAACAGCATCTTGCTTTCTCATAAAGTCATTAGCTTCCATTTGCTCCAGTCTAACTCTGAAGGAATGAATCTCCTCAGTGAACTTTTGAGATTCTTTTTCCATCTGGCAAATTCGACTTTTTAAGGCATTCTTCTCCTCATTGCCCTTTTGGGCCTCCTTTGCCATTTGAGTTAGTCTATTTTTTAAGGTGTTGTTTTCCTCAGTCAGGCTGTTGACCCTCATTTCATACTTTTCCTGCATCCTTCTCATTTCTCTTTCCAATTTTTCCTCCACTTCTCTTATTTGATTTTTAAAGTCCTTCTTAAGGTCCTCTATGGCCTGCAACCCACTCATGTTTTCCCCTGGGGCTTTTGGAGCAGGACTTCTGACCTTACAGTCCTTTTCCCGCTCTATGCCCCCAAAATAGGAGTCTAGGGTTGCATTTTTCTGTTTTCTTTGCCTTGGCATGTTGCCACTTAATTACTTGGCTTTTGGGCTTGTTGCCACAGTATGGCTCTGCCACCAGACAGGGGAACTTTCATCCCGAACGTGTGGGGGGACAACTTTTATTTCTGGCAAGCTGGAAACCCACCCAAGACCTCCACCCCAGATCATAACCCAGATCCAAGGAGGTTAAAGAAAGAGCGATTACCCCCCAAGACTGATTGCTGGATCTCCCTACAGTTCGCAGGCCGGGAGCTGGAGCTGCCTCTGCAAACTACAAAATGGCGTGTCTCCTCAGTGGCTTCTATCCCCCAGGGGAGGAAGCCGACGCATTCCCCAAATGCTGGTCCCAAAGTCCATAGGGCACTAACCTCTCACTTTGTCCTAGGCATGTCTATGTTGATAATTCTGGTTAACAGCCCAGCTGCTGGTGTTCTGGGGTCTCTCCAGCCAGCTGCTGGCCCTGCCGCCCTGGGGATAAAACCTCGGCTCATGGGGACCTGGGCTCCTCTCGGCTTGGCTCCCCGCGCTCTGTGCACTGCATGCTGCCGGCTCCCAGAGCACTGCGCTGGTCCTTCCTGCAGGGCTGCTGGGCTGTCCTCAGTGGGAGGTTAGCTTCTCTGTGTTGTTCTGTGGGTGCTGGGGCTCCAGAAGTTGTTCAGAGTCCCACAAAGGATTCTTTGATAGTTGCTGGTATCACATTAATCTGCCAGTCACTAAGATCAAGGTTATATGTGGACACATAAGGGAAGTTAGACTGGGAAGACAGACTGGAAGAATAAGCATGAGTCAAGAAATTGAAGGTCATTCTAAGGGTGAAGAATAGGTGTGGTTATAGTAGTGAGAGAGTGAGGGAGATAGGAAGGACAGCAGGTGATGGACAGGAAGGATAAGAATTGGGTGGGGTAAGAAACAGGGAAAGTATACTGTAGCCAGGAATCCTAGATTTAGTGATAGAAGAGAACTTAGGCAGGATCTAGACCAAGCTCCTTATTTTATAAATGACTAAAAAGACCCAACATTTTAAGTTTTGCTCAAGGTCACATAAATAGTCATTGATAAGGGCAGAATCTGAACCCATGTTGCAGCCTGCTATCCACTTCCCTCCACTGTCTCTCTAACTGAACCTTAAACCCCCAGACAAATTGAACAGAGCTAAATTTGCTTAACTGTGAGTCAAGCCAAAGTTTGAAAAAAAAATGGAATTTATACTTTTTCTTTTAAACTAAAATTATAAAAGCAACATTCAAACATAGAAATATTCTCTAAACCAAGGGTTTAGTAAATAAAGTGCTGGACTTGGAGTCAAGAATACCTGAATTAAAATCTAGCCTCAGATACTCTCTGTGTCCCTGAGCAAGTCATTTAGCCTCTGTCCTCCTCAGTTCCCTCATATGTAAAATGGGGACAAAATAGCACCTACTTCCAAAAGTTGTGAAAATAAAATATATTTTTAAAGCACTTTGCACATCTTAAAGTGTTATATGAATATTAGCAATGATGATTGTGGCTGTCCCACAGGCATCTAGGTGGTACAGTGGATAGAGTGACAGGCTTGGAGTCAGGAAAGACTCATCTTTCTGAGTTCAAATCTGGCATCACTTACTAGCTGTGTGACCCTAGACAAGCCATGTAACCTTGTCTGTCTCAGTTTCCGCATCTGTAAAATGAACTGGAGAAGGAAATGGCAAACCATTCTGATGAGGTATGGGGCTCTGGGAGCCCTTTCAAGCTCTCCTTGAGTCCTTGAACTCTGATTAAATCATCTCATTTGATGAGGCAATAAGCCTTACATTGTGGCCAAGCCCAAGCCTCTGTTACTAGACTTCCCACCTTCTATTACTAGACTTTACACCCTAATTCACCTTTGAGCTGGCCTAGCCCACCATTGTTTGTGGTCTCCAGGTAGCCTCCCAAGACTTCCCACCCTTAATCACTCATTGACCTCATTAACTCCTCCTGAATACCCTCACCAAACTCCTCCCCTAGACCACCCCTAGATTCCTCCCACAACCTTCTGTATACAAGACCCCATCCTCTCTTCATGCTTGTGAGAGCACCATAGAATAGTGAGAGTGCCATAGAATGGGGAGATCGCCATAGGATGGAGAGACATGACAGTAGTCAGAATCAGTTGTGGAAATAAGGCCTGAACACACCAAACCAATCAAGCATAGATATGTAAATCTAAGACTCACTAAAACCTTAGATGTTGTTTAGGTCTGACTGAAAATTATGAAATGCCAAATGTGTTCAAGACTTTAGAGAGCCTTGGCTATCTCCAACAATGGCATCATACACAGAGCACTGGAATGATGTGCCAAAGTGGGTGGAAAACTGGGAGGAGCCAGACACTATAAAAGCTGAAGAGGCCATAGCAGCAGAAGCACCTGAAAGCAACTGGGAACTGGTGAGCACCAGTGGAAGCCTAGATGTATGGTCAAGAAGAGAGCAAGAAGAATTGGATATCGATACAGAGGATACAAATACCTCTAACAACAACTCCACTGAATCTGAACCAACCAACAATCCTAACCTAGGAGAAGGAACCAGCGTACAACTACACACTGAGGACTTCGGATTTGGGCTGGATGACTGGTGGCTCAATCAAAAAATGGAGCATGCCTTTATATAAATACCAAACATCAACAGACCCAGACAAGGTAAGCCAAGACTTGCATTTATTAACCAACTACCTTATGACTGCTCCAATCTATAAATAACACTAATAATAAATGTAACTCTCTGGCTTACAGGTTATACCTTGCCTGGATATAAATACCTTGGACCAGGAAACACTATCAGCCAAGGACAACCATCCAACCCAAGTGATAAAGCTGCACAAAACATGACAAACACTACCATTTTCTACAGGAATTGGGTCATAACCCTTACTTCTACTTCAACAAAGCTGACGCTGAATTTATCAAAGCAACTGAAAACACAAAAGACTGGGGAGGCTGGATTGGAAATAAAGCCTTCAAGATAAAAAGAGCCATAGCTCCAGAACTGGCTCTACCCAACAAAAAGCAAAAAACCAACCAACCAATGCAACAAACTGCAAGTAAAAAGGACCTGCGCCAAAAATTTATTAACCTAGCCAAAAAAAAAAAAGAAAAGTATTAGGACAAAAAGCTAGGGAAAACATGAGCTCAGAAACACAAGAGAGCATGGAAGATCAACCAACCATGCTTTCTGGTGAACCAGGAAAGCCAGCAATAGCTAGGGGTGGTGGAGGAGCTAGCAAATCAACAGGAAACTACAACAATACAACTGAATGGAACGATAATGGAGAATGGGTTACCATAACTTACAATATATCAAGACACATAACACTAAAAGAAGCTGAGAGCTCAGAATACACATTGCAAGTAACAAAACCAAAAACAGTTCAGGATCAGATTATGACTCATGGAGAGACAATGGACATGCACAAATATTAACTCTATGGTTCCAACTAGATGCAAATGCATGGGGAGTCTCCATGAGCCCAAGTGACTTTGCTTACATGGCATGGATATGCAAACACATAGAGCTAGTAGATGTGGAACAAGAAATTTTCAACATCAGTATCAAAATAGTTACAGAAGCTGCAACAGTGACACCACAGACACAAAACACAAATGATCTAACAGCTACCATGTTAATTGCAGAAGACACAAATAACACATTTCCATGGTCTAGCAACAGAACACTATCAGCTACATACATTAGGATACAAGCCATGGCAAACCAACCAACTACAACAATTCAGATACTAGTTCAACTCATTCAACTTCTTCACCAAGACAACACAATCAGGAGCAGGGTACACAATAAGGAGAGTACACAGAACAAATCAAAATTCCAGAATATGGTAACATGTTCATAACTTTCAAAAACTCAATACCAATAGAAATGCTCAGAATAGGAGATAGTTGGCACTCAGGAAAGTATACTTTTAAGGCAAATAAATGTAACTTATGCAGAAACATACAAGATGCCAGAAAATTAGGCAGAGCACCAAGAATTAAACCAGACTTCGAAGCAGAGAATAATGCAGAACTTCTACCAGACAAAGAAAACTTGAGGAATTAGAGCAAGTAGACCAGACGCAGTTTACTCAGAAGCCATTAGAAAAAGATAGTACCAAGTAGGTCATCTATTTCCAGAATATGTATTTGAAATAGGAAAAGGGGGCCAGTTATAGCTGCAGGACCAATAGGAGCTCAGCAAATGCAGGTTATTGCTGGAAATGATGGTATGTGGGTAGGCAATGATGATGGATCATTGAGAGTAATATATGACTATGCGCATGGGGCCAAAGACCCAGGAACAGAAGCAAATGCATCAGGAAAGATGATGGAGAATACACATTGGATTCAGGGACAAGCATCTAGCATCAGAAACTCATGGTACCAAAGGCAAATAGGTGGCAATGCCACTGATGGACCAAGTAATGATAACCCAAGAACAGGTCAGGGCTCAGACAGTGTCAATCTTTCATCTGTAAACACATGCAGTTCATTCACAGGAGTAGACACAATGGGTCCACTTTACCCATTCGGAGCCACATATGATAAGAGAGGAAACTATGATGATGGACCAAAACTAAAAACTAAAAACATTAGTACCATTCATATGTGAAAACAACCCACCAGGTCAAATATTTCTAAGACTGATACCACAATACACAAACACATTTAACCAGGACTTAGAAAACAATGCCAAAATCAATACATTTGCATCTTTCTATTAGAGAGGAAAACTAACAATTAAAGGAAGATTAAGAGCACCATCTACATTCAACCAGGAACTCCAGATATGGAATCTCTGAACTAGGATGGATACCAGACTGCAAAGGAAGAATTGCTTTCCCTACAGTATCTGGGAAGGAAATACCATTTTATGCATACTAACCAAATAAAGATAATTAGTTACTTACTAATGCTAAAGCTAAATATTTAATCAATAAAGCTTGCTAAGCATTATCTGATCTCTGTGTCATTTCTTCAGACTATTGCAAAACCAACCGAGCATCTGGCAGGCATTGAATAAGGGTGGGTGGGTGGGCATGGCCATATTTGGCCCATATACATAGGGGAGCACCACCCACTAACCAACCAACTAGTTGGTTAACTTAAAAGTGTACTTTCCTGAGTACCAACTATCTCCCATTCTGAGCATTTCTATTGATATTGAGTTTTTGAGTTATAAACATGTTACCATATTCTGATATTTTAATTTGTTTTGTGTACCCGCTCCTGATTGTGTTGCATTGATGAAGAAGTTGAATGAGTTGAAGTAATGTCCAAATTGTTCTAGTTGGTTGGTTTGCCGTGGCTTGTATTCTAATGTAGCTAATAGTATTCTGAAGCTAGACCATGGAAATATGTTGTTTGTGTCTTCTGCAATTAACATGGTAGCTGTTAATTGGTTGTGTAGTTGGTTGGTATTTTGGGGTCTCCAGAGCCACCCTAAGCCTCTTAGTGGGTAACCTCTTCAACACTAGTATCTCTTCCAAGAAAACCCATGAAAAGTAGCACTCAACTGAAAAACTACTTAACAACCTCTTAGGCAGTCTGATCAAGCCTATGGATCCTTTCTCAGAGTAATATTTTTAGATAATTGAAAGAATTGCCAAACTTCAGGTAGAGGTTAGTAAAAATAAAGATGTAATTTTTTACTGTATGCATGTTCACAGATCCTCTCCAGTCTTCAGTTTTCAAGTTAAGAACTTCAGCCTTAATTCAACCTAAATTGAACTGACATTTCCTTTGATTAGGGGCAGCAGAACAGAAACATTACATTAAAACATTTCCATTGGCTGTAGGGTACATTCCAAGCATAGTTAACAGAGAGGACACAATAGAAACAGAACACAAAGGACAATTTCGCCTTTGGGATGCCTAGCTCCCAGCAAAACCCCAGGCATCTCTACAGCTGACATAATAAGTTCAAAAAACTCATGAGGAAGTTCCAATTAGTCATCTGTATATGCTCCCATCTTTGATTCTCATTATTACCCTCTGTGGGATGTATCTGTGCTCTTACTGCTTCTGCATTCATGAAGAGCTCTGGGTAAAGAATTCCGGGTAATTTCATATAATTTCTTCCAGAATGCCTTATCATTTTCTGCAATTTGTAAAGATTTGTGCTCCTTCAGGGCAGCTAGGTGGCGCAGTGAGTAGAGCATTGGCCCTGGAGTCAAGAGGACCTGGGTTCTGATCTGGTCTCAGATACTTGACACAAAAAACTAGACTTGACACAAAAAACTAACCTTGTCACCTTGGGCAAGTCACTTAACCCCAATTGCCCTACCCTCCCCCCTCCAAAAAAAAAAAAAAGATTTGTGCTTCTTAAGGGCTAGGTATCCTTCCTGAGGTCTAAACAGTGCAGGGAATATAGTAGACATCCACTAAATTTCAAAATCTATGTTTTTTTCTCCCAATCATATATTTTAGCAGATACATTTTCAACGATGATTTTCAAACAAAGTTATACATACTGAACATTTGGATCAAGGTTAATTTATTTTTTTAAAAATAAATTTATTATTCCTTTTGGCACAATATATAGAACAGTGGGCTTAGAATCAGGAAACTTATCTTCATAAGTTCAAATCTACCCTGCCTCAGTTCCTCCTCTGTAAAATGAGCTGAACAAGGAAATGGCAGGTCACTCTAATGCTTTTGCCAAGAAAATCCCAAATGAGGTCATAAAGAGTCAGACACAACTGAAACTACTTAACAACAAAAATAATCATTCATTTTTTTTTTTTAATTTGAGTTCCAAATTTTCTCATTCTCTCCAGTTCCTCCTTATGGGCTATATTTTTTTTAAAGCAAAGCATAATATAACTCACCACTAGAATGGATCCCAAGAGATGACTGAGTTTATGAATTTAGGAGGATTAAGTAAAGTGAATAACTCTATGAGGAACAAAGAATCAGTCAAACAAATCATCAAGAATGAAAAATTAGAAGAAGAGGTAAAATGTCTCAATGGAAAAATAACTGACCTGGAAAACAGATCCAGGAGAGATAATCTGAGAATCATAGGCCTACTGGAAAATCAGGATGAAAAAATTAACCTGGACAACATCTTCCAAGAGCTCAACAAGGAAAACTGCTCTGAGATACTAGAACCAGAAGGTAAAACAGAAATCAAGAGTATCCACTGGACACCTCCTGAAAGAGATCCCAAACTGAAAAGAACTCCAAATGTAGCCAAACTCCAGAACTACCAGGTAAAGGAGAAAATACTACAAACAGCCAGAAAGAAACAATTCAAATGTCGTGGAACCACAGTGAGGATCACACAGAATCTGGAAGCTTCTACACTGAAAGATTGGAGGAACTGGAATATGATTTTTCACAAGGCAAAAGAGCTTGGATTACAACCAAGGATCACCTATCCAGTGAAAATGAACATATTCTTCCAGGCAAGGAGATGGTCATTCAATGATATAAAGGATTTCCAGACCATTCTGATGAAAAAGCCGGAGCTCAATGGAAAATTCAACTTCCAATTATGAGATGCAAGGGAGACTTAGAAAGGTAAACAAGGAAAACACACGCACACACAAAACACACACACACACACACACACACACACACACACCCTGTTATTTAATAAAAGCAAACTGTTTATAGACAAATAGAGGGTATGGGTATAAATTACCCAAAATGACTATTAAAAAACCTTATTAAGGGCTACAAAGGGACTGCAATGGAAGAAGAGGAAAGAATGAAGCAGAAAAGGGTAAATTATGTCACACAAAGAGATATAAAAACAATATAGTAGAGGGAAAGAAGAGAGGGAGATGAGCATTATATGAGCTTTTCCCTCATTAGTTCTGGTGCAAGGAGGGAATAACACAATCAGTTAAGTGTAGGACTCTATTCGAGAAGAGACACAAAATGTATCATAATAGAGGGAAAGAGGGGAGGGAGAGGAGCTTTACATGGGATTTGTTCTTGTCAATCTTGGTTAGAAGAAGAAATAACATACTACATGGAGAAAACTGAATGGGGATAAAAAGGAATATACCTTCTAAAGTACTAAATTTGAAATCATGAAAACCAAATGAGAGGTTAATAAAATTGAAATTAAGAAAACTATTGAATTAATAAATAAAACTAAGAGCTGGTTTTATGAAAAAACCAATGAAATTGATAGACCCTTAGTCAATATGCAAAAAAAAAAAAAAAGAAAGAAAGAAAGAAAGAAGAATAAAATGGTGGTTTGAAAGGTCATAGGAGCACATTTCTCTCCAAAACACCCCAGAAAAGATTTGAGGTTGCTAGATGGAACAACAAAGATAATACCAGTAAGCATCTCTATCCAGTCCAACATTAGGAAAATAGCCAGAACTCTGGGCATTGGAGAGGAGGGAGAGAAGATTATGGAAGAGCCTAAAACCTGTAGATGCTCCAAGTGGAGAACCACTAGGTGGATGGAAATTAGATTGACTTCCAGAATGCACCAGTGGGGTGTAAAAGCCAGAACTAGCTCCTGTAAATAGGGGTTGAATCCAGCAGAATATGATCTGCCAGAAAAGCAGCAGATGATGATATAACCATCCCTACTAAGTCATTACACAGGGAGATAAGGCTAGCTTATATAGTCTTTAGAGCCCAAAAAGAGACAAGGCAAACTCAGATAAGGAATTTGCTGGAGCCTTTAGGAGAGTTAACGTATGTACAGAACTTTGAAAACCTTAAACCACTACTAGCCTCTTCCAACCTGATTGATCCCCTGGTCCTCTCCATTGTTCCCAGTACCTGATCTTCTAAGATTGAATCAACTCTGAAACTCACTTCTCTTCAGTACACGCTGTACTTGGGCCTCTCCTTCCTTCTAAATGGGGAAGGTAGAGGGTGGACATCTGGAGAGTTCCTTCCAGATCCTCCATTTAACAGGAGGGGACCCAGTGCTACCACTTCATCATTTTTCACCTATTATGCTATCTAGGACTTGTGCTTCATCATGTACCATGTTTGACATCTTCCCTTCCTCTTCCTCTTCTCCCCTTCCCTTTTCACTTTCTTTTTACAAGCTGGCTTCCCCCATTAGATTATGAGTTGTGGTGATAAAAAAAGGTTTAAGGTATATAATTTCTGAGTAATTTAATCACTTTATTAATAATGCCAGCATTCTAATAAAAGGACAGCCATTTAACCATCTGTCTCTTAGACTAAAAGCCATTATGTAGAGGTCTCACAGTTTATATGAGGAGTAAGTGTTCCCTAGGGTTGGAATTGACTCTGATTGGTTAACAGTTTATGAGCGAATGAATATTACAATGAGGGACTGAGAGTGACATATGTCACCCTTGGACAAAGAGACTATCTCTATACCCAGACCATGCCCAACATGGGGCAATTTAGGATTGGATCTGTCTTCACCCAATGGAATGGAATTCACCTTAGACTAGAGTATCCTTGTAAGGTTCGGTAGTGTCAGTTAGAAGAAAATGTTAACTCAACCTTTAAAGGCTGAGGTATTAAAAATAAAAAAAAAAAATGGGGAACTCTGAATCTCCCTAAATCATTAGTTATTAATAATCATTTCTCTCAGAGGTCCTTAAAGGCAACACCTGTATTTTACCTTTCTTTGTATTCCTCACCTATTATGTAAGTACTTAATAATGTTTATTGACCTTTGATTGACATTAATACTGATTAATATCATTATTTCTTAATTAACATTATATTTCTCTTAATTAATATTATTAACAAGTGCTTATTCACTAACTTATCACCAGGTGCAGACTGTGTTCTCTATTAGTCTTAGTTTTATTTCATTTGGAATGTACTCAAAATAATCTTTAAAACAAAATACCTCATGTTTGCTAGAGCAAAGACCAATGCCTGTCATCAGCATTGATCATTTCAGAAGCTATTTCTATAATTATAAAATATATAGATAATGTCTGATGGCATTATCATAAAGATAATTATAGTTAAACTTTGTCCCTTTTGGGGTTCAGGTGCTCTTTACTCTCTTCTTTGCCAAAGTGCTTAATCCTGAAATGCTATAGAAACATCTGCTAAGTGATGAACTCCTGTATATAGATATACATAATTATCATTAATCCAAGTTTCATTCTTTCTCTCAGAATACTGAGTCATAGCAAAGGGGCAAGATCCAGCAGTGAGAGGAGAGAAAGGAAAAGAAATGACTGACTGAGGATTTGATTCCTATAGATCTTCTCATGATGTTTGTTTTAGGATGTTGGCAGGAATGTTCATTGCTGATTAAAATATACTTAAGCAAGCAATGTCAAATAATAAAATGTGGGGGAAATCCTGCTATAAAAAAAACCCTGAGTTTTCCTCAGCTACTTTCTGGCATTTGTCAGCATATGCAAGACTCAGCATAAAAGTATAAGACAAGGAAGAAAGAGACTAAAAATTAATGAAAGTTGGATTTCTGTAGATCTCACAAATAATAGTTATATGTAGCTATTCTTTGTATTAGGCTCTTGGGTATCTGGACAAGTAGAGCCAGATAATGTTAAAAAATGTCAGGAATGCCTTCTATACATATACATACATACACATACACATACTTATATAGGAATTCCATTTATATGTGTGGGGGTAGAGCCAAGATGGCAGAGTAAAAGCAGCAACTTGCTGAGTTCCCACTCCAACCACCTCCAATACCTATAAAATATGACTCTAAACAAACTTTAGAGCTACAAAACCCACAAAGTGATGGAGAGAAACAAATCTCCTGCTGAAGGCAGCCTGGCAGGCTGACAGGAAAGGTCTGTAACACCAAGCTGGGAGCCAAGCACAGTACTGTGTGAGCCATGTGGTGCCAGACCCAGGGAGGCCCTGACCTGCAGCCCACACTGACCACAGCAGACTTCAGGAGAGTGAATCACCAGGACCTGTGACGTTTTCCAGACTTCTTAATCCAAAAACACCAAAGAGAAAGCAAAAGGTCAGTGGGGAACTTTGCTGGAGCCAGGTGACAGAATAGCATGGTCTCAGAGCAAGAGGTGGCAGAGGTTTGGCGGCTTCGGCTGCTGCCACATGGGTACCTCCAGAGTTCCTGGCCTACAGATTGTAGAGGGACCAATCAACCATTCAGAGGGTAATCACTCTTGCTTTGACCTGCCTGGATCTGGATTGCAGTCTTGGGTGGTGGTCCTGGAAGTGAGGAATGCTAGTGTGCCAGAGCTTGGGGTGTCTGTAAAGAGGGTGCCTCCCTCATAGCTCTGATAATTAACAGCAAAATATGAATTACAAAAAGTGACACAACTGTAAATCAATGATTTAGACTAATCACAGAGGAAGAAATAAAAGATCATCCATAATTTAACTGTTCTTCCCTCCTCTAGATCTGCACACAAATATAACTCAGAGTCAGAAATGAATTATTGTGAAACTTCCAAGAACAAATATTCCCTATATTACAGAGATTATTTGTAAGTATAGAAAAAGATGGTGCATTACACAAAGATCATTATGAGGCAAGGATGGCTTTGATTTTTAAACTTGACCTAGAAAATATAAAAAAAGAAAATTATAAAATAATTTCACTAATGAATATAAATGTAAAGATAGTAACCAAAATATTATCTAGCAGAACATAGCAATATAATTCTTTATAATTAATAAAGGTTGTGCTTTACAAATGTGATCTTATTTGATCCCCACAACAACTATTGGAAATAGGAGTTATTATTATCCACCTTTTTTATGGATGAGGAAATTGAGGCAGAGGAAGGTAGTGATGACTTTTCCAAGGTTACACACCTAATAAGTATCTAAGGCAAGATTTGAACTTGGATCTACTTCACTCCAAATCCACTCTATCCACTGGACCACCTACATGCCTTTAAAGTAATAAAAATAAATAAACATGAAATTATGAAAGACAATGCTATATTGATTATATAATTTATATGATATATAATGATATAATATATAATTACATGCATTGTGTGTTTATATAATTACATTATTTATATATTAAATTACATAATTGTATGATGTATAATTATATAATATACATTATATACTTATATATCTAATTATATAATCAACATAACATTGTACATTGTATCTATTGTATATCATATAACTATTTTATAATTAAATTATATATTATTAAAATATAATATTAAGATACAGATAAAACCTCTGACAAAATCTAATACATAAACATGAAAATAAATACTGAGAAGAATAAAAATATAGGAATTTGTTTTCATCAAGTCTAGTAAAAACTCCTACCTTAAGTCAAAAGGCAACACAATTCTAATAACTGGTACTTATATGGGACTCGAAGGCTTACAAAACATACTCTGTAAGGTAAATCCTATTATTATTTTCATTTTAAAGATGAGGAAACCATGGCTTGATGAGATCTACCCATGCTCATATGACTAGTAAATGTCAAAGGTTGTATTTGAATCTGTGTCTCTCTCGACTTCAAGTCTAGTACTTTCTCCACTATACTACAATGCCTCTTTATAGTATAATCCAAACAAAAACCAAACAATATAAAGTGTGATGGAGAAACATTAGAAACATCACAACCAAGCATTCTTGTTTTTATCATTTTTTAATTAATATACTTTCTGGAATTCTATCAATCATATTTAGACAGCAAAAAAGCACATTAAAAGGATTAACATGAAAAATGAAAGAAGCAAAATATTATTATTCATGAATAATATTTTAGTATATCTAAGAAATACAACTATTAATAAAAAATAGCAAGATACAAGATTAATCCACAAAATAGTCTCATTTTTATTAATTAATTATAACCCCCAAGAAAACATCATGAAAAAGAAACTCCATTTATAATAACAAAAGCTATCTTGAAACTCATATGACCTGTACAATGACAACCATAAATTATTGGACCAGTCTCCATCCATGTTTTAATGCAATAATAATTAAACTATAAGGAT
Organism: Gymnobelideus leadbeateri; assembly: GCA_011680675.1. Classification (NCBI taxonomy): domain Eukaryota; kingdom Metazoa; phylum Chordata; class Mammalia; order Diprotodontia; family Petauridae; genus Gymnobelideus; species Gymnobelideus leadbeateri. The sequence goes on from WOXC01012247.1 coordinate 377,712, forward strand.
GGTTTAGCATAGAATCAGATTAAATTTACATGGAAAAACAAATGAGCAAATATGTCAACGAGCTACACATTTGAAGGAAGAGGCTGATAAAAGGTTGTTTTAACCTTCCAGGCTTTACAAACCTGTTATAATCCAAACTTTTTGGTCTATACCCCCCAAATTAAAGTGTATAATTGAACTAGAATTAAAATACCAATAAATCTATGAAGAATTAAAACCTAGGAAAAAGATTCATTAGCATATGCACTTAGGAAAATTGGCAGGAATTTGACTTTGACTCTCATCTCACTAAAAAATCCACAGTAAATTCATGCTAGATAACAGATTTAAAGAAAAACTGAGTTATAAAAGACCAAAGAAAATGGAATAATGAATTTATTTCATTTCTCTAGCAGAAATGACCTGCTTCTCTTAAAAAAAGTAGAAGGAACTATTAGAGACAAGAGAGATGATCTACACTATATCAAATTATTTTTTTAAATGAATCAATTATAGAATAAAAAGAAAAATAATAGATTGTAAAAAATACTTAATGGTAAAGATAGAAGATCTTAAATACATCTAAAATATGTAAGGAATGTTCAAAATATTACAAAAATCATTGTTCAGTCAATGATTTACTGATCAAAGAGTATGGAGTCAATTTTCACAGCAAACACACAGTAACAATCACTTGAGAAAATGTGTTGTATCATTAGTAGTCAAAGAGATAGCACATTAACACATCTCTCAAATTGGCAAAAAGTAATTAAAAGCAATGAAATTCAATGTTTCTGGGGTTCTGAAGAAGTGCGTATATTCAGACACTGACAGAATGACAAACTAGGGGGATCTATTTGGGGAGCAATCTGATGGTACAGAATACATTTTCCAAGAAACTATATCCTTTTACCCAGTCATTTCATAGTTAAGAATTTGCTCTGAAAGTGTTATCAGAATTAATAAAGAAAAATTGTTCATAGCCTACTTGTTTGTAATTTACTGAATTCTTTGTCTCTCCCACATTCAGGTACCATCCAGCAATTCTTCTTGTGTCCTAAATTCTGTATCCTTCAAACTGATTCACCCTAATTTCTAGTTATGGCTTTGAGTGTCATGATATCTTAACGTTGGAATTTGTTTATTTAATGTAAGTAGTTGCCAAGCAAATTTAATTGGTTGCATTGATGTTTACTATTAATTTTATAATGAATGGAGAAAAAATAGAACTATCCAATTCCTACTTAGTTTTGTTTGGTTTTTTTTTCCTACAAAGGAGAATGGTTTTCAAACTGGCAAGTATTTAGAATGAAGATATAGAAGAGGAAATTCAAATTTAAGGTAAGTAAAGTGATAGTAAGAGAACCTTGCTGTCTTCAACTTATTGGATCCAGAAAAACTAAAATAATGAATAATGGTTCAGTGTGATTACTGAACAGTTCTTCTAGAAAAGTCAGAGAGAATGAAAGAGTTTCAATATGACTGGGAACTGGTAAATATTGTCTTGGTTTGCAAGAAAGCATCACAAGATGGGTTCCTCATGCCATATATTGGTGAGTTTGACGTTGATTGCTGATAAAATTACAAGTTGCAGATAAGTGTATTGGGCCTGAAGTCAGGAAAACTCTTCTTCCTGAGTTCAAATCTGACTTCAGACACATAATAACTGTGTGACCCTGGGCAAGTCACTTAATCCTATTTGCCTCAATTCCTCATCTGTAAAAAAAAAAAAAGCTGAAGAAGGAAACAGCAAACCAGTTCCAGTATCTTTGCAAAGAAAACCCCACATGGAGTCATAAAGAGTTGGACATGACTGAAAAACAACTCAACAATAACAAAAATTACAAAAGGTAGTACTAAAGGGATGGTTTGTAAGCATTTCACCAAGTGAACCAATATGAAACACACTTCAAACAGAGACATATAGGGTTAAAATATAGAAATGGAGCAAAATCTATTGTATTTTAGCTGAGGTTAAAAAAAAAAGACATGGGTAATAATCATGATCTCAGCAAAAGCAAAAGCAAAACTAGACCTAATTTAAACAAATAAATAGGGAAACTATATCTTGCTACAAGATTTTATAGACAATGAATTAATATCAATTCTGAACATAAATGTACCAAATGGAATAGCATTTAATTTCTTAAATGACAAGTTACATGAGTTATAGGAAAAAAGAGACAGTAAAATTATACTACTGGGCACCTCAATTTACCCATCTCAGACTTAGATAAATCTAACCCTGAAATAAATAAGAAAAAAGCTAAGGAGATGAATAAATTTTTAGAAAAATTTAGAAAAAAATGGATATTCTAGACCTCTAGAAAGTATTGAATCAGAATAAAAAGGAGTAGGGGCGGCTAGGTGGTGCAGTGAGTAGAGCGTCGGCCCTGGAGTCAGAAGGACCTGAGTTCGGATTTGACCTCAGACACTTAACGCACATACAAACAAAAACCTAGCCGTGTGACTTTGGGCAAGTTACTTAACCCCAATTGCCCTCTGAAAAAGCAAAAAAAAAAAAAAAAAAAAGAATAAAAAGGAGCATACCATAAATGGCACTTTCAAAAAACTGATCTTATATTAGGGCATAAAATTCTCACAAACAACTGCAAAGAAGTATATATATATTAAAGACATCTTTTTTTTTAAACAAATGCTTTATTAACTTCTGTTTTATATCATTCATTTATGCCAGATTTTGAGTTACAATCATTTTCCGCCCCTTATTCCCCTACCCAACCTCCCAGAATAGCAGTCCCACAAGATATCGCTTCCTCCAATCTGCTCTCTCCCATACCTTCTCCCATACCCCCTTCGACTTTTCCATTAGAGGAAGGTGAATCTTTGTGTCCCAATGCCTGCACATCTTATCTCCCAATTATAAGCAAAAGAGTATTAATAATAGTATTTATATATATTTGAAACATTTAATGTTAAGACCTCGAATTTCAGATCCATTTCCTTCCTCCCTTGTCACCCATTCCCTCTGGGGAGATAAGTAATTCAGTATATATTGTACATGTCTAGCTATGCAAAACATTATCATAGTAGATATATTGTACAGGGCTGCTTATAATTCCTTCCCACTCATCCCACCCCCCACCTGGTCCATTCCCTACATGATCCTGTCCCTCTTCTATAGTGGGTACTTCCAATCTCCCCTCCCCCCAAGGATGCCCCCCCCCCATCAATCATCCCTCCACTCATCCCCCTTCCCCCTATTCTGCTGCAGGTTGAGATATCCCATTTAGTATGTATGTCATTCTCTCCCTGAACCAAATTCAATGAGAATGTGGATTTGCCTTTTTTTTTCCCTTCCTATTCTCCCCATCCCTTGCAACCACTTCCCCTTGCTTCTTCTACATGAGATGGTTTACCCTACCCTGTCTTTCCCCATCTCCTCTTGCCACTTTCCTCTCTCACTTCATAATTTCATCCCTTGAGTATTCTCCCTTTCCCACAAATTCAACCTATGCCCTCTATCCATATACACACACATTCACATATGTATTCATATGACCACACACCCTTCTTCCATTATTTTCATAGTGAGAAAGGTTTCATCAGTCACAGTTATTGTTTTTCCATATAGGAATGTAAATAGTTCAACTTATCAAAAGTTCCTTTTGATTTCTTTTCCCTGATTACCTTCTCAGGCATCTCTTGCTTCTTGTGTCTGGATGTCACATTTTCTATTCAATTCTGGCTCTTTCCTCAAGAATGCTTGAAAGTCCGACAGCGCAGCCCACAGAGCCGAGCCCAGGTCCAAGGCTTTAGCCCCAGGGCTGCCAGGCCTTCAGCCGGCTGGAGGGACTCCAGAACACCAGCAATAGTGGCGATTCCAGAATTATCAGCACAGATATGCCTAGGACAAAGTGAGAGGTTAGTGCCCTATGGACTTTGGGACCAGTATTTGGGGAACACATGGCTTCCTCCCCTGGGGGCAAAAAGCTGCTGAAGAAACAGATGCACAGAAGCCATTTTGCAGCTTCAGTAGTGGCTCTAGCTCCTGGTCTGCAAACTGTAGGAAGATCCATCAATCAGTCTGGGGGTTAATCACTTTTGCTTTAAACTGCCTGGATCTGGATTGTGGTCTGGGGGGGAAGTTTGGGGTGGGTATCCAACTTGCCAGAGTGGGTGGAGGCTCTACAGAGGCCACCCAACTGGTGGAAGCTGTGAAGACCCCACGTTTGGGCGGAAGCTCCCCTGTCTGGTGGCAGAGTCCTACTGTGGCAACAAGCCCCCAAATCAAGTAATTAAGTGACAATATGCCTAGGCAAACGAAACAAAATAAACAGAAAAGTTCAACATTGGACTCCTATTTTAGGGGCAAAGAGGCTCAAAGCATGGAGGAGGACTGTGAGGTCAGAACTCCTGCACCAAAAGCCCCAAATGAAAATACAAACTGGCTACAGGCCATAGAGGACCTTAAGAAGCAGATAAGAGAAGTGGGGGAAAATTTGGGAAGAGAAATGAAAAAGATGCAAGAAAAGTATGAAATGATAGTCAACAGCCTGACTGAGGAAAATAACACCTTAAAAAATAGACTAACTCAAATGGCAAAAGAGGCTCAGAAAGGCAATGAGGAGAAGAATGCCTTAAAAAGTCGAATTTGCCAGATGGAAAAAGAATCTCAAAAGTTCACTGAGGAGATTCATTCCTTCAAAGTTAGACTGGAGCAAATGGAAGCTAGTGACTTTATGAGAAATCAGGATGCTGTTAAGCAGATCCAAACAAACGAAAGATTAGAAGGCAATGTGAAATATCTCATGGGAAAAACCACTGACCTGGAGAATAGATCCAGGAGAGACAATTTAAAAATTATTGGACTACCTGAAAGCCATGATCAAAGAAAGAACCTAGAAATCACCCTTTAAGAAATTCTCAAGGAAAATTGCCCTGATGTTTTAGATCCAGAGGGCAAAATAGAGGTTGAAAGAATCCACCAATCACCTCCTGAAAAAAATCCCAAAAAGAAAACTCCCAGGAATATTATAGCTAGGTTCCAGAATCCCCAGATCAAGGAGAAAATACTACAAGCAGCCAGGAAGAAACAATTTCAATATTGTGGAAACACAATCAGAATGGCCCAGGACCTGGCAGCTTCTACACTGAGGGATAGAAGGGCATGGAATATGATATTCCAGAGGGCAAAAGAGCTGGGAATGAACCCAAGGGTCACCTACCCAGCAAAACTGAGAATCTTGTTTCAGGGGAAAATATGGTCATTCAGTGGAATAGAGGACTTTCAAGCATTCTTGATGAAAAAACCAGAGCTGAATAGAAAATTTGACATTCAGACACAAGAAGCAAGAGATGCTTGAGAAGGCAATAAAGGAAAAGAAATCAAAAGGAACTTATCAAAGTTGGACTATTTACAGTCCTACATGGAAAAACAATAACTGTGTTTGATGAAACCTTTCTCATTATGAAAATAATTGAAGAAGGGTACATGGCATATGTTCACAGGTATACATGGATAGAGGGCACAGGTTGAATTTGATGGGAAGGGATGATGATTATTATTTTTTTTTTTGGATGGCAATTGGGGTTGGGTGACTTGCCCAGGTTCACGTGGCTGGGTTTTTGTTTGTGTGTTGGGTGTGTGGGGCCGGATCTGGGCTCGGGTCCTTCTGGCTCCGGGGCTGGCTCTCTGCTCGCTTCGCCACCTAGCCGCCCCAAGGAAGGGATTACTCTTAAGGGGTGAAGTCAAGAGGTGAGGAAGGAAAGTGGCAAGAGGAGATGGAGAGAGACAGGGTAGGGCAAACTATCTCATGTAGAAGAGGCAAGGGGAAGTAGTTTCAGGGGAGGGGAAGAACAGGAAGGCAAAAAGGCAAAAGCATATTCTCATTGAAGTTCGCTCAAGGAGAGAATCACATACATACTAAATGGAATATCTTACCCTCACTCACTCTCCTGAGTAGGGGAAAGGGGGATGAGAGGGGGATGATGGAGGGGAGGGCATTCTGGGGAGAGGGGAGGTTAGAAGTACCCACTATCAAAGAGGGACAGGATCAAAGTAGGGAATGGACCAGGTGGGAGGTGAGACAGGTGGGAGGGAAATATAAGCAGTCTTTTTACAATATATCTACTATGGTAATGTTTTGCATAGATATACATGTACAACACATACTGAATTGCTTATCTTCTCAGAGGGAGTGGATGACAGGGGAGAAAGGGAATGGATCTGAAAATCGAAGTTTTAAAATTAAATGTTTCATAAGATGTCCAGGCAGTGGGGCTCAGAGATTCACCTTGCCCTAATGGCAAAGTCGAAGGGGGTATGGGAGAAGATATGGGAGAGAGCAGATTGAATAAGGAGATATCTGGTGGGACTGCTATTCTGGGGTGGTGGATAGGGAAAGAACGGGGGGAAAATGTAACTCATAATCTGGTGGAAATGAATGATGAAAACCAGTATTTGTTTAAAAAAAAAAGAATGCTTGAAAGTCCTCTATTCCACTGAATGACCATATTTTCCCCTGAAACAAAATACTCAGTTTTGCTGGGTAGGTGACCCTTGGGTTCATTCTCAGTTCTTTTGCCCTCTGGAATATCATATTCCATGCCCTTCAATCCCTCAGTGTAGAAGCTGCCAGGTCCTGGGCCATTCTGATTGTGTTTCCACAATATTGAAATTGTTTCTTCCTGGCTGCTTGTAGTATTTTCTCCTTGATCTGGGGATTCTGGAACCTGGCTATAATATTCCTGGGAGTTTTCTTTTTGGGATCTTTTTCAGGAGGTGATCTGTGGATTCTTTCAACCTCTATTTTGCCCTCTGGATCTAAAACATCAGGGCAATTTTCCTTGAGAATTTCTTGAAGGGTGATTTCTAGGTTCTTTCTTTGATCATGGCTTTCAGGTAGTCCAATAATTTTTAAATTGTCTCTCCTGGATCTATTTTCCAGGTCAGTGGTTTTTCCCATGAGATATTTCACATTGCCTTCTAATCTTTCATTTGTTTGGATCTGCTTAACAGCATCTTGATTTCTCATAAAGTCATTAGCTTCCATTTGCTCCAGTCTAACTCTGAAGGAATGAATCTCCTCAGTGAACTTTTGAGATTCTTTTTCCATCTGGCAAATTCGACTTTTTAAGGCATTCTTCTCCTCATTGCCCTTCTGGGCCTCCTTTGCCATTTGAGTTAGTCTATTTTTTAAGGTGTTGTTTCCTCAGTCAGGCTGTTGACCCTCATTTCATACTTTTCCTGCATCCTTCTCATTTCTCTTTCCAATTTTTCCTCCACTTCTCTTATTTGATTTTTAAAGTCCTTCTTAAGGTCCTCTATGGCCTGCAACCCGCTCATGTTTTCCCCTGGGGCTTTTGGAGCAGGACTTCTGACCCCACAGTCCTTTTCCCGCTCTATGCCCCCAAAATAGGAGTCTAGGGTTGCATTTTTCTGGTTCCTTTGCCTTGGCATGTTGCCACTTGAGCCAGCTAGAGGAATTTTCGTCCTGAACGTGTGGGGTGCAACTTCCGTTTCTGGCAAGCTGTAAACCCACCCACGACTTCCACCCTAGATCACAATCCAGATCCAGGGAGGTTAAAGCAAGAGCGATTACCCCCCCAAGACTGATCGCTGGATCTCCCTACAATTAATTGCAGGCCAGGAGCTGGAGCTGCCTCTGCAAACTACAAAATGGCGTGTCTCCTCAGCGGCTTCTAGCCCCCAGAGGAGGAAGCCGACACATCCCCCAAATACAGGTCCCAATGTCCATAGGACACTAACCTCTTACTTTGTCCTAGGCATGTCTATGTTGATAATTCTGGAGTCACCACGGCTGCTGGTGTTCTGGAGTTCCTCCAGCCAGCTGTTGGCTCTGTCGCCCTGGGGCTAAAACCTCAGCTCACAGGGACCTTGGCTCCGCTTCCTGCGCTGGTCCTTCCTGCAGGGCTGCTGGGCTGTCCTCAGTGGGAGGTTAGCTTCTCTGTATCGTTCTGTGGGTGCTGGGGCTCCAGAAGTTGTTCAGAGTCCCCTTTTACATAGTTTGGGGGGAATCTGGGGGCAGAGTGGCTTGGATGAGCTCTTTCTACTCCGCCATCTTGGCTCCGCCCCCTAAAGACATCTTCTAATCATAATGCAATAAAATTACATTTACTAAAGGGTCTTTGAGGATAGACTAAAAACAAATTGGAAAATAAATAACTTAATCCAAAAGAAAGGATTGGTCAAAGAACAAATAAGAGAAATAATCAATAATTTCACTGAAGATAATGACAACAATAAGACAACAGACCAAAATTTGTGAGATGCAGCCCAAACAGTACTTAGAAAAACATTTATTCCTCTAAACACTTACATCAATAAAAGAAAGATAAAAGAGCGTATCAACAAATTAGGCATGCAGCTAAAAAAAAAAAAAAACAACCCCAAAAACCTTTAAAAAAAAAAAAACAGCAAATTAAAACCCACCATTAAACACCAAAATAGAAATACTGGAAAATCAAAGAAGAGATTAACAAAGTTAAAACGTTTTTAAAAATTTAAAAATTTGAACTAATAAATAAAACTAAGAACTTTAAAAAAACCTAATAAAGTATGTAAGCCATTGGCTAACTTGACTTAAAAAGAAATTAATATCAAATTAATTTAAGAAGAAATTAATATAAAAATTAAAAAGATGAATTTATGACCAGTGAAGAAGAAATAAAAGCAATTAATTTGAGCAACTTTACCTGATCAATTATATACCAATAAAGGTAACAATCTAAATGTATAGATGAATATTTTCTAAAATATAAATTTAAAAAAAATATAAATTGCCTAGATGAACAGAACAGGAAATATAATGCATAATTAGTCCTATAGAAAAAAAAATGAACAAGTCATAAATGAATTCCCAAAGAGAAAGCAATCTTAATATCAGGTGGATCTACAAGCAAATTCTATTAGATGCTTGAAGAACAATTAATTTCAATATTAAAATTAAACTATTTGGGGCGGCTAGGTGGCACAGTGAGTAGAGTGTCAGCCCTGGAGTCAGAAGGACCTGAGTTCGGATCCGGCCGCAGACACTTAACACACACACAAACAAAAACCTAGCCGTGAATGACCTTGGGCAAGTTACTTAACCCCCCAATTGCCCTCCAAAAAAAAAAAATTAAACTATTTGAAAAAATACATAAAGGAGTACAACCAAATTCCTTTTATGACACAAATATGATCTTGATACTTAAACAATAGATAGTCAAAAAAGAAAAATTAAACAATAGACAAATTTCCCTAATTAATATTGATATAAAAATGTAAATAGGGGCGGCTAGGTGGCGCAGTGAATAGACAGCCGGCCCTGGAGTCAGAAGGACCTGAGTTCAGAGCCGGCCTCGGACACTTAATCCACACAAACAAAAACCTAGCCATGTAACCTTGGGCAAGTTACTTAACCCCAAATGCCCTAAAGGGGCGGCTAGGTGGCGCAGTGAGTAAGAGCGCCGGCCTCGGAGTTGGGATGACCCGAGATCAGATCCGGCCTCAGAAAATGAGCACCCATGCATAAATAATGACTAGCCATGTAACCTTGAGCAAGTTACTTAACCCCAATTGCTTAAAAAAAATGTAAATAAAATATTAGAAAGGAGATTACAGTAATATATCACAAAGATCTTAGATTATGTCCCAATTAGATTTATATCAGAAATTCAAGACTGATTTAGGAAAACTACAAGCATAATTGAAAATATTAAAACAAAAATTATTTGATTATTTTAATAGATTAAGAAAAAGCTTTCGACAAAATATATTTACTCTTTTTTAAAGCATAAGAATAAATGGAGCTTTTTCTTAAAATGCTAGGTAATATCTATCTAAAACCAAAAGGGAGTGTTATCTGTAATGGGGAAAAGCTAGAAGCCTTCTCAATAAGAACAGAGGTGAGGCAAGGATATACATTTTCTCTATCACTATTCAATATTGGTGGTGCAGTGGATAGAGTACTGGACTTAGACTTAGAAAGACTCATCTTCATGAGGTCAAATTCAGTCTTAGACACATACTAGCTGTGTGACCTGGTCAAGTCATTAACAGTTTTTGCCTCAGTTTCCTCATCTGTAAAATGAGCTAGAGAAGGAAATGGCAAACCACTCCAGTATGTTTGCCAAGAAAATCCTAAATGGGACCACAAAAAATTGAATATGACTGAAAACAACTGAATAACAACATATATATCTATATGTATACACAAATACACACACACACACACACACACTATAAAATTTATAAGGTCTAGGAACCGGTCAATGAAAATCTAGCTCTTAAGAGTATATGTATCATTCTAAGTTCAATACAATCCCCAACATGGATTTCAGATCATGCACAGGTATTCTGTGACCATGGTGAAGAAAGGGCCCCTTCAGCAGATTGCTTCAGCCTGGGGCCCTTTGTTACCTGGAACCCAATGGCCTTTCAGTTGCCGTGAAACATGATCACAGTGGTGGCAGCTGACTCTCCTACATGTCAGCTACCTATTTACCCACCTGGGTCAATGTGATGCCATGAGCCCATGGTTTGGCTGTTGCTTCTACCCCTGGTGTGTCCACTTTTTTCCTACCTTAAGTGGAAAATAAAATGAACAAGGCTATGACCTTAGAAGTTCAAAAAGTTAAGAGAATATAAATGGGCATTTGCATAAGAACCCCAGTCTTTATAAAGGTTACACATAATTACATGATTGTTTTCTCTTTTATAAAGCTTAATTGAGAAACCATCATTTTGTCTGCTCTTTTTTTTTTAAACAAATGCTTTATTAACTTCTGTTTTACATCATTCATTTATGCCAGATTTTGAGTTACAATCATTTTCCCCCCATTATTCCCCTACCCAACCTCCCAGAATAGTAGTCCCACAAGATATCGCTTCCTCCAATCTGCTCTCTCCCATACCTTCTCCCATACCCCCATCGACTTTTCCATTAGAGGAAGGTGAATCTTTGTGTCCCAATGCCTGCACATCTTATCTCCCTATTACAAGCAAAAGAGTATTAATAATAGTATTTATATATATTTGAAACATTTAATGTTACAACCTCGAATTTCAGATCCATTTCCTTCCTCCCTTGTCACCCATTCCTTCTTGGGAGATAAGTAATTCAGTATATGTTGTACATGTCTAGCTATGCAAAACATTATCATAGTAGATATATTGTACAAGGCTGCTTAAAATTCCCTCCCACTCATCCCACCCCCCACCTGGTCCATTCCCTACATGATCCTGTCCCTCTTCTATAGTGGGTACTTCCAACCTCCCCTCACCCCAAGGATGCCCTCCCATCCATCATCTCTCCTCTCATCCCCCTTCCCCCTATCCTGCTGCAGGTTGAGATATCCCATTTAGTATGTATGTCATTTTCTCCCTGAACCAAATTCAATGTGAATGTGGTTTTGCCTTTTTAGCCTTCCTTATTCTCCCCCTCCTTTGCAACCACTTCCCCTTGCTTCTTCTACATGGGATAGTTTACCCTACCCTGTCTCTCCCCATCTCCTCTTGCCACTTTCCTCTCTCACCTCATAATTTCATCCCTTGAGTATTCTCCCTTCCCAACAAATTCAACCTATGCCCTCTATCCATATATAACTGTAACCATATACACACACATTCACATATGTATTCATATGACCACACCCCCTTCTTCCATTATTTTCATAGTGAGAAAGATATCATCAGTCACAGTTATTGCTTTTCCATATAGGAATGTAAATAGTTCAACTTTGATAAGTTCCTTTTGATTTCTTTTCCCTGATTACCTTCTCAGGCATCTCTTACTTCTTGCGTCTGGATGTCAAATTTTCTATTCAACTCTGGTTTTTTCCTCAAGAATGCTTGAAAGTCCTCTATTCCACTGAATGACCATATTTTCCCCTGAAACAAAATACTCAGTTTTGCTGGGTAGGTGACCCTTGGATTCATTCCCAGTTCTTTTGCCCTCTGGAATATCATATTCCATGCCCTTCGATCCCTCAGTGTAGAAGCTGCCAGGTCCTGGGCTATTCTGATTGTGTTTCCACAATATTGAAATTGTTCTTCCTGGCTGCTTGTAGTATTTTCTCCTTGATCTGGGGATTCTGGAACCTGGCTATAATATTCCTGGGAGTTTTCTTTTTGGGATCTTTTTCAGGAGGTGATCGGTGGATTCTTTCAACCTCTATTTTGCCCTCTGGATCTAAAACATCAGGGCAGTTTTCCTTGAGAATTTCTTGAAGGGTGATTTCTAGGTTCTTTCCTTGATCATGGCTTTCAGGTAGTCCAATAATTTTTAAATTGTCTCTCCTGGATCTATTCTCCAGGTCAGTGGTTTTTCCCATGAGATATTTCACATTGCCTTCTAATTTTTCATTTGTTTGGATCTGCTTAACAGCATCTTGATTTCTCATAAAGTCACTAGCTTCCATTTGCTCCAGTCTAACTCTGAAGGAATGAATCTCCTCAGTGAACTTTTGAGATTCTTTTTCCATCTGGCAAATTCGACTTTTTAAGGCATTCTTCTCCTCATTGCCCTTTTGGGCCTCCTTTGCCATTTGAGTTAGTCTATTTTTTAAGGTGTTGTTTTCCTCAGTCAGGCTGTTGACCCTCATTTCATACTTTTCCTGCATCCTTCTCATTTCTCTTTCTAATTTTTCCTCCACTTCTCTTATTTGATTTTTAAAGTCCTTCTTAAGGTCCTCTATGGCCTGCAACCCGCTCATGTTTTCCCCTGGGGCTTTTGGAGCAGGACTTCTGACCTCACAGTCCTTTTCCCACTCTATGCCCCCAAAATAGGAGTCTAGGGTTGCATTTTTCTGTTTCCTTTGCCTTGGCATGTTGCCACTTAATTGCTTGACTTTTGGGCTTGTTGCCACACTATGGCTTTAAGGCCAGCTAGAGGAATTTTCGTCCCGAACGTGTGGGGGGCAACTTCCGTTTCTGGCAAGCTGTAAACCCACCCACAACTTCCACCCTAGATCACAATCCAGATCCAGGGAGGTTAAAGCAAGAGCGATTACCCCCCAAGACTGATCGCTGGATCTCCCCACGATTTGTAGGCTGGGAGCCGGAACTGCCTCTGAAAACTACAAAATGGCGTGTCTCCTCAGCAGCTTCTAGCCCCCAGGGGAGGGAGCTGACGCATTCCCCAAATACAGGTCCCAAAGTCCATAGGACACTAACCTCTTACTTTGTCCTAGGCATGTCTATGTTGATAATTCTGGAGTCGCCACAGCTCCTGGTGTTCTGGGGTTCCTCCAGCTGGCTGCTGGCCCTGCCGCCCTGGGGCTAAAACCTCGGCTCACTCGGACCTGGGCTCGGCTCGACTCGGCTCCTGTGCTCTGCGCTCTGCACGCTGCCGGCTCCCAGACCACTGCGCTGGTCCTTCCTGCAGGGCTGCTGGGCTGTCCTCAGTGGGAGGTTAGCTTCTCTGTGTCGTTCTGTGGGTGCTGGGGCTCCAGAAGTTGTTCAGAGTCCTTTTTTACATAGTTTGGGGGGAATCTGGGGGCAGAGAGGCTTGGATGAGCTGTTTCTACTCTGCCATCTTGGCTCCGCCTCCTTGTCTGCTCTTTTAAAGGTTTTTTGTTTTTTTTTTTTTACTGTCTATATTTCATTATATTACTATGATGATGATGTGTTTACCTATGTTAGAAGCAGGTGCTGACATGTGCTTTTAGTCATCTTACAGCTTTGCTTAATTTTGTTTGGTATTTGAAATGTGCCATGTGAAGGGGGGGGGGGGGGGGCTAGGTGGTGCAGTGAATAGAGTACCAGCCCTGGAGTCAGGAGGACCTGAGTTCAAATCTGGCCTCAAACACTTAACACTTACTAGCCATGTGACCTTGGGCAAGTCAACCCCAATTGCCCTTCCTTCCTCCCTCCAAAAAGCAAAATAATAATATTAATGTGTGGATTGACATGAATTTAATTGAATGGTCAAATTTATTGTGATGTTTAAAATGATTGGCTGTACCACTGATTAAATAAAATCAAAATACCCCTAAACACTGACTAACATGTCACTCTGGACATGGGCAGGAGTATCTCAAGATGAGAAGGAATAGATGGATTGCAGTCTGCACCATTGAAGGGAGTATCTAATTTGTTGTTATCAGAAGAATAATCAGAATGCTGGATGTTCCTCTGTTCACCAGTACATGTTTCTTTTTTCTCTTTCAAAGAGATCTCTCTTCAAAGTTGTGACCTATATTCAGGGACAACCTATATTTTACACCAAGATGGCAAATGGAAAGTAAACTGGAAGTTATTTCTTGTTTAAGATGAGGAACCAACATGTTATTTTATAACTGATCTCCCAGTGTTCTGTGTACATCACCCATAGAATTTCACAAACTCTTTTAGATTTTAAAGAAACCTCTGTGGCCATCCCATCCAATCCATATCCCCCCTTCAGAAGAATTGTGCAATAAGGAGGCTTGCTAATTGACTGAGGATGAGTCAATCCAGCAGCATTCAAATGCCCAGATGAGAAAATTCTAAACTGACTGGGGAATGGGGCAGGGAATGAGGAAGGGTATGTAAAGATAGAAAATATTTTCTTCTAGGTCAGGAGGGAGCAAGATGCTTCATGACTAGGAAGGAATCATTGATTCATAGATGCAGGGAGACAATAGCAAGAGCAAATAAAGAGCTTGCTTAGAAGTTAACCGTATCTAGTGTGAGATGGAGTAGTTTCATTTTATTTGCTTATCTTCCTCTGATCTGCTATTTTTTTAATTTCACAGTCTCCTTTTCCCTCGAACTTAAGTCCTGGAAAATCTAGTCTTCTGGTCTGTGGTGTCCATCAGACAAAAGGAAAAGGGGAGGAGGAAAGTCAAACTTGGACATCCAGTTATGGAAGTTGCAGAGGGACAATCAAAGAAAGAAGATTGAACTATGTGGCTCAGACATCTAAACCCAGGGATCCAAGAAGACTCAGAGTCCTCTAAAGGTCAGAGGACTTGGTATTTGGAGCTAGGGTTCAGTGAAGAGCAAAGATTTAGAAAATATCAAAAGTCCCACAACCAGAGGACAAAGGTCTTTTGAATTAGTTCCAAACATAAGCTGGAATTCCCAGGGAAGCTGATCTAAGTCAATCAGATCCTAAATAAAACCAGTGGCTGTATCCTTTACATTTCCTGGCACAGGAACTAAGTCTTGCTTCTCTGCCCTTTCCTGAGCCTAGTTTAGTGCTGGGAATAGGCTGGGCTCAATATTCATTGAATAAATAAAGAAAGCTGTCTTTCCAAATGGGGAACTGACTCACCTCACTTCCCAGGGTTTTGTAAGGTTCTTTGATTATTGACTCTACACCTAGTTTTTAAGTGAACTGACATGAATTAAAGGTGAAACCATATCTTTGAGAAGTACACATCAGGAGGACAGCAGGTGAGAAAGAGATAAAGTCAACAATGGCGAGAGCCAAGTGGAAATTCATGCTCTAAAACCTTCAGAGAGTTGGGGCCCTTCTCCAAGTCTTTAAAGAATAGCAACTAGCTCTTCCACTGAGCTTCCTGGGTTTGTAGATTAAGAGCTAGAAGGGACATCAGAAGCTAACTTGTTTTTCTTTTACAGATGAGAAAACTAAGAAGCTGACAGCTGAAGTCACTTGCCTAAGGTCTCAGAGGAGCTAACCAGCAAGGCAAGACTGGATCCTAATTCTTTGGGCTCTACAGTCAATGCCCTTTCTATTGTTCTGTACCATCACACCAAGTGTAGATGACTCCATTGTTCTTTTCATTTTCATAATAGCTATGACACCTACACTTTTCCTACTATATATATATATATATATATGCATACATACATGTGTATGTATATGTATATATGTGTATATACATACATACATACATACTTCTGCAAGGAATCTGGTCATGTTTTTCAAGGAATCCTTGGGTCAGATTGAGGGATGTGGGTTGGATGATAAGACAATCAGGTGGACTTGAATGACAAAGACCAGAGATTAATGAAGAAATGTCAGCCTGAAAAAAGGAGTTTGCTGCAATACTTTCCTTAGCCCCATTCTTTTGACCAAGACTCAGATGAAGATATAGATGGTATTCTTAACAAAATTTTGAATGACACAATTCCTCAGTAGGATAGTTACCATATTAGATGATAGAATTGGGATCTAAGAGGATCCCATCAATCCAGAATGAAAGGTTGAATCTGATACAATGACATTTAATAGGGATAAGTGTAAAAGTCCTATAATATTTAAAAAATAAACTGTATCACTCCAAGGACAGAATGGTATAGCTAGAAAATAGTTCACATGAAAAATGTTTGTATGTTTCCTAGGTGCTGGAAGCTTTATAGTCTGACATAGTAACCTTAAAAGTTACTATGACTATATGTTGCATCAACAGAAACACAGTCTCCTGCCCTGGTGAGACTATAGCTGAAATACTGTATTTAGTTCTGGGAGCCATATTTTAATGTAGGGAGACCTAAGAAAGATGAAATTTTGATGAGTTGCTAAGAAGTGGGACAAAGGTCACCAGTCTTTTTAGTTTTCTGTAGACAGCTCAACTATTTTTGTCTATATGGGAGATGGGTTGGTATTTCTACCACTCAAATGGCTTATAGCCTTCACCTATTTTATTCTTCTTTCATCCTAACTCATGCTGGATTTCAGTTAAAATTATTATAACTTTTATAAAATCATTTTTGTCCAATTTTCCATTTCATTGGTATGGAGACTCCCAATGAGGATACTCCTTCTACCAATACAGATAGTCAATTGTTTTGCAAGTGATTATCATGGTGCATTATCTGGAGCAATGAGAGGTTAAGTAGGAGGGGAAGGAAAGGGAATAAACATTTTATATAGCACTTTTTTCTATTTTTTCTTTTTGGAGGGCATTTGGAGTTAAGTGACTTGCCCAAGGTCACACAGCTAGTAAGTGTTAAATGTCTGAGGCTGGATTTGAACTCAGGTCCTCCTGACTCCAGGGCCAGTGCTCTGTTCACTGTGCCACCTTGCTGCCCCTATATAGCACATTTTACAAATATTATCTTCAATTTTCTTCAGTAACTGCTTGATTTTGATTTTAGGGAACATCATGCCTCCTCTAACATAATCTTGTTACCTGAAATTTCAGCACCATGCATATTGATTCAGAATTTTTTTTTCAGCTCCCTCATTTGCTTCTCTCCTCTAATTGGAGGGCTTGGAGGGCAGACCAAAAAAGTCCTCCCAAAGCCTTCCCTTATACTGGGCTCAACCCTTTCTAGGGAATTCTCCATTTTCCATCAGCAGTCTTGATTGGTTTCTATTTCAAGAACATCATACCTTTCTAGTGGGTACACCTCTCTGGTTCCCCTTGAGGATACTGAGGCAAACAGAGTTTAAGTGACTTGTCCAAGGTCATAGAACCAGTATGTTTCAGAGGCAGGAAGAGCTTGGATGCAAATTATCCTGACTCTGAGGCTAGCTCTCCTATCCATTACATCATATTATCTCTCATAATCAGAATACCAGAAATTAATTAGAATGACTTAACATCCCTGAACCTAGCACACGTGCGCGCACACACAGACACACAGACACACACAGACACAGACACACACACACTCACACACACACACACACACACACACACACTCACTCAGTTCTCCCAAGTTGGACCCAGTTAACCCAGAAGTTTGGTTCTAATCACTTGTTCCTAGCAGGGAACTAGAAGGTGCATATTCCCAGAGATTTCCACTCATGACCAAACCCCCCTTAATCGTATCCAGCTTGTAGATGTGATGTGGGAATTTGGTGCTGTTTGCTGAGCTCTTTAAAAGAGTTGTACAATCTATTACAAAGGCAGAACCACAGCCAGCATGGTCTCCTTTCCAGGTGCACTGCCTCTGTTCCCCAATTCCCAGACTTCCAGGCATATGGATTTCATTTGCATCTCTGTCCCTGTCAAAATGCAAGGGAGTTTCCCAAATATAAGAATGGGGAAACTACCTGGCTCTCATCACCTCACCAAGGTAGCTGGAGGGAGAGAAGGAGCTGGCTCCTTGAAACAAGCTGTCATTTGCTCAAACCCACTCAAGAGAGACATGAGGTACAGGAAAAGAAACCCAGATGTGGAGTTTGAAGACCTGGGCTTAAATCCAGACTCTGCCATGTACCTGGGTTACCTTGGGCAAGTCACTGAGGGTCTCAGTTTCTTTCTTTCTATAAAGTGAGGAGGATGGACCAGATGACCTTTAAGCTTCCTCCCAGCACTAAATTTAAGACTCACACATTCCAATGCTTCAATTTTTATTATCCATAATCTTACTTCCTTTGGCCATATTTTCCCAGGGCTCTGTGGATGGTATTCAGGCTCTATATCAGTATTCTTAACCCAAGGTCTATAAACTTGGGGTGTATGTGTCTGTATACATATATGTATACACACATACATATATACACATATGATTGTATGTTTATGTGTATATGTGTGTGTTATATGCATATACACACAGATCTCAATATAATTCATTTTCTTTGTAATTCTGTGCATTAAATTTTATATATTTAAATGTGTTTTCTAGGGGCGGCTAGGTGGCGCAGTGAGTAGAGCGTTGGCCCCGGAGTCAGAAGGACCTGAGTTCGGATCCGGCCTCAGACACTTAACGCACACACAAATAAAAACCTAGCCGTGTGACCTTGGGCAAGTTACTTAACCCCAATTGCCCTCCAAAAGGCAAAAAAAAAAAAAATGTGTTTTCTGAGAAGGGGTCCAAAGACTACCAGATACGATGCCAAAGAAGACTATCACAAAAACAGGTTAAAAACCTCTGTTCTATAAGAATAAATAGATTCACAAATATAAATAGCTAAAAAACTGTACCTTGGGTTGTTAAAGGTTACCCCCAAATTCTGTAATCTTGATCAAATATGTCTGACTAAAACTAATGCCTAAAGTTATAAATAATCAAGAATAATTATAGTCAGTGTCTTAAAATAGAATTTATTAATAAACACATGCCACCATAATATTATGGTCCTAATTAATTACTCTGGGGACACATTAGTCTTCATATTGGTCTTTTGTAATGTTGATTAGTGATCCCAATTGGGCAGCAGAGGCTCTCAGTTTTGCCTCAATGATTTTAGTTACCCTATTTTTCATCTATCCCACATTTACTTGGTATTTCCCATTTCCACACTTCACCTTGTCTTGACAAGGGCCCTTTATTTTAAACAAACTCATCAACTACCTTTTTTCCCCTCAAATTGATTTTCAAGTATGTAGAATGTTGCCCTTAATTGTTTTCTATTTTGATGAACTATAGTCTTCCTTTTGGTTAGAATGAAATTACTTCTATCCTCATTTGTTCAGTGCCCACATTTTGAAAGGCATTCTGCTGGAAGTACATTAACTCTTAGTGGCTAAATATTATCTGATGATTGGGTATCTAGAACTATGGAAATAACATGGAATTTAGAGCCAGAAAACCTGGATTTGAGTCTTAGCTCAGCTGTGATGACACCTTGGACAAGTCTCCTAACATCTCTGAGGCTTACTTTTCCTATCTGTAAAAATATAATTAATTTGTTTATTTCTATTTCCATTCTCATTTCTATATCTGTATAGCTCAGTGGTTCTCAAACATTTATACTTTCCTTCCTCCACCTCCATGTTCTAGTCCAAGAAATGTCCATGAGCTAAACTTATTCTACCCTTTCTCCCAAAGATTCACAATACTTTCCCAACATACTTGTATGTATATAGACACAAACACATGCACACATATATACACAACTATATCTATACCTATTATATGTGGAGATATAATTGTGGCAGAATTAACATTAATAAGAAGAGAAAAGACAATGTTGCCCAATGGATAGAGAGATGGCACCAAAGTCAGGAAGAATAGTGGGTAAGTCCTGCCTTTAATGCATAATGGTTCTGTGACTCTGAGCAAATCTTTTCATTTTTTACTAGCCCCCTGGCAAATCTCTAAAACTATAAATTGAATAAAATATGCTAATCTCACTTTCTGCATTAGGTAGGAGTTCTCTACACTAGTCCAGTCTAAGAAAAAAAGACTTAAAAATAGTCATTTCTATTATTTTCTATTTCTATTTGTATTTCTAATTTCTTTATATCATTTCTATCTATTTTTTTAATTCTTGATTCAGGAAGTAAAAAGTGCTAATGGGGAAAATCTGATGTAATTGAAGCTGAGGGTGAGATGGAGAGGCTAAGAAAACAATGCTGGGGATGAAAATATGTTGTTGAGAAACCATCAGCAATGAGAGAATCACAGGTCTTATCTCTCCCCTCAGAAGGTCTCCAAAATATCCCTTCTTCCCAATCTGAGATTTTAGACATAGTCTCTAGAATAGGAGAACTGGGAGACCACATGACATGCTATATAGAAAGCCCAGAAGACCAGCATTTGAGTCCTGTCTCTGGATACATACTAACCCAGGGAAAGTCACAACCTCTCAGTGTCCCACAACCTCTCAGTGTCTCTAAGACTCTATGTTTCAAAAGACAGTGCTAAAGCTGTAATAGAGGCAGGTTCCTCTTCTTAGAGTTTTTCATTCGCCATCTACACAGGCTAGTCCCTGTCCTTATACATTAAAGACATAGTATGAGAGCTGTATTATCAAGCATCTTAGCAACTGGGAGGATTTAATATCCTCAATGCAAGTGTTTGTCCAATATTGGTAACCTGAACAAACAGGTATCTTCTCTTTGGGAAGTCAAAGGAGAGAGCTCACCACCAACTGAATTTGCTTTATAGGGCCACTATGGAGGCCTGTACTATAGACCTTGCCCCCAAAGAGAAGTTGGAGTACCTACCAGTGCCGGGGAGAATGGATGATTTGGTAGGATTCTGATCTATCTTGAAGTTAAGCTGACAATGTCAACAAGCATTTATTAATAACCTACTATGTGCCAGGAACTGTGATAAGTTCTGGAGATACAAGCCCTTGTCTTCAAGGGTAGACAACATGCAAAGAACTATGTACAAATGTATACACAAGATACAGACTGGATGATTGGATCTAACCTTAGAGGGGTGACTGGACTGTTAAAAGGGAGAAGGAAGTTTTTCTACAGAAGTTAGAATTTTAGCTAGGACCTGAAGGAAATCAGGGAACCCAGGAGACAGAGATGAAATGGGGAAGAATTGCAGGCACTGGGAACAGTCAGTGAAAATGTTCCTATGAGGGCGATGGGGTGTCATGTGTGGAACAGGAAGGAGGCCAATATCACTGAATCATAGGGTACATGGAGGGGAGAAAGGTGTAAGAAGATTGGAAAGGTATAAGAAGGGAGGAGATTAGAAAGGACTTTATATATGATCCTAGAAGTAACAGTGAGTCACTGGAGTTTATTGAATTAAGGGAGGGGGAGAGGGAGGTAAAAATTGTCAAACCTGTCTGCACTTAGGAAGACCACATTGGCAGCTGTATAAGAAGATAGACCAGAGTAAGGAGTTGCTTGAAGAATTGGAATCTGAAGGGTTGGAATTCAATTTCTCATCATACCAGACTACACAGAAATTACTGCACGTGTTTATGTCTTAGGAATGTGTGATTGTGTTTATCCTGTCTCCCCACTAGACAGCTGTTAACATTCTTCTTAACTACTCATAAGGTCTTTCATATAGTACAGACTCAATAGATGTTGACTGACTAGGTATAATATAGTGTAATAAATCAGTTTTATCCTATTTTAGCAATAAAATCTTGGGAACTATGCTGAAAGCTTGAATGAGATGTGTTAAGACTTAGGATAAGGTGGAACTCAGGGGAAAAGAAACCAGAAGAGAATATTTATGTCCCAGGGGTTGCATATGACTGTGGATTAATGGTCTCTATCCAGATTAGAAGAATTGGAGCAGAATGATGGGGAGAAACAAAGAACAAGAATACATTCAGTGGGGCTATTCAATTTCCAAATAAAAATCTATGTCTATCTATATCCATATTTATATAACTCCATCTATTCATCCTTCCATCCATCCATCCATCCATCCATCCATTTATCCATCTATCCATTAAAAGAGAAAGATCAAACTAACTCAACATTCCCTGTAAGGAACTTTCTTCCTACTGCCAGTTAGGATGTTTATGAAAACAGCATGCTAGACTTGGTGAATGACACATTTGTAAATAGCTTAAAAGCTTTTGTTGGTTAGTCATGTTGGGAAGCATAGCCAAGCTGAGAAATAAACACCAACAACATTTCTATACATCCACAAGACATTAATTTCTGCCTGAGTCACACCATATTCTTATCCTAGCACTCCCGTGGTTCGCCATTGCTACTAGGAGAAAATATGAACTTTTCTATTTGGCTTTTAAAACCCTTCAAGGGTGTCTAGGTGGCACACTGCTCCTGAAGTCAGGAGCACCTGAGTTCAAATCTGATTTCAGACACTAGCTGTGTGGTTCTAGACAAGTCACTTGACCCTGATTGTGTAAAAAAAAAAAATCTCCATAATCTGCCTCTAACCTATCATTCCAGGCTTATTAGACATTGTTCCCCTTCATGCATTTTATGTTTTAGCCAAGCTGGCTTACTTACTTTATCCTAATACCCAATATTGCACCTCCCAATTCTATCCTTTGACTATCCTACATGCTTGGAAGGCACTCTCTCCTCACCCCTGCCTCTGAGAATCCCCAGCTGCTTTCAAGCTCAGTTCATGTTCTCTGCTGCATAAGACCCTTAATGATCCCCCCCACTAGATTTTAATATTCCACACTACTCTAAAATTGCTTTGCATTCATATTGTATTTATTTATATGTGTACATGTTGTTTTCCCAAAAAGAAATATGAGCTACAGGGATTAATTTCACTTTGGTCTATGTGCCTAGCACAATGCCTGGTACAACTACAGATACTAGGTAAATGCTTGTTAAATTGAATTGAGTATTGTTGATCCCAAGACAATTGGTCTAACTAGAATAAAATCCCTATATGTACTTTGTATTTTTTTTAACATTTTTATTTAAAGTTTTGAGTTCCAAATTCTATCCCTTCCTTCTCCCTCCCTGAGATGGTAAGCAATAAAATATAGGTTATACACGTGCAATGCAATTATGTAAAATATTTCCATATTAGTAATTTTTATACTTCATATTTTTAACCAAATTAATTGGATGGTTTTCCAAGAGATCACAGGTGTCAATACCAAATACTTAGTCTTGCCAAAGTTCACGTATACTGATTAAGGTCTGAGGAATGACTTGAAGAGAAAGACAGAAAATCACAATCTATTTAAAGCATATTTATCAAGAGTTAGTCAGTCAGACAATAAAACATTTATTGAGTATCTGTTGTATACCAGGCACTGTGCCTGGGGATGCTTATACTCTAATGGAGGAAGATAATACAGAAAAGAAAGCTGAAGAGGGGGTGGGGAAGAGAAGAGAAAGGTATATCTGGTGGGGTCATTCAAGGCCACCTAACTGTATCATCGTCCAACCCACATCCCTCAATACAGTTCATGGATGCCCTGAAAAACATGATCAAGTGCGTATACTTACTCCATATCATGATGGAGAAGGCAAAAACATCCAAAAGGAGTGAGGCTGGGTAGGAAATGAAGAGATGGCCACACTGGGCATCCTCTTTTCTGAGGTTTTTAGAGTTTATGACTCTGCCCTCTAATCAGAGGTGCAGATGATACTAATGAAATGTTAGTATGAAGGCTGACTGGATGTTCAAGAATGATGAGATTTTGGTGGAGCCAAGATGGCGGTGAAGAAACAGCATGTCCAAACCACTCTCCCCCCAGATCACCCCCAAACTATGTAAAAGAGGACTCTGAACAAATTCTGGTGCCCCAGCACCCACAGAATGACACAGAGAAGCTAACCTCCCACTGAGAACAGCCCAGCAGCCCTGCAGGAAGGACCAGAGCAGCACTCTGGGAGCAGCGCAGTGCATGGGGAGCCGAGCACAGGTCCGCCTGAGTTGCGGTTTTAGCCCCAGGGCAGCAAGGCCAGCAGCCAGCTGGAGGGACCCCAGAACACCAGCAGCTGTGGCGATTACAGAATTATCAACATAGACATGCCTAGGGCAAAGTGAGAGGTTAGTGCCCTATGGACTTTGGGACCAGTATTTGGGGAACGTATCGGCTTCCTCCCCTGGGGGCTAGAATCCACTGAGGAGACACGCCATTTTGTAGTTTTCAGAGGCAGCTCCAGCTCCTGGCCTGCAAATTGTAGGGAAATCCAGAGATCAGTCTTGGGGGGTAATCGCTCTTTCTTTAACCTCCCTGGATCTGGATTGTGATCTGGGGTGGAGGTCGTAGGTGGGTTTCCAGCTTGCCAGAAATGAAAGTTGTCCCCCCACATGTTCAGGATGAAAGTTCCCCTGTCTGGTGGCAGAGCCATAGTGTGGCAACAAGCCCAAAAGTCAAGTAATTAAGTGGCAACATGCCACGGCAAAGGAAACAAATTAAACAGAAAAAATGCAACCTTAGACTCCTACTTTGGGGGCAAAGAGGATCAAAGCATAGAGGAGGGCTGTGAGGTCAGAAATCCTGCTCCAAAAGCCCCAAAGGAAAACATGAGTGGGTTACAGGCCATAGAGGACCTTAAGAAGGACTTTAAAAATCAAATAAGAGGGGAGGCTAGGTGGCACAGTGAGTAGAGCGCCGGCCCTGGAGTCAGAAGGACCTGAGTTCGGATCTGGCCTCAGACACTTAATCCACACAAACAAAAACCTAGCCGTGTGACCTTGGGCAAGTTACTTAACCCCAATTGCCCTAAAAGGGGCGGCTAGGTGGCGCAGTGAGTAAGAGCGCTGGCCTCAGAGTTGGGATGACCGAGATCAAATCCGGCCTCAGAAAATGAGCACCCACGCATAAATAATGACTAGCCGTGTAACCTTGAGCAAGTTACTTAACCCCAATTGCTTAAAAAAAAATAATCAAATAAGAGAAGTGGAGGAAAAATTAGAAAGAGAAATGAGAAGGATGCAGGAAAAGTATGAAATGAGGGTCAACAGCCTGACTGAGGAAACAACACCTTAAAAAATAGACTAACTCAAATGGCAAAGGAGGCCCAAAAGGGCAATGAGGAGAAGAATGCCTTAAAAAGCCAAATTTGCCAGATGGAAAAAGAATCTCAAAAGTTCACTGAGGAGATTTATTCCTTCAGAGTTAGACTGGAGCAAATGGAAGCAATGACTTTATGAGAAATCAAGATACTATTAAACAGATCCAAACAAATGAAAGAATAGAAGGCAATGTGAAATATCTCATGGGAAAAACCACTGACCTGGAGAATAGATCCAGGAGAGACAATTTAAAAATTATTGGACTACCTGAAAGCCATGATCAAAGAAAGAACCTAGAAATCACCCTTCAAGAAATTCTCAAGGAAAATTGCCCTGATGTTTTAGATCCAGAGGGTAAAATAGAGGTTAAAAGAATCCACAGATCACCTCCTGAAAAAGATCCCAAAACTCCCAGGAATATTATAGCCAGGTTCCAGAATCCCCAGATCAAGGAGAAAATACTACAAACAGCCAGGAAGAAACAATTTCAATATTGTGGAAACACAATCAGAATAGCAAAGGACCTGGCAACTTCTACACTGAGGGACTGAAGGGCATGGAATATGATATTCCAGAGGGCAAAAGAGCTGGGACTGAACCCAAGGGTCACCTACCCAGCAAAACTGAGTATTTTGTTTCAGGGGAAAATATGGTCATTCAGTGGAATAGAGGACTTTCAAGCATTCTTGAGGAAAAAAACAGAGTTGAATAGAAAATGTGACATCCAGATACAAGAAGCAAGAGATGCCTGAGAATGTAATCAGGGAAACGAAATCAAAAGGAACTTATCAAAGTTGAACTATTTACATTCCTACATGGAAAAACAATAACTGTGACTGATGAAATATTTCTCGGTATGAAAATAATGGAAGAAGGGTGTATGGTCATATGAATACATATGTGAATGTGTGTATATATGTTTACAGTTATATATGGATAGAGGGCATAGGTTGAATTTGTTGGGAAGGAAGGATACTCAAGGGGTGAAATTATGAGGTGAGAGAGGAGATGGGGAGAGACAGGGTAGGGTAAACTATCTCATGTAAAAGAAGCAAGGGGAAGTGGTTGCAAGGGAGGGGAAGAATAGGAAGGCAAAAAGGCAAAACCACATTCTCATTGAATTTGGTTCAGGGAGAGAATGGCATACATACTAAATGGGATATTTCAACTTGCAGCACAATAGGGGGAAGGGGGTTGAGAGGAGGGATGATAGATGGGAGGGCATCCTTGGGGTGAGGGGAGGTTGGAAGTACCCACTATAGAAGAGGGACAGGATCAAGTAGGGAATGGACCAGGTGGGGGGTGGGATGAGTGGGAGGGAATTATAAGCAGCCTTGTACTATATATCTACTATGGTAATGTTTTGCATAGCTAGACATGTACAACATATACTGAATTACTTATCTTCCCAGAAGGAATGGGTGACAAGGGAGGAAGGAAATGGATCTGAAATTTGAGTTCTTAAAATGAAATGTTTCAAATATATATAAATACTATTATTAATACTCTTTTGCTTGTAATTGGGAGATAAGATGTGCAGGCATTGGGACACAGAGATTCACCTTCCTCTAATGGAAAAGTCGAAGGGGGTATGGGAGAAGATATGGGAGAGAGCAGATTGAAGGAAGCTATATCTTGTGGGACTGCTATTCTGGGAGGGTGGGTAGGGGAAAAATGGGGGGGGTGGGAATAATTGTAACTCAAAATCTGGCAGAAATGAATGATGTAAAACAGAAGTTAATAAAGCATTTGTTTAAAAAAAAAAGAATGATGAGATTTTGCAATTAGGAGGTTCCTGGGGTCATGATGGAGAATTGAAAGAAGTCCAAAAGGAGTGAAGCTGGGTGGAAAAGATGTATCTGACAATATTTGTCATTTAATCCCCGAAAATAAAAATGTGGATATGTGGATCTATGCCAGTGTGGATCTGTGAATTTGTCCGAATAGGAAACTCTCATTGTGGAAATTTTCTCCACCAAATAATAATCAGTGTAGGACTTAATAGATAACTCTTGGGTAGTTGTCTGAGATACAGAAAGTTTAAGTGGTTTTATCTCCAATTTATCCTGAGTATATCTTGTTTGTACATTGTTGTTTGCATGTGACTCCCCCATTAGACTGTGAGCTCCTTGAGGGCAAGGGTTGTCTTTTGGCTTTCTCTATATCCCCAGTACTTGACCCAGTGCCTGGCACATAGTGCCTTAAAAGTGTTTGTTGAATGGCTAGTAAATATAAATATATTACATATAAATATGTTATATTTATAAATATATCATATAAATATTAAATATAAAAGGCTGAATTTTAACCCAGGTCTTTTTGGCTCTGAGCTGAGCTCTCTGTCCTTTATGTTTGGCCATCTCCTAAAGTCCTATATAAAAGTCAGCTGTTACACATAACCAAAAGCCACTTTCTGGGGCCTCTTTACTAAGTTATAATAGCTATTTGCAACATAATAAAGACAATGAAATAAACAATTGAAAAAAAGCAAAACTACAGGAGGCAGGGTTTTATTTGTTGCTTTTTATTTTGGATTTTGTTTTAAAAAATTTGAAAATCATTTCTTTGTAAGCACAAAAGCAATAGGAAAGACATGAAAGTTACAAGCTATGGGAAAGGAATAAACATAGAAAATAATAGAAATGGGAAAATGAATATTAGATATCAGAATTCTATTCAGCTAATGTATCTCATTTGGGCTGAGTTTTTGTCTTTGTTTTGGGTGCTTTGTATTGGTTGATAGTATCATGATTTAAGTGAGACAGGATCACCAAGGTCCCAGAACATGAGGGGCCCACAGCCCAGGGGACAAACAGAGAGAAGCAAAGTAGATAAGGAAGACAGAAGAAAGTCTTACCTTCATGCTGCACATATGTCCCCAATTGGTTCTTCCTGGAGGTCTGGATGTGATTGCTCCCCTCTAGCAGCAACATTGCTTCTTGCAGCAGCATTGTTGGCAGCAGCATTTCTGTTGGCAGCAGCCCTTGCCACAGCCACAGCCCTTGCCACAGCCACAAGAGCCACATCCACAAGAGCCACAGCCACAGGAGCGGCGGCAGCAGACAACTGTAGGACTGCAGCAGCCTCCACAGCAGCCACAGCAGCAGGGGCAGCAGGCAGAACAGCAGCCTACACGGTAGCAGGTACAGCTGCCACAGCCACCACCACAGCCACCACAGCCACCACAGCTGCCACAGCTGCCACAGCCGCCACAGCCGCCACAGCCGCCACAGCTGCCACAGCCACCACAGCCTCCACAGCTGCCACAGCCACCACTGCAGCTGCCACAGCTTCTTCTACAGCCACAGCAACCCATAGTGTCAGTACAGAGGGTTCAAATGAGGTGAGGAGAGAGAGGAGTCAGAGGAGGTGAGGGAAGTCTAATGCTCTCCTTCTTCATGATAACCCTTATATACCTTGTTGAGGGGTTGACCCAATATGTCATAAGATACTTCCTTGTTGTTGTTTATCTTAGTTTTCTTCCAAAAATTCTTATTTTGTCTCTGTTATTTCCTCCTCTGAAATATTTTTACTATAATTAAATGACTTATTTTAGCTTTATTCAATTTACTACTTTGTTAGGTTATGATTCAAACACACACACATACACACACACACACACACACACACACACACACACACACACACACGGTAGCCGACTTTGTTTTCCAACAAGCTACCTGTCAAATTCTCTCCATGTGACTGTGGCCCAAGACCCTCCAAGTATAGGAAACTAAGTCCTTCATGGTTTACCAAGGTCTTCCAGGATGAAGTCATTGCCCACAGATTCCCAAGGAAAGCTTTTAGGTTAACTATATTAACAAACCTTTTTTGGACAAAGAGGAAAAATGGGTGAATCTAAAACATGGACGTCTATTTTCTGCAGTTTGAGATGCCCCATATCAGATCTGGAACCTGGAAAAGAAGAGATCATAATCCTTCTCCATGATTTTCAGGTCCATTTATGACCATGACTCACTCAAGATAGGAAAGAACATCTGCAGACAGCTTTTAGAACAGAATTCTTGGGGAGTTATTGATCAATCCATCAACATGAATGTATTAAATATTTACTAAGTGGGGTAGATGGTGGCGCAGTG
The DNA here is from genome assembly GCA_011680675.1 of Gymnobelideus leadbeateri. Taxonomy (NCBI): domain Eukaryota; kingdom Metazoa; phylum Chordata; class Mammalia; order Diprotodontia; family Petauridae; genus Gymnobelideus; species Gymnobelideus leadbeateri. Next base: position 406,770 of record WOXC01012247.1, read on the forward strand.
AATAGAGCACCGGCCCTGGAGTCAGGAGGACCTGAGTTCAAATCTGGCCTTAGACACTTAACACAAAAACTAGCCATGTTACCTTAACTTAACACTTAACCCTAACTTCCTTCCAAAAAAAGAAAAATAAATAAATATATATATTTACTAAGTTCCAGGTACTGTGCTAGAATACCATACTGAGAATATAAATTTTTAAAATGAAATTATCCTTGTCTTAAGGAGTATACATTCTTGAAAACTGAGGGGATGCCCACCAATTGGAGAATGACTAAACAAGTTGTAGCATGTGAATATAATGAAATACTATTGCATTATAAGAAATGATAAGCTGGTAGATTTCAGAAAAATTTGGAAAGACTAACAGGAGGAGTAGAAATAGGCAACTGCTTGAGTTCCCACTCCAACCACCTCCAATACCTGCAAAAAAATGACTCTAAACAAATTTTAGAGCTACAGAAGCCACAAAGTGACAGAGAGAAACAAGTCTCCCACTGAAGGCAGCCTAGCAGCCCATCAGGAAGGGTCTATTGCACCCAGCTGGGAGCTGAGCACAGTCCTATAAGAGCCACCCAGACCCGTGGTGGCCCTGACCACCAGCCCAGACTGATCAGAGCCGGAACAGCAGAGGTGGTGGCAGTGCTGCGGCTATAGCTGCTGACATGTGGCTGCCTCTGGAGCTCCTGGCCTGCAACCAAGTGACCATTCAGTGGGTAATTGCTCTTACTTTGACCTGCTTAGATATAGGTCACAGTCTTGGGTGGTGATCCTGGTGTAAGGAATGCTAGTGTGCCAGAGCTTGGGGTGTCTGTAGAGAGAGTGCCCTCCTCATAGCTCTGACAGCAGCTCTGAAAACCCCAGAAATTTGGGACACAGCTTTCTCCACTCTAGAAACAGAGTTCTACCATGGCAAAGAGCTCAAAAGTTAAGTAATTGGCTGGCAAGATGAGCAAGCAGAGGAAGCACAATTGGACCATAGAATCTTTTGGGCGGGACAAAAAGGATCAACATATGGAACCAGAAGAAGACAAGGTCAAAACTCCTGCATCAAAAGCCTCTAAGAAAAATATGAATTGGTCACAGGCCATGGAGGAGCTTAAGAAGGATTTTGAAAATCAAGTAAGAGAAGTAGAGGAAAAAATGGGAAGAGAAATGAAATGATGCAAGAAAATCATGAAAAGCAAGTCAACAGCCTGCTAAAGGAGGCTCAAAAAAAATGACTGAAGAAAATAACACCTTAAAAAATAGACTAACGGGGCAGCTAGGTGGCGCAGTGAGTAAGAGCGCCGGCCTCGGAGTTGGGATGACCCGAGATCAAATCCGGCCTCAGAAAATGAGCACCCACACATAAATAATGACTAGCCGTGTAACCTTGAGCAAGTTACTTAACCCCAATTGCTTAAAAAAAAAATAGACTAACTCAAATGAAAAAAGAGGCCCAAAAAGCCAACGAGGTGAAGAATGCCTTAAAAAGTCATTTTGGCCAGATGGAAAAGGAATTTCAAAAACTCACTGAAGAGAATAATTCCTTCAAAATTAGATTGGGACAAATGGAGGCTAATGATTTCATGAAAAATCAAGATACTAAAAAACAGATCCAAACAAATGATAAAATAGAAGGCAATGTGAACTATTTCATTGGAAAAAACACTGACCTGGAAAATAGATCCCGGAGAGATAATTTAAAAATTATTGGGCTACCTGAAAGTCATGATCAAAAAAAAAAAAAGCCTAGAAATCATCCTTCAAGAAATTCTCAAGGAAAATTGCCCTGATATTCTAGAACCAGAGGACAAAATAGAAATTGAAAGAATTCAAATAAATCACCTCTTGAAAAGGATCTCAAAAAGAAAACTATAGCCAAATTCCAGAGTTCCCAGGTCAAGGAGAAAATATTACAAGCAGCCAGGAAGAGACAATTTGAGTATTGTGGAAACACAATCAGGATAACACAAGATCTAGCAGCTTCTTTCTACATTAAGGGATTGAAGGTTTTGGAATATGATATTCCAGAGGGCAAAGGAGCTGGGATTAAAACCAAGAATAACCTACCCAACAAAACTAAGTGTAATACTTCAGGGGGAAATATGATCATTCAATGAACTAAAGGACTTTCAAGCATTCTTGATGAAAAAACCAGAGCTGAACAGAAAATTTGACTTTCAAATACAAGAAGCATGAGAAGGTAAACAGGAAAAAGAAATCATAAGGAACTTATTAAAGTTGAACTATTTACATTCCTACCTTGAAAAATGATCATTGTAACTCATGAGACTTTTTTCAGTATGAGGATAGTTGAAGGGAATATATATGTGTATATGTGTGTGTATATGTACGTGTGCATATATGTATATATAAATACATATATGTGTATGTATAGAAGGGTGTATGTATGTTTAAATAAATATGTGAGTGTATATGTGTGTACATGTATACATAGAGGGCACAGGATAAATTGAATATGAAGTGATAATATCTAAGAAAGAAAATGAATAGGTGAGAGAGGAATATACTGGGAGAAGGAGAAAGAGAGAGATAGAATAGAGTAAATTATCTCATATAAAAGAGGCAAAAGAAAACTGTTACAATGGAGGGGAAGAGCAGGAAGGTGAAAGGGAATTGATCAACCTTACTCTCATTGAATTTGGCTTAAGGAGAGAATAACATACACACTCAATTAGGTATTTTACCCCACAGGAAAGTGGGGGAGAGGGGATAAGAGGGGGGATGATAGAAGGGAGGGCAGATTGGGGGAGAGGGTGGTTAGAAGCAAATACTTTTGAAAAGGGATAGGCTCAGAGGAGAAAATATAATAAGTGGGGGGGGGATAGAATGGAGGGAAACATGGTCTTTCACAATATATCTGTTATGGAAATGTTTTGTGTAACTACACATGTACAACCTATATTGAATTGATTGTCTTCCCAGTGGGGGTGGGTGAGGAGGGAAGAAGGGAAAGAATCTAGAAATCAAAGTTTTAAAAACAAATGTTAAAAAAAAATTGTTTTTTCCATGCAACTGGGAAATAAGATATACAGGCACTGGGGTATAGAAATCCATCTTGCCCTACTAGAAGGCTGAGAGGGGGATGGGGTGGATATGAAAGAACTGATTGGGGGAAGCAGTATTCAGTAGGCTTGCTATCTTGGGGTGGGTGTTAGGGGAGAGAATTTGTAACAAAATCTTGTGGAAATAAATGTTGAAAATTAAAATTAAATAAATAAATTTGAAAAAGAAAAAAAAAGACTTACAGGAACTGATGCTGAGTGAAATTAGCAGAACCAGGAGAACTTTATACACAATAACATCAACAATGTACAATAACCAGCTTTGACAGACTTAGCTCTTTTCAGCAATAAAATAATCTAAGATAATTCTAAAACACTCATGATGGAAAATGTCATCCACATCCAGAGAAAGAACTGTGGAGTCTGAATGCAGATTGAAGCAGACTATTTTCTCTTTTTTTTTCTTTCTCATGGTTTTTTCCTCTTTTTCTGATTCTTCCCCAACATGACTAATGTGGAAATATGTTTAATATGATTGTACATGTGTAGCCTATATCAAATGGCTTACTGTATCAGAGAGGGGTAGGGGAGGGAGTGAGAAAAAAATTGGAACGCAAAATCTTACAAAAGTGAATGTTGAAAATTATCTTTACATGTAATTGGGGGAAAAATAAAATGCTATTTGGTAGGGGGGAAGAAAAAGAAAAAATGAAAAAATAAAGTGCTATATCAGTGGGGAAAAAAGGAGTATACATTCTATTATAAACAGCACATGTACTTATAAATATAAAAAAATTAAATAAAAACAAAGTAATTAAAGTAAGATTTCCACTATCTTATCTAAATTTTATAGTTTCCTTCAGTACACTAAAATCACATCAAAATACAGACAAAGTTCCACTGACTCCAAATCCTCTTTCCACCGCCCACATTGCCTTGTTTAGTCTAATATATCCTAAAGCAGAAATCCCCTCCCAAAAAACAGAAACAAAAAACCGCACACAACAAAACAAAAAAATCTTCCACAAATCATTGCTATGTTAGTGTTTATTATGCCATAAAACAGTTAGCTCTACTTGTAACTATTCCCTGGGAAACTTAATCTAAACATATAAGTACTTCTCCAGTGGAAGCAGAGCTAAGACAATCAGAATCAGAAAAATGCTGGGAGGAAAAGATAACTTGATTCCAGAGATGCCATTTCACCAGGAGCTGAGCCTAATAAACTCCAGTGACTCCTTAGGAAGGTAAGTGGTGTCATGCACAAACCTGGAGTCAGGAAAGCCCAAATTCAAACACAGACCTTTTCTTATTTCTCTATTATGAGCTCATACTTTGGTCTTCTTTGTGTGCCCTGATTTTACTTTCCCTCCTAGACCATAAATTTCTTGAGTGGGTGAAATGTGTCCTGTTGAACTTTTCATCTCTCTTGCTGTCTTAGAAATAATAATCATCTCATGAATTTTGGGTAGATACTGGGTGTGTGAATACTCTAAAGAATCCCTGATTTCATCAATTTATGGGGAACTCTTTGTGTGGAGATTCCATCCACCAGCCCATTGCTTCTCATGAGTTAGTAGATGAGTCTTTAGGAATTGCCAACATTCATTGGATTATGGGAAAAGTCAGGGAGTTCCAGAAAAAAAAAATCTACTTCTGCTTCACTAAAGTCTTTGTGTGGATCACAAAAAAATGTCGCAAGTCCTCAAAGAGATGGGAGTAGCAGATCATCTTACTGTCTCCTCAGGAACTCAGATACAGGTCAAGAAGCAATAGTTAGAACCAAACATGGAGCAAGTGATTGGTTTAAGATTGGAAAAAAGAGTATAAGTAGACTGTATATTGTCACCCTGTTTATTCCACTTAAATGCAGAGTACATCATGAAAAATGCCAGGCTGGATGAATCTAAATCTGTAATTAAGGTTACTGGGAGAACAATCAACAATCTCAGATATGCAGACGATACCACTCTGATGGCAGAAAGGGAAGAAGGAAATTAAGAAGACTCTTGATGAGGGTGAAAGAGTAGACTGTAAAAACTGTCTTGGAGCTTAACATTAAAATACTAAGAAAGTGATTCCATAACTTTTTGGCAGAAAGAGGGAGAAGAAATGGAAGCAGTGTCAAATGTTATATCCTTGGGCCCACAGATCACTGTAAACCATGGAAATAAGGAACACTTGCTCTTTGGAAAGAAAGCTGTGGCAAATTTGGACAGCATCCTAAAAAAGCAGAGATATCACCTTGCTGGTAAAGATTTATACAGTCAAAGCTATGGTTTTACCAGTAGTAACGTATGGAGGGTTGGACTATAAGGAAACTTGAGTGCCACAGATTTAATGCTTTCTAATTGTGGTGGAGGAGACTTTTGAGAGTCCTCAGACAGCAAGGAGATCAAATTAGTCAATACTTAAAGAAAGTAGCTCAGACTTCATTGAAGTGGAGCTTAAATACTTTGGCCACATAATGAGAATATGGGACTCATTGGAAAAAATTGATGTTGGGGAAGATTGAAGGCGAAAGAAGAGGAGAATGGTAGAGGATGAGATGGATAAAGAGTGTCACAGAAGTAATGAACATAAACTTGGACAGAACTTGGGAGAGAGTTGAGGACTGAAAGGCCTAGCATGCTATGGTCCATGGGGTCACAAAATGTCTGATAGAGCTAAACGAATAAATTTGCAACTTTCATAATGGCTTAAGGGATATAAAAGTTAAACAATTGTCCAATGTCACACAGCTAGCAAATAAACTATGGGTCATACAGCTAGTAAGTGCCAAAGGTGGGATTTGAAAACTGGTCTTCCTGATTATAATATCAACACTCTAGCCACATGCCAGTATGTTTCTAGATCTTGTAATACAAAGAAGAAAACTTAAAAATACCTTACCTTCAAGGAACACATAGACATTTGTGAACCATATAATAAATACATATTCAAATTCATAGTCTACATATCTATGGGTGTATATACATAATGTGATTTGTGAATTTAAATCAATTCCTTGAAAGCTCATATGTTTCTGTCTGCATTTTCTTTCAGTTATCTGATTGGTGTCTTTTTAAAAAGTTTTTCTATGGTTGTCACTTGAGAGAAAAATGATTCAACAGAACAAAATATTTATAAGGTATATTTCTATAGAAAAACTCAACTAACTTTCCAAGAGCAGAAGAAATTAATACATTATAGAGATAACATCTTATTAAGAGACCACATTTGCCTGGTTCTGTTCTTTGGAGAAAGGATGTCATGGTTATACGTGTTAGTACCAGAAGGGATCCTAGGGGTCGTTTAGTCCAACCCCATTACATGAGATCGTTGAGATACACAGCAAACTATAACCCAAATTTTCTGTTAGTTGGTTTTTTTTGTTTGTTTTGTTTTGTTTTTTGTTAGTTGTTTCTTTGTTAATGATGTTAACACCTTAGCATGTTACCAATTAGAATAGACACCCATGTTAAATGAGCATTGATAGAAAAAGATCAGTGAAGTAAATAGACACAGAGAAAAAAGAATGAAGAAAGGTATCTGATTTCCACCACAGTGATTTGAACGTCTGTCTTACTGAGGCAGGTGGGTTAGTCACAACCAATTGGTGGTAAACTTTTCTCCATCCAAAAATTCATATAGATGATAGAATGTCTCTTCCTCCCTTTCCCCACTCTCTTCCTATCCAATAAGATAGATGTCTAAGCCAAAACATTTCTGATCCCTAAACTTTTCCATTTACTCTTTGAATATGTATCACAGGCAGGCTATCTGAGAAAATAATAATGGCTAATACTTTCATGATGCTTCAAGGTTTACAAAATGAGTTGTATATATTATCTTGTGTGTTCCTTACGCCAACCACATGAGGCAGGTGCTATTATTATCCTCATTTTATAGATGAAGGAATTGAGGCCCAGGGAGATTAAGTGATTTGTCCACAGTCATAGAGCTAGTATGCATCTGAAGGAGCCTTTGAACTCAGGTCTTCCTGATTCCATATCTGGCACTCTATCCACTATATCATTGAAACTAATTATTCCCTGTTTTATGTACCATTACTGGAAAGAGGGAGCAGAAAGAATGGGGTCAGTGAATGGCTTATGGTATGCAGAGATTTTTTAAAGGCTAGAACTTTGAACCTTGACTCAAAATGTCAGGCTTCTACCCTGGCTAGGGGTTCTAAGCTAAGAGAGAAAGTATCTCAATGACTTTGACTTATTAATATTTATAAATGCTCCACCCTGGATGTTGATATACCAGGGCAAAGCCTTGGAGGTCCCAGATTGGTTATGAGTCTGTAGGCTGGAATTTACAATATAGTCACTTCAAATCTCCCTCCCACCATTGTCTCAGCTAAGGACTTTGACTTACATTTTAGATTAAAATTAAAGTCATTTGCTGTAAAGTCCCTCTTCTTCCCTCTTCCTCATCTTCTATCATTGAGCTGCCCTTTGCTTCATACATGTCTCACACAATAAGGTGGCCTTACTCCTTACCAAGGCTAATCCCTCTCCTTATTGACGTGATCCTATCCCATCTGGTCTCCTCTAGCATGTCTCCTCTGCCACTTATTTTCAATCTCTCCCTGTCTATTGACTCATTTCCTACTGCCTACAAACATGACTATGTTTCCCCCATCCTGAAAATCCCTTCACTTGATCTTTCTATCCCTGGTAACTAGCATCCTGTATCTCTTGCCTTTTGTAACTAAATTCCTCAAAAAGGCCATCTATAACAGGTGTCCACACTTTCTTTCCTCTCACTCTTAATCCCTTACAATTGACTTCCAGCCTTATCATGCCACCCAAACTGTTCTCTCCAAAGTTAACAGTCAACTCTTAGCTGTTGAATCTCATGGCCTTTTCTCAACCCTCACCCTCCTTGACCTCTCTGTAGTCTTCGACATGACTGACCATTCTTCCTCCTTGCTACTCTCTCCTCCCTTGGTTTTTGGGACACCACACTCCCCTGGTTTTCCTCCTATCAGACTACTCTTTTTCTACCCCCTTTGCAGGTTCCTCTTCCAGACCCTAAAATCATAGGTCTCCCTCATCATCCTCTCCTCAGTCCTCTTCTCTTCTCCCTCTGTACTACTTACTTCACTTGGTGGTCTCATCAGCTCCCATGAGTTTAGTTACCATTTTTATGCTGATGAATCTCAAGTCTGCCCTAATCTCACATCTCCAACTGCCTTCCTGACATCTTGAATTGGATTCCAGTGGACATATTAGACTCAGTATGTCCAAAGTGGAACTCATTATCTTTTCCCTTAAATGCTCCTCCCTCCTCCCTTCCCTATTCCTACAGAGGACAACTAGGGTCCCAGTCCCCTACAGTCTCAACCTAGATGTTATCCTCCATTGCCCACTCCCTCTCAATCCTCATATCCAATCTGTTTTCAAGGCTTGTCTATTTTATCTTTCAACTTTTCTCAAAAACACTCCCTTTTCTCCTTAGACAGTGCCACCCTCCTCATCACCTCAAACCTGAATTATTGTAATAACCTGGTGAGTCTGCCTGCCTCAAGTCTCACCCCACTCCAATCCATTCTTCATCCAGCCACCAATGTGATTTTCCTAATGTCACACACACACACACACACACACACACACACACACACACACACACACACACTCACATGCCCTAAATGAACTCCAATGACTCATGCTTAGAGACCAGCACATGTTAGTCAGGCTGCCTTCTATTCTGAAAAGATTAAGCCAGTCAGTAACTGGAACCAAATCCATACATGAAAAGAATCTTGAATCCTCTTTCTCGTTTAATTTTAGAGACCTTTTAAAATTCACATCACAGTCCACTACTTTTAACATTAAAAACAACTTGCAAATACTAGTAAGATGAAATGTAGACTACATAAAGAACAGGGCAAAAGGGAATCATTTTCCCTTCGGTCTCTGAAAGTCAGGGATTAAATATTTTGAATATGTATCTATTCATCCTTAGCCCTGCTGGCTACCAGTGCTCTCAACAGGGCTGTTCTGCCACTAAACTGTGATCATCTTACAAAGAGCTGGTCTTCAAGAACTTAAAGCCGTGGACCACCTTCCATTTCACAGGGATTTAGAGATAGCATCAGAAGTGGCCTACTTCTGAAATATTTATAGCCTTAAGAGCCAAGTGCTGTATTAACCTAGTTTCTCTGAGAGATTAGATGACAATAGTCACATTAAGCCATCATGAAGACTGGTTAGACTGGGACCCTTACCCAAAGAGAAGGAAAGGGAACCTGTAAATAGAGATAGAATGATTGATGAGTATCCATGAGAACTGCCCTTGACAAAAAAAAAAAAAAAAGAAAATCCCAAGATCTTCGTGGTTAGCCATGACTGAAGTAATCTTGATTGAGATATTCAGAACTACCTCCTGTCTTCTTCCTTCAGACTTCTTAAAAGCTCCAGCTTGCGTTGTCTACCCCAGTAGAAAACCACACAACTCTTAACACCTTTGAACCATCCTGTGGTTGATGTGTGTGTGGAAAGATCCTGCTTCCTGGGGGAAGTAACAGGAATAGCTTCTTTACCCTGAGCCACACAGAAGGCAGGGACCCAGCTGATAGCAGGGAAGCAGAACACAATTCTCTTCTTGTATTTTTTCTGTTTAAATATGTTCAATAATGTGATTTATATACTTCCCATCAGCCCTGTTTCCATCAGCTGAGTGTGACTTTGTTTTCGTTCTTTGAAACTCTGAACCTGACAGTACAGGGTAATTTTTTTTTCTTTCCCCTGTGTCTGACACATTTCCCACTTTTATTTAAAACGTTATCATTTTATAACCTGACTATCTTACTTTTTTTGTTTTTGAGCGGGTGTTTCTGTTTTTTTTTTCCTGCCCCAAAATTTCAAATTCCACTTTGTAAAAGGCCCTAACCAAATGTGTCTTGATAGTATTAAGGTTGTGGTCTGGCTGTTTATTTGGGAATGCATGATATTACTGAAATGTCATAAATCAAATATAAAGTGTGTGCTACCTATGTAGGTTAAATATGTCCATGTGGTTTGTCTAAAACTATAGATGTTTGCTGCTGAAGAGGCATGGATCAATACCTCTAGAATCTTGCTCATTCATCTCCAAAAAAGATTGCAATTCCTACCTTGAGGAGAGCAGGCAAAGGGCCATGAGCCTGGATAATCTTTCTCTAGTCTCTGTAAAGCAGCACCAGGCTAGAATTATATCTTTTCTCTCTTCCTACCCCACCCCAGTGCTAAATATTACTGGTCTAGGGGCACAATTTTGGGTCAAAAGAAAAACTTCCTATGTATTTGCCAGCCTTTAACTCACTCTTTCCAGTTTAATTCCTTCCCACCAGACACTGACTACATAGAAGACAGTCAAAACCAAGGAATAGTCAGTAAACCCATTTATCCAGGCAAATAACAAACAGAAATTGGAGAAGTTATACAGATTTAGTATACCAGAAAATGCAGAGGGTAAATGAAATCTCTCTCTCTGAGCACAGATTCCAAAATATAGGTAGCGCAGTGGTTTGAGCATTGGGCCTGGAGTCAAGAAGACCACAGTTCAAATCTTCCTCTTATGTATATTAGCTATGTGGCCCTGGGCAAGTCACTTGACCCATTTGCCTCAGTTTCCCCATTTGTAAAATAGATAACAATAGCAGATATTTCCTGGGGTTATTGAAAAGATCAAGTGAGATAGTGCCTGGCACACCATTAGCTTTCATTGTTATTATTATTCTCTCTCTCCAGATGTCTAGAGTTGGCCCTGAAGAAAATCTGGCACTACAAAAGTATCTCTCATTTCCTAAAGGTCTGGTTCAGATTTAGGGTTGTTGTTATGCAGTCAAGTCTGACTCTTCATGACCTCATTTGGTGTTTTCTTGGCAAAGATACTGGAGTGGTTTGCCATTTCCTTCTCCAGATCATTTTACAGATAGGGAAACTGAGGCAAACAAGGTTAAGTGACTTGCCCAGGGTCACACAGCTAGCAAGTGTCTGAGGCCAGATTTGAACTCAGGAAGATCAGCCTTCCTGACTCTAGGCTCTGCACTCTATCCACTGCACCAACTAGTTGGCTGAGAACTCCACCCTGCTCATATTGTCTTCAGCATTCTCTCTACCAGTCTGCAGTCACACCTATGCTATACACAAAATGAGCCAGGCTTACTTAGATTTGTAGCTTAAAGAGACCATAAAGATCTAGTCCACCTCTCTACTTTTGCAGGGAAAGAAACTGAGGCCTACAAAGATTAAGTGACTGAACCCAGGTTCTCCAACTCCAAATCCAGGATGCTCTCTGCTTCTCCGTTCTGTTTCCTGGGGCTGCTATCAAACATACAGTTATATCTGGATAGTTTTAGAAGTTGAATAATCTGAGAGCTCATCATTGTTTTCATAATAATGGTGTAGAGGTAGTAACATCTCTGACAGCCTAAGTGCATATATGTACATATATCACATTGTTGGTGGTTGTGTTTGTCCATCGTTTTCAAAGAGGACCATGGATGGCATCAGGGAAAAGATGCCATGACTTGCAGTTGACTTTGATTTAAATGAGGGGGGACCATGTAAAGTCACCAGCCTCATTTTCTCCTCCAGAGCCATCTATAGATACATCAATTAATAATTATAAAAATAATGATTTTTTTAAATTTCATCAAAATTTTGCTATATTTAACTACTTAGTGTTCCTTGTATGTCTTTCTATATAGATATATCTCCATCTTAGAATGTGAGTCCTTGAGAGCAGGTATTGTTAAATTGCGGGGGGGGGGCGGGAAGGGGAGAGGTTCTTTTTAGCTCTAGCACCTAGCATAGAGTCTGACACATGATAGGCACTTATATACTTGTTGATTGAGCACTTCATAGAGATAATCATTGAACCCACCAACAACTGATGAGATCACCAAGTATAGGGAAAAAGAGAAGAGGGCCAAGGATAGAGCCTTGAAGGACACCCCAGTTTAGTAGACATGACCTGGATGAATATCTAGCAGGAGAGACTTAAAAGGAGAGGTCAGACAGACAGCAGGAGAACCACAAGAAAACAGCATCATGAAAACCTAGGTAGAAGTGAGGTCAAATCCAGCAGCAGGATTAAAAAGATTGAGAACTGAGCAAACGTCAGTTGATTTGGCGAATGAGGGATCAATGGTGACTTGTGAGAGAACAGGTTCAGATAATGCTAATGATGGGAGATGACCAAGTGTTCTGGGAAATGATGTTTCTCATTGCTTTTGTGAGCACAATAAAACCAACTCTGCCCATCTTGACTTCTCTTGCCTCGGGACTTTGATGACTGTGGAGGAGAGACTGAGGCTGATGACCTTGTGCATCTCTGCCTCACTTAAATCCAATATATGGACAAATCAAGACATGACCGTCTCTATGTCATTGGTCCTCTTGGGGAATGAAGGACAGACAACAGCAAAGCCAACTGTACCAACTCTTTTATTTGCATCTAGTATCATGGACAAATAGTTCCAATGGGCAACATGTCAGGAGCAGAATTAAATAGAAGGAGCTTACATTTGCAATTCCCAATGTTGCCTTCTTAAAATGATTTCTACTTCTTCCTTTAGTACATTTGATACCAAGGAGTTAGATTTCAATTGTGGTACTTCCATTGGCCCTTGGTGATGAAATTGGGTCATTATAGAAATGCTGACAAATCAATTTCAATTTCCATTTTGAGACGATATGGATTAATTGGGTCTCCCACCAAAAGCCTTTCTGCATACTACACTGCTTCTTCCTGTTTTAAAAGGCATTGTTTAATGACCCAAGATTGTCTTAAAATTGAGTATTCTAAACTTTTTTTCCATTTCTTAGACTCAGAGGGTTATTTAAAGTCTCTGGGAAATCCATCACCTCCTCAGACATTTAAAAAAGAAAAAGAAAAGCTGATAAAAACATCTTATCATGGAAGGCTTTCCTTCTCATATCTTTCCTGAGTTCTATAAGCCTTTTACAGGTGTCCCATGATTTAATTAGAGGTCTAAGAAGGTAACCAAAGCTGGTGGCCTGCAATAAAGGGCATCTTCAAACATTCCCTACTCATTACTCAACATGTACCTGCACATCACAGACAACAAGGAGAAGGGGAAAAAAAACCAACTCTCACGTTTCTATAGTGATTTCAGGCACACAAAACATTTCTGCAACGACCATGAGCCGTAATTAGAATTATCTCTGTATTACAAGTCAGAAAACTAGGTCTCAGGTTTGTAAGGTGACTTTCTTACATGCAATCAGTTTAAAAGTTGGTATTTAGGCCCCAGTTCTGACTGCAGGTCTAATGTCCTTCCCACTATGGCACATTGCTTTTATATGTGTGACTTTCCAGGGGGCTCTGTGTATGCAGAAGGAAGTGGAGTTCCATACCTCTCAGATATAGAGTCAGACTTCCTGGTAAAGGGCCATAGGGATCCTTAAGCTTTTTGTATCATGGACCTCTTTGACAATCTGGTAAAGCCTGTGGTCTTTAACTGGCCTCAGTCTGACTGAGGCAATGCCCATTCAGTGATTAAGAAATGAGGCAGAGAATAGCCTCTTTACCTAGTCAAAAAACAAAACAAACAAACAAAAAAAAAAAACAGTCTGGGTGGGGAAGACTCTTAGTGTTTCTGACCAAAACAGAAAAAACTACTACTTACATTCATTCTGAGCCAATCAGGGCCCAAACAAAAATCACTCTGACTCTCATTGGTTAGCCAACAATAGGTCCCAGGTCAAGTCCTACTTCATCATTGTTTGCGCTCTGATTTGCTCAGAATATATGTAAGTAGCAATTTTTGTGTTTTGATCAGAAACCCTGAGGGTCTTTCCCTCCCAGATTGATTTTTTTTTTTGACCAGGTAAAGACTCCCACTGCATCCTAGGCCATCTCCAAGTCATCCTGATCTATATCTAGCCACTGGACCCAGATGGTTCCAGAGGAGAGAATGAGGTTGGTGACACTGCACAGCCCTGCCTCACTTAAATCCAACTCACTTGCATATCATGGCATCCCCTCCCCGATGTCATGGTCCTCTTTGAGAACAAAGGACAAACAACAATATAAACTGCTTCTCAGAAGAATATTTTTAAATGCACAAAATAAAATATACAGTATTACAAAGAAATCTAATGATATTGAAGTTGATATTGATTATATTCAAACTCCTGAAGCTATTAAGAAAAAAAAAAAACTTGATGGACACTGGGTTAAGAAGCTCCATTATGAGAAAGGAAAAGTGGGATATGGAAAGAAATCATCCAAGGAACAGGTACTTAGAATTCAGGAAGGTTCACATGGAGAGCTAGGTGGTGCAAGGGATACTTGGTGGACCTGGAGACAGGAAGATTTGAGTTAAAATAAGGCCTCAGACAAGAGGGGACCTGGGATAGGCATCTCCTCATTTTCCCACCTGAATGTACTTCTTGGATTTCTCTGTAATAGCCCCAGCCTTCCCCCACAAAATACCCCATTCCTTGTCAGTTTTCTTTTGTAAATTATTTCCCCCCATTAGATTGTAAGCCCCTTGAAGGTAAGGACTGTCATTTTTCATATATGTCTCTCCCAGAACTTATCTCAGTGCCTAGCACACAACAAGCGCTTAATAAATGCTCATTGGCTGACTGATTACCGTGTGACCCTGATCAAGTCACTTAACCTCTCTGAGCTCCAGTTTCCTCATTTGTAAAATAGAGGTAACAATAGCACCTATCTGCTAGGGTTCTGGTGAGGATAAAATAATATTTGTAAAGCACTTTGCAAATCTTAAAGCGCTACATAAATGCTAGATTGGTTATTATTATTATTAGACTACTGGTGTGTTATTCCCAACAAATATATATCAAATGCCTACTGTGTGAAAGATGTCCTAGGCACTGATGGAAATAAAAAGATAAATAAGCTTAGGGAGAGGAAGTGCTAAATGATTATATTAATATAACTGAGAAAGCCTGAAATACTAGCTTACAGCAAAGTAAGAATTTCATTAAAAATATAGAAACATCTGGTGAATTCTTTGTAATTTTTGCAATATGGTTTTACTTATTTATAACATATTTGAAAGCCTGGCATTTGCAACCCTCCACACTCTGGCTCCTTCCTCCCTTCACTCTCTTGCACCCCGTCCCTCCCATTCATGGAGTATTTTCCATTTCAGTCGGACTGGTCTATTAGCTATTCTCCATTTATGACACTCTTGGTCAGACCTCTTATTGGTTCACTCTCACAGTTACTTCCTCTTGTGTTGTATATACTAGGAACGTTTTTACTGGTGTGCATATTATATCACCCCAGGACAATGTAAGCTTCTTAAAATGACTGGGACTGATTTCTGTCTTTGTATTCCCAACACCCAACAGAGTACTTGTATATAGTTGTTCAGTTGTTTTTCAGTCATGTCCAACCCTTTGTGACACCTTTCGAGATTTTCTTGGCAAAGATACTGGAGTGGCTTGCCATTTCCTTCTCTGGTTCATTTTATAGATAAAGAAACTGAGGCAAACAGGATTAAGTGACATGCCCAGGGTCACATAGCTAGGAAGTGTCTAAGGCCAGATTTGAACTCAGGTCTTCCGGACTCCAGGGCCAGTGCTCTATCCACTGCACCATCTAGGTCCCTTACATATAATAGGCATTGGATAGATAAATGTAAATATCTATCTATCTATCTATCTATCTGTCTGTCTATCTATCTACCTATCTGTAATGTCTGCTATTAACTTTCCTTTTAATTCATAGGACTTTATCTCTGCTAGTGTCTAGTCTATCACCACTATACCCTTTCTTAGCAGAAGAATGTATTGCCTGGTACATTTCAAGACTGTCTCCAGCCCTGCAATGTTTATATAAACACAGAATCATGTTCCAATGAGTTCAATGTCAATGTTTGCAATGCCAAATAATAATAGAGCAATAATTTAAAATTGGAAAGAATAAGGATAAAGAGTGTGACTTTTTAAATGTTTTTCTCCTTGGGGTCATAATGCCAAAAAGCAAAACGTAATGTATCTTATTTCTCCAATAAAGCCACTTGGTGATCTTGAAACCTAATTAAGAAGTTTTAAATAAGAATAATGAAGAACTAATCAAAATAATTTAATTAGTTAAATTAAGAATAATTAAGCTCAGTCCCATGACCCACAATACCTCCTCCCATAAAAGAGGCTCTTGTTCAGGACTCAATCTAACCAGGCAGTCTTGGGAAAGCCTGATTACACTCTTCCCCAGATGAGGGTGTTTTTGGGTCACAGTCTCTGGCTTCATTACATCTACCTGAAGTTAATCCTAGAAATTCTCCCAATATAGCTAAGGTATACCTCAGGTCTAGGATTTCTCCACAGGGTCCCTTCTATCTCTCAGTGAACAAACATTACATGTTATGTGCCAGACATTGGCTTTCTGTTGGAAATACAAAGAGAAAAAACAAAACAAAACCAAAAAAAGCCAACTGCTTCCTCTCTAAGGACTTTACATTCTAATTGAGAAGACAATAAGTATAAAATATAGGTATTTATATAAGTACATATAAAATATATACAGATTGTATACAATTATATATGATAAGCATATGTAAGATATATGCAGATTATATACAATTATCATACAATAGATTATATGGAAGGTATTCTTAGAGGGGAAAGTTTTAGCAGCTGGGTGGGATCAGGAAACGCATCTTGAAGAAAAAAATATATTTGGAGAATTGTTAGATAGCAGTTGTTCTGAAAAAGACACAGTAAGTGTATTAGGCTGATTATTTACTAGCTGTGTGACCCTGGGGTTATTCACTAAACATCTCTGTGCCTTGGTTTCCTCATACGTAAAATAATTTTGACAATAGCACCTATATCCTAGGGTTCTTCTGAGAATACAACAATATGGGGATGGGAGGGTGTAGCAGCAAGCACCCCAACATCCCAAGGGTAGCTGCCAACACAGGTTCTTAGATCTGCTTTTCAAAAGGAAAGCAACTCAAAATGGGTTAACAAGCTTACTTTAATCAAACAAACATACATTACCTAGATCAGGGGAAAAAGGTCAGCACCCCAAACTTCAGAGTTACAGAACTTACAGATCAAACAGACAGGTTTCCAAACTGTCCTACCATTATATCAATACCAAATCACAGTTACCAGAGAGAAAAGCATCAACATCTGGGTTTTCAAAGCCGGGGGGCTCTCAACAACGGCTTCCCAAAGTCTCATCTGGTCAAATCACACAACACTTCTCAAAGTGAGCCCCAAAGCAAAGCCTCTCCTCAGGGTTTATGTAGCCTTCTCCTGGCTCAGAGAATGTAACAACCTTCTGGACCCACTGCCCAATCACAAAGTATCAAGGTGTGGGCTTTCCTGAAAAACAAGCCTCCCACCACAGGCTCCAGGTGCACTTAAGCTAGGGGCAGGGAAGATCTTTAAATTTGCATTTCCATTACAGAGGGAGGGGGAGTTCAGGTGATTTCCAGTTCAATAGGAGTTAGCAGTTTGATGTAGCAGCCAGCCTATAGAGAAAGGGAGCTAATAGTTCCATGGCACTCCACCCTCGTCAAACCTCATATGGAACACTACATTTAATTTTGGGCATCGCAGTTTAAGAAGTACATTGATACAATAATAGAAGAAATAATTAATGAAAATTGTCCTGAAGCATTAGAACAAGAGGGGAAAGTAGAAATAGAAAAAATTCATTGATCACCACCTGAAAGAGATCCTATGAGGAAAACCCACAGGAATATTATCATCAAATTCTGAAACTCCCAGTTCAAGGATAAAATATGACAAACAATAAGAAAAAAAAATTTAAATATGTCAGGGCCACAATTACATTTCCACAAGACCTAGCAGCAGTGACACTAAAAGACTGCACATCTTGGAACACTATATATCAAAGAGCAAAAGAATTGGAGGTCTGGCTGAAAATATCACACCTAGAAAGCTAAGCATAATCCTGAATGGGGAAAAAAAAAAGGACATTTAATGAAATGTCACATTTTTAGGACTCTGTTAAAAAAAAAACTGAACTTAATAGATTTGACATACAAGAGCCAAGAGAAATATAAGGTACATATCCAAGACTAATTACAAGGGAATCAATACAGATTGCTTATCATTTATGTATGTAAAAAGTAAAACATATATCTAAGATTGTTATTAATAATTGGGTAGTTCATAAGAAAGATTGGGGTAGCCCTAAGTATGATATGATGCTAAAAAGTAAAACCATTTAGGAACAATTAAAAAGAGTAATTATTTCGTACAAATGAGGTGCAAAAGGAAGAACTGACACAGAGGAATTAGACAGTAGAGAAGGGCTAGTAGTTCTGGAAACCTACATTCATCAGGAGGAATAGGTTCAAGGGAGAAATACATACGTGGATGCATAGAAGGTGCCAACTTTCTTTGACATAAGGCATTTCCTCACCAGGAGAGGGGAGAGATAAAACAATGAAATAGTAGGAATAGTTCCTATTCCTAACAAATTCACTCATAGTGGAGCTTCAAATCAGTCTAACCTCCTTGGGAAACAATTTAGAATTGTGCAAGCAAAGTTATCAAATTGTTCCTAGCCTTTTTAGGGGTTTTTAGGGGTTGTATCCCAAGCAAGTTCCTGAATAAGAAAAGACAATGTCTTAACAAAATTGTTCCTCAATCCTTCTGCAATTAAAGCCAGTTACTGTGGGTTTCTTTAACATCTTTAGATGAAATTGAAAGAAGACAACCTAAAAATCAAAGTTCCTTAACAGCAAGATTTGCAATGGTAAGAAGTTGGAAATAAAATGAATGACCAGTGGCTGGGTAATGACTGAACTAACTGTGGTTTACATCAATAATTATTGTCTCTTGATGAATAGTAAGGAGTCAAAGAAATGTGTTGAATGATCAAAGAGAGCAGAATCCAAATCAAAATATACTCACTGATTCCAGCTATAACAAAGAAGACTCAAAGAAGATTTTAAAGGGCAACAAAACTCACTTAAGAAACCATTAAACACCTAAATCTTAAAACACCTTAATCTGAAAAGGCCAAGGTCTCCTCCTGCAACCTGGACCCTCTCCAGTTGTCTTTCTCTATATCTAGCCACTGGATTCAGATGGTTCCAGAGGAGAAAGTGAGGTTGGTGACTCTGCCCAGTCCTGCCTCACTTAAATCCAATTCACTCACATGTCATGGCATCACCTCCCTGATGTCATGGTCCTCTTTGAGAACAAAGGGCAAACAGCAAGCAGCAAACACTCAAATAAGAAGGGATATGTGCTGTTAATTGTAATAACTCTTTTTTGATAGGTCTATTTCATCATTTTCAGTGAAAGAAAGAGAATAAATGTTGATCTTAGGGACATTATGAAATAAAATATCAATTAAAAAATAATACCACAAAAGCTTTCCCTTCCCCCAAATATTTCCCCATTGGCATGCCTAAAATTCTTAGTATTAGACATTCATTCTTTTGGATGTGGGTTGGGTGTGTCCTGTGGTACTTTGTTTAGAGTAGATGGAAAAGCTCCTGGGAGGGGTAGTACCTTCAGTCAGCTATATTCAGAAGATAAGCATAGTAAATCTAATCTAATCTAGGTGAATGGAAATGTAAGTCTAGTGATAACATTTTGTTGGGACAGTTGGAGGCCTAGATCCTAAGCTAGAAGCAAAGCCCAGAATGGGGTCCTAGAAAGCCTCTCTAACAAGAGGAAGGAGTTATCTGTTTTGCTTCCTTTTCTTGATTTTTAAATTTACATTGTAGTTAATGTGTATACCATTCTATTAGCCAGTCATTTCACTCTACAACCTGCCATGTAACCTTCTAATATATCTCTATATCCCTCATTACTTTTCTTTTCGAGGGGGGGTACAGAGGATGGAGGATAGAGGGGGAAGAATCAGATTTGTGATTTAAATGACATAAGGAACTCACAATATGAAAACCACCTCTACAAATGCAGATATCCCCCTCTTTTATAACTTATAGTCACAGAGCAAGGGTTCATGACCTGGTTTGGTTTTTTTTAAACATTTTCACAATTGTATTTCAATATCATCGGTTTCCTTTGTAATCTTATGTATTTGATTTTATGCATTTAAAATAATTCATTTAATAATAATAAATTAATAATATATTACATGTGTTATTGTAAATATGCATTAAAATTCATTCTTTTCAGAAGGCAATCATAGGCTTCCCTAGGCTTCCAATGAGTCCATGGTAAAGAGAGTGCCCACTAAGAGGGTTAGGGCTGCTCTGGAGACCCCAAAATACCAACACACCGGGTCCTGCCGAACGAATTTGACTCAAGTCTTCTCAGCCAAAGAAAAGTAAAATTTGGTGCTCTTAAAGGCTAAGGACTTCTGTCTTAGAGGATTACCATGGGAACCAAGAGGTTGTGATTAGTCCAGGCTTACATCATCGGTATGTTTCAGATGTGGCCTTGAACCTGGGTCTTCTGGACACCAAGGGCAGTTCTCTATCTACTACCCTGCACTGTACTATTTTATACTACACAGGAGCATTTTGTCACATTCACATATCAGGCTTTGTTGTGTTTTTTTCCCCATGCTTTTCTCAATGGATGGTGCCCATTAGATCCAGTTAGACAACATGCCAAAGAATTATGTTATAATTCAAGCATTCAGAATGGAAGAACCCAAAATAGAACACCAGAAACATCAGCTTCAAGATATGAACCCTGACAACTTTGTAAGAGAAGAGAAAAAATAAACACTCGTGTAAAGGACTTCATCATTCCCTCATGCTTCTGAGAGGGTAGAAGCCTAAAAAGCTACCAGATTTCAACAGGAAGGAAATCCTGCCTTCTTAAACCTTTAAATGGTTGCACAACCAGGCCCAGGCCACAACCTTGTTCACTGGGAAAGTTCCCCAGTTACACAATAAGTTGTAGTCACTCCCAAACCCAAGCAAGTCCAGGTCATTCAAATGCATAAAGGAAGTTACAAAAGGCACTGGAGAGTAACCCTGTGATCTTGGGTTGATCAAAACGGCCATCAGCAACCTTTCTGCAATTAAAGCCAGTTACTGTGGGTTTCTTTAACACTTTTAGATGAAATTAAAGGAAGATAACATAAAAATCAAAGTTCCTTAAGTTAAAGAATTGTGTCTCTGAAATTTATGTTGTCCAATGAGGGCTCTGTCCTGGAAGCAGGCTCACCACAATGTCCCCATGGTACTCTCAATGGCCAACTCCTGTGACATATTCATATTAAAAACTTCCAAGCTTTAGTGAATCCTTGCTTTTGTTTTAGTTGGGTTTGAATGAAACTATATAGTTATAAATGCAACTTAGCAAATTTACCCTCTGTCCCTAGTAGGAATGCAAAGGATGGTTGTATCACTATATTATGAATTGTCTTTACCAGAAGTATTCAAACAAGGACCTTACTCTTGTTGTACCCCAATAAAAGATCCCCAAGATTAAGTTTAAAAAGTGGATTTTATTACCACAGGACTGTCGGGGTACATGGTCACCCAAATCAGACAGTGCTTTGCCACAGACATAGTGCCGGTTTTATAGAGGTTCCATAGCCAGGTTACATAAGCTGAAATTACAGTGATGTAAGCTGAAACTACAGTTATTGGTCAGTTTACATTTGAATTTCCCACCAGCGAGAAACCCTAGGCTGGGACTCCCCCCCCACAGATCAATCAAGGGAAAGCAAGGGGTGGGGGTCCTGCCTGTTTACAGATCAATCAAGGGAAAGCAAAGGGTGGGGGTCCTGCCTGTTTACAGATCAGTTAAGGGAGAGGAAGGTTGAGTTGCCTGCTTTACAAATCAGTGAAGGGAAGGGCAAAGTGGAGTAGTGTCCAACACTCTTCAGTGAAGTAAGCTCAGTTCCTTATTTGTGAAATGAGAGGATTGAAAGATTGTCATGTGACCACAAAATTAGAACTGAAAGGGCCCTTAGGAATCAACCCCTTCCTTTTATATATGAGAAAACTGGACATTGGAGAAAGTACCAGGATTCATCCAAGCACAGAGAGGTATTAAATGGAAGAGTCTGGATTTGCTTCCAAGTCCTCCAACTCCCAATCCTACATTCTACCTACCTCTACTCAATCCAATTCAAATCAATTCAAAAAAGCTTATTGTCCTCAAGATGAAATGCTAGACTTGGGATGCCAATACAAAACAGAATACAGTCCTGACCCTCTGAGTACTTGTTTTCTACTGGAGGATAGAATACACACAGAGAGAAATAGACCTGGACAATTAGGTCATGGTTAGAGTGCCTCATGCTGGGGATCAAGAGGTTAAAAAATAATAGTAAAATAAAACTCCATGCCGGAAATAACCTTGAAAGAAGCTAGGAATCCTAAAATGTTAAGAAGGAATGAAGATGGAGTGCATTCCAGGCATGGGGGACCACAGCTTGGGCAAAGCTCTCAGAGAGAGGTCTGGAATGTCAGGTCATGTTGAGGGAACAGTTTGTAGGCTAGAACGGAGGGAACATATAGAAAAGTAATATGAAATGTACCTGGAAAGGTAGCTTGGAACCAAATTATTGAGGGATTTATATCAGGCTCGAGTGTTTGCATTTTATCCTAGAGGCAATTCAGGGTCTAGAGTCAGTATGACCAGATTTGACCTCAGACACTTACTAACCATGGGACTCTGAGCAAGTCACTTAACTTTCGCTTTGCCTCAGTTTCCTCACTTGTGAAATGGGAATAATAATAGTGCCTGACCTCCCTGGGATTTTGTGAGGATCAGTTGAGATGATATTTGTAAAAGAGCACAGTGCCTGGCAAATAGTGAATGCTTAATAAATGCTTGTTTCCTTCCCCTGTTCCAAACCTTTTCTTCCCTCCTTAAGCCTCCCATAACATCCCTGAATCTCCACTGTCTCTGCTAAGTACCTGTCTTCATCCAGTGGGGAAAAATAATTGAGGCCATTCTTCTCCCATCCTTCTGAGAGCATACACCATTATCTTCTCCTTCACTCCAATCTCTGATAATGAGGTAGTCCTTTTGTTTCAAAAGGCCATCCCCTTTTAGACCATCCTTTCCCATCTTTTCCAACAGATTATCCTACTCTACTCTCTCTCTCTCTCTCTCTTTCTCTCTCTCTCTCTCTCTCTCTCTCTCTCTCTCTCTCTCTCTCTCTCTCCCTCCTTCATCATTCTTGACATTTCTGCAATCTGATATTTTTTTATCACTTTTTCCTCCTGTATCCTTTCTTCTCTGGGTGTTATGACTCTGCTGTCTGTAAGTTCTTCTCCTTCTTCTCTGACCATTCCTTCTGAAATCTTTTTTTGTGGGAACTATGTCCAAGTCACGGTGAGTACTCTGTAATGCCCACTTCTTGGCCCCCTTCTATTTTCTCTATATAATTTCTCAGTGGTTTCATCAGATCACAAGGTTTCAATTATCATTTCTCTATAGATGTTTCCCATAGTATATATTTATATTTGCTCTCTATCCTGAGCTCCATTCCAGTATCACTAACTGGTTAGGGGCATTTCAAACAAGATGTCCTATAAATATCTCAGACTCAAGATATTTACAACAAAACTGATTATCTTTCCCCTCAAATTCTTTGCTTATTGTTCCAGCTTCTATCATCACAAGGTAACCTTCATCTTACACTTTGGATTTCTATATGTTGTCTCCCTCAATAGAATGAATGTTCCTTGGGGGCAGAAGGTGTTTTAGCTTTTTTCCTTAGAGCTAAGAATCCTTAGTGTTTAATAAGACTAAAGAAGTACTTGGTAAATGGCTTCCACATCATGAATATTAACAAATACTTGTTGATTAAATTCCTTGAAAATGTCTTTTCTTCTCTTCCTGGAAGTTCCTCCTTGGTTATATGTCACAGCCTGGTCAAAAACACCACTTGCCACTCCATTATCCCCTCACTATAATATTGATATTCAATATTTCAGAAATTATTGTATTCTATGTCTCAGAGACATTCAGCATCAGTAAAATGATGGGACTAAAAAAAGATGGGTCTTCCTTTCAAGGAGAAATTTGAAGTCATTGAAGGAGTTGTGTGATTTCCAGAAGGCAATCCAACCCTCTCTTCTCTTCCAAAAACAATGAGGAAAAAAAAGAAAACCCTAATCTTACAAATGGAAATCCAAGATTGACCCAACCTTTTATAAACTCTTATCATCTCAATACCACCTAATTTGGAGACAAAATTCAAATCCTATCTGCTATTTGCTACCTATGCTATTTTCTACTAGGTATTTTCCTTCTCTGGATACCATTTTCCTTATCTGTAAAATTAGAGGCTTAGATTAGATGACCCCTCAGGTTCTAGGTAGCTTTAGATTTTATGATCTTATTATCTTAACTTGCACAACAAACCTTCCTTGGAAATCAAACTTTTTTCCCTCAAAATAAAATTAGAATTTCTATAGAAATGTTAAAATTACAGTGGTAAATAGGAGAAAACTTTCTGACTTTAGAGGGAAATGAGTCAATGAGGTAAAAATATTTAATGACTTGGATAACTTGTTGGGTTTCTTTTCCCCTTGGTTCTTGTTTCTCTCTAGCTCTCCCCCACCCTACCCCCCACCTCTCTCTTCCCCAGGTTGCACTCTACCCAGTTTTCTCACAGTTGAGTGATGCAAAGGCAGTTACAAAGGCAGCTAGCCAGGTTGCTTTAAATGCTTTCCATTCTGTCCCACAGTAAACAGCAGTTGTCTGATATTTCCTAATTGAAAACTCACTGGTAACAATATACTATCATACCTGACCACATCAGACTAGCCTGTCAGCTGTTTTCTACCTCTTAGAGACACTCATTAACACATGTAAAATTTTTATTTTGATAGAGGGTGGGGTGCAAAGGAGCAGATCTCTTAAAATTTTAGAGCTGCAAGTGACTTTGGAATCAATCCATTAAAAGCTGCCATTTTCCAGATAAGGAATCAGAAGCCTTCTGAGTATATGATACTTGTCCTAGGTCATAAGATCAAAGATTTTGAGTTAGTAGGGACCTAGAGATAATCTAGTTCAGTCACTTCATTTTACAGATGAAGAAAGGAAATCCAAGAGAAATAACATGATTACTAAATAACAGAGCTGTGATTCAAGCCCAAGTGCTAATTCCAAAGTTAATGTTCTTTCCACCATGCCATTTCCCTAGACAGTAGCAGAACCCAGATTGGAAAGTGCACTAGCTTTGGAGTCAAAGACTCTGGGTACTAAACCTATCTCTGTCACCTGGATACTTTGAGCATGGCACTTGACTCGCTTAAGACTCAATTTCTTCATCTGTGAAAGGAAGGGATTGAACTAGATGAGTCTCCAAGGTTCCTTCCTGCCCTAAATCTGCCATCCCATGACTACAGTCTGGGTTTTCTGACTCTTCAGCATCCTATAGGCTCCAGGGATTTCTGCCTTGAACTTCAGAGTTTATCAGGTTACTAGTTCTAGGAATCCAGGAATGGAAGGGGACTTAGAGAACAATCTGGACTAATTCACTCATGATTACAAATGAGAAAACTGGAAGGGTTGTTTTTTTTTTTTCCAGATGGAAATGACTTATTCAGGGTCACTCAGGTCACAGGACACAGAGATGGAATTCAAGCTCAGATCTTCTAATTCTGAACCCAGTCTTCATTTACCAACACCAAGGTGCCTTTGGAATTATGTAAGGACTCTTGCTAATCTAGAAACTGGTTAGCTCAGACTTGACTTTGGGGTCCAGAGTCCTATTGGGAGAGTAAAATAGTTCCATGGGGAAGAAGAGTATTAAGCCATTGCAACACAGCTCCATAATTCTTCATCCCTTCACCTCATAGGATCCCTCATGAATGGGTTTGTGCAATCAAGCTATACCCAGGGCCAACCAGTTCAGACATGCTGGGGTTTCCAGGGCCAACCAGTTCAGACACGCTGAAGTTTCAGGTAAATAAGAATGTAAAGGGGGTGGGACCATGCCCTGGCAACTCCTGGAAGGAGTCAGTGTAGTTCTTCTGGTCTGGAACTGAATGCAGACACTGCGGTGAAATGTATATGTGTGTGTGTCTATCTGTCTTCTTCACACGCTACAGTCCTGAAGCATAATTCGGAACAAGCAGGTGTGTTCTGGTTTTCTTTTCTTTTCTTTCCCTTGTAGGCTTTGATTTTAGTCCCCAACAAAAAGCTGAGTCTACTCTGGTGCCCCAGAGTCCATAGCTTCACTGAATTGAAAAACAGTGTGACTATATTATTCTTGTCTATTGTCCTTCAGAGTACCAAAAATCGTCTTCTTGGAGAAGAGTCTTCCTCCATGTCTAGAGATTAATGATCCCGGGAGACAAAGAAGGACTGTCTCTCAATCCAGGGGTGTTTCCATTCAAAACAAATTTTAAAAGGTCATTCCTTAAAACAGCCATGCTGGAAAATTCATTTGATTCATCACACAACAATACAGTAAGAAGTAAATTTTGCAAGGTAAATTTGTCCTTGGAAGTTTGCCCAGAGCTCAACTTCCTCTCTGGCTGATTTAGATTATCAGGTGTGAACATGTGACAGACTTAAAATGGAAACCTGTTTACAAAATAAAAATAAAATCCCCTTTGAAATAATGAAAGATAAAAAGGAATGGGGAAATGGCACAGAATTGATATTATCATCAATACATTTCTAGCAAAAAAAAAAAAAAGATATAGTTTTGCTCTTGTTGAGTATCTGAAAATATTGGGAGCTTTTACAAGGAGACTTGTCAGCACTTCAATTCAATTCTACAAGGATTTATTGAGTGTTCAAAATGTGCCAGGCACTGGGCATTAGGAATTTTGACAAATTGGCCAACAAAAGGTACTTTCCACATGACAGAATGCATTTGAGACAAATCATTTCTATCAGCTGACCAAAATGGTTGGTCACAAACTGACATAGTTGAAACTGATCATTATACTAATTTAAATTAATAAATATAATGTCTGATCCACAGTGGTTTCTCAAGCATGGGCACTTTTAAGTCTTTGGATTTCCCACTTGTAAAATGGGGGGTGATGATGCTTGGACTATTTACCATATAGGGTTATTGTTAACAAAGTAGCATGGCAGCATGCTATTTTTTAGTCTTAAAATACCAGATAAATGTGAACAATTATTGTTTTTATGTAAAAATTCTTCTGATCTTTTCAATGGAGTTCAGATAAAAACACTCTAGTCTACCAACAAGATAGTATCTTTCTGTTCTTTTATATGTACTGCTGTACAGGTAGATAACATAACTTCCTATTGTAGTTCAATAAAGTGTTAGGAGAGAGGTTCATCTTCTGCAGGTTCACTCAGAATATCTTTGCAACAGCAAACAGGATGAGAAGAAGAGGATCATTACTATAAGGCAAGTATTTCACATCCATGATACATTAGGCCATTCATTAGTATTCATTAAGTTCCTGCTATGGGGCAGTAAACGTGCTTGTTTGGAATATTAGAAACGCTCGGGTATCTGACAATGGTTTCTTCTGGGAGACAATTTTGTTTAAATTTTCTGGTTTCTCTTGATATGCTAATTCTAGTTGACTAAATAAATGAATATTACAGTGGTATGAAGACAAAAGGAAACTTATAGTGGAGAAGGTAGATTGGGAGTCAGGACATCTGGGTTCTAATCCCAGCTCTGTCATTCATTCAATGTGTGACCTAGGGTAGATCATGTCTCTTTTCTGGGACAACCTTTTACAACCTATAAAATTGATATTCTCTCAATGAGTTTTCTTTCTGTTGTTATTGTTCTTCTCCTCTTTCTCCTTTTCCTTCTCCTTCTTTTTCTCTCTCCCTCTCAGAGGTCAAAGGAGGGAGAATTAAAGGATTCACCATCTCCTCTTCTCATCTTCACCTTGCTGCTTAAACCTAAACATTTCTCAGTGTTCAGTCTCCATCCCTCTTCTCTCTCAACCTTGTCTCCCTCAGTGAACTCATCCATCCATGTGGCTTCACACAAGCAATTCCCAAATTCTAAACTCCCAAATTCATATCTCCAACCCACCAAGCTCTCCCTTGAGATAAAGTCCTGTATTTCAGATTGCCTGCAATCTATTTCCATTTGTCTGTTCTGCCAACATCTCCAACTCAATATGTCTCAAACTGAATACCAAAGCTTCCCCCTGAAAACATGACCCCCCTTAAACTGGTCCACTTCTGTTGGTGGCACCAACATTTTTGTAACCACTCAGGCCCAACATTTAGTAATTTTCTTTGACTCTTCCCCATCTTGGACCTCATGCCTCATATTCAGGTAGTCACTAATTGGAAGCAACAAAGTTCGTAGTCAGAGGAGATAGGTTTGAATCCTGTCTTTACTATTTACTATGTATGAGATCTTGTATGGAAGTCTTTTAACCTTCTGCATCTAAGTTTCTGGGCAGTTAGCTGGAGAAGTAGATAGAGTGCTAGGCCTGTAGTCATGAAGACCTGCATTCAAATTTGACATTTATTAGTTATGTGACCCTGGATAAATCAATTAATCCTGTTTGCCTCAGTTTCCTCATCTGTAAAATGAAGGTATTAAAACTAGAAGTTTTCTAAGGTCTTTTTAAACTCTAAATCTCTGATCTTATGACTCTGACAATTCTATCTTTATAATCCTTCCTAATTCCCATTGCTAGTGTAACCACCATAAGTTAGGCAATCTTCTTCTAATAACCACCCCACCACCAGTTACCCTGTTTCTTATCTATATCCTCTTCGATCCATCCTTAACATTCATTTATTGATTGGGGTTTGTGGTTTTTTGTTTTGTTTTGCTTTGTTTTGTTTTGTTTTAATACCTGCTTTGGAACTCCTATTACCTATAGGTGACTAAACATTAACAGACATAAGGTGAGAAAACTTATCCTGAGGGAAAGAGAATGGTTCAAGCTGTGACCTTAAAGTGTAGCCATGCTGCTATGATGGGAGCAAACCCAAGAGTTCAAATGAGAAAGCTGGACAAAGCTCAGGAAATGGATATCAATACACTAGCACCAAGGTGGATGTTGGACAGTGTAGTGGACCCCTTCCCACATATGGAGTGAAGACCACAATGCATCTGCAGATAATAGTTTGCTTCACATTACTCTTATGCTGAAAAATCTTCATTGGCTCTTCATTTGCTACCAACTATAACATAAACTTCTAATCCTGGCATTCAAGGTCCTTCTGACTCCAATTTATCTTTCCAAACTTATCTCATACTACTCTTTTTCATGTTCTAAATGCTCCAGACTCATTGGATTATTCTACGTACTGCAAGCTCATTTTGCCCTCTCCTATCCCCATACTTTTTCTCAAAGTGTTGCCCAAGGCTAGAATTAATATATATGCATACCCATCTCTGCTGGTTGAAATTCTTCTCTTCCTTCAAGGCCTATCCCAGTGCCATTTAGAAGGGACCTTCAAGATCACTTTAGAGGCCATGAAGTTTTTTTTTTATTTTTTTTACCCTCCCCCCCACTCTTCCTCTTCCAATAGTGCTTTGTCTACATCTCTTCTTTGTATACATCTCTCTTGTTAGTTATTCAGGTATGCCTCTCTATACCCTCTCCATTACACTGTAAACTCCTCCATGTAGCTTTGTATCCCCTACATATAAAAACAATGTCTAAAACATGAAAACTTAATAAAATAGTGTTCAATTGAATTAAACTGAAGTTAAATATTATAAGCAGATGCCACAATTAAGTATATTAGCAGATGGACTGATTAACATAGGTAGATAGGTAGATGGATAGATAGATAGAGGGGTGGATAAGTAGATAGATAGATAGATAGATAGATAGATAGATAGATAGATAGATAGAAAGACAGATAGATATAGACAGATGGACAGATAGATAGATAGATAGGGTTAGATAGACAGATAGGGGTAGATAGATAGATGAATCAATGGATAGGGCATTTATGTACTCATTAGTCCATAAGACTATGAGCTCCTCCATTAAACGGTGAGGCAGGGATTGTCTTTTACCACTTTCTGTATCTCTACTACTTAGCAATAGGACTATTGAACATTTAAATGCCCTATCAGTTTATCTGTGTTTATCTGCTATCTGTTTATGATGCTTAATTGAAGCATCTATATTATAACATTTCATTTTGATATAATACAATTCAATATAATTTTATTAAGTCCTCATTTTTAAGACATTGTGTTTATGTGTTAGGGATACAACGAGAGATGAAGGAGTTTTTAGTGTAATGAAGAGGGTAGGGACATACCCAAATAGTAGGTAATTAACAATTGCTTTTTGACTATTATGTGCTAAGTGCCAGAAAGGAAAAAAAAAGACATCTCAATCCTCAAGGACCTTACTTTTTTTTTTTTTTTTTTTTTTTTTTTTTAAAGCAATTGGGGTTAAGTAACTTGCTCAAGGTTACACGGCTAGTCATTTGATTTATGCGTGGGTGCTCATTTTCTGAGGCCGGATCTGATCTTGGGTCATCCAAACTCCGAGGCCGGTGCTCTTACTCACTGCGCCACCTAGCCGCCCCTTTAGGGCAATTGGGGTTAAGTAACTTGCCCAAGGTTACACGGCTAGGTTTTTTTTGTTTGTGCGGATTAAGTGTTGGAGGCCGGCTCCGAACTCAGGTCCTTCTGATTCCAGGGCCGGCGCTCTATTCACTGCGCCACCTAGCCGCCCCAAGGACCTTACTTTCTAATAGAGGAAGACAACACATAAAAAGGGCTGGAAAGAGGAAGGTAAAAGTTCAAGGAGGAGATGGAAAAGTCTGGAGAGGAAGGTGTGAAGCAAACATATTCTGACAATTTCATGAAATGACAGCAGCCCAAGGCAGGGATTCACCAGTCAGAGGAGGGGGCCCAAGGAAAGTGGCATCTCCAAATCATGAAGCCTTCTAGGGAAAAGGTGGTGTAAAGTCCAGAGAGTCAGGAGTGAAGTATATAGGTACTGGCCACAGGGAACATTTAAATTAATAGGACTAGATTGACCTCAGGACATAGGGGGGTTTCCTTCATTAGAGGTTTTTAAGTGAAGGTAGGAAAACCACTTCTTGGAGTTATTTTGGATGTAATTCCTCTTCAGATGCCCTTTGGCCTCAGAGATACCTTCCAATTCCAAAAGTCTGATTTTTGAGTGGACACATTAGAGAGGCTAGGAATACTGATTAGGCCACCTGACCATACAGCCACCTCTACCATGTGAAATCTTTGGATAGAATTCTTCTATTCTTCCTGGGAAAGTACTTTTTTTTTATCACTCATTTGAATTTCCAGGAATATTTGTATCTGACAAACCCTGTTTGCTTGACAGTTTGGCCCAAGAAAGAGGAGTGTCTCATTCAAAGGCCAAAAGAGAAAGCTCTTTCAAGTTGGTGCAGAAGTTTGTAATGAGGAAGAGCAAAAGTTAGAACTGAAATCAGAAAGTTGAAACAAGTACCAGAAAGGAATAACGTAGGCAAAACAAAAGAAAGGACGGGTAACCTACTTAATCTAGACATTTCCCCTGCCCATAGCAGCCAAAAATTCATGATATACTAAAAAAGAAATTAAAGCCAGAGAGATACAGAGACAGAGACCCAGAAATAGAAAAAGAGAGACAGAGATAGAGACAAATCCAATCCGTTTTCATTAGATAAGAGCTAATATTGAAAGACTGGTTTTGTTTAGACAGTTCTAGTTTTTAACCTACAGGAAGAAGAAGGGATGGAGAAGACTAGAAGTTGCTTTAGGCAGACTATGATTTGTTGTGCCATACATTCTAATTTAGATAATTAAATGTGAGAGCTTTAAGGAACCATAGAGATCATTTTTATCCAACCCTCTAATTTTACAGATTAAGAAACTAAGGCCCTGAGAGGGCCTATGATTTGCCCAAGGACTTACAGGTTGAAATACCAGAGCTCTACTGATAAGATTCCTATCAAATCACTATTCAGGCCCTGTATAGTCATTTTGGACAATGGAGTCGTGGAAGTACTTAATACTTTTATAGGGCATGTAAAAATGGTGGTAAGGGGGTACTTTCAGCAAGGGTTTAGGTATTCCCACAATGGAGAAATATCCTCCTATCACCTAGTGTGGTCATGGAAAATAAAGAGCTAATAATTCCCTGGAAATTTACTATGCTTTGGCCATTGATCTACTTCTTGGAAGGCTTGGGGGAAATTTCCCTTGATCCCCGACACATGTAAAATGAAATGGACTCCCTCGACTAAAATTCTTTAGACCCTTCATTGCTACACCTGGATGTCTACAGCCCTGGAGACAGCTTAAGAACAGCTAACATCTTCTTTCTTGTTTCATCTCAGCTGTGCTCTTTCCTTCAGTGTCTCTCATTCCTAAAATCCACTCCCTCCTTATCTTTGCCTCTCTGAGTGCCTGGTTTCCTTCAAAACTCAGTTGAAACCCCATGTGTTTCAAGAGCCCTTTCTTGATGCTCTCACCTTGAAAAAAGAATTTCCTTGAATTATTTTTGTGTATACTTATAAATCTTCATGTTTCTTCCCCCAGTAGAATGTAGATTCCTTGGGGTTCCTTGGGATTGTTTCTTTGTCTTCTTGTCCCTAACACAGGACCTAGACCTTTAGACTATGTGCTTAACAAATGCTTGCTAATTGATTGATTATCGCCAGTCTTCCCTGTGCAGCCAGGAAGTATTATATTTATCAAATTGGCTCCACCAATTTCATTTTCTCCTCTATTTTATTAAAATTGTATGAAAACATCTTTTTTTTTAAGTTCTTACCTCTGGAGGATTCTAAATTCAGTAAGATGTCAATTTCCAGTTTTCCAGAATCAAACTGGTATTTTTTTTCCCTTCTTTTTCTTTGTTGACAAAAATGCTTCTTCCTGATGAAATGCGTCTTAATTCAAAGCCAGTATTTCTTAAACAAAAACTATAACCATGAAAGACATTGTGCTGAACTAGGCTGGCAAAGATGAAACCAGACTTTAGACTAGAGTCTCAACTTTGAGGAAACTCACTAGACAATCTAGTGAGGCAGATAAAGCTTGCATGCAAATAACTCCCTTGCAAATTAGCCAGAAATTGCAAAGGGGAGACCCATACAAAGTGCCATGAGAAATCTTAGAAGACAGCCAAGCACTTTGTTGAATTAGGTCAAATTCAGAAAGATGTGATTAATTAGCTCTTAAGAAAATACAGTAGAGAGTGCCAGCCCCTGATCCCATACAAAGAGATATTTGTAGCCAACTTTAACCTTATGACTCATCTTTTTTTTTTCTTCCAGTTTGGATACTTCCTTTACCAATATAGAGTGCAACTCCTGTAGAATTTAGTGAATGATCTTCAAGACTTGCTATGGACCCCAAATCTATTGTCTTGCCATCAGCAGGGTGATTATCTTCACTGAATTTAGCTAGTTCATCCCTCTCCAAATGATAAATGACCAAAGGATGTGAATAGGCAGTTTTCAGGGGAAGAAATCTGAGCTATCAAGGGCCATGTGAAAAACTCCAGATCACTAATAATTAGAAAAATATAAATGAAAGAAAATCTAAGGTTCCACTTCATGCCTCTCAGATTGGCAGAGTTGACCAAAAAAAAAAAGGATAAATGCTGTTGGAGCTGGAGGGAAACTGGCATATTAATGCTCTGTTGATAGAACTGTGTATTATTCTAGTGATTCTGGAAAGCAATTTGGAACTGTGCCCAAAAAGTTGTGAAACTTTCATACCCTTTGACCCAGCAATAACTCTACCAGTTAAAGAGAGAAAATAGGACCCATATGCAAAAAGAATATTTATAGTAGCCCTATTTGTAGAGGAAAAGAACTGAAAACTAAGGTAGTGTCTATTAATTAGAGAATAATTGAACAGATTATAGTATGTGCATATAAAAGGATATTGATGTGCTTCAAGAAATCATGGAAGGTTCCACACAAACAAAAACCTAGCCGTGTAACCTTGGGCAAGTTACTTAACCCCAATTGCCCTAA
Organism: Gymnobelideus leadbeateri; assembly: GCA_011680675.1. Classification (NCBI taxonomy): domain Eukaryota; kingdom Metazoa; phylum Chordata; class Mammalia; order Diprotodontia; family Petauridae; genus Gymnobelideus; species Gymnobelideus leadbeateri. The sequence goes on from WOXC01012247.1 coordinate 440,596, forward strand.
AGGGGCGGCTAGGTGGTGCAGTGAATAAGAGCGCCGGCCTCGGAGTTGGGATGACCCGAGATCAGATCCGGCCTCAGAAAATGAGCACCCACACATAAATAATGACTAGCCATGTAACCTTGAGCAAGTTACTTAACCCCAATTGCTTTAAAAAAAAAAAAAGAAATCATGGAAGGGACAGTTTCAGAGAAATTTCAGAACATTTTTAAGAACTGGTACAGAATGAAGTGAGAAGAAGCAAGAGGACAATTTATAAAACATTGTAAAGACTGACAATACTTGAAGTCTTCAGAGTTTGGATTTACAGCATAACCTACCATGATTCCAGAATTTCAGTAATGACACATGACAGAGAGGTGATGGATTCAGGATGCAGATGTGTGTGTGTGTCTATGTGTGTCTGTGTGTGTCTGTATGTGTGTAAAATTTGGACAATGACAATGAAGAAATTTGTTTGGCTTGACTATGTTTATTTGTTACAAGGGTCTTTCCTCCCCTCTCCCTTTCCAGAGAGGAAGGTAAAAGAAAGAGAAAATAAGGGAAGAGATTTTTTAATTTTTAAAAATTAAATTAAACTTTAAAAAGGAATGTATCTCTTACCCATGGTTACAGAGTCTATATAGATCTGATTTTCTTCTCATTCTTAATGTATGAACAATACAATGGGAAAAAGAGAAAATAAGTGTTTTTTAAATGAATTTATTTTTAACTTAACAAAAAAAATAAATACCTTTGGCTGTGCTAGGCCTCTTCTCAAAGACTTTCTAGCTTGGTAGAACCTGTCAGAGCTTGTGTTCTGTTGGCACAATCTTTAAGAAATCTGTAATAATTCCATACCATGACAAGCGATGGGAGTAGAATTTCAGAAGATTTGTAGTGGATAATGGATAAGTCTTTTATAAGTGTCTTTCTCTTTTTTCTTTTCTTTCTTCCCTCATTTTTCTTTTTTCCTTGTTTTTTTTCTCTTTTTCCTTTTTTCTCTCTTCCTTCCTTCCTTCCTTCATTCCTCCCTTCCTTTCTTCCTTCCTCCTTTCCTTCCTCCCTTCCTCCTTTCCTCCCTTCCTCCTTCCCTTCCTCCCTCCCTTCCTTCCTTCCTTTTTTCTTTCCTCCCATCTTTCCTTCCTCCCTTCCTTCCTTTCTTTTTCTCTGGATTGAAAGTTCCAGTTCTTTAGATCATGAAGGCTAGAAAGATCTGCACAAGAAGTTTATGCATTTTACATCTTTAGAATAGACATTCACTCTTCCAGCAAATGTCTTACTTCACACCCAAAAAAACAACAAAAAGCAATGTCAGGTGGGTTGTTGGGGGGAAGTATAGTTTGAAAATATAGTCATATTATCATCACTGTGATTCTAGGAATTCTGTTTGATGAACATGAATGAATGTAAAAATACTTATTAGTCACTTACTCTGTGCTAAGGCACTATGCTAAGGAGGTTCCCTAGGGATAAAGGCCCTGGATACTTCTCTAAAACAGAGCCCTCCACTTATGTTAAAGCATGATACTGAGTTAGTTGTAACCTCTAAATCATGAAAGGGGGACTGCAAATGTTTGCTCCTCCAGGATCCCACCCTGTCATCCTCCAGTTGCTATGAAACTATGGAAAACTCCATCCAAAGCAAAGTTCAAAGGTTGTAAAGTACATAGGAAGAGCAGATTTCTCTTTAGCCTTAAAGGGCCTCCCCAAGCTTCAAAATATGGCATCAGAAGCTGGGATTCCTCACAACCCTATCATACCTTAGTCTGACAAGGAGAAAAACAGAATGTCCTTAGTCCTTTTATGGCTAGGGAGGTAGAGGAAAAGTCCCCGTAGGCTCATAAGATCATATATATAGATCTGGAAGGAAATTCAGAGGCCATGTAGTACAACCCATTCACTTTACTGATAAGAAAGGTGAGGCCCAGAAGAATAAAGTCCTCCTATGTGCAAAGTCACATAACTAATGAGTAAAAGAGCAAAGAATTTAAACCCAGCTCCTCTGACTTCCATTTCAGTGTCTGTCCCACTGAACCACTTTATTCTCAAGTCACTAACATTGAGAAATTCTGCCTTACAACAAGTTGTCAGGAACCCAACAGATTGATGTGGCCTCATACTGGCCTGATAAATGTTAGCATCCTGTCTCTTTCAATAGTTTCTCATATTCAGGAAGAAGCAAGGATATTTTTTACATTTCTGGAAGCAGAATGATTGGCATTTTCAGAAATGTAGTTCTTCTTCACGGATAATATTAAGTTTTGTTTTTGATTTGTTTTGCTAATCCCATCTCTTCAGTTCAGATGTTATAGCGTAGAGAGACAACCCAAAACTTACCAGGCATCAAGTTCTGAACATGAAGAATAGATATACCTTATCCATGTGCTGAAAATATGCAAGGTGAACATATTTTGGCATTTTAGGCACAAGTCCTCTTCTATTCATACATGACTACCTTGTCATTCAAAACTAAAGTATGGCAATATAGTTCAATGGAATATTCTCTGGACATAGAGAATCAAGAAGCTGGCTTCATTTCTTACCTTTGCCATTTGTTAGAGACAGAGATGTAACTAGGTCTTTTGGTACCTGAGGAAAGTTCATTTGGAGAGGCACAGAAGGTAATCTCCTCCATTTATATAAGTGACTCTAGGAGAAGGACCAAGTGTCCTTCAAGGACTCTGACCCCAGCTCCAGACCACTGGAGGAAGTCAGGGAGAGAAGGGAGGAGACAGTAAGCAAGGGACAAAGTACTGGGGGGAAGATGGACCCAGTGGTGGGATGAGACCCTCCAAAAATAGAATCGCATGGCATGGAACCAATAGGGAACCACTGTGGGTAGAAAATCAGTGCTCTAGAGAAAAATTCCAGTCACATCACACTAATTATGGATCCATGAGCAGGGGCAAAATAATATTCATTTGGCTTCCTGCCAAATTATTTCCTTCTTTCCTATCTGGTGTCCTTTGCTCTCAGATTACCATCGATCAATTCCATGCAAATCTTTTATGTAAGTAGTTATTTATTGTTAGTTTGCCCACTGGAATGAGGGTAAAGACTGTTTTTGCCTTTCTTCGTATCCCAGTATTAGGATGGTTTCTAGCCTATAGTAAGTGGTCAGTAAATGCTCATTAACTTCTTTAAAAGGAGATTATAAAAACAAATAAGTTCACCTAAGAGGTAATTAGAGGAAGAGAAATCAACTTTAGATGTATTCCAAATATTGTGTGTGTGTGTGTGTGTGTGTGTGTGTGTGTGTGTGTGTGTGTGTGTAAATTCAAGTTCACATTTCTATTACTTGGGGGCCAGGCCATCCCTCCTGGTTCACTCTTAAAGAGAATGAAAAATGTTGGCCAGGAGCCGGCTGGAAAGGGTTCTGGGCGGCATTTCAGGAGAAAAAAAAGTTGAAAGCCAAGCAACAGGAAAAAACATACTTGTTAATAATTGGAATGGAAGAGAAGGACAAAGTTTAAACTCCAATACGAAGAGTAAGACATTGACAAGGGGGAATCCTCCAAAGGAATGCAAAGAGAAGGTGAAAGAAGTCTAAGGGCCTCCGTCCCTGAAGTTAACTATAATAGAAATACAGATACTTGACATTTCAGACAAAAAGACAGCCTGGGGCCACTACAAAGCAATCACTGCCTAACTGCTGGCTCGAGAGCTCCTTCACCAGGGAGGAGATCAAGACAAGATTACCATGAGATGAAGGGGACGAAGAAGCAAAGCCTGTGGCCAGACGTACTGAGGAAACAACAGCAAACTAACTCTGGGGCATTCTGGAGGACAGAAGAAATCCTGGTAGAACTACAGGAATTATTTTTTTCATGACAAGAAAAGTAATTTCCCAAAAGAAAAGGTATGAGTTTTGTTTTCAAGACCTGTCAGTAGCATTTGAATCAGGCACTTCAAACTGGGCAGGGTTTTCCTTGTGTGCAGTTTCCTTCCATGACCACACAGTTCCAAGGAGAAGACAATCTAAAAACTTTTCAAGCTCAGGGACCCCCTTAACACGTGGGACCATATTCTTATCAGTGATACTTGTGTATTGTTGGGGTTTTTTTCTTCAATGAAGTAAGACATTTGTGCCCCAGACACTGATTTGCTCAGACAAATGAGGAAGCAAGCTTTGGGTTTAGTTTGTAGATGGAATGGTGAGACACATGTCTAATATAATGGTGTCACTGTTGGGCCAGTTAGAGGCCAGGCTCTGAATTTGCATACTGGCTAGTGATTTTTTTTGTCTTTGATTGCTTTCACCCTGCAAACGTTTCCTCAAAGTCCACAGGGTGAGCAATGCTGAAACTTTAACTGACAAGCACCATCTGCATTGACTTCCATTGACTCCATTCAGTATCAGGCTTACACAGTCTTAAGTCTGGGATGGTCTTTATCCTCGACTAGGCAATGTGCACCCAGAGTTGTAACTAGCAAATTTCATTCCTGGGGCAAGCAGCAGGAAATGAACCCTCTAATCAATTTTGTTATTCACAATATGGAAAATAATTAAAGTACCTAACACAAATTTAGTGGAGGGGGTGAAAATTAATTACAATAAGGGTTCATTGGTGAATATATGTGGTAACTTCTTAATTATTCTTAAAAACTAGTCATAAAAAATATTTGTTGCTAGCAAATACATACATTAAATTTTTGTTTACTTTATATTTCACTGTCTTTGGTCAGAGCCTAAATCACCGCATCTTAGTTATAATTGACATCCCTAAGTCTCTTTTGGTCAATGAGAATCTTAGTTTAGTATCCTACCATGTGTCTTTCCTGGAAGCCCTTCCCCATATAGAACTAAGTGCTAAGTTGACAGAAGGCTTCCCACAACTCTGCTGTAGCTTATCTCTCCAGCAAAGAAAATCTAAGTGAAAAGTGGTGATTGTATCTTTATTAACCCTCCCTCTACCCCCAAAGCTTTATCCAAATGAAGGCAATGAAGCTTATGGGAAGGATGAGAGAAGGAACTTTCAACAGTAGGAAGGAATCCATCAGTTCAGCTCTTTTCTGGATCTCAGTTTCCCCATTTGTAAAGTAAAGGGGTTGATTGACTAGATAATCTCTAAGCTTTCTTTCAGCTCTTTAGTCCCATAAGAGGATAGACAAGAACAGCAGAATAAAATCAGTAAGCTACAGGATGGGCTTTTGCTGCTGAGCCTGTATGTAGATTGTAGTGCTCACGATAGACATATACACAGCTTTGAATGCTCTGAATTAAAAATGTGAAACACATGTTTACTGAGCACCTGTTAGGGACATGGCAGTGCTGCTGGTACCAGGGACTCCAAAATGAGTGATGCATGCAATGTGCATCATCAATAAGGAAGTCTAATCCTCTGTTCTTCAGGGACTTTTAATGGAAGCATCTGAGTGTACGATGTAAATTCCAAAAAGCAAGAGAGAGAGAGAGAGCAGTATCACCTTAGAATTACAAAGCTCTGGATACTTAACAATACAGAGCCCTCGAGGTATCTTTGAAAAGTGCCCAAGTTGTTCATCCCACAGTCTCTCTGTCAGAAGAATGAACAATCACTACCTCATGTTTAAAAAAGAATCCTTGGTAGAAAAGTATATATAAGCTGAGTTGCTCAGCATTTGTTAGGGAGAGAAGCAAGGGTATGGGAGGAAAGAAACATTTGCAGAGAACAACTTGGAAGCTAGGAAGAGAGATATAGGTAACAAAGGATGGGAAATTTTTCTATTATAATATATATGCAGTATATTGTATTATGGGATAGCTAGGTGGTGCTGTGGATAGACCACTGGATCTGGAATCAGGAAGACTCATCTTCCTGAGTTCAAATATGACCTCAGATACTTACTAGTTGTGTGACCCTAGACAAGTCACCTAACCCTATTTGCCTCAGTTTCTTCATCTGTAGAATGAGCTGGAGAAGGAAATGGTAAACCACTCCAGTATTTTTGCCAAGAAAAGCCCAAATGGGGTCACAGTTAGACATGACTAAAAAAATGACTTAATAACAATATATTGTATTATAGATGTGTGTGATATATATCCAGGGGTGTGAAGTCAGCCCATTATATAGACTGGTGCAGTCAGTAGAGGGTTGGATTTGAAATCAGGAATCATGAGATCAGATACTAGTTATGTGATCCCTGATAGGTCACTTATGACCTATCAGAATATCAGATTTCTCAGAAAGTGATATTTGGAGAATTTACTTCATAAGCAGTTGTCAGTCCCAAGTAAGATAATCTATATGCATAAAAATGACTATGATTTATATAATGCTTCTTTAAGGTTTGCAAAGAACTTTATACATGTTAACTCATTTGATCCTCACAACAACCTGGGAGGTAGGTGCTAGTATTAAACCCATTTTACAGATGAAGAAACTAAAGCTGAAGAGGTTGTGTGATTTGCCCAGGATCACACAACTAAGTAAGTGTCTGATGCAAGATTTGAACCCAGGCCCTCCTGACTACAAGTCCAGCATTATCTACCCTGTCACCTAGATGCTCTCTTTAAATGTCAGTGATTATCATCAGTGCTCCTAGTATAGAGACAACCTGACAGAATGAATGGAGAGCTAATTATCAAACCTTAAAACTTTACTAAGACTTTGAGACCAGTGTGTGTGTGTCTGTGTGTGTGTGTGTTCACCCTCGTGTGCACATGCCCATGCACACATGTGCATACACACATGCATATGCATATACATATACTACATATTTATTTACAAAGAGTATACACATTTACATGTACATATGAGTGAGTGCACATATAAACAAGCAGATATACGTATATATGTGTACATCATTTATTCACATGTGTGTGCATTTTAGGTGGCTAGGCCAGAAGAATTTGTCATGTATGAGTAGATTATTACAGATTGAGAGAACCAGATGATCACCTCATAATACCGCCAACACAGACAAGTGAATCACAAAGGGGACTGACTGTCAGGCTAAACTAGATGGCCGGAAATCCACAGAGGATGAAGTTAAATTTTGTTATTGCTGCTGTTCAGTTGTATACAACTCCTCGTGAGCCCATTTGGGGTGTTTTTGGCAAAGATGCCAGAGAGGTCTTCCATTTCCTTCCCCAGTCCATTTTATAGATGAGAAAATGGAGGCAAGCAGGGTTAAGGGACTCACCCAAGGTCATCCAGCTAGTAAGTGTCTGTGGCCGAATTTGAATTCAAGTCTTCCTGACTCTAGGTCTGCCACTCTATCCGTTGCACCTAGATACCCCATTGAAGTTAAAATGGACTTCATTAAAGGACTTAATGTCCTTTTATTTTACTACCTATGTGCTTTAGGAGTTAGGGGAAGGGGAGAACGCATTGTGGGGAAGTTACCTCTCATGAAATTCCCTGAAAGAATTAGCCTGATATTTTCGTTGCTGCCATTGGGATGAGCAACCCAAATAGCTGACAATGCAAAATTCTCTAGAACTTTTGATAGCAATAACAGGGATAAGAAGAATCTAGACAGGAGTGGGGAACCTGCAGCCTTGAGGCCACTTATGGCCTTCTAGATCCTTGATTGAGACCTTTTGACCAAGACCAAGTTTTACAGAACAAATCCTTTATGAAGGGGATTTTTTCTGTAATGTTTGGATTCAAAGGGCTGCACTTGAGGACCTAGAGGGCCACATGTAGCCTCAAGGCCACAGGTTCCCCAACCCCAAGAGCTTCTGATATCTTTTAAACCTGGCAGCTTGGACCTACCTGTTCAGCCCCATCCATCCAGATTTTAAGAAACCAATTCAACAATCATCTATTAAGTGGTGGGCAGAATACTCTATAGGACACTACAAAGTTTAAATTAGACATGGTCCCTGAAGTCATTTGGCAAAGTTTCTTTTGCTATTTTTTATGTATTATATAGAAATGTAGAGCTCAGAATGGGTTGGATAACCAGATCCAAGGAGTAACTATTAAAGACCCGATGTCAACTTAGGGTGAGGTAGGTAGTTCGAATGAACCACTTCAGTGTTCTCTGCTTTGTTTAATATTTCATCAATGGTTTTGATGAAGACCTAGATAGTATGCTCATCAAATTTGAAGTTAACACAAAACTGGGAGGGGTAACTGACCTATTGGATGACAATCAGGATTGAAAAAAATGTCTCCTTGGGGTAAATAATCAGACAAATCTAATTAAGTGAGATTTAGTAGGAACAAATGAAAAATGCAGTGCTTGCTCAAAAAAATCAAATTAACAAGTACAAGATAGGGGAGACATGTCAAGGTAACCGTTCATATGAAAAATATCTGGTGGTTTTTAGCAAAAGATATATACACACACATATATACATATATATGGAGTATTATGGATTAGATGATAGTAAAACTTGGTGAATTATGGCTTAATAGCCAGATTCAAGGAGAAATGGCCAGAAGTTCTCTGTCGTGAAACAGTAATTTGGTATAGTAGAAAGAGAATTGGCTCTGAAATCAGAGGTTTGGGATTCAGATCCCACTTCTGATACTATCTGACCTTTGGGCAAGTCACTCAACATTTCTAAGCCTTGGTTACCCTCTATAAAATTCAGGAGTTGGATTGAATGGTCTCTGAGGCACCACCCAGCTCTAAATTGGAGATCTCCAGTAAAGTGCCCCCCACAAACCTGTTCTGTTTATCATTATTTTTAATCACTTGGATAAAGGCTTAGATGGTATCCTCACCAAATTTACAGATGGCACAAAAGTGGGAGACATCACAAAGACACTGAGTAACACCAGATCCAAAAGAATCTTAGATAAGAACATTGGGCTAAATCAAAGATGGTATTTAATGAGCTTAACTATAATGGCTTATACTTGGATTAAAAAAATCAACTTCACAAGCATGGGGAGAGTGGTTAGACAGCAATTTGTCTTTAAAATGTCTAGGGGAGTTATTAGATTAAAAGTTCCATTTGAGTTAATAATGTGATATGGCAGTCAAAAAGAATTAATAAGATCTTGCACTGCATGAAGAGAAACATAGTTACCAAGAATAAGGAGGCAAGAGACTCACTATACTGAGGTCTGGCCAGAAAACAAAATAAAACAAAAATTTTTTTTAATCTGGTTTTACCATGTTTAGCTATGAGCGACACATTTCAAAGACATTGATGAGAACACAAAAAGAAGACCTACCTAGAATAATGAAGTTCATGCCAAATATGGGTCAGTTCAAAGAACTCACGGTGTTTTGCCTGTAATTGAGAAGTCTTTTACTCCAAGGACCTAAAAGCTGTATTCAAGTACTCAAAAGGCTGTCATGTGGAAAGGGGATTAAATCTGTTCTATTTGCCCCCAGAGACCCTATCTACATGAAATGGAAGTTACAAAGAGGCGAATTCGTATGAGGAAAAGCTCCCTAAAAATCAGAGCTAGCCAATGGAATGAGCTAATGTTCTCTCTGTCACTGGACTCTTTTGAGAAAAGGTTGTATGATCGCTTCTTATCCTGGACATTCGTGTTTACATATGGGTTGATAGGATGAATGCTAAGGTCTTTTCCAATTCTGAAATTTTGCATTCTCGTGACTATAAGTCAATGGTGCTACATACTTGAATACCTAAATGGATCTGTGACATCATCTATTTGGAAAGTGCCTCCAATGCTACAGATGCAACTAACTCATATCTTCCCATTCTGTGTGGCACTTGTGTCTTTATATGAGTTCACTAAAGGGTGAGCATTCACCCAATGTGCTAAATGTTCTAAAAATCCCACAACTTTTAGATCTGTAAACTTTAACTTGACTGTGGTACAACATAGGGACCAAAACAGCAAGTTAATTGTATGTTGAATTAAGATGGGCACAGCACCCAAAATCCAGAGGAGTCCCATTGTACTCTTCTCCAGTCATATCACTGGAGTATTGTGCTGAATCCTAGACGCAACATTTTGAGGAAATGTTGGATACTATTAAGAGAAGGGCTACCAGGATAGTGAAGTGACTGGAGAGAAGGGAATTTGTCACACCAGGACTGTGGTGTGACAAAAGATATTTAGTTTGGGGGAAAAAAAAGACTTAAGGTAAACACAATAGTGGTCACCAAACACTTCAAAAGTTGTCATGTGGCTTATGGTTTAGATTTCTTGTGCTTGGTCCCAACCAATTCCTAACAATGAGAGCTATCCCCAGATGGAATGAACTGCATAGGGAGAGAGTGGGCTCCCCCTTATGAGAGAACTCTTCAAGCAAAATGGTCTGGATGACCATTGTTGAGACACCATAGCAGAATTCCTTTACAAGAGACGGTGTTCTGTTGTTTAGTGCAAATGGTCCTGAGCTTGGAGCACTGGATTTGGAGTCATAAAATCTAAGTTTGACTACCTGAGATGCCAATTACTTGCTGTGTGAGCTTAGGCAGGGAAATTAACCTTCCTTGTCCTACAATTCCTCCTCTGTAAAATGAAGGAATGAGATAAATGGCCTCTGAGGTTCCTTCCAACTTGGAGATTCTCTGATTTGTGGAGTTTCCTAATTACTGGGAAGCCAATAATAACAATAATAAAAGCTCGCATTTCCATAGTGCTTTGTGTTTGCAGAGCTTCACTTGGTATCTCGTTTGATCCTCACAATAAGATCGAATGTTTAGACCCAAATACAAGTAACTATAATATGTAATATTCTATGATAAATCTCTTTGAGAGGTATATGGAGGAGTGTGATGATAAATATTTAACAGCAGACTCTGGGGGGACAAGGGTATTAAGACATATTTTTAAGTTTAATCTGTATTATTAACATTTTCTGCAACACTTTCTTAAGTCTGAAGAATCAAGAAAAGAATAAATCAAACCTCAATGTGTCCTGTTTGGTGATTTCTGAGGTATAAATGGTCAACAGAGAATTTAACCCTTTGTTCTCTTAAAGCCAGTACAAGCTGCCTCCGTCACACAAATTCAATTCAATAAATGTTGCTTAAACATCTACTATGTCACAGGCATTGTGCTAAGTGCAGGGGCTACAAATAAGAAAAAGAAAGACAGTCCCTGCCTTTAAGGAGTTTACAGTCTAATAGGGGAAGACAGGATGAAACTGTAACAGGGAAGGTTGTGTTAGGGCGTACTAAGGACCAAACCAAGAAGAGTTGCTGATGAATTAGCTTGGAAAGTTCTGAGCCCTCTATGAAGGAGGGACTTTATTGCTCTGACCTCCAGCCCTCCAGTCAGAGGGCAAAGGCAATTGGGGGTTCTGAGGATGTCCTGAGTAATTCTGCATGTTGATGAGATTTCACATGATCAACTTCTCCTGGGGGCAGACCAATGTTCAGAGAAGAGCCTGAGCAGAGCCACACATGGAAAATAGGCAGGACCAGCTAACTACATGACAACTGAGGGCAAAGTGCGCTGTGAGACTGTATGCCTTGGACCTAGAAGGCCTTTAAGTTTGTTGAATGGAACTGAATTGGATCTGAGGACTTTGTAAAGGCTTGGCCTAGCTACTGACTGACTCCCATATGATCACTTCTTGTAGAAGGGACACCTCCTCTGTGCAGCAGGAGATATGTCTACAAGACAATCTAAATGTGCCTTGGCCTTAAAGGTTCCAATCTTCTCCTAGTTTCTAGAAGGACCTTGGTACAAGGTATCGAAGGCTCAGTCTTCTTCGCTTTGGGCTGGCAGTTCTGCCAAGCGAAGAGGTCACAAAAGGAATGGGGAAAAGAGATTGGGAGGCACTATTTGTCCAATGACCCATATGAGAAGTAGAGTAAGACATCAGTCAGCCTCCTTCACTGCCCAAGACCACGTTGTTTCATCCAATGGGGCTGTCAGTCCTTCTTATTTTTTCTTCTTCAGCAGGTCAAACTACAGTTCTACACCCAATGGTATAAGGTGCTATCTAATTCTGCCTGTGCCTACTGGTTTCCAAGCAACCTCATGGAGAAGTAACCAAAGGAGAATAGAAGAAGGGTGATGAAGGCAAAGACCTTTCACTGGTAATTATGGAAATATGATTCTCCATTAAGCAGTATGCATTGGGGGATACTAGAAATTAAAATGACTCAGAGTTTGCCTACAGGTTTCTGCAAGCTTGAGACTGAAGAAACATTTCAGCAGACAACTAGCCCAACTGTAAATCAAACTGAGAAGAACCTCAGGAGTAAAGACAAAGCCAATACCCACCTTCCTGCAGAGCCCATAGGGACAGGTAGCATCAACAGTTACCTCCTCAAATAGCCTGGCCATGTAACAAACTTGTGCTGAACAGGAGGAGTTCTGCATAAAGCACCCAGGCATCAGCAAACATAAGAACAGAGCAGCATTTTTCTGAAAATCCCCTGTAGGTCAGGGACAATCACCTCTCAGAAAATTATTGGCATTGCCGGCATAGCTAAGGCCTGCAGTAATATTGGTTTATGATTCTTAGTGTCACTGTCACCCACTCTGCCCAAGTAAGGATGTCATTGACATTAACACTACTGGCATTTACTCTCACTAGAAAGGAAGGGAAACTTTTAAGACACCAGTGGCTCTGGTGTGAGGACTTTAGATAGGCCAATCTGCCCAGGAGAAGGAGGGGATGGTGTAGGTGTCACACTATGTGGTGGGAAGCCACCTCCACTGGATACCTGGGATTCCACTATTAATGACTCATTCCTTTGTGTCTGAGTCATTAATACCTTCATGAAAATGACTTTAACTAATTATTTACCTACTTGATAGAAAAGAGGCTGTAGGGAGGGAAGGAAGGAAGGAAAAGGAGGGAAGCAAACATTTATTAAACACATACTGGCTATCAGGCTTGGTGCTAAGCACTTTACAAACAATATTTCCCTAGGAAGGGTACTAGGAAGCTGAGATAAGATGATGGATAAGAGGGAGGGGGGTGATAAGCCCCAAAAGAAGGGATCTAGGAGGTATCAAAGGCAACTTCACAATTTAACTCAGTTTCTGGATAGTTGGTGGTATGTAGACTGATAAAAATATTAGTAATACCAAAATAAGTAGGAGGGAAAAATGGAAGAGATACTAAAGTGGATTTGAATTTACATTAAAAAAATTCAAACTTGAATAGTGCATTTGTGTGTGAAGTGGACATACAGGGTTCATAGGGACTTCCGCCCAGGCAAGCAGAAAGGAAAGATGGAGGCTAACCCAGTTATCTCCCTGCTTTAGGGAAGATAGAATGCAGTGCATAATTGTGCCTCTGCCTCAGTAAATTACATAAGACCATCAAATGTCCTGAGAAAAGCTAAGGTCTCTTTCAGAATGGTTCCTCCAATAGTCTTAGAAGTGATGCCTTCTCTTCCCAGAATGAAGTGGGCAACAGGAAAGGCAAGATGAAGAAGATGAAAACTTAGACCCATACTGACTCTTTCAGTACTTTTGCCTGAATGAAGCCTTGAAATATTAGAGACGCTTATATTCAAATGTAAGTATAGATTGTCTTACATATTTCTTTGGTTTTGCTAATTGCCATTTGGGATGGTCCATGCCATTAACAGGGAGAATGAAGAGCTTCCTGTAATTTTCCCAACACCAGCAGCTAACCTTGTGTTACATACTTCAAATGCTTTTCCAGGCATCCATGCCTTTGAAATGTTATCTACATTTCTAGCTGGCCTGATAGCCTTTATAATGCCATTTCTCTGTCTGACAATTGTCTCATGACAGGCTTCTAGGCCAATCATTGGTTAGCTAGCAAAGGACCCATGAAAGTGAGATATGCTGGCAGATATTTAACTTTGAGTTAGTTAGTTCACTTGGTCAAAGCATTACACTTACAAGCTCAGACTCCTGGGTCACTTTGCAAAGAGGAAGAGTTCAAGTTTGATGACTGGGCTGCCTTAGTGGTTTCTCCCTCATTGGAGATCACCAAGCAAAGACTGGAAGACCACTTATTGGTTATGTTATAGACGGGCTTCTTTTTCAGGTAATAGTTGAACTATATGGCCGCTAAGGTCTTTTCCCACTGAGATGTTTTCTATCTGACACTCTATCTCCCTACTCCATGCATCTTCACTGGCTGCTCCCCTCACCTGCAGTCTCTTCCTCCTCATCTGGTTTCCCTGGCTTCCTTCAGGTCCCAGATAAAATCCCACCTTCTACAAGGAGCCCTTCCCAATCCTTCTTAATTCTACTATCTTCTCTCTGTCGAATATCGCCAATCGGTTCTATATATCTCTTCTCTACACATAATTTTTGTGTTGTCTTTCCTTGTTAGTCTGTGAACTCGTTGAGAACAGGGGCTGGTTTTTGCATTTATTTGTATCCCTAGAACTTAGCACAGAGTTTGACACATAGTACTTCTTGAAATTATATACTTAAGAAATGCTCATTTACTTGCCCACTAATCACATTCTTTATTTCAAATAATCGTCTTACAAATGCGTGTCCAAATTCATAGTGGGATCCAGGCAAGGAAGAAGCTCACCACAATCTGTCAACAATAATTGAAAAATAATTCAGTGTGTCTCTCTCTCATCAATCATGGGCCTCTACCACTATAATTTCTTTCAAATGACAGGACAGAAATTCTTTCACTGAGAAGTCTCCTCTCTGTCACTAACCAGCTATGAGACTTTGGAAAATGAAGGAGTTGGATGGATGTAAGGGACTGCAGTCCCTTCCAACCCTAACATTTTATGATTACATGGTACAGGAAAAGAATATTCACCCTGGAATCAGAGGCCTCTAGTTCAAATACTGCCACTTTGTGACCTTGGACAAGTCACCTAATTGCTATGAGCCTCAATTTCCCCTTCTGCAATAATAAGTACACTGGTCTAACCAGCTTCCTTGGGCCCTTCTAGCTCTGTATTATAATTCTGTGATGAACAGGCCTTGCCCAGGACTAATCCTTGGGATCACGCTGCCCTCTAGTGTTTCACTTTCAAAGAATCATTAAAATTAAACATAAGAGAGAATTTCAATTTCGAATCATAGAGTAAGAGCCGGAAGGGACTTCAGAGAACATCTAATCCAACCTTCTTTTCCAGATGGGGAAACTGAGGTGAATAGAGGTGAAAAGAATTTATTTTAGACAGGTGCTGAAGATTGAGCACTAATTCCTGTCCAAGGTCATCTGTCCCCAGAACCCTCACTATGTGACCTTGAACAAGTGACTGAACTTCCCTGGGCTTCAGTTTCCTCATCTGTAAAATGAAGACCTTGAACCCTATGACCTTTGAAGACCCTTTCAGACCTAAAGCTATGATCCATCATGACAAACTCCCAACTACGATCGTAATTTTTTTGAGGAATTTTGTATCAATCTGTGTCAAAATTTGTGTCAAATATATGGTGATCTTTTTTTTCTATACAGAAAATTATTTTATAATCATAATCACTTATAAGTGTGAGAGAGTTAGGCATATTAGGTTGGGGAAGGAGGGGGGACTCTGAACTTGGAGTCGAGAAACCTGATTTCTAATCCTGTCTCTAATACTTGCTAGTTGTCTGACCCCAAGCAAGTCCCTGTAGATAGTCTTTGCAAAACCATGGAAGTGGTAGGGGCGGCTAGATGGCGCAGTGAGTAAGAGTGCCGGCCTCGGAGTTGGGATGACCTGAGATCAGATCCGGCCTCAGAAAATGAGCACCCACACATAAATAATGACTGGCTGTGTAACCTTGAGCAAGTTACTTAACCCCAATTGCTTTTAATAAAAAAAAAAAGCATGGAAGTGGGAAATAGAGTCATGTGTGAGGAGGAGCCCAGTATGGTTGGACTATAGAGTGTTAGAGGCGGGGGAGAAGCATGGGGAAATAATGTTTAAGAGTGGTTGTTGGTCAAGTCTTTTCAGGCATGTCTGACTCTTTGTAACTCCATTTGGGATTTTCTTAACTGGAATGGCTTGCCATTTCCTTCTCTAGTTCATCTTACAGATGAGGAAACTGAAGCAAATGAGAAAGAAGGGAAGAAAGAAAGAAGAAAGAGAGAGAGTGAGAGAGAGAGAGGGACAGAGAGAGAGAGACAGAGAGAGAGAGAGGAAAGAAGGAAGGAAGGAAGGAAGGAAGGAAGGAAGGAAGGAAGGAAGGAAGGAAGGAAGGAAGGAAGGAAGGAAGGAAGGAAGGAAAGAAGGAAGGAAGGAAGGAAGGAAGAAATAGCCAGCAGTTGAAGACCTTTCAATGCCAATAGGATTTGACATTTGATGCTGGAGGCAAGAGGGAGCACCTATAGTCTGTGGTGCTCGCTAGGGTCTGATCTGGGATATGGGAAAGGTTACTTTGGCAGCTGTGTGGAAGATTGGAATGAGAAGAGACTTGAGATGTGGAAAACAAGTAAAAGACTGTTGCAAGAATTGGGGAGAGAAAGAATAAGGTCTGAAACATAATAGAAACCGACAGATGCTAGAAGGGGACGTATACAAAAGATACTGTGGACCAAGAAGGGACAATGTATCTTGAATATGGGGTGATTGAAAGAGAGGAGTCAAGGGTTGCCCTGATGTTGTCAAAGCAGGGGACTAAGACAATGATGGTACCCTCCATTTCAAGAAGTAAGTAAGAAAGAGGGATGAGTTTGGGGGGAAAGTAATGAACTCTGTTCTAGACCTGTTAAGTTTGAGATTTCTGGAGAACCATGAGATTATGAGGCAGTTAGACACATGCAACAGGAGACCACGAGAAAAAACTAGGGAAAGATCTATAGATCTGAGAGCCATTTACATAGGAATGAAAATTGAATGCATGGGACCTGATAAGATCACCCAGTTAGACCAAGTATGGGGAGAGAAGAGAACCCTGGACAGAGCCTTAGGGAACATCCAAAGTTAAGGAGAGTGACACAGATGAGGAATTGATAAAGCAGACTGAGGAGTGGTCAGCTAGATAGGAGGAAAAAGCAGGAGAAAACTGTGTCACAAAAACCCAGAGTGCCCATTGGAAGAAGGCAACCAACAGCATCAAAAAGTGCAAAAGTCAAGAATGCGGTACAAATTGGACTGTCTATGGCACAGAGGTCATGGATTCAGGTACCATGGACCAATTTGCTTTGCTGCTCTCTACAGTCAAGGCTGCAGCCCCAGCCCAGCTCAGTCTCCATTGTCTACAGTTTGTGTTACTTTTTCAGGGCACTGGTGGGATTGCACAGATGGAATACTACTGTGGTGGTCATGCACAGAGTTATTGTTATGGATAGTGTCCAAGTAGTTTCCAGATTGTCACAGACAGTCTTCCTTCCCCTCCCCCATTCCTTTCAATAGTAAAGACTGAAGAGGGTCCAAGGGGACATTAACTAGATGAGGTCAGGGGCTTCTCACAGATGGCAGTGAGGGACAGGGCAGTGACCACAGCAGAGAACTGAGGAGGCAATGGGATGGGCTAATGAGGGAACAAATTAAGACTGCTCCTTTCCCCCAGAATGAAGTGGTACAAACCCTGACCTTACCAAGGTCACCCATTCCACTCATACAACTTCTATGGGTGAAGTGAAGTGGTTGAGATCTGTTTGATTCTGTGGGGCTTGTGTCTAACCTTCAGCAAGGAGGAAGGAAACAACGTTACCATATTTCCTTGTTAACTGGGCTCAGATGTGAGTTCCTTTTCTGATCTTTTTGTGCCCAATGATAAACCTACCCTATGCTCAAATGATTGTTGGCTGCATGATACACACGGAGAGACTGACTACCCCTACAGGAGAGAGAGAATCTAAACAAATTCAGATATTCATAGGGTTTCCCTGAGCAGAGACATGATTATTGACAAGCCTTCAAGACTGAACCTTGCAATGGGCTATAGAATGCACAAACACCAATGATATTGATACAGCATCTTAGGGTTTGCAAAGTTTATTGTATACCCAAGCTTATTTGGACCTCCCAACAATGCTGGGAGGTAGGTACTATTATTGTCTTCATTTTGTCAGAAACCAAGACAAAGAGAGGTTAGTGACTTGCCCAAGGTCACACAGCCAGTAAATGTCTGTAGCAGGGTTTGAACCTGGGTCTTCAGACTCTAAGTCCTCTACCCCATCATCTCTACATTAATGACATAGTCTTGCTTTTATTTTCTTTCCTTGAATTTCCCAGTATTCCTTGCATCAAAATCAACTCATGACTCCAATTTTCTTTTTGGCCATCATCACTAAGTTACTCTCAGACAAGGGGAAAGAACTGAGTTAAGGAATCCCACTTCTGATGCTTACCACCTGTGTGACTACGGGCCAGTCAATTAACCTTCCCAGGCCTCAGTTAAAAATGAGAGGATGGGATTAAGTGGCCTCTGAAGGCCTTGGCAGCTTGAGATCTATAATTCCAGCATCCTAATTATAGCCATGCCAGAGAAGTTATCCTTCACCTTCAAAAAATAATAATTTAAAAAAATAAGATTTTTGCCCAAGGATGTGATTCTCCTAAATACTTTATCTTCCCTGTCCAGGAAGTCACTGTCATCTATATCGTATATTTATCACACAGTTACTAAGCACCCACTAAATGATCTGCAATATGCCAGATGCTATGGGAAATGGGAAATCAGGAATATTTTCCTTGCAGGATGTGAGATAGAGGTGGAAGCTCTAAAAGTCAGAAGGTAAAGATCTGAGTTCTAGTCCTAGTCCTTGTTAGTTTTATGACCTGGACAAATCATTTAATCTCTTCCAAACTTGATTTCTTTCATGTGTAAACAGGGCTAATCGTAGTAGTTACACATATACAGTGCCCTAAGACTTACAAAGTGCTTTTTAACAAACAGTCCCTCATTTTACCCACACAACCCTGGCAGGGAATTGCTATTATTATTCCCATTTTACAAATGGGGAAACTGAGGAAGAGGTTAAATGACTTGACTAGGGTCACATAGCTAGCAAGTATATGAGGTCAGATTTGAACTCAGAGCCTTTCTGATTCCCTTAGCAGCCTCATAGTAACACAAATACTACCAGACCTCACAGGGTTGTGAAGAAAGTACTCTGTAAATTCCAACCACTAAAAACAGGAGCTATTATTAACTATTTTGGCAGCAATTAGAGGGCATAGCGGATTTTCTGCTGGATTTGAAGTCAGAAATAACCAAGTTCAAATCCTGCCTCAGACATTTGCTAGCTTTGCAACTAAGACACTCATTTAAATCCCATCTGCCTCAGTTTCCCCAGTTGTAAAATGAGGTACCCATCCCCCAAGGTTGTAGTGAAAGTCAGATGAGATAATATGTAAAAAGCACCTTGCAAACCCTGAAAGGCTACGTATAGATGTTAACTGCTATTATCATACAACTAGAAAGATGAGACACTAATCCCAAACACTATTTGTGGAAAAACCAACCAAGAAGAGAGACCATTTTGGGTGGAAATGAAGTAGTCAGGGCAGACTTCTTGGAGGAGGTAGTATTTTGTTTGGGTTTGGCTTTTGTTTGGGGTTTTTTGGAGGTAAACAGGATCATGCAGCTAGTAGTGTCTGAGGTCATATTTGAACTCGGGTCTTCCTTCAGAGTCAGGGCTTTATCCACTCCACCCAACACCTAGCTGCCCCGAGGAGGTGTCGTTTTATTTGGGCCTTGAAAAAAGGCATAGGACTTAGGTAGGCAGAAAAATGAAAGCATTCTAGGAAAGAGGAATGTCATGACAAAGGTATAAAGGTAGAAACCAGCAATCGGGATTTACAAGGGATAAGAAGCAGAAAAGTTCTAGGAGAAGCAGCAAGCTAATGTTGGGGTCGGATGTCGGAAAACTTTGAATACCAGGCCACAGCCCATAAACTTTATGCAGTAAGTCACAGGGAGACTTTGCAGGTTTATGAGGGTAGAAGTAATGATGTTCTTGGAGGATGAGTTGGAAATGAGGAAGAGGAAAAGTAGAGGCAGGAAGGTCAATTAGAAAGCTCTTGCTTAAGACATAAGGTGACATTCTTGGATCCCACTTTTTAAAAAATCTCTTTTCTTTTTATTCAGGAATGCCATTTAAGGGAACATTTATTTTGTTTTCAGAATGAATTCCTATTAGCCCAAATCACTGCCACCAACCATAGCCTCCCAAGGCCCTAAAGGACCCAGTCCTCTCCAGGGCCACAGAGAGGCCCTTGTCACTATCCAACAAAATCAAGTGCCTATTTTCAGCTCTGCCGGTTTGGCAATAATTGACTCGTGCTGGCTTTGTACAGGAACAGCGCACTGGTGGAAGCCAAAGGCTTCTCATCCCTCCCACAGAGGACAGAGGTTCATTAGCAGCCTGAGGCCAGTTAAAGTTGTGCCCTTTCACCAACATAGAAAGAGCAGAAATCCAGAAATGTTCACACAGACACAAACAGAAGAACTTGGCCGTACTTTTTCCACTTACTTGCTCGGCCAAAGCAGGAGAAAGACCCTGAGCAGGAGAAATTGCAAAACAGAGAGGTTTGCACAACTGGACTGCGCTCTAAAATTCTCTGCCCAGCTCTAAGATGTGGTCAGTGACAGTTATTGTCAGGCAGTTAGGACTGGAGTCAGGAAGACTTCAGTTCAAATCTACCATCAGACACTTGCTAGCTGTGTGGTCCTGGATAAGTCACTTAAACACTTGGCACAGAGTAGGCACTTAATAATTTTTTTCCTTTCTTATTCCTTTTTTCATTTCCTTCCTTCTCTTTTCCCTTCTTCCTTCCATCTCCCTTCTTCCCTTCCTTCCTTTCTTCCTTCCTCTGCCCCCTCTTTTCTCTCCTCCCTCCTTTCTTTCCTCTCTCCCTCCATTCCTTCTTTCCTCCCCTCACTTCCTTCCTCCCTCCATTCCTTACTTCCTTTTTTCTTCTTTCTTTCCTTCCTTTTTTCTCTCTTCCTTTTTTACTTCCCTCCCCTTCTCTTCCTTCTCTCCTCCCTCCTGTCCTTTCTCCTCCCCTCAATTCCTTCTTTACTGCTCTTCCTTCCTTCCTTCCTTCCCATCCTTTCCTTCTACTCCCTTTCCCTTTCTTCCTTCCACATGCACCAAGAAATACAAAGCTGAGAAACTAAGTTATGAAAGCCAATTAGAAGTAGAAATCAAATGAGCTGATTAAAAAATTAATAAAAAGAGAAACTTCTCTGATCACAAAAAAGACTCAAATGCCCTGGGTACAACTGGTTTCCCACATTTGCTGGTGACTTGCTGAGGGCAGGGCTGGGTGAATTTAGGGTAAGAAATGTTTTGCTTGGAAAACCGTATTGAAATATTTCAAAGAAAAAGTCTTTTCACTGCTGAGTCACTCTTGGCTAGGGTCTAGGCATCATTTTCTTTCTGCTTGGCTTTTCACTTGCAATAAAATCTCATGAGCTCAGATGGATAATATGAGTGATAATTAATGAAAAGTGTGCATTTTAAGACATTTCTAAATGTCCCTTTCTTGCTTCCAAGTACCTCTAATTAAGCAAACTAAACTTTGAAGGAAAGAACAGAGGATTTGGCCCAAGAAGGCCTGGATTTAAATCCCAGTATTGCTGGGATTCGATACCTGTGTGACCTTGAGCCAGTCTATTCCACACCTGTAAAATGAGCAGGTTGAATGAGACAATGCCAACGGTGTCTTCCAGCTCTAAACCCATCATTCTGTGACAAGTCTTCATGGTGATTTTCCACGTCACTGAGCCCCATCTCCTTAACTGCCACTAGTTAGTGGCTGGGCACTCTGTGTTTATTCCTCTCTGGACCTTCATGGCCCTTGGCCCAGTGTCATAACTGAATAGGCACTCAAGAATTACTTAGTGAATAAAGTAGTGAGATGAATAAATTACACCATTTTCACTGACTGGGGCAGCAGTGCCACCATATCTTTCTTCATTCCCCTACTAAGCAGTAATAGTGACATAGAATGCAAGGAGAAAAGAGAACTACTTAACTTCCCCATCTTCTTGCATTGGGTTTGCATGGGTAAGAAAGCAGAATTACTTCACACTAGGTGGCAACGTGTCTATTTATGCACTTTGTGGTGAAGTTATTTTGGATTTCTTTAAGTAAAAAACATGAAAACAGCAAATGTAGGTAGTAGCATACAGACTTTTAGTGGGAGTCCATAATTTATAAAAATAATACTTGAACTAATAATGCTTGAACTAAATACTAATAACTAATAATGCTTGAACTAAATACTAATACTAATAATGCTTGAACTAATAACTAATAATGCTTGAACTAAATACTAATACTAATAATGCTTGAACTAATAACTAATAATGCTTGAACTAAATATTAATAACTAATAATGCATGAACTAAGATTTTGCTCTGCTCTATAGGACATAACAAATCATGTCCATGAGAATAAGAATCTCCTCCAAAGGGGCGGCTAGGTGACGCAGTGAATAGAGCGTCGGCCCTGGAGTCAGAAGGACCTGAGTTCGGATCCGGCCTCAGACAACGAACACCCAAACGAAAAAACCTAGCCGTGTGACCTTGGGCAAGTTACTTAACCCCAATTGCCCTCCAAAAATGTCAAAAAAAAAAAAAGAATCTCCTCCAAAATGGTTAATTATTTTGAAATAATGAATTGTTTGGGTAGCAAATTATTTCTTGAATCTTTTAGCTCATTTCCCTACTCTGGTTCCAGCTAACTGGAAAGAACCCTGGGTTTAGCACCCAAATGATATATAGTGGCAGCACAAAGGACAGGGTGCTGGAGTTTGGAAGACCTGAGTTCAAATCTAGCTTCAAACATTAGCTATGTGACCTCGGACAAGTCACTTAACTTCAGTCTGCCTCAGTTTCCTCATCTATAAAATGGTGATAATAATAGCATTTACTTCCCAGGGTTTTTGTGAGGAAAGGTGAGATGATATTTGTAAAAGTACTTATAGTACAGTAGGCACTACATAAATGCTTATTCCCTTTACTTCCTCAAATGGCAGCACTTGGCTTTTGAGATTTCCACACTGAATCTTTAAGTTGTGTTTATGGAAGTCTATTCCATTACCAGGCTACCCACAACTCCTTACTCTGTGACTTCTCATTATGCCCTAGCAATGTAGATATGACCTAAGAGACTGGTCGTTCCAGATTCAATTATCATTGCCATCTCCTGTCTGCTAAGTCATTTAGCAATGCAACATGAACAAGATTCGGTGCCTGAGCTCCCCTAATACCCAAGTTAATGTTTCCAACAGCCCCTGCAAAAAACAGAGAAAGAGAATACTTGTCAGGCCATAAACATTTACCAAGGGTTCTATATGCCAGGCACTGTGCTAATCAAAGAAAGGAAGAACTTTCCCACTTGGCAGGCCTTTCATCTCCAAGGGCTCAGAAGTCAGTGGGAGAGACAACTGTGTATGCCCAGGCTACAGAAAGGATATACTGGGGAAAATAAACAGAGAGAAGAATCAGAAAAGGCTTCTGGTGGATGGTGTGATTTTATCTTCGACTTGAAGGAAGTCAGAGAGTAGAGAGATGAAGAGGGAGAGTGATCCAGCCATGGAAGACAGACAGTAAAAGTGTCCAGAGTTGGAAGATGGAGTGCCATGTCTAAGGAAGAGCAAGGAGACCATCGTTGGTGGATCGAAGGTTACAGGAGGGTGGGGGAAGGGGTGAGACTGGAAAGGTAATGGGATGGGGTGGGTGGGTGGAATAACCGGTTATAAGGTGCTCTGGAATGCCAAACAGGATTTTATGTTTGATTCGAGAAGTAATAGAGAACCATTGGAGTTTATCAAGTGGGGCGGTAAGTCCTGTGCTTTAGGAAAATCATTTTGACTGCTAACTGGAGGATGTACAAGACTGGAGAGGGCCTTGTGAAAGGTAGACCAACCAGGAAACTATTGTAATAGTCCAAGAATGGAAAGATTAGGGCTAGCACCAGGGTTGGGGTGATGTCAGAGAAAGAAAAGAGAATTTGTGAGAAATATTATAAAAAGGTGACCAGTCTTGGTAACAGGTTGTATGGGGGAGGAAGGGTGAGAGAGAGAGTAAGGATTCCAAGGTTGACATCAAGGTTGTGAGCCTGAGGGGCTGGAAGGATAAGCCCTTGTCAGTGACAGTTAGGGGAAGTTAGGGAGAAAGATAATGAGGTCAGTTTGGGGTTTAAGATGTCTACAGGACATCCAATTGCAGATATCTAATAGGTAAATGGAGATGCAAGACTGAAGGTCAGCAGAGGGAGAAGTAGACCTGAGAATATCAGCAGAGATGATAAGTGAATCATCTGAATGAATGAACAGCAGCTGATTGTCTGAAATAGCACCTAAAATAGCACAATTCCTAGCACTTAGTAGGTGATCAATAAATACTTAGGGGCAGTTAGGTGGACAGAGTAGATAGAATGCCAAACCTGGAGTTTGAAGGTCCTGAATTGAAATCTGGCTTCAGACACTTACTAGCTGGGTGACCCTGGGCAAATTACTTAACTCATTTTGCCTCAGTTTCCTCATATGTTAAATGAGCTGAAAAAGTAAATGACAAACTTTTTCAGCATTTTTGCCAAGAAAAACGGAGAAGGGGGTCAGCGAAAGTAAGACGTGACTGAACAACAATAAATTCGTTTTTTGAAGATGGGGGACACATGGGCATGTTTGTAAGCATCGGGGAGTAGACAGAGAATTCAGAAATTGCAATTGTGAGCAAGGACTCATCCAACTCCCCCATCTCAACCAGTGAGTCAGAAGGAAAGGGTGAAAGTTCAGCCAAGGTTGGAAAGAGAAACCAGGAAACCTCTGTCATCAAGAGGGAACCAGGTCTCAGTGAAAGCCAGAAGACAGAAAAGGAATGGAAAAGATTTAAGATAAAGGCAAGTTTGTTGCCTTTGGAAGCAGGCATTCCAGAGAATACAGCGGAGGGGGAGATATCTTAGGGGTAGGACTTTTAGGGAGGGGGTGAGTGAAGTAAATGAGATTTAGAATCACTAAGATGGGGAGGGTACAATAGGAGTTGTGAGATGGGGGAAACTTGTTAATCATTAAGGGAAAATTTTAGATTTTCATTGTCCATAAAACTTTGACCTCAAAAGGAAATCTTTTGGGTAATTCAGGCAGGAAGCAATTACTTGGGAAGCAAATACTTGGGGAAGAGATGCTGTCTTTTAACTTTTAAGGCTCTTATTTGTTAACTAAAAAGGACCCCTAGAGCTCAATGTAAAACACTGTCAAAATGACAGAAGCTTAGGGAAAAGGCTAAAAGTGAATATTCATCCTAATGAGGAAGTTCTTTACTCCACTCACCTGTCAGCTAAGACAGGAATCAGCTTTACAAGTTTTTCAAGTTCACATCCATTGTTCTTATCTGGCTATTACTTATTCTTCATGATTCATAAGAACAGTCATTCATTTTAGAGGGGAGAGACAGGCATGATGTTGATTGACTAGATAAGTAAAAACACTGTTCTTCACATAGAAAGGAGAAGTGACTGGTCCACATAAGTTGGGTGCATAGATTCCACAAAGGAGCACAGCAGAGGTGTTGCGGAGTACTATGAGTAGCCAAACATGTCAGTCACTCTTACTGCTCCATCATTTTGTGAACCACCTTCACTTCCTTGGCTCTGCCTTCCCTTCTGAAGAAGACGTTTTCCTTCCAAACCAGACTAGGGTAAAAATGGAAGTCTGCCTCATGATTTCAAATAAGATAGATTCAAAATTAGAACTACAGATTTCCCTAACTGTGGGTCACTTCAGGTCTGCTATAAGAGGCTGGTTCTCTACCTGGAATTCTGTCCAGATAGTAGAAGGCAGCACTATTCCTAGCTTCTCAGGAGTCCTCCAAAGACACTTTTAAAAGAAAAGTTTTGGTGCTATCTTTAGTTTCTAAAACAATGTTAACTTTGGAACTAGTAGAGCAGTGGATAGTGGGCACAAGAGAAATCACGGAACCTCTGTTTGTCCCAGTTTCTTCAACTGTAGAAATGGGGATAATAAAAGCACCTACCTCCCAGGTTATTAAATAAGAGGGTCAAATAAAGGATGCATGGTAACCACTTAGCACAGTACTTAGCACCTAGCTTTTAACAAACACTTGTTTCCTCCCTTCCTTGCCTGACCTCACCCCACTTTCTGCTTCTAAGAAAGAATCTCACATAGTGAGGCATGACAGGATATATGAACCTATGACAGATCACATTCCATATCCATTACCCCTTAACTCTCTACAGAGAAGAGATAGATGTTTTCCTTATCATTGTTCCTTTATCATTCACCAGTTTGTCTGCTCCAAAGACACCTTTGGAAAACAAGATAGACTTAGTTTGGAGAGTTTTAAACTTAGCAAGAAATTATTAAAAAATAACAACAACACTTTTCAAGGCTTCACTATGATTTTCCATGATCAATAATCCCACCAATCTGTTCCTAATTGCCAGAAGCTTCAGTTTATCAATCAAATGATTAGTTGTAACAAATACCCCAACAAACTAACCTTCTCCCATGCCCAACTACAACTGGTTCCTAGATCTTGACTGTTGTGCATTAATTCTCCAATAGAAAAAAAAATACTCGGGAGGCTAGGTGGCACAGGCCTTGGAGTTGGGATGACCCGGATTCTAATCTGGCCTCAGAAAATGAGCACCCACACATAAATAATGACTAGCCGTGTAATCTTGAGCAAGTTACTTAACCCCAATTTCTTAAAAAAAAAAAAAAATACTGTAATAATCACCCACTGTGATAGGAAGACAAATTAAACATGTTCCAACATGGTGTTTCACTGATACCATGTCCTAGGAGCCTGAGTGGATAGTTATGAGATTTATTAGTCTTGAGATTTATCCATATACCTGGAAAAAGCAAAATGTCTTTTAGAGCACATAGAGTAAAGCCAAGGTGTTTCGGTTAATTTCTTGTTCTGACTTAGGACTAAGAAATCCTTTCTCTTTTAAATGCTATTGGAAATCTCTTTTTAGCATATGAGGGTTTCTCCACTTTTTCCTGACATAGTAAGCATGTTCCCTGCCTTAGTAAGTATGTTTCCCAAATATTGCAGTGTATAATGGGTGTTGAGTCACCTTAGAATAATCATTCTGAATATCAATCTTCACTCTACAAACCTGGAGACATAACCAGATGTAGAAAATAGACCTAGGTATCTACTAAACTTGAGACAACTTTTCAATGTTACTGCTTTTGCTTTGTGCCTAATATGAATTTGTTGTTGTTGTTGAGTCTTCTTTCTCCTCAAAAATCAGTACAAAAATATTAAATAAGCATTCTGATAAATTAAGGCTTTGCTGTATTTGATTTATATCCCCTTTGTTTGTGCCTCCCTGTTTGAAGCAACTGACTTCATGTGAACTCTCAGTTTGCTCCCAAAGGAGTATTTTACTCACCATATTGAAATGCAATTGGGAGAAAACTATGGGACTTAGCTTAGTATATTAATATTCCCTTGTTAATTTATTGTGTATATCTCTCTAGCAATTATTTAGTAATTTTGTTTAATGAAATGGTTTATAAGCCTAAAAGCAATGTAGAAATGTGAAATGTTATTATTTTTATTACCATAAGTCTTTTCTCTTTCACATCTATTAGTTTCCCATCCTCCCTTAGAGTCATAATGGTTTTGTTTCTGTTAGTGGCAAGGGTAGGGGAAGTACAGGACTGGCAAAGAAGACAATCTGAACCCAAGCCAATCTAGCCTTCCGAAGGGAATCTGTTCCTCACCCCGCCCCACCCACCCACCCAGACCCTTGGGGGAATAAATCTAAATCTCAAAAAGACCTTTAAAAAACCCAACTAGATCCCTCACTTCTGCTGATAAACTGAGATTCAGGAAGGTTGGATGTCTTTGTGAATGCATACAGATAAGCTGGGGGGGGGGGGGGGAAGAAAAGGGGAGGGGCAGTTCTGGAATGTCTCATAGTCTGGGGGTGCTTTGTGAATGTAATGTGAGGGACATCAATGCATAGTTTTCTTGAGTACTTCCTGACTGGTCACATCCTGCCTCCAGTCTTCCTAGAGCTTCTGCCTCCTCTGTGCTCTAGAAAAACCACTTTGCTGAGTGGAGAATAGACTTGGAGTGGAGAAAGACTTGTAGCAGATAGACCAACCAGGCACCAAGAGATTAGGACATTGACCATATCAGAGGAACAAAGGGAGTGCGTGCAAGAGAGCTTCCAGAGGTAAAATCAATAGGTCTTGGCTACAATTGGAGATGGGAAGGTGAGCGGGGTCTAGGATGATTATTAGCTTGGGTAACTGGGAGGTGGGTGGTACCCTTGACTAGTTATAGGGAAGGTGGGAAGAAGGGAGAACTTGAGGGGAAAAATAATGAATTAAGTTTTAGAAATGTTCATTTTAAGATGTCTATAAAGCATCCGGGTCAAGATATCTAATGGGGGGGTGGCTAGTGGCACAGTGAGTAGAGCGTTGGCCCTGGAGTCAGAAGGACCTGAGTTCGGATCCGACCTCAGACACTTAACGCACACACAAACAAAAACCTAGCCATGTGACCTTGGGCAAGTTACTTAACCCCAATTGCCCTCCAAAAAAAGGCAAAAAGAAAAAAAAAGGAAAAAAACGATGTCTAATAGGCAGTTGGACAAGGGAGACTGGGGGTAACTAGCCAATATGGGGGTTGGATACATTTAAGATTCAATTTCATAGAGATGATAGTTGAATCTATGGGAAGTAAAATTACCAAGTCAGATAATAGATAGAGGGAGAAGAGAGCCCAGCACAGAGCCCTGTGCAGAAACCTGTGCTTTAGCTGGTATGACCTGAAGACCCAGCTAAAGATAAGGAGTGGTCCAACAGTAGGAGAGGAATCAGAAAATTATGTGGTTGCTGCTGTTGCTGTTTGTCCCTAGTTCTCCTGAAGAGGATCCTGACATCCAGGGGGGTAGTGCCATGACATGCAGGTGAATGGGATTAAAGTGAGGGAGGGATGTGCAAAGTCACCATCGGAGCCATCTAGGTCCAGTGACAAGATAGAGATTAGGATAACTGGATGCAGTGGGAGACCTGGG
This sequence comes from Gymnobelideus leadbeateri, assembly GCA_011680675.1. Lineage (NCBI taxonomy): Eukaryota > Metazoa > Chordata > Mammalia > Diprotodontia > Petauridae > Gymnobelideus > Gymnobelideus leadbeateri. Next base: position 469,309 of record WOXC01012247.1, read on the forward strand.
CCTTTTTAAACCAGAAACTTTTTCAGATCTCAGTTTGAGTGAGGCAAAGGCCCACTCAGTGATTAAGGCAGAAATGAGGCTGAGAATGGCATCTTTACCTAGTTAAAAAAAATCAGTCTGGGAGGGGAAACCTCAGGGTTTCTGGCCCAAACTGAAACAATTGCTATTTACTTTCACTCTGAGTCAGTCTGGACCCCAACAATGACCAAGTGGGGCCGGGTTTGGGCCCTATGCTGGGGGTCAGGGGGAGGGTAAAGAAGGGAACCAGAAAATAGCAGTCTCAGAAAAACCTAGTATAGTACCCCAGAAACCTGGAAAGAGAACACGAAGGAAAAGAAGGTGATCTCACAGACTTTCTTGAATGCCAGAGTGTCAAAGGCTGCAGAGAGCTCAAGGACAGGGGCTGAGAAAAGGCCATTGAATTTGGCAATTAGGAAATAGCTACTTTGCAGAGGGCAATTTCTATTGAATGATGAGGTCAGAAGGAAGACTGTAGAGTGAGAGAAAAGACGACATCGAGGGGAAAGGAAGGAGGGGCATCTATCATAGGCTGTCTTCTCAAGGCATTAAGCCAGAAAAGCATCAGAGAAAAAGAGATATAGAAAAAATTTTAAAGATTTTTTTAAAAGCTTACAAAAATGGATTGTGAGAGTTTTTTGAGGATGGAGCAAACACGAACAAATTTGTAGGCAGTTGGAAATCATTGAGCAGACCAGGAGAGACTGAAGATAAATGAAGGAGAAGACACAACAGTGGGAGCTATCTACTTCCCATAGAGAGGTTCACTTTGACTATGAGAAGGGCCACCTCATAATGGGAGACAGCAGTAAAGGAGGAGATAGTGAAATAACGTCCCTGCATGATATGAAGTGAGGAGGAGAGGAGAGGCAGCTCAGATAGCAGACTCAACTTTGAGTAAAATAGAAGGCTAAGCTCTCACCTGAGAGGAGAGGGAGAAGGAGACCCATGGGAGATTTAAAGAAGGATGAAAAAGTTTGGAAGAGACACCATGGAGAGCGAGATGGTTAATTAATTAAGGAGATGTAAAGATTGCTTTCCATTGGTGAGGGCCCAGTTCAGAATGTCATATCTATTCATAGTGGAGCAAGTCAACATAGTTTCTTCCTTTTTTTTCCTTTTGTAGTCTTTAAAATTTTTTTTAAATTTATTTAGTATTTTACTTTTCCCCAGTTACATGTAAAAACAATTTTTAACATTCATTTTCAAAACTTTGAGTTCCAAATTCTCTCCCTTTTCCCCCTTTCCCTCACTGAGAAAGGAAGCAATTTGATATAGGTTATACATGTACAGTCATGCAAAACATTTCCATAATAGTCATGTTGTAAAAGAAAACAGACCAAAAAAACTGTTGTTTTTTTTTTTTTAACATTTTTATTTAAAGTTTTGAGTTCCAAATTCTATCCCTTCCTCCCTCCCTCCCTCCTCTCCCCCATTCCTGAGATGGTAAGGCCAACATTGTTTCATGATTTTCTCCACCTTCATGTGTAGGAACAAAAGCAGTAGAAGATGGGAATAATCTAAGATTGAGGCTTGATTGGTGATATGACCAAGATGGGAAGGACTTTGAGAGGATAATGAATGAATAAATTAATAACTGAATTAGCTCACCAAAAGGTCTAGATGGGGAAAGGAGGAAGAGGCAGTTAGCACCGGAGAGATTTAGCACCTAAGAGAAAATTGAGGGATCTGAGAGAAAGCCTACACCCCATCCCCTCTCCCCCAGGCTCTTGATGTCCTAGGGTAAGGCACCAGTTATGGGTCTGTATTAGCTTTACTTTAGTTTTTCTTCTGCATGAGTATCGAGCAAAAGACCTCCCTTATTCAATTTGTGACCTTGATCTCATCACTTAAACTCCCATCATTTTCTTCACTTGTCAGATGAGGACATTGGAGTTAATGACCTGGGTGGTGCCTCCTTTCCCAGAATCCCTAGAGTCTTATGATGGTTTGTATACCGGGATAAAAGGGACTTGGCTTGGTAATCTTTATTCCTCAGGAATCTACCTCAACTCTAGCTGAAGAAGTAAGAAGTATAATACTGCCCTCTCCTTGTGAAGTTACTCTTTGTTTCCAAGGAGTCACGAAAGGTAACCTCTTTTTTCAATTCCTGTCTTTTGGCCTTGGGTTGATTACAGTATGGAGGCAAAAGGAAGAACATAACTTGGAGAAGTAACCCCCAATTTTTTTAAAAGTAATTTAGCTTTATCCTTATGGGAGAATCTTCAAATATCAGTCTCTGTTCATGGTCTTTGCTTTATTCCAGCTTAACCAACCATGGATTGCTTTAGAACAATGCGTCAGTCCTGGATTTTCCCTACCACCATCCTCTGTATCTATGGGTTTTTCTCCATGATGAAACCATCAGAACCATTTATCGTACCCTACTTAATTGGACCAGATAAAAATCTGACCCTTGAACAGGTAAGTCAAATGACAAGTTTATTCAGAATCGAGAGTATGTTTGTGAGATTGGGCAGGGAGGGGAGGACTACCTGTTCTACATGGACTGAACTCTCCCACCTGCTCTCAAATTGCAACCAAGAATCATGTCCCTTTAACTCACCTTAAACAAATGAGTTGAAAGATTCTCTGGTATTTGCTGTAGGAGAAATTTAGTGACTTAGCTCCTCAACCCCTTCCAAAAAGAACCAGTGTCCACAAGAACCCCATGTTGTCACACCTCCAGGACTGTCCCTCAGTCCTTCAAAAAGTTTACAAGGACAACATACCAGTTTCCCTTGGATTCTGTTACTCTCCACTCAAAAAACAAAGTCACCTCCCAATTGAGAGGACCTGGGGAGCAAAACACTGAAAAGAATTTGCCCCAAGAAAGATCAAATAATTTTCTATCATGTAGACATTCTATGGCCATCTTTCCACTGTTTTGTAAGCAGAAAAAGATAAGGAGAAGAATTTCATTCTCCTTTAGGCCTTAGCAACAACATTTTTAGAAGGCAGCAAGAAGTTTAGCATCTTCTCAGGCCCCTCCACCCTGTCTTCTCCCGAGCCACTGATGGCATCTGAATTCCTGCTTCATTGTGAATTTTGTGGAAAATTCCAAAAGACAAATGCACAGTTATCTGCCACGCCCATCTTCTTAGAATGGTGTGCCTAGAACTGGAAGATACCGTAAAGGTCACCTAGTCCAACCCTCCTCCCCCTGTTTTACTGGTGAAAGAAATGGAAAGCACAGAGATAATGTGACTTATCCAAGGTCACTTGGAGCCAGGGTTCCAACTCTGTGGAGTTTTAGGATTTCACCTTTAGCTTAAGCCCAGAAGCAGGTTCTAAAATGATGGTGGTGGTTGATGATGATGATGATGATGATGATGAAGAAACAACAGCTAGTGCCTACTATGTACCAGGCACTACAAATATTATCACACTTGCTCTTCACAAGGTGCTATTATCCCCCTTTTATATGAGGAAATTGAGGCAAACAGAGACTGACCTACCTAGGATGATACAGCTAGTAGGTTTCTGAGGCCAAATTTGAACTGAGGTCTTTCTGAGCCCAGGGCTCCACCCATTACACCACTTAGCCACCTTTGATAAATTAGTCAGAGATAAGTATTAGTTATTAGATACTTCATGTACTCTGAGGATTCTTTGGGATTTTTTGTTGTTGTTGTTTTTAAGAGACTCTCGGGACTAAGAAGTTGTTGTTGTTTGTCCTTTTTCTCAAAGTGGGGTATGACATCAGGGAGGTGATGCCGTGATAAGCAAATGAATTGGATTTAAGTGAGGGAGGGCTGTGCCGAAGTCATCTGGGTCCAATGGCCAGATAGAGATCAGGGCTGCTGGAGGTAGCCCAGGATACCATGGGGGACCTTGATCTTTTCAAACTAAGATCTTTAGCAGGTCTCAGTGTGACTGAGGCAAGGCCTATTCAGTGACTAAGGCTTAATAAGAAATGAGGCAGAGAATGGTGAAGACCGGGAGGGTTTCTGGCCAAAACAGAAACAATTGCTACTTACATTCACTCCGAGCCAATCAGGGCCCCAACAATGACCAAGTAGGACTTGACCTGGGACCTACTGCTGGCCAATCAATAAGAGCCAGAGTGATTTGGGGTTAAGGCTGGTCTTTAAGAAAGAGTAAAATTTACATTCCCTTTGGGCAGAGCACCTACAGCTAAGATGTGATACCCTATGTGGACAGAAGGAAGGGAAAGAAAGAGAAAAGAAAGAAAGCTGTGTTGCTCAACTGACCAGTCCGTTTGGTCTCCAGTGGGCAGTTCCTTTCCTACTCAGAGGCTGTTATTTGTCCTTGTTTTCTTGCCATGAAATGCAAGTGAACTAAATTTAAGCGAGGCAGGGGTGTGCAAAGTCACCAGCCTCACTTTTTCCTCCAGAGCCATCTGGGTCCAGTGGCCAGATGGAAGCAAAAGGGAAAGGTAAACAGATCTGCCACAGTTTAAGCTTATAGCTAGGGCAAAAAATGTATGAACAATAGTACTATAATGTTAGTGAAAAGAACAAAATACTCAGAACTGAATGCTACAAAAGTATATAATAGGATGAATCTTGGCCCTAAAGAAAGAGGGAAAAAAACACATTCCTTCTGCTGATACCCCAACTTCTTTGCCAACATGGGGGACTAGGGTATGGAAAGCACCAGCTGACTTCTGAACTGCTCACCATTTTATTCTCCCTGGGGAAAGAGGAAAACCCTTGGGAAATTAGGTAAGAGAAAGTGATAGGGTCTGGACCTGATTTCACTCTCATTCCTAGGTGAGAAATCCACCAATAATGACTCAATTTTCTTTATAACTTAGAGACTTAAGATGTTGCCTAGAGCACTGAGAGGTTAAGTGGTTTGCCCTGAATCAGAGTCAATAAGTCTGCACTCAAGCCAGGTGCTTCTGGATCTATAACGAGCTAGCTATTTGCTATGCTAGGCTGTTTTTCTATGTAAGCCAGGGGATCTTAATCTTTTTTCATCTCAGGAATCCCTTTGTCTGTCTGAAGCCTCTGGATCCCATCTCAGATTAATATTTTAAATGCATAAAATAATACAGAATTGCAAATTATATCAATTGCATATAAATATATATATATAACTACATTTTAAAGAAAGTTCACTTGCCCCAGGTTAAGAATGCCATGTGTCAGTAATACAAAAAGCAAAAAAGTAACAATAGGCAAATTTCAATATAGAAATAGATACATATAAGGGGCGGCTAAGTGGCGCAGTGAGTAGAGCGTCGGCCCTGGAGTCAGAAGGACCTGAGTTCGGATGGGGCCTCAGACACTTAACGCACACACAAACAAAAACCTAGCCATGTGACCTTGGGCAAGTTGCTTAACCCCAATTGCCCTCCAAAAGGCAAAAAAAAAAAAAAAAAAAAAAAGAAATAGATACATATATAGGTACAAGTACATATATATATGTATCTATATCTCTCCACATATAATATATGCATATGTAGACACATTCGGGTATGTGTTTGTATACATGCATAATATTTGTGTTTACATATCTATATGTGTGTATGTGTAGATAGATAAGCTAGATATGCAGTCCCTAAATTATTAGGGCAAATTAGTTTCTACCGTGGTAAGACTACCAGTCAAAAAAGAGAAAACTTCATTCCTATAGGAAATCATTTTTTTTTTTAATAGCATCTTGTTCTTAGAGTAGTACAGTGTAAGCCAAGGCTGTGTCACCACTGGACAGGTGTCTGGATACAGCTTTTACCCAGTGGATTCCCTTTATTTCTAGCCTCTTCTCCTACAGAAATTCTGGTTGCTGTTTGCCTATATAAGCAAGATAATTTGACAACAATCCAACAAGCGCTTATCAAATATCTACTGTATACAGAACACAGTGGCAGTTCTAGGAGTAATGTAAAAACAAAAACAGTATGGTTTCTATCCTCAAGTAGCTTACATGGGGAAGGAACTAATAAGCAGATAGTGTTTATAACATGAGGGAGAAAACACCTAAAAAAGTCAAGAAAGGCTTGATTTGAAATATAAGGTAAGCCTTAAAAGAAGTCCTAACCAATCAGGGAGGCAGAGGGGAGGAAGACCTTCATTCAATGCATAGATAATAATGGGAGCAGAAACCCAAGGATTCATCACCAGACAAGGATATAGTAGCACTAGAGATTCCTGCTAATGGGAGCTCACCAGTCAGCCAAGAAGGCTGAACCATCAGCCTGTGCAGAGCTTCAGAGGAGGAAGATAGATGGAAGATGTGGGGAACAGCAAACCAGGAAAAAGTCTTCCAAGACAAAGAGTTCTCCTTTGATAACCTGCAGAATACACCATGTAAATGGTCACCATTGAGCTCTATCAACTTTCCAAATCTGGCTCTTGGAAAAATTTTGTTTTCTGTTCCTCCTCTCACTGACAGGAGGAATTTAAAAGACACCCAATCAGATCACAAATTTTTTACTGGCCCAAGCTGCACTGATTTCATTCTAGGCTTCAGGGATTTCATTAATTTCAAATGAGACAGTCGTTGCACAGTGTCTGGCACATAGCTGATGCTATAGCAATGCTTATTCAATCACGTTGGTCCTATCCAACTCTTGATTGACTCCATTTGGAGTTTTCCTGGCAAAGATACAAAGATGTGTGTGTACATTTACATACATGTATGTGTTTGTTTCTATATCTATGTCTGGATACATAAAAACGTTAGCTCAACACTATTAATTCATTGTCTTTCATGTACTTAAGAAGCTTTGAATTGTCTCATTGTCGTGTTATGCATTTTTTTTTTTTTTTGTGACCCCACAGGTCTCCAATCAGATATTTCCAGTCTGGACTTACTCTTACTTGGCGCTGTTATTCCCTGTGTTTGTGCTGACTGATTACCTCCGGTATAAGCCCATTATCATCTTACAGGGAGTTAGTTTTTTGATTACCTGGTTGATGCTTTTATTTTCCCAAGGATTATTAGCCATGCAGATCTTGGAATTTTTCTATGGGATGGTCACAGCGACGGAGATTGCCTACTACTCTTACATTTACAGTGTGGTCAGTGTGGAACACTACCAGAAAGTGACAAGTTACTGTAGAAGCATCACACTGGTGGGATACACTATCGGTTCTGTGCTGGCACAGCTCTTAGTCTCTCTGGCAAACGTATCTTACTTTTATCTCAATGTTTTAACTATGACTTCTGTCTCCGTGGCATTCGTTTTCACATTTTTTCTGCCAATGCCCCAGAAAAGCATGTTCTTCCATAAAAAGTTGGGGGCAGAAACCCAAGGATCATCACCAGACAAGGGTGTAGTAGCACTGGAAATGCCTGCTAATGGGAGCTCAGCAGTCAGCCAAGAAGGCTGCATCGTTCCAGAACCCTCTGCCAAATCAGAAAGACAGCAAAAAAGCCAATCAGCTGACCTTCAGCAAGGAAACCTGATGATGAGAGTGTTTCTGTACTGGTGGCAGGACTTGAAGGAGTGCTACTCGAACACACATCTTCTATTCTGGTCCATTTGGTGGGCTTTTGCCACGGCCGGCTTTAACCAAGTGTTAAACTATGTCCAGCTTCTGTGGGATTACAAGGCACCATCTCAAAGCTCTGAGGTGTATAATGGAGCAGTAGAAGCTATCTCAACATTTGGAAGTGAGTAGACAAAGCCTGAGCCTCCTTTTTCAACACTCTTAATCAGTCAATTAATGAGCAATGCCTCAATCTTTGGGGATACAAAGGAAGCTAGGTGGGCCAGTGGATAGATATATTGAGATATAATATGAGGGAGAATCTGTCTGCCTCAGTTTCCTGAACTGTCAAATGGGGATAATAATGGCATCTACCTCTCAGATTGTTGTGAGGATCAAATGAGAACATTTGTGAAGAGCTGGCACAGTGCCTGGTACCCAGTAGGCACTATATAAATGTTAACTATAAATAACTTTATAAAAACAAAAACAAAATGACTCCTGTATACAAGGTACTTTTTTTTTTTTTTGCACCACATTAAGTGCCTCTGAGTCAGCTTAGGAGGGAGAGAGGAAATGGAAAGAGGGAGGGATGGAGATAGGTGCTTCATTATCTCCATATTTACAGTTCAGGAAATTGAGGCAGATACCATTCTTATCTGGACCACCTAGCTACAGAAATAAGAACAATTGCCAGTATGTATTGGTAACTTCCTCATCCAGGAGTTCCCTATACCAATGAAATCATTTGTACGTGGTTGTTTCCCCTGTTATCTCTGTGAGCTCCTGAGAGCAGGGATTGGAGTTTGTTTTTTGTTTTTTGTTTTTTTTAATTTGTTTTTCCTTTTCTTTGGTTCCCTGGGTTAGCAAGGTGCCTGGAACTTGGGAGGCATTTAATAAATACTAGGAGACTAGTCTGACATTAGAAATTAACTAAACAATAGAGATGTTTATTTTCCTAACTGAAAATCAAAGGAGACTTTGAATATGTTTTCTAGGAAGTCACATGGTTCCACACCCTTGCCTTTATTGACATTTTCAGGAAACCCATTGTCAAGCTCATTCTCTTCTTGGAGAGTCTAGTTTGAGCCTTAGAAGTTGAGGACTATTCTTTTTGGTTGCTTCACTTGGACCCATTTCCTTCCCTTTTGATTTTCTCTACTTGTTTCTGGACAGAAGCTATATCCATTTTCCTTTCCAGACATTATTACCTAGCCTGTGTTTAAACGGAGTCAAAATTTCATAGAATCATAAAAGCCTATCTTTTAAAGTTTGCCCCATTTCTAAACATAGATGTTGTCATCTCTTTGTATAGAAAAAAACTCTCAACTACTTTCAATTTCCTAAGGAAACTCTTCAATTAGCATAATTATATGTGCATACATATACATACCTATTGGTGTCTGTGTATGTGTATGCTATGTTTTCCAGCTGAATGGAAGCTCCTTGAGGGCAGAAACTGCCCTTTGTGGTCTATATCCTAAATACCCAGCACTAAAGCAGGTACCCAGTAGGTTCTTAATAAATTCTTTTTGACTAATTGGCAGACCTAAGATTTCATAAAAATGTGGCCACACCTACAAGGGACCAAGCACAAAACTAGTAGGAATTTTGCCTAAAAAACTGACTGTATAACCCACAACCCTAATACACATAGTCAGAGGATTGGTTACTGAAAATGAGGAGAGAGCAAATATAAAGATGTTGCAATCATAAGGAATCTGGAAGGAGAAAAAACAACTTTGGATCTTGAATATAGGAAACAGATGTGATGGATCCAAGTAGAACTAGCATGTGAGATCTGATTGTTAAATTTTCAGCATGGATATTTACCCCTCAAAAATCAATATATGCTACAAATCAGGACTTGATTTCTCAATGTCTAGACATAAAGTAATGGGAGAAAAAGTAGTGCAAATTAAATTTTTAAATGTGTCTCGCTACATTTTCCCCCAGAGCTTGTTAAGCATTTACCAGCACAGTGCTTGGTAGACATGTAGAGTCTTTGCTGAAAGTATAGAAAAATTAAGACTCTTAAGTGTCTCCAGAAGAGAAAAAATATGAGAAGCTTTCCCTCGAAGAAAGGACTGAATGAAATAGTAAAAAGTAGATCGAGCATGTCACTGGGAGACTAGATGACCTGTGTTTTTAGTCCTGATTCAATTACTTACTAGCTGGACTTCAGTCTCTGGGCCTCATTGTCCTCATGTGAATAGTGATGGTTCTGGGCTCGAAGATAATACCACTTTCAAGTCTCAATATATCCTGGAACAAAATGTTTCATTATAGACAAGAAAAAGATATAGGAATTTTTAGTGAAGTAGATTTTTGTCAAATGAAAATCCCAAAGGGATTTTCCCTTTGCAATAGTCTGGTACTACATTTTTAATTTCACACCATGCATTTGTACAGACTTTCCACATCTGGAATGTAATCCCTCCATCTTCATCTCATAACATCCCTCTTGTTCTTATAGGCATACTGTAGCTGAAACCTCCTCCAGGAAGCCTTTCTTAATCCTCCTCATTGTTAGTATTCTTGTCCTTTTGAATGTTCTTTGTACAGTTTTCAGAATCATTACCTGGTTTCAAATCTCACCTCTTTACCTATATGACATTGCACCAATCACCCACTTAACCTCCCTAGCCTTCCATTGCTTCATCTATAAAACAAAGGCTCCTATAAACTGTCTTTGATCCCTCCAGTTCTAGAATTATGATTTTACAATTCATGAATTATCAAGCATGATTTCTGATTTTTTTTCAAAAAGGTATTTTCCAGATTGGAACAAATAATAACTTGGTCTTTATTCTCTTCCTTGCAGGTGCTGTGGCATCCTTTGCTGTGGGCTATGTGAAAATCAACTGGGATCTTTTTGGAGAGTTGGCTATAGGAATTTTCTCAATCATAGATGCTGGCTCACTATTCCTCATGCATTTCACCAACAACATCTGGGTGTGTTATGCCTGCTTTTTGATTTTCAAATCAGTTTATATGCTTCTGATAACCATCGCAGTGTAAGTATTATTGTGTTTCTCTTAAATTTGTTGAATTTGTAATTAAAAAAGAAAATCCATCATTTTCCTGCTTTGGATAACAGCACCATCTTAACGACTGAGGTCTATCTTGAATGCTTCTTGGTTTTAAGGTCAGAAGTAATGCAACAATTTACCTTGCTACTTTCTCTGAATTTTGCTAAGAACGATGAAACTAGGAAAAGGTCAATTGTGTTGAATAATAGTTTTGGCAAGAATATGTCATCAGATTTTGATTTTTGTTTTGTTTTGTTTTGCAAATTATCATAAGAGGATGTGGTTCCCTTGTGTGCTCACTGGTAAGTTTCTTTCAGTCCCAATATCTTATTGGGTAATCCTACCATACCTACCTCTCTGTGAAGCCAGTTTTTACAATGTTCCCAGGAAAGTGAAATAAAGATGCCCTGTAGTGCCCTAGATACAGAGATTATGTAAGGATCAAAATCTTACAGATGTTTTTGAAAGCACCAAAACCAAGGCTCACCCTGATTCATAAGAGAGCCAAAATGCTATAAGGAGATTATTAAAAGAGCTACAGATGTGAAGATGGTGCTCCATAATGCCAGAGGAAAAAAAAAAAAACACCTGAAGGGATGAGGCATTAATTACTCACAACTTCCGATTTGGTAACCCTGCTCAGTGATAAAATAATCAACTGGGAATGTCATCCTGGCTCCACCACTCATTGATTTGCATAAAGTTCTGACTAGGACACACCTTCCAGCTCAGTCTATAATCCAAAGACCTTCCCATGGTCTACTCTGGAGAAATAGATTAACATTAGCCCTATTCTCTTTCTCAGCTCTGCAAGGTCTGTTTCAAAGCTGTGTGAAGGAAACCCTTCATTTAAGCTTCTTCAGAAAAGACAGACTCTCTCACTTCCATAAAATCTTTCATAAATTTTACTTCTGAAAGTTGAGTCCCCTCGGTATCGAATCCAGTTGTCACAGAACCTAGCTGAAAGATAGCAAAGAAAGGGAGCACATCCATGCCCTTGGTGCATTTCTCAGTTCTTTGAACGAAGTTAGAAATGAAAATTTATTAAATGCTTACGATGAGCTGGGGATACAAATAGATCAGGGACTTCTTAACTTAAGCTTTTGGTGCTATGAACTTCTGGCAGCCTAAAGTCTATGGAAAACATCAATTTAGAGTATAATGTTTGGGGAATGAGCTTGTATAGAAGGAAAATCATAGCTTATAGGATCACAAATTAGAGCCAATGCATCCTCAGAGGTCATGTAGTCTCAAATATTTGAACTGATTCATTGCTTGACCAATATCATACACCAGCCAATTGAACAGGTGTGAAGTAAAACTTGAATATTGCCTTAATTCACATTTCTTATAATAATAATAATAACAATAATAATAATAATCTTGAATTACTGATTAAGAACACTTTTTCTTGTGGTCTTTACTTGCAGGTGCTCTGCCCAAAGGGAATTCAATCTTGATCACTGAAACCATTTTTTTTTTTCTTGAGATCAAGCCTTAAACCCAAATCCCTCTAACCATAGGTCCCAGGCCGAGCCCTGCTTAGGCATTGTTTGGGGCCCTGATTGGCTCAGAGTGAATGTAAAAAGCAATTGTTTCTATTTGGGCCAGAAACTGTAAGGGTCTTCCCTTGAAGATGAATTTTTTTTTTTTAATTAGGTAAAGAGGCCATTCTGTCTCATTTCTTACCTTACCTTCATCACTAAATGGGCTTGCCTCAGTCAAACTGAGACCTGGAAAAGACCTTAGCTTAAAAAGGTCAAGGTCCCCCAACGCATCCAGGGCTATCTTCTGTGGTCCTGATCTATATCTTGCCACTAGACCCAGATGTCTCCAAAGGGGAGAAAGTGAGGCTAGTAATTTTGCACAGCCCTGCCTCACTTTAATACAATTCACTTGCATGTAATGATACCATCTCCCTGAAATCATGGTCCTCTTCAAGAACACAGGTATAGAATGACTGCTATTTTTTTTTTTTTTTTTTGCCTTTTGGAGGGCAATTGGGGTTAAGTAACTTGCCCGAGGTCACCCGGCTAGGTGTTTTATTTGTGTGTGTGTTAAGTGTCTGAGGCCGGATCCGAACTCAGGTCCTTCTGATTCCAGGGCCGACGCTCTCTACTCACTGCACCACCTAGCCGCCCGATGACTCCTTATTAATTAAGGAAAGGCTCTTGGTTTCATGGAGCAGGTTGGTGGCACAATGGATAGAGCACTAAGACTGAAATCAGGAAGACCTGAGTTCAAATTTAATCTCAGATACTTATTAGCTGTGTGACCTTGGGCAAGTCACTTAAATCTTTATTTGTCTCAGTTCCTCATCTGTAAAATGAGCTGAAGAAGGAAATGGCAAGCCATTCCAGTACCTTGCCAAGAAAATCCCAAATAGGGTTGCAAAGAGTTGGACACAACTAAACAACATCTTGGTCTTATAAATTCAAGTGACTCCCCAACTATCTTGGATGTCAGACTTTAATCAGTGATATTCTAATAATAAATCTTATGCAAAAGTTCACATAGTACTTTAGTTTATAAATTCAAGGTTTTCTTGCCCATGCAACTTGAAACATTGAAAATTAACCAAGTGTTTATTTCCATATTTAAAGTTAACTACAGCACAGAGCCTGTATGTGAGTACAATGCTCTTGGTCAGGGTTAGGGCACTCTGTCCCATTCTATTCCTAACCCCCACATAGGAGGCTGACAAGTTAATGATCCTTCAAGGGAGAATTAAGGATTGCCTTTGTGATGGCAAGGGATTACACCTACTTAAAAAAGAAAAAGAAAAGTTGGTCACTTCAGGACCTCCACTTCCAAACTACCAATCTTCTAAGTATTCCCAAATCACTGCCTTTATAGATCTTGTCTCAACCTGACAAAATGAATCAAGATTCTGAAGGGTCGATCTGCATGCCAAGAGAGAAACTTGTTTCTTGTTTCACCTCCAACCTCTAAGAAGGCAGTTTAATATATGTTTTGAGGAAAATAATTTGTTGGTTGATTATGGAATCCAGATTGGGTTCAAATGTCAACCTCTGGCACTTGTGTGATTGAACAAATCACTTAAATTTCTACCTGGTTGTGAAGGGAGGTTTCAACATGGAAGCTGCACAGGATAACAAATCATAATTTCTTTACAGCTGTTATTTAGTAGGACCCTCTCAGGACCTCATTTTGTGTCCTGGGCTTTATAATTTTCCATTGGGATGACCCTACTCTGGTTCAATTGTGTGCTTCATGTACAGTTTGATTTTTTCTTCTGTTAATTTGAGATTCAGTTAATTTATCCAACAAATGTTAATAGCCTACTTTATGTATAGGACTGAGCAAGAAACAAAGAGACATCATTCTTCTCGAGACTGCAGGATTTAAAAAATAAACAGAAGAAATACTAGAATGGGAAAAATGATTGCCTTAAGTATAATCAATAAAAGACTGATGTCCAGAATACATGGGGAATTAATACATATGCAACCCCAAGAGTTTTCCAAAAGATTTTGAATATATGAATGATCTGTGATGTCAGTAGGACCCCTCCTCTGAACAGTATATAGTCTACAACTTAGTAAACAAGTTGTAAAATACAGAGAAATTAAATGACTTGTGTCCCAGGTGGGATTTGATCCCAAGTCTTTCTGACATTAATCCCCACATTGTATCCAATATGTCCTGTGCTGCTACATTCTTGGTTTGGAATAATAAGAGTCTTTTTATTTTTCTGAGGCTAGTTCACTTTCTTGTCCGGGCTAGAAACAGAGAAGCTACTCACAGTCCAAAGTCATTGGAAACTTCATTCCATCAGCATGGAAACTTTGACTTGCCTTGATTTGACTTGGATTGGTTTGTCCTTCTCTATGTAATTTAATACAACTCCTATTGCCAGGGGCTCACTGTATTGATCCCAGATATAGACTGAACGGCTTTAGCACGACTGTAGCTCAACTTCCAAGATCAGGAGATCTGCCATCATCAGCCTCCCCAGGAGCTGATAATATAGGCATGTGTCACCATGCCTGGCCAAAAGATTAGGAATAGGGCTTTAACAGCTAATCCAATTTTTCCCTTCTTCAGTCTTTCCCACCTTAATTTTTCCTCCACTTTACCATTCATTCATTTTTTCTAGTAGAAGGTGATTTAAAGGAAGGTAGACCTCCCCATTAAGACAATGATTTACCTACCCAAAAAGCCCTGAGCATAAGACCAACAAAGAAATTTGTCTTCTACTCTCACCCTTTTTGGTGATATTAGTAAAATGATATTGTTATTTTGATATTAGTAATATTATTGACCATTTACATCATGTTAGATTTCAGATTGCAGTGAACCTCAGCATGGAGCGCTATGCTTTAGTTTTTGGAGTCAATACCTTCTTGGCCTTGTTGATTCAGACCATAATGACATTAATTGTAGTTGATGTCAGAGGTCTGAGTCTGCATGTGGACATTCAGGTAAGTTTTCAGTAAATTCTCCTGGAGACAGGGGTGGCAGAGCTGTAATTAGGCAGCTAGGTGGCAGATAAGAGTACTAGACTTGGAGTTGGGAATGGAAGCCTGCTTTAGACATTCTATATGTATTTTTATATTCTATTACTTTATTAATATTTTATTTACTTATTATTCTCTAATATTTATAATATTATAAATAGTCTATATTTATTTCAGCATTCACTTCCATGAGATTTTTGAGTTCTAAATTTTCTATCCCTCCTTGCCCTTCCCCTTCCCCAAGATGATGTGCAATCTGATAAAAGCTATACATAAACATTCATATTAAACATTTTCACATTACTCATTCTGTAAAGAATTAATACCAATGGGAGGAACCCCAAGGAAGAAGAAACAAACAAAAAAAGAGGCAAACAGTATGCCTCAATCTGCATTCAGACTCCATAGTTCTTTCCCTGGATGTGGATAGCATTTTCCATCATGAGTCTTTTGGAGTTGTCTTAGATCCTTGCATTCCTGAGAAGAGTCATCTATAAAAGTTAGTGATAGCACAATATTGCTGTTACTCTACTGTATACAATGATCTCCTGGTTCTGCTCACTTCACTTAACATCACTTCTGAAATCCTCCTGCTCATCATTTCTTATGGAACAATAGTATTTCATTACATCCATAAACCACAACTTGTTCAGTCATTCCCCCATTAATGGGCATCCCCTCAATTTCCAACTCTTTTGCCTTAGACATTGCCTACCTATGCGAAGAGTCAAATGAATTAAAATATTTAAGCCCTTTGCAGACCTTGAAAAGCTTTTTAAATGTCAGCTACCATTAACTATTAACTGGGGTGGAACAATAGGGCCTTTGCCCCACAATATGAAATCCAGAGGGTACTTACTTCAAAGTCCCAGGGAATGCTTCCTCTCTGTGGTGGCCCCATCCTGAGGCTCTGCCCTCACCTTCTAATCACCAACCATAGCCAGGCCAGAAATATACAGACCTCCAGATTTTCTCAGGGCAATTCTTCCCCACTGTGGCCACATCTATTTCACCCTCACTTATTTAAAAAGGGGCAAGAATGGGTAGTTGCAACTCTCACATGGTGGCATGATTTCCAAAGGAAATTTGTGGAAAGCTAGAAATAGAAATCATCATATAAAGATGGAACTAAAGTATAAAGCCTCTTTTCCCATTTTTAATTTTTTTTTTAATTTATGGAATAAAACAAGCATTTCCATAACATGATATAACTAAAAAGAGAGTAGGAGGTAATTTAGTAGAGATTCTGAGCTTATTGGATCCTTAAAGGAATTATATCCTCTTTGAAGGCAGAACAAAAGGAAAAGGGCTTACTTAGACTTCGATGAATGAATTTTAACTTATGTATAAGAAAATATGAAGTATTCCAAAAGAAGCTTCTAACAATATTTAATGATTTACTAATAGAATCATTCAATATAGCTAATGTTCATGTTTTTCTGAAATAGTCCGCATATCATTCTGCCTGAAAGCAAGAGAATTAACTGGGCAACATTCCTTTTTTTAAGCTCAATTTTAAATTTTTTTTACATTTTTTCTCAATTACATATAAAGTATTCTAGCATTATTTTTTAATTTTTGAATTCTAAATTCTTTCCCATCCTTCTTCCTTGAGAAAGGAAGGAATTTGATATAGATTATACATGTGTAATCATGATATTAACCATGTTACAAAAGAACATGGACCAAAAGAAAGGCAAGAAAAATAGTTTTCAAAGTATGCTTTGATCTGCATCCATACTCCCTCCATTAGATCTCTCTCTGGAGGTAGATAGCATTTTTCATCATAAGTCTTTGATCACTATATTGCTGAGAATGGGTAAATCATTAACAGTTGATTATCGTACAATATTGCTGTTACAGGGTACAATGTTCTCATGGTCCTGCTTACTTCACTTTGCATCAATTCATATAAATCTTCCCCGGTATTTTCTGAAAGCATCCTGCTCATTATTTCTTAACGCAATAGTGTTCCATCACAAACCATATACCACAATTTGTTCAGCCATTCCCAATTGGTGGAGTTAGACTAAATGTTTTGAAGTCCCTTCCAACTTTAACATGATCTCATGTTCTTATAATGTTTGGGAGGTAAAGGTTCACTCTCTGTGGATCACTGCCACATCCCCATCTCAAGCTTTTCGACCACATCACATTCATTCACTATGGGTACCCCCTAAGTCCTTGCCCTGGGCTCTTTTTTTCTTTCTATACTCTCACTTAGCAATCTTATCAAGTTTCCAGTGGTTTATTTATCATCTCTATGCAGATGATGACCAGGTATATCAAGCTCTAGTGTCTCTTGAGTTCCAGTCCCACTCATCAATTGCCTTTTTTTTATATCCCCATAGGCATTTCACATTCAAAATGTCCAAAACAGAAGTCATTATCTTACCTCCCAAAGTTTTTTCTTCCCAACTTTCCTATTACTAATGACTGCACCATTGTCTTTCTACTCACTCCAGTTTGCAAAGCTGATATCATCCTTTCCTACTAACTTTCACTCACCCTATCAGGGATCTCAGGGATATTGCCTAATCTTTTTGTTTCTTTTTCTACACCATGTCTTTCTGCTTTCTGTTCAGACCTTCCGTCACCTTTCAGTTTTCTTTTTTTTTTTTAATTTTTTTTTTTTTAAGCAATTGGGGTTAAGTAACTTGCTCAAGGTTACACGACTAGTCATTATTTATGCGTGGGTGCTCATTTTCTGAGGCCGGATCTGATCTCGGGTCATCCCAACTCCGAGGCCGGCGCTCTTACTCACTGCGTCACCTAGCCGCCCCTTTAGGGCAATTGGGGTTAAGTAACTTGCCCAAGGTTACACGGCTAGGTTTTTTTTTGTGTGTGTGTGGATTAAGTGTCGGAGGCCGGCTCCGAACTCAGGTCCTTCTGACTCCAGGGCCGGCGCTCTATTCACTGTGCCACCTAGCCGCCCCTCCTTTCAGTTTTCTAATACAATACTCTTCTAATTGGTCTCCATCACTTACAGAATCAAAGCACAGCCTAGCCCCCTACACATCTTTCTAGCCTTAATTCTACTCCACCCTTCTGTGAAGCAGTCATATCTTCCTATGTGTTCCTCACACAGGATGCTTCATTTCCCCCTCCCCATCCCATCCCATGGTGGGAATGCTCTCCCCGTTTCTGCTTCATTATCCTGAGATTCCTTCAAGACTCAACTCAAATGCTATCTTAAGCAGGAGGTCTTTTCTGGTTCCCCCATTTGCTAGTGCCTTTCTCTCTAAGGTTACTTTTCATTTCTAGGGTAGGTATCTTTAACACACCTATTTAAGTACATATCTTCTATTTGAATACAAGCTTCTTGAAGGCAAGGACGACTTTTTTTTCTTTATATTCCCCAGTGCTTAGTGTCTAGCACTGCCTATTGATTGAATGGGAAATCAACTTGCACTTGGCAGGAATCATATTCTTCTGCTATATTCAGATTTTCCCATCAGCCCCATCACCGCCCCCAGCTCAGACTTTACTCTTAGCACCCCTGTTTTAAGCTTCCCTCCCCAAAATAGTATTTTATGTGAAAGAATGGAAACAAAACTGAAGTAACAAAAAATTAGAGATGAAAAATTATGGTAAAGAGGTTTTTTGATGTGAGGAGAACAGCTGCTCCCATTTGGATGGTCCTCTGAGGGTAATGTAGACTGGCGCTCTCTGTAACATCCCTTGTCCCAGTTGGCACTGAACTATCCCACTCAGTCTTAAGTAAGGAAGCCAAATGAGCCCTGAGTTGCAGAGTCTATTAGATTAGTCATCCGATGCTGGATATTTTTGTTAAAATGTTAAATCATGTGAAAGTAAAATGTGTGGAAATGGGAAAATAATTCCTAAGGGAGGCTGTCTATAGGAAGATATAAAATACCCAATACAGGGCAGAACAGAATGCTTTTTTTTTTTTAAACAAATGAAGTGTGTAACTCAACCATGACTTGGAAACTCCCATCACACTTTTTTTTTCATGAAATCAGCTCTGTTTTTACTCTGTACAACCTTAGGTAATTGCTTTGCCTGTCTGGTCTTCTGTTTCCTCAAGTACAAAATGTGAAATTTGAACCAAATGACCTCGAAGGTCCCATCTAGAATTAAAATACTGTTAAATAACATTGATTTTTAATGGGGTTTTAAGCAGTGATTTGCTAGTAAGTGTTTTAACAATGAGCTCTCTGGGAGAAAAATGCACACCCTTTTAAATTTAACCTGCACTATTAACATTTTCTCCATCACTAAGTCTAAACAACCTACAATATGATAAATCATGCTTTTATTTGTAGCAGTTGTGGATCTCCAAGGTCTAAAAGTTCTCATTGAAAATTTAACTACTGGCTCACCTGAGCTTTAACTTGGTTCTATTCCATCCCCCCTCACCACCACCACCACCACCACCCGCCCTGGTTTAAGGGAAATTATTGGAATTCCCTACACTGACACACTATTGGATCACATATTTGTCAATTTACACATTCAAATATTCACCTAAGTATATATTATATACTATAAGCAAATGTCTTCAATGGGGGCTTTATTTTTTTCCCACAATCACAAAGCTAGACTAATAAATTGGGTTTTTTTAAGAATTATAACATTTCTCCTAAGTCCAAAGCTTCAATTTTCCCTGGGCACTTAGTCCAGAAATGATTAAGAGACCAAGACTAGATCTTTCCCACAAAAGGAAGTGTCAGGAACAACATGGTTCACTTTTATTATTTCAAGTGGTCTACAATAGCATAATCTGAGGGTAATCATTCAACTGGTCAAGATTACAGCCAGTCTATTATCCTGTGAAATTAATTTAAAAGGGCTGATGGGAATGGGGGAGGGCAGAGAGGATGTCTTTGTTTAAAAAAAAATACTTGGGGCAGCTAGGTGGCATGTGGATTGAGCACCTGCCCTGGAATCAGGAGGACCTGAGTTCAAATTTGGCCTCAGACATTTGACACACTTACTAACTGTGTGACCTTGGGCAAGTCACTTAACTCTAATTGCCTTGCCTTCCCCCCTCCAAAAAAAATATATTTCCAGTTTTACCTGTTTTTTTTTTTTTTGCCTTTTGGAGGGCAATTGGGGTTAAGTAACTTGCCCAAGGTCACACGGCTAGTTTTACCTATTTTGATATGAATTTGTGAGCTCTAGACTTGGAATCAGACCACCTAAGTTCAAATACACCTCTGATTCTTCCTTTTTGTATGTCTTTGGCAAGTTATTTAAATTCTCTTTGGCTTTTGATTCCTCATCTCTAAAATTAGAAAGTTGAAATAGATGATTTCTAAGGGTCTTTTCCTCTATCATTCTATTAAATCCAATGAAAGTTAGAGATCTGTACTTTATATTCAGCAGTGTAGTGTTCTTCCAATGGAAATTCTTGCTCCATGAATTTTTTTTCCCATAGTAGTGATGCATTGTACTTACTTATTTCACCCAGTCTTTCTTATAGCTGACAATGCATTCACAAAGCAACAGATTTGCATTAAACATCCTAAAGGATTTGGAGATGAGGCTCTGTTTGGCATTTAAAGCCCTTAATAATCTCTTTCCTACCTTTCTATTCTTTTTTATATTTTGTTTGCCATCTACATACTCTATGTTCTAGCTGTATTTGGAATTTCTCACACATAATATTTATCCTTAATATTTAACACAGTGGCACATAGCAAGCATTTAATAAATGCTCGTTCACTGATCAAATGTCATTTTAACCATCCCTTGAAGAGATCCTATATATTTGACCTTGATTTCATTTGTGCCCATACTCTAACCAAACCAATAGCATCATTATGCTTCAGCAAAGTAAAGTATTGGCAATATGTATGTGTGTGTGTGACTAAATCTATTTTGTTTTTCCAGTTTCTGATTTATGGAAGCTACTTTTCAGTCATTGCGGGAATTTTCATAGTGAGAAGTATTTTTATAATCTATTCCTTCAAATGCCAAAAAGAGAAAGTAACTGCTATCACCAGTCCAAACTCAAGTGAAACACCAGAGGAACATGTTGAATCAACAAAGTTTTAGCTCTGCCCACATCGGTCTCAGTTTTTTTGCAGAAAATTACTTTGACTGAAAATATGATTTTTGAAAATTGATTAATTACCATGAACCAAAAGATATGGACTAACTAGATTCCAGTGGACCTTTTTTCAAACCACTGTCAATCTCAGTCCCATTGGACCATGTCTCTTAACTGACTACAGGTCAAATTGGATGCCACCAAGAGATTCGGTCACCCTGATTAATATAGCCGTGGGTCCAGTGAAGAAGAGAACTCCAAATCTCAACTGCACCACTCACAAGGCACAGTATGTCAGGACAACTGAAGCTTTTTGACAATCTAAGTATCTGAAAAGGAACGTTCTCTCTCTGTGTCTTTATAAATTACAAAATAGACCAGGCGGAATTTCCTCCCGACAGATGTCTGGTTTCACCAAAACAAACAGCTCCCATGAAAATTTTCATCATTGCCTCATTCTTCCTCCTCTGCAATTAAGCACATCCTCTGCACTACTTATAATTCTCCTGGAAAATGCATCTGTCTATGCTCATGTCTGAAGGACACCTTACCAAACCCTGAAGTGCTGAAATGTTGCTCAGAAACTGTCAGTTGATGGGTATCCAACCAATTGTTCCTTATCTCATCTATCAAATATGTTGTCAGGAGACTAAAGCATTGGAGTGGCCTACAGAAACTCCTCAGGGTGCTACTCTTGGCTCCGACCTCAGCTTCCAGAGTGGCCCATAAGCCTCAGTTGCACTCTCTTCCATTGGACAGGGAGTATATCATCATCTCGTTGTTATCATTTTCTCGAAACAAAGGACCTACTGGAAAGAATTTCTGAAATTTCTTTATTCTGTCCTCCCTCAAAAGAGGGAAATTTCCAGAAATCATCTCCAGTGAGTCTTTGAGAATATTGTCTATATATTCATTATCATTCATTATCAAACTACCTTCATTATCAAATGACTGTCGGTGCTAAATAAATAAGTGTGGAAAAGGTTTTTCTAATCTTCCATGGGTAATTTTTATTGGTCATTAGTGCTTGTTCCTGAAAAGCCAGTATGACAAACTAAATTGGAGTCTGCAACTGTGAGAGGAAAGACCCCAACTGTGTCTTTAAGGTCTAACTATGACCCTACTGCTCACTCCAAAAATAAACTCAATTAAATAGTCAGGATGATGATTAGGCAGTTTACAAGTAGTACAAAGGCATTCCACTCTTTAATAAAGGACCTATGAAGTCAGATGCTATCTACCTCCAGAGAAAGAACTAATAAAAAGTATACCATAGCATGGTTTTACATTATAAATCTGCATTAAATGACCTTCTCTAGTGTGGGGTGGTGAAGGAGAGACAGTTCAGAACTTAAAATGGAGCCAAAACTTTTTTTAAATTTCAAGTCCGAGGCAGAATGTATATATAAAACACATAGGTTTATTGGCAAGAGTCCACAGGTTTCTGGTATCACAACATTAGAAGGAAACCAGTAAGTCATCAATAACAGTTGTTCAATTGCCCTATTGTTTCATTCTCCATCCCTTTGACTTCTCAGAACTAAACATCTTTCCCTGGCTACCACTCACTCCCCTGTTTCTCCCCCTATTTGAATGATGGTCCCAACTGCTTAAACTTACTCAGCTTAAATTTACAACTCCTTAAACTTAGACTTACTCTGCCTTAGCCAGTCTTCCATTGGAAAGGGACTTTAAGGGGTCATTTAATGAAAGAGAAATATGGAATCTTGAGGTGGGGGGGCCCTTTAAGTTTGCCTGGTCTAACTTCTTCCCAGCATAGACATCTGCTCTCCAGCATCCTTGATAGGTGGTCATTCTGCTGCTTGACGAAGGTGGCCCTAAAGTAAATTCTTTGTTCTATTACTGGTTAACTCATATCAGGGATGAGGCCAGTCATTGGGCCTGAGAGGAAGGGGCTACACCCAGATGTAGGTGTTTCCCCTTCTAGGAGGGTCTTACAAAGCTGGATTGCCACTTGCTGGCTACATTATAGTTGGGATTCTTCTTTTTTCAAGTATGGGTTGGATTAGAGATGTCATACATGCTACTACAGAACCAATAATATGCTAAGCCTGAGGATATCTATACAAAAATAGACAATGGCAGATCTCAATTTTCCACATGTCTACTTCATTAATTGAATTGTCCCTTTTTGGTTGGTTACTGGACTCATTGAGGAGAAGGAACATCATCTGTTCAGTAATGAGATGTTTCAGAAGATAGTGAGCTTCCCATTAGCACAATTCGTCAAGCAGCAGAATGACCACCTATCAAGGATGCTGGAGAGCAGATGTCTATGATGGGAAGAAGTTAAACCAGGCAAACTTAAAGGGCCCTCCTACCTCAAGATTCCATATTTCTCTTTCATTAAATGACCCCTTAAAGTCCCTTTCCAAGTATAATTCAAAGAAAGAGAGGCTGGTTACTACAAAGAGGGAGAAAATTAAAACTATGATACAAATGCTTTTTAAATAGTATGGAGCAGCAAGCTAATTTGCTTTTTCAAAAAAGCCATTGCTGCCTGGGAATGCTGCGATACTTTGTCTTCTGTGGAAACTAATTCAAGTATTATGGAAAGGGTTAAGACAAAGGCCAGAAAAAGTACTCTTTAATGAAAGCTAGCTATATTTCCCATCTCATCTCACCCTCTTCTGCCTCTGTTCATCTCATATTCTTGGAATGCTTTTCTTTCTTAATCTTTCTCATCCTTCCAAGATGAGATACTGTTCAGATACTGTCTTCTCCATGGAGCTTTTTCTACTTTCTCCCACCATTCACTCCCACACCCAACCCAGCTGAAAGTGCACTATCTCTCATCAGATTATACATAATGTATATCCCTAGTCAGGGATATGTTAGTAAATGTTTAACACCCAGCTCTCTGGGATGGGGGAGAAGGGGATATAAGCACAACACACTTGTACATCTTCTCTCCATTTTTAGCATATTCTTCATCTCTTAAGTCCAGATAATCAATGAAATAATAAGTCAAGAGCGTGTGCCAGTTTCCAATGGTCACACTGAAAATTTAACAAGCTGCTCAGAGATCAATTTGAGCTGGTTCCAGCAAAGTCCTACCCCTAGTAGCCTGTAAATTTGAGGGCAGAGACTGACATTTTTCATCTTTGTCTACCTGTTATCTAGCAAAATACCTCATATGTGGTAAGTACTCACTATATGTATATGGGTAAGGTTAGGAGGTGGAGGCATTGTTGGCCATGTAAACTATGAGTGTCCGTATGGGTACATAGAGATGTGGCTTATAGAGTGGCATGGATCTGTAGATCTTCCTCCCCTCATCCTTCTTCAAGAGACACTTTGATTCTTTCCTGAAACGGAGCAAGAGGTTGGGACCAGAGGCTGTTCACTCTGCTCTCTTCAGAGAGCTCAAGAAAGAGGGTATTAGTCTAAAATTATATCTACCCCTGATTGTTAGACTAGGAGAAATAACTTCAAAGTTCAAGCTGAGTTCTTTAATCACTATCTCTTAATGGGGAAAGGATGCCCTAAGATATAGATAGATAGATAGATATAGATATATAGATATATGTGTGTGTGCGTGTGTATATATGTATATATATATGTATATATATATATATATATATATATATATTCAAGTCTTTATTCCCTTCTACAATGACTATATGTAGCAAATAGCAAATAAGCCCATTTATCCAGCCAATAGCAAACAAAAATAAGAAAAGGTATACAGATGAGAATGTGCACCAGACAATACTCATAGTGAATGAGCATTTTTCACCAGGAGGAAGTTATCTCCACTCAACCAAGAGAGAGAATCCTGGAACCTACCAAAGGGGAAATTCCCCAAAGTCTTTAATATCTGGAGAGAGGGACATGATTGAAGTGTTGACTCCTCTAAGTGATATATTCTTCCCAGAGTCCTTCTCTCCCTTCAGGGACCTGAAGAGAGTCTGGAAACATACATCTTATTTTCTCAAAGCTGGAACCAGGATTGCTCTTCTCTCAAATTCTTGCCAACTTTAAAACTACAGAACTGATTAATAGATTTCCACTAATGAGAGCCTCATGCAGATGGATTTTGAGATGTGGGTTATACACACTTCCTTACTATTATTGAGTTGAATTCAATTCAATAGCCCTTGTTTTCATCTATCTCCATTGTTATCCTTTCATTATATTAAAACTTAGTTCACAATTCCCAATGACAAACTCATTTTGTGTAAGTTTCTACAGGAAAATAATGAGAAGAAATGACAGTTTCTGTTTTCAAGTTTATATTCCCCTAGGAGTAGAAATATGAATACAACACAGAGTTCAATGACTGAATTGTTGGTTTTATGTATACCTGGCTACCATGGTGAAGATGAGTTCAAAATGCCTGTTTTTACAATGTGGTGTACATTGGGTACAATTAACCAAATAGATTGGGAGTGGTTCCCTTATTAATGTTAACTGGACTGCTATAGCAGAGGAAATGATGTTCCTCAGAACAATCCTATTCACTTTTTCTGTAGGTTGGCATTCTTAATCAAAACATTGATCTAATTTTTTAAAGTGAAGACAATAGACACTTTGAAAGAAGAGGAAGGACACAATTTTTAATGGCAGTTTATTTTATTGAGGAATTTATAGAACAGGTTGTCTTGTATCTATAAGTGCACATTAGCAGTAGGGGAAAACTTATCAAAAGTATAGGATACACCCAAAAATAAAAAATAAAAAAATACCAGAGTAGAAACTATAAGGGATTATACATTTCAAAAGAAGAAAATGTTAGAAATCATCATACTACTTTGTTCAATTCTAAATTTTTTTTACAATGATCTCATAAAATTGGTCTATGGGACTTTTAAATGAAAAGATTAATAATATCCTTTTACATATGAAAAGATCACAAGATATGCTATCATATACAAACAGTTTAAAAGTTTAAATATATAATTATTAATAGCATGCATGTCAGAGAGGACCAGATTTTTGTGCAAAGGAAGAAAGTCTTACCTTCATGTTGGGCATGTGCCTTCAACAGGTTTGTCTGGGAGACCAAACCCTGATCACTCTGCCCTAGCAGCAGCATTGCTTCTTACAGCAGCATTGTTGGCAGCAGCACTTCTGTTGGCAGCAGCCCTTGCCACAGCCACAGCCCTTGCCACAGCCACAAGAGCCACAGCCACAAGAACGGCGGCAGCAGACAACTGTGGGGCTGCAGCAGCCCCCACAGCAACCACAGCAGCAGGGGCAACAGGCAGAACAGCAGCCTACACGGTAGCAGGTACAGCCACCACCACAGCCACCACCGCAGCCACCACAGCCTCCACAGCCACCACCACAGCCGCCACAGCCACCACAGCCACCACAGCCGCCACAGCTTCTTCTACAGCCACAGCAACCCATAGTGTCAGTGCAGAGGGTTCAGGTGAGGTGAGGAGAGAGAGGATTCAAGAGAGGTGAGAGAAGTCTGATGCTTTCCTTCTTCAGAGATGCCCTTATATACACTCCTGGGGGGACAGAGCCCAGAACACATGACACTGTTGTTTATTTCATTTTCTATAGGAAACACTTTTTGTTTACTTCCTCATGTGACTTTTCAGCTTCATTAAATTGCTTATTTTAGTTTCCCCCAACCTAATTTGTTTCATAAATATTTTCAAAGAATGTAAAAAAAAAAACCCTAAAATTTTTCATTGCAAAGCCTTACTTTTTTCAGAGATGTCTCTTCAATGAAAATCTCAAATTCATGTGCAAAGTCATTCATCCTGGCATAAAGATCAGAATGGCAAAGTGCCCTTTGCAGGGGTTCCTAGGGTTCTCCCCCAATGTAAAACAATGCTCCTCTCAAGAAACTTTCAAAAGCTATCCCCCAAACTACAGAAATATTACTTTTTTTTTTTTTTTTGCTTTTTGGAGGGCAGTTGGGGTTAAGT
Source organism: Gymnobelideus leadbeateri (assembly GCA_011680675.1). Classification (NCBI taxonomy): domain Eukaryota; kingdom Metazoa; phylum Chordata; class Mammalia; order Diprotodontia; family Petauridae; genus Gymnobelideus; species Gymnobelideus leadbeateri. The sequence goes on from WOXC01012247.1 coordinate 496,165, forward strand.
AACTTGCCCAAGGTCACACAGCTAGGTTTTTGTTTGTGTGGGTTAAGAGTCCAAACTCAGGTCCTTCTGACTCCAGGGCTGGCACTCTACTCACTTCGCCACCTAGCCGCCCCTTAGAAATATTACTTTCACTAAAGACCACCTAATAGTCTAAAATGTAAGCACTTAAAGCTACCTTACAAATTCCTTTTTTTTTTCTCCTCAAAAAGATGTTTCCTTTGTTTTTTCTTCTTGTCTCTGATTTCAAGCCTCCACATATTCCTGAACAATAGGAAAAAGTGTCCCTGGTAAAGAAAATTTGGAGAATGCATTTGAAAAGTGTCTATCATTGCTGGCTTTCTCTAGTTAAAATATCATGCTCTAAATGAGCAATTCTCAGAGATTTTACCTCAAGACCCCTTTGCACTCTTAAAAATTATTGAAGACCTGGGTGGCTAGGTGGTGCAGTGAATAAAACACAGGCCCTGGAGTCAGGAGGACCTAAGTTCAAATCTGGCACAGACTTACTAGCCATATGACCTTGGGCAAGTCACTTAACCCCAATTGCCCTGTCTTCCCCCCTCCAAAAAGCAAAAATAAAAAATTATTGAATACAAAGAGCTTTTGCTTATGTGACATATCTTTCAATATTTGTCATAATATAAATTAAAAGATCTTAGTATTATTATGAAAGTAGCTTCAGCCTCTCAGGCACCCTGAAAGGGTCTCAAGGATTCCCCAGAGCTCCCCATATCACACTTAGAGAATTACTGAATCTCCTGCCCACAAAATCCTCTTCAACATAATCTGTGGAATTGTCCACAATTCAACAATTCAAACCCAAATATGTTGATCGGTACCCTCTGGGTACCCTGCTAAGGTGGCACAAATTTAGATAAGGCCTGTGTCATCCAAAAGCTAACAGTGTAGTTACAGGAATTACTACCACACAAAATGATACAGGAGAAGTGCATCTAATAAATTTAGAATGACAAAGGACCTCTATGGTTATCTAATCTGAGCCCTGCATTTTCTAGATGACATAATTGAGAAGGTAAGAGGCTTTGTCCAGAGTCCCAGACATTCAACCGAAGCCCAAAGTGACCTTATCAAAGTCACTCAGATGGTAAGTGGTGCAGTACAATTTGAACCTGTGTCTTCTCCCTGTAAATCCAACATTCTTTCCAATGGTATCTCAATGCCCTTCACAGTTCTATGCCTAAAGTAAAGTAAATCAGATCCAGACTCTGTTGTTTGGTATTGTGAATATTGGTGTCTTCAAGACTTTCCTCAGTCTCCTCCATGTTGAATTTCACTCCTCAACTTACTTCAGAGAAACAAAAATAGGAAGTGACAAATACAGAAAAGCATTCTGAATCAGATCATTTATTTCTTGTTCTCCTATACTCCATCCAAAAAAAGGTGCTAGGAGCTCCAGAGATGAGTCACCAATCCTGAGCCTCCCCTCTACCATTACCCCAAGACACTACATAATATATTCTTGATTCAGTTCTCAAACTTTGCTTCAGCACTCCCTTAGCCTTTTATAGAACTAATTGGTGTAGTGCCAAATGCTAATTTAAATTATCATTCTTATTTTTTAATATCAGGATTTTAGATCTATGATACATGGTAGAAGAAGAAGAAGGCATCCTTCTTATTTAGCGGTAGGGAGAGATACCAATACAGAGAAGTAGCCAAGACAAGCAATGAATGAAATAAGAGAAAAGGAAATGGTGATTGCAAAGAGCCAGTACAAGTTCATCAGGAGCAGGTCGTAGCAGGTTAACTTCAATTGGTTTCTGACAGACCTAAATTGGTGATAGGTAATATGGCGCAGTAAACAGGAAATTCTCAATGGAATGAGCAGAACCAGTTTGAAGTCCTGTCTCTGATGCCTATCAGCTGTGTGACTATTAGAAGTCACTCAGCTTCTCATTGCCCTAGGTAACAACACTGGGACCATAAGTTGCAGATAAATTGATGATTTGCGTTGGTAATAGGGATTTCACAATGGAAGTTCCCAACATTGAAAACTTCACAGGTCCAGATCAAAAGAGAAAAAGAAATTAGAGTAAGAACTAGATAAACAGAATTCTAAAGATATAATTGACTTTTGACTTAGTGCTTTCCAGCAAAATGTAAGAATGTCATTCTTGGGATGGCCTAGTGTCTTTCAGTTTTCTCCTTTGATATTTAAACTTTTCCACTGTCTCATCAGTGCATTTACTCTCCATTATCACCTCACAAACCACCTACCTTTTATCCTTTGTGATTCTTGTCCATTTCCTCCCACAAATCCTTCACAGGTATCTTCAATGTGCTAAAGGTTCTTAAGGCTTTGGAATCTTTATAACATTTTATGAGAACAAGAGTAGTCCTTGATGTATTGATCTATGTGATCCTTCATTCTAACTCCTTGGCTAGTTCACTTCCTTTTCCAATCACAGGTTTCCTCCAACATCCATTTGATCTCATTCCTTGCAATTTCACCCTTCCATCAATGGATCTCCCCATTGCTCCCTAGGTCACCCACAACTTGGATTCTTCAGAGCTCATGATGTTCTTTTTTTTTGGAGGGCAATTGGGGTTAAGTGGCTTGCCCAAAGTCACATGGCCTCAGACACTTACTAGCTATGTAACCCTGAGCAAGTCACTGAACCCTGTTTGCCTCGGTTTCCTCATCTGTAAAATGAGCTGGAGAAAGAAATGGCAAAACATTCCAATATCTTTGCCAAGAAAACCCCTAAAACCATCACAAAGAGTCAGACACTACTGAAAAATGACTAAACAACAACAAAACAGCTATGTGTCTGGAACTATGTTAGGTACTGAGGATACAGAGACAAAATTCAACAGTCCCTTCACTCAAGGAGCTTATATCCTCTTGGAGGAACAAATACATCTATGTTTATAAGCATATACAAAGTAATATAGATAGGACTTAGATCTATAATTTTTTGTGGTATAAGGAAATGCCCTTCAGCAGAAACTCTTCTACCAAGACAAGTGGTCAATTTCTCTGGAGTTTTTGGTCTTAGAGAGATATCAGAGACACTGATCACAGAGGCAGCATGTTTCAGGGGCAAGGCTAGAACTCAGGTCATCCTGGATCTGAGGTCAGACCACTATTTTTTTTTTTATGACCATTTATATTTTTAATACTTCTTACATATTATCATTGTTATATTAACAATATTGTTAATGTTTGTTTTTTTTTACTATAACAAATACTTTATTAACTTCTGTTTTACATCATTCATTTCCGCCAGATTTTGAGTTACAGTCATTTTCCCCCCATTATTCCCCTACCCAACCTCCCAGAATAGCAGTCCCACAAGATATCGCTTCCTCCAATCTGCTCTCTCCCATACCTTCTCCCATACCCCCATCGACTTTTCCATTAGAGGAAGATGAATCTTTGTGTCCCAATGCCTGCACATCTTATCTCCCAATTATAGGCAAAAGAGTATTAATAATAGTATTTATATATATATATTTGAAACATTTAATGTTACGACCTTGAATTTCAGATCCATTTCCTTCCTCCCTTGTCACCCATTCCTTCTTGGGATATAAGTAATTCAGTATATGTTGTACATGTCTAGCTATGCAAAACATTATCATAGTAGATATATTGTTCAAGGCTGCTTATAATTCCCTCCCACTCATCCCACCCCCCACCTGGTCCATTCCCTACATGATCCTGTCCCTCTTCTATAGTGGGTACTTCCAACCTCCCCTCCCCCCAAGGATGCCCTCCCATCCATCATCCCTCCTCTCATCCCCCTTCCCCCTATCCTGTTGCAGGTTGAGATATCCCATTTAGTATGTATGTCATTTTCTCCCTGAACCAAATTCAATGTGAATGTGGTTTTGCCTTTTTAGCCTTCCTTATTCTCCCCCTCCTTTGCACCCACTTCCCTACATGAGATAGTTTACCCTACCATGTCTCTCCCCATCTCCTCTTGCCACTTTCCTCTCTCACCTCATAATTTCATCCCTTGAGTACTCTCCCTTCCCAACAAAATCAACCTATGCCCTCTATCCATATATAACTGTAACCATATACACACACATTCACATATGTATTCATATGACCACACCCCTTCTTCCATTATTTTCATAGTGAGAAAGATATCATCAGTCACAGTTATTGCTTTTCCATATAGGAATGTAAATAGTTCAACTTTGATAAGTTCCTTTTGATTTCTTTTCCTGATTACCTTCTCAGGCATCTCTTCCTTCTTGTGTCTGGATGTCAAATTTTCTATTCAATTCTGGTTTTTTCCTCAAGAATGCTTGAAAGTCCTCTATTCCACTGAATGACCATATTTTCCCCTGAAACAAAATACTCAGTTTTGCTGGGTAGGTGACCCTTGGGTTCATTCCCAGTTCTTTTGCCCTCTGGAATATCATATTCCATGCCCTTCGATCCTCAGTGTAGAAGCTGCCAGGTCCTGGGCTATTCTGATTGTGTTTCCACAATATTGAAATTGTTTCTTCCTGGCTGCTTGTAGTATTTTCTCCTTGATCTGGGGATTCTGGAACCTGGCTATAATATTCCTGGGAGTTTTCTTTGGGATCTTTTTCAGGAGGTGATTGGTGGATTCTTTCAACCTCTATTTTGCCCTCTGTATCTAAAACATCAGGGCAGTTTTCCTTGAGAATTTCTTGAAGGTGATTTCTAGGTTCTTTCCTTGATCATGGCTTTCAGGTAGTCCAATAATTTTTAAATTGTCTCTCCTGGATCTATTTTCCAGGTCAGTGGTTTTTCCCATGAGATATTTCACATTGCCTTCTAATCTTTCATTTGTTTGGATCTGCTTAACAGCATCTTGATTTCTCATAAAGTCATTAGCTTCCATTTGCTCCAGTCTAACTCTGAAGGAATGAATCTCCTCAGTGAACTTTTGAGATTCTTTTTCCATCTGGCAAATTCGACTTTTTAAGGCATTCTTCTCCTCATTGCCCTTTTGGGCCTCCTTAGCCATTTGAGTTAGTCTATTTTTTAAGGTGTTGTTTTCCTCAGTCAGGCTGTTGACCCTCATTTCATACTTTTCCTGCATCCTTCTCATTTCTCTTTCTAATTTTTCCTCCACTTCTCTTATTTGATTTTTAAAGTCCTTCTTAAGGTCCTCTATGGCCTGCAACCTGCTCATGTTTTCCCCTGGGGCTTTTGGAGCAGGACTTCTGACCTCACAGTCCTTTTCCTGCTCTATGCCCCCAAAATAGGAGTCTAGGGTTGCATTTTCTGTTTCCTTTGCCTTGGCATGTTGCCACTTAATTGCTTGACTTTTGGGCTTGTTGCCACACTATGGCTTTAAGGCCAGATAGAGGAATTTTCGTCCCGAACGTGTGGGGGCAACTTCCGTTTCTGGCAAGCTGTAAACCCACCCACAACTTCCACCCTAGATCACAATCCAGATCCAGGGAGGTTAAAGCAAGAGCGATTACCCCCAAGACTGATCGCTGGATCTCCCCACAATTTGTAGGCTGGGAGCCGGAAATGCCTATGAAAACTACACAATGGCGTGTCTCCTCAGCGGCTTCTAGCCCCCAGGGGAGGGAGCTGACGCATTCCCCAAATACAGGTCCCAAAGTCCATAGGACACTAACCTCTTACTTTGTCCTAGGCAAGTCTATGTTGATAATTCTGGCGTCTCCACAGTTCCTGGTGTTCTGGGGTTCCTCCAGCCGGCTGCTGGCCCTGCCACCCTGGGGCTAAAACCTCGGCTCATGTGGACCTGGGCTCCACTCGGCTCCTGCGCTCTGAGTGCTGCCGGCTCCCAGACCACTGCGCTGGTCCTTCCTGCAGGGTGCTGGGCTGTCCTCAGCGGGAGGTTAGCTTCTCTGTGTCGTTCTGTGGGTGCTGGGGCTCCAGAAGATTTTCAGAGTCCTTTTTTACATAGTTTGTGGAGAATCTGGGGGCAGAGAGGCTTGGAGGAGCTGTTTCTACTCCGCCATCTTGGCTCCGCCCCTCCAGACCACTATTGATGATACCATACTGTGTCTCGATCAAAAGAAAACATAAGATCATTTCAGGGAAATTAACATCCAGGAGTGATTAGAAAAAGCTTCATGTAGGAGATCACAGTTAAGCTTTGAAGAAAGCTAGGGATTCCAAGGAGTAGAAATTCAGAAAGAGCATGTCCCAGGTATGGGGAGCCAGCCCATGTAAGGACATAGAGCTTGGATATACTTATTTGTGTACATGTTTTAACTCTTCTCTTAGAATACTAGTTCTTAGAGAATAAGGACTGTATTGCTGATCCTCTTTGTATCAGAATCTAGCACTTATAGATGCATAACAAATGTTTGTTGAGTCAAAATTTTAAAATATTCACTAAACAGTACTTGTACCATGTTATGAATCACAATAGCATATTTCAAAAGAAGGGTTACAAAGTGAAATCTCCTGCCAGTGTGAATTAATTCAGGTCAACTCAATCAGGTGTTGTCATCTAAATATCTTTCAAATATCACCAGTCTGAGATGGTCAGATCCAAGAATGTCACACCAAGGCTAAAATATGTGTCAAAAATGAACATATCTGAGTCCTAGGGGTATCATAGAAAGTTCTCCCTTATCATTGCCATCTTTCTAGTCTCAGGGTCCATTATTACAATTTTCCCCAGTTTTTCCTTTCTATGAGGATTTTGTTTTGAACCAGAAGTATAATCATGAAGACAAGTCATTAAATTAAGCCACAGCACACAAGAAGGAAGTAAATGAGTCAACTTTAGCAAGTGGGATAAACAACAACAATAAAGCATCCCATGTCCCAGACCAAATCCCCCCAGAATGGTATATAAGGGCTGCCCTGCAGAAGGAAAGCATCAGACTTCACTCACCTCCTCTGAATCCTTTCTCCCTTCACCTAACTTGAACCCTCTGTACTGACACTATGGGTTGCTGTGGCTGTAGAGGAAGCTGTGGTGGCTGCGGTGGCTGTGGTGGCTGCGGTGGCTGTGGTGGCGGCTGTGGCTGTGGTGGTGGCTGTGGCTGTGGTGGTGGCTGTGGTGGCTGTACCTGCTACCGTGTAGGCTGCTGTTCTGCCTGCTGCCCCTGCTGCTGTGGCTGCTGTGGAGGTTGCTGCAGCCCCATGGTCGTCTGCTGCCGCCGTTCTTGTGGCTGTGGCTCCTGTGGCGGCTGTGGCTGTGGCAAGGGCTGTGGCTGTGGCAAGGGCTGCTGCCAACAGAAATGCTGCTGCCAACAATGCTGCTGTAAGAAGCAATGCTGCTGCTAGAGGAATGATCAGGATCTGGGAAAGAGCAACTGGGGGCACATGCAGATCATGAAGGTAAGACTTTCTTCTATTAACTTGTCTTCTTCTCTCTGATTGTTAAGTCATCTTTGGTTTCCAAAATGTGGATATCAACTGTGGGAACCATGCATTCTGTGGCTGCTGTGGTTCCCTCTCAACAACAACCCTGTATCACAAGCTACTTCATTTGGAAAGTGCCCATTTCAACAAATAGCCTTCCCAACAATGGGACAAAGGCCAGTCCAATTTTCCCAAACTTCACTCATATCTTTAGGTCAGTAAATGGAATCATGATTTCTAGCTTTTTTTTTTCTTCTTGAAAGGTCTCTTATCAATACCTGTATCAATATGTCTGTTCTTTTGGGCATGCATTGTACCCCTTTTCTATCATTTCTGTGTCTTTTAATGCACATTTCTTAATAAAATGGAATAAATTTCATTTTTAAAAAGAATCTGGTTACCCTGGTTTTTGTCCTCTTGTGTCTATACTGTGTACTAATGAAACCTTAATGAAAGTGACTGGTGCTAAACTAATATTGGAAGCTAATGAGCAAAAAAAAAAAAAAAAAAAAAAACTAGATCCTATAGGAATAACTGCAGATATTCAAAACCATTTAGATAAATTTGTGAATGATAGTTCCTTAACAGATCCCTAAGATTTTAAGGTAGATGTCACAGACAAAGGATAATTGCAAACACTTCTTGTCCCATGCCAAAGCCAGAATACTGGCTGAAAAAGACACTGAGAAGAGTTAGATCATTGATTTAGAACTTAAAGGGACCTCAGATGCCCTCTAGTCTGACTCTCTCATTTTACAGATGAGGAAACTGAGGCCTAGATGAAGAAAATGATTTACCCAAGGCCTCACAGAGAGTTGTGGGAAGCATCAGAGATGGGTTGCAGACCTAGGTTCTCTGGCTCCAAGTCCAGTGTCCTTTACTTAATGTAATATGACCTCTCATGTTTACATCTCGTTCAAGTGGTCACTTTGCATCTAAGTTTTCTAGTAAATTTTTATCTACAGTCACACTCTGTTACCACATTTGTCAAAAAATGTCATAAATGAGAACATAAAAGCCTACCTATATCAGGCCTACAATGAATTTCTAAATATTATATTCCAAACAACTCAGAACGAACATGTATAAAGATTAGGATCAGGGAAAAATAATGTCTACCTAAGGCCAAGGAGGAAGTGTCCAAGTTGGGAAACAAATAAACAAAAGCTAGAAAACCAGACCAAGTTGGTACTAAGATATCTCAGGATCACCAAAGTCCAAGGTGGTTGAGACAAATAGGATGAATGGTTCTTTGTACAAGAACTTGAAGCCCAGAAGCACATCCCAGAGCAGTAAGCCAAATTGTAGGGAGTGGCATTTATATGTCTCAACCTGATTTCCCAAACCTTCAGTCTTTTAAATACAGCTGCCTTTATTCTAGCATAGTCACGGGTTGGGTTGTGTATCTCTTGAGACACCCCCATAAGGCCAAGATCAGTCAGTCAATACATATTTATTGAATACCTACTATGTGTTAGACACTAAAAACTCAAGGTAAAGAAAAATGAAAGGCAATCCCTCACTCTCAACGAGCTTACAATATGGTTACACATAACAGGCCATTGAGTGCCTTCTTTGGTCCTGCGGTTTATATAATCCAAGTGAGTTCCATGCAATCTACATTTATTAAATATCAACTGTACACTGGTTGTCTCTGAAAAATTATTTAGGGCAAAATATTAGCATGCTGGAGAATATTGAACTCAATACTGGTCAAGACTTGTCTATGAGCAAATACAACCAATTGAACAATGTCTATTAAGCCCTTACTATGTGCCAGGCATTGGGGATTCAAAGACAAAAAAATGAAACACCCCTTGCTCCCAGATAGCTTACGCTCTCAAACTATTATTGTTTGATCTGATTTTAATGCAAGAAAATCAGCGCTAGAATCAATGAGGCCAAAATGGTCCATACCTGCTCATCAGAGGTCCCAAAGCTGATGGAGACTTACACACATGCCTTTGAATTCACCATGGACTCAGCTTTCCTAAGTCCCTTCCTAATTCACAGAATCATGAAGGGTTTTATTTTCTTTTACTATCTGAAAAAGGCTTGAAAATCATCTGTGACTTGTTCAAGGTCCCACATTTAATGATTTTCAGAGTCAGAACCATAAAAAGATATCCCCTCATTCTCAATATATGGTTCTTTCCACTATGCCCCATACAGTATACTCCAGAGCCAGTTCAATACTAGGTATGAAAGATGGAGAAACTATTTACATGGAACAAGAGAGTAGGTTCATTTGTCAGGGAGACTGTCTATTCTCCTTCTTTGTTCCTCTAAGAGATGGGAAGTTCATGTCCTAGTTTTAGCATTATAGATTTAGGTCTAGCGAGGTCCAAGAGGCCATCTGGTAGAACCCTAGTAGAAAGAAGAGGCCCAGAAGGAGACTCCCCAATCTGAGAGTTTTCTAGGGGATCATCTAAGTAGCTTCATGATTGAAGCCCATTTTCTTACCTCCTCCCAGAGATGCTCTTGTAATCCAAATTCTTACACAATTTTGACCTTCTTACTCAGGCCTAGCAAGTTTAACCAATGTAAAATAATTAAGCATTGAAGGATAAAATTAGAAGTAAGACTACAAACAGAAAAAAATGATATAAAAAGATTTACAAAAAAAGTTCAAGAAACTACTTCCTCCTTTGAGGATGCTCAGACTCTAACAACACAGTTCCCAAAGACCTTATAAAGGACATAAAAATGGCATTAAAGAGGACAAACATTGGCAAAGCAACAGGATTGCACCAAGTACAGCTAGAAGAGATATCTGCTAGAGGAAATGAATAAATAAAAGAAGTATTTATTAATGGGGCAGTTTGGTGGCGCAGTGAATAGAGCACCAGCCCTGGAGTCAGGAGGACCTGAGTTCAAATCCGGCCTCAGATACTTAACACAAAAACTAGCTATGTGACCTTGGGCAAGTCACTTAACCCCAATTGCCCTCCAAAAAGAAAAAAACAAAACAAAAAAAGGAAGTATTTATTAAGCTTTTTCTGTGTGCAAAGCATTGAGTTAAGGATATAATATATAGAAGACAATTCAAATATTATTTCTCACAAAATCACTGAGAGATAGGTGCTACTATCATCCCCATCTTACAGTTGAGTAAACTGAGAAAGTTAGAGGTTAAGTGACAGGGTTACACAGAGTTACACAGCTACTGTCTGAGACCAGATTTGAACTCAGGTCTTCACAATTCCAGGCTTAGCATCTGCTAAGTTGCCTAGAAAAATCACAAAACTTGGACTTTAAAGATTGTCTAATACAACATGTCCATTTTACATGTGAAGAATCCTGAGGTCCAGAAAGCTTACCCAAAGCTTATGTAGTGAAAAAAATACTGAGCTGGAGTCAGTAGATTTAGAAATTTCCTTCAGTAATGCAGACTGAAACCCATCCATGCCTACACATCTTGTGTGACAATTGTCAAGGTTTTCCCAAAACTTAATTGAGAGCATCCACCCAACATGGTAGAGGTCTTTCTCCCTTTTTCCTACCATTACATTAATTCAAAACTCAGAAACACAGCAACTACAAGATATGGGGTAATTCCCTCAGTGAATTAGATGAGGTTCAAATGAGGTGGTATGTGGAAAGCACTTTGTAAACTATTACACACTATGCGACTTGCATGCTATTATAACCAACTGTGTGGTCTTGGCATTGTTGTTGTTTAGTAGGAGAGCCTAGTGTGCAACCCAAAGCACTTGCTCCCTTGGGTGAGTCACATAGAAAGGTCGTCCCTTTGTTTACTATGGCCATTAAGGTCACATAGCAGAAATACCTCCTTTTTGTCACAGACTTACAACGTTGTGATAAACACCTGCCTGTCCTGTGTGTGACCTATTCCAATTCATGTGTCTGTCATGTGAAGACATCTCCTTTCTCATATGTTTCAAGACAAAAAGCTTAATTGTTTCCACATCAGGTGATGTCCAAATCTGATCAGCAGCCCTTGCCTTCCCCATGACCAGGAAGTTTCAAGAGGCACAACTACTTCAATTGCCTGTATCTACACTGGGTACTTTCTCTTGCTCTAAATAAATAGTTTTAAAAGTGTGACCTTGGGCAAGTTACTTAACCCCAATTGCCCTAAAAGGGGCGGCTAGGTGGCGCAGTGAGTAAGAGCGCCGGCCTCGGAGTTGGGATGACCCGAGATCAAATCCGGCCTCAGAAAATGAGCACCCACACACAAATAATGACTAGCCGTGTAACCTTGAGCAAGTTACTTAACCCCAGTTGCTTAAAAAAAAAAAAAAAGTAAATGATAAATTGCTCACTCTTTCATTCTCTCTCTCTCTCTCTCTCTTCTCTCTCTCTCTCTCTCTCTCTGTCTCTGTCTGTCTCTGTCTCTCTTTCTCTCTCTCTTTTGCTCTCTCTATCTCTCTGTATCTGTTGGTCTCTATCACTCTGTCTCCCTCTGTCTCTCTGTCTCTGTCTCTATCTCTGTCTCTGTTTCTCTCTGTCTCTCTGTCTCTGTCTCTCTTTGTCTCTGTCTATCTATCTATCTATCTATCTATCTATCTATCTATCTATCTATCTATCTATCTTTCTCTCCCCCTGCTCCCCCTTTATGGTTCAGATCCAGGAATTCGTTGATGTAGGAACTCCTTACACATGACTGATGAACAGACTGAGTGTTCCACAACCGCACTGGTGCTCTCTTATCTCCTGATGTTGAGAGAAAGGGAAGACCACTTCCAGCCACTGAGGCAGCTAAATGAAGAAGCAGAAAGAGCACTGGACCTGAAGTCAAAAAGACATAACTTCAAATCCTGCCTTAGACACTTATTAGTTCTGTGACCGTGTGACTCTGGTTAACACACAACCTCTTAGTTTCCTCATCTGTAAAATGGGGGTCATCATAGCATCTACCTCCCAGGGTGGTTGGATCAAATTTATATATGTCTTTGTATGTATATGTGCATGTATATACATATATACATATGTATGCATACATATATGTAAGTATATATGCACTAGTGTGCGCGTGCATGTGTGTGTGTGTGTGTGTGTGTGTGTGTGTGTGTGTGTGTGTGTGTGTGTGTAGAGAGAGAGAATGCTTCACAAACCTTGAAGCTCTACATAAATGTAGCCATAATTAGGTGAACTTTTGGAAGAAGATGGACAAGAGTCACACAGGAAGAGCAGTCATAGGAAGGAATTCCTGAATCAGTGAGATCTGTTTGAGTATTAAGAGTAGGTAGAATCATAAAAGTTTGGGGACCAAGAAGATTATCTACTACAGCACACTTATTTTATGGCTGAGGAACACTGAGACCCACAGAGCTATAATGACTTACCCAAGGCCACAAAATTAATGTAATGAAAAAAACTTGCATGTGTTGTCCTCTATCAATGCCTATATTTTAGTCTCAGAGACTCAGTATTTGGAGGCCCTGAGAGGTTAAAGGGACTTGTTCATGTCACACAGCCATTGTGTATCAGAGATGGGACACCAACCCAGAAATTCCTGTCTGCACAGCTAACCTTCTATCCACTTTCTCATGATGCCTATCCCAAATTTTACTCCAATTTGGGGAGCCAATATGGTGGAATGGAAGCAGTAACTTTTCTAAGCTCCTAGATGAATCCCATCACTAAGCTTTAAAAAGTAAATCTGAATGGATTTTAGAGTAACAGAATCCACTAAGAGATGGAGCGTAGCAGAATCCAGCCCAAGAAAGTGCCCACATAGGTCTGGGCAGGGGGAGTGAGGAGCACACGGGGCTGCACCAGCACAGACTAGAGAGTAGACTACAGCTGGATGAGAAGGAGCCCCAGCCAGCAGAATCACTCACCCCAAGGGTGATCCACAGCCATCTCACCAGCATCTCACCATAGGATGGAGGATCAGTGGGAGCTGGGTAAGAGAAAGCACAGAGCCTGCAGCAGAGACAGTAGCTTCTTCTGGGGCTATCAGCTCACAGCCTGGAAGTTCAAAAATCACCTACCTGAATTTCCAGAGGCCAAGATGGCAGAGTGATTCCTAGCTGTTCCAATTCCCACTCCCTGACCCAAAAAACCCAGAGATAAATGTCCCACCCAGAGTAAAATCCTGAAATAGTGGAAATAGCCTTAGGCTTAGGAGTCACTGAGAAAGGGTGCAAATGAGGTAGTAAGGAGTCTGAAGTGAAGGGTGGGAGGGGTCCCAACAAGCCCCACCTCAGCTGACCAACAGGAGATCCAGAAGCCCAGAGTCATGGAGCCAGCAAGTGCTAACAACAGAAGCCTAGGTGGGCCTTAGCACCACCAGGGGAATCTGCAGACACCAACTCTGCTGGCTGCCAGCTGCTGATCCTGCCTGAGCTGTAGCCCAGAGGCATAGAGGCAGAAATATGAAGTGGCCAGACCACTCCTCCCCCACAGATTACTCTGTGAGCATCAGCATAACTCAGGGGAAACACTGAGAGTCCTGGCCTTGGCCTCAGTCTAGACATCCAGAGGCTACAGCACACAAAATTAACAACCAGGCACCTAGCTCCCAACTTGAGAAAAGTGGGTCAGAGCCCTCTGTACCCCAGAAGCAGAAAATACACTTTAAAGGTCAGGAAATAGGCAATCACAGTGGGCCAGAAGTAACTTGCAAAGGGAAGACCAAAAACAATTGAATCCTATTATTGTGAATGAGAAGAATCACTTTCAGGAGACACCTGGACTCTGTATTCACACCTGAGACCACAGAAGGAAATATGAACTGGTCTCAAGCCCAAAAAGCATTCTTGGAGAAGTCAAGAAAGATTTTAAAAGCCAAATTAGGGAGGTAGAAGATAAATTTAAATCTACAGTGACCAAATTGGAAAAAAATCTTACTGAAGAAAACAAATCCCTAAAAAGTAAAATATATGAACTGGGACAGGAAGTTCAAAATCTAACTGGTGAAAATACCTCCCTAAAAAAGGAAAATAATTCACTAAAAATTAGAATCAGTCAAATCGAAGCTAAGGACTTTATGATGCATCAAGAGTCAGTCAAACAAAACATGAAGATTGAAAATTTAGAATAAAGTGTAAAATATTTCACTGGAAAAACAACTGACCTGGAGAATATATCCAGGAGAGATAGCCTACGAATTATTGGTCTACTGAAAAGCCATGATGAAAAAAAGCAGCCTGGACAACAACCTACAAGAGATTGTCAAAGAAAACTGTCCTGAAGTCTTAGAATCAGAGAGCAAAATAGTTACCAAATTCTACTCCAGCTTGGCTAATGGGGAATTTATAGCCTTCAAATCCCACCACTTTCTCCTCCCTTCTTCCTCTCTCTTCCAAGCTTAACTCTGCCAGCAGAAATAGGAAGTAGCAAAATGCTGACCTCCTGACTGTTTATTTCTTTTGTCAAAGTGGGGAAGAGCTGATTTGGCTCTGAATCTCCTTGAGTCCAGCCAAAAAGACTTTTGCAATACACCCTAGACGTGATTCTGAAACTTTTCAACATTTAGAACATGCTGAGCTCATCCTGACTCAGACAAGGGGAGTAGAAAAGGAAAAGGGAATTCAGGGATTCCCATGATGTTGAGGAAGGGAAATAAATGACACCTTTTTAAAAAATTACTATTTAGCCCAAGATCAGAGACTAAAGAACAAACTTACAACACATAACCAAGAAGGAACTTGGAAGAAGAATAAGAGTGAAAGATATCAAAAGATAGTATGATAGGAAGAAAAGGTGGGCTGGTCATACAGCAAGAACAAGGGATAACAGGTAGAAAGGCCAAGTTCTTCACTGGTGCCCTCTCAGTGTAGGGGGGATATTGAGTATTTCCTCAAGCATATTGGGTGGACTAGACCAGAGAACTTTGGGGACAACACAGGCAAGCACAGTGGTGGATGGGCAGCAATTTTCATTTTTTTTTAAAATTATTTTATCTTATCTATGTGCATGTTCTGTTTTCTTTCTCTCTGTTACTCCTTTTCCTCAGTAGCATGTACACTCCTTGAGGGTAGGGACTATTTTCATTCTTTTCTCTAGTATTATGCCTAGAACGTAGAAGGCACTTAGTCAATATATATTGGATTAAATAGTATTTTTTTAATGTTTTAAATGCCCTAGGGAAGCATGTCATCTAAATGACTTCAAAATAATTTAGTTATAAAGAAAATGCCTTTGTTGTTATTGTTCAGTTGTTTTCAACTGTGTTCAACTCCTCATGACCCCATTTGGGGTTTTCTTGGCACAGATGCTGGAGTGGTTTGTCATTTCCTTCTCCAGCTTATTTTACAGATAAGGAAAGTGAGGCAAACAGGGAGAAGTAACTTATTTTGCACTAAACAGAAATAGGGACTAGACTTGTGATTTCATTGGAATGATACCCAAGAGAGGAAACTCCCTCCAATAATCTTGGTAAGAAACTTCTCTTCAATTTATAGTCATAAAGAGTTTCCTACAACTCAGAGAAGTTAGAAGATTTGCTAAGGATCACACTTCCAGTACGTGTCAGAGATGGAACTTTAACCCTGGTGTTCCCAGCTTCAAAACCACTTCTCTATTCACTATGCAAAGCTGCCAATTTTGTATTAAATATAGAACCTTATTTTCCTATAATCAATTGTTAGCTAGTCACCCTAGTCTAGCACTAGAATAAAAGCTATACCAGAAATAAGAATGATTTTTGACTTAGTTGGCTACTACTCTAAGTCTACACAAGTCTTCCTTCAAAGAGATTGAAAACTCTTAGGACACATATTTGGTGGACAAATGAATAAAAACAGACTCTTTTCAGAACATTGTTGCATATTTTATTGTGACTTTTAGAAAATAGCAGTACAACAATTAGCATATCAGAAAAGCAAGAAGAAAGTAGAAAACAATGTGTACAGTAGACAGAAAAATAAAGCATAGGGATTATACGAGAGTGAATAAGCACAGTCAAGGAATAAACCATGAGAACTCATGATTTGATGTGGCTGAATTCTAGGTAAGATCTGGCCATTATTCAGTAGCTGGGCAAGTGCCCATTTTCCTGCTTCAAATGGTTTGTGTGCCTTTAGATTTTTTTCAAATGGAACAATTTTTAATAGCATCATGTGCCTAAACTGGGATTATAGAGATGAGAATCTGAGACAGAGTCCAAAGTTCTAAGACACACAAATGCCTTCCAAGGAAGAAAGGAGCAGCTTTGCTGTAAGGGAAGAAAGTCTTACCTTCATGCTGTGCATATGCCCCCAGCAGGTCCTTCCCAGAGGCCCAGCTTTGATCACTCCCTCTTAACAGCAACATTGCTTCTTGCAGCAGCATTTCTGTTGGCAACAGCCCTTGCCACAGCCACAGCCCTTGCCACAGCCGCCACAGGAGCCACAGCCACAGGAACGGCGGCAGCAGACGACCATGGGGCTGCAGCAACCTCCACAGCAGCCACAGCAGCAGGGGCAGCAGGCAGAACAGCAGCCTACACGGTAGCAGGTACAGCCACCACAGCCGCCACCACAGCCACCACAGCCACCACCACAGCCACAGCCGCCACCACAGCCGCCACAGCCGCCACAGCCACCACCGCAGCCACCACAGCTTCCTCTACAGCCACAGCAACCCATAGTGTCAGTACAAAAGGTTCAGGTGAGGTGAGGACAGAGGACTCAAGAGAGGTGAGTGAAGTCTGATGCTCTCCTTCTTCAGGGCAGCCTTTATATA
Source organism: Gymnobelideus leadbeateri (assembly GCA_011680675.1). Lineage (NCBI taxonomy): Eukaryota > Metazoa > Chordata > Mammalia > Diprotodontia > Petauridae > Gymnobelideus > Gymnobelideus leadbeateri. The sequence goes on from WOXC01012247.1 coordinate 513,107, forward strand.
CCCTCCTCAGGGACATAGCCCAGGATGTCACAAGATACTTCCTTGTTATTATTTATCTCAGTTTCCATGGGAAACTCTTACTTTTTGGCTCTTGTTTTCTTCTTCAATGGACTTCTTTGGCTTAATTTAATGACAAATTCAACCTTTTCATGTTGAGCTTAAAATCACATTTGCAACAGAATAACTTATGTGATTTGTGATAAACTCATTTTGTCATATAGGGAAAATTCTATATTTGCCTCTGAATTAGCTGAGGGATTCTGTAGAAGGATTGGACCCTGAGTTCAACAGACCCTTTACAGATGCCCATTCAATCTAATTGCCTCTTTTAATAAATAAGGAGACTGAAGTCCATAGAAGGACTTGTCTAAATTCACATAGATTTGTCCTTTTCCATTTTTAAGTGGTTAAGAGCAAAGATGTTCCCTTTCTATAGTCATTCCTATAAAGCCCCCAAACTCTGGTAATAATAACAACTAACATATATTACATATTTTTACATATATTATATATAACATGATATATATCTATTATATTAGATATATCTACTATATAGAGATTAGATTACATATAATTATATGTAACAGATCTTATTATATATTTATATTATATATAACATATATTTACATATTACATATATTATTCAGTCTGATCCTTACAACAACCCTATGAGGTAGAAACTATTATTATCTCCCATTTTACAAATGAGGAAACTGAGTCTGAGAAAAGTCAAGGAATTTGCCCTAGGTTACACAACTAGCAAGTATATGACACAGGATTAGAACCCAAGTCTTCCAGCTTCCAAGACAAGCGTTCTACTTAATATGCCATGCTGTGTGAGGCAATGTAAGAATCCAAATTGAAGGATCCACATTTCTAAAATCTGTCATACTTTATATTGTATTGGCTCCCTGCAACAAAAGGGGAAAGAAGCCCTGAAATTTCTGCTGCCTCCTTTCTGCTTCCCTGGAATTACTGATTCAAGGGAGCTAACACTGAATATGCTGTAAGGATAGTTATTATAAAGCATCCCTATGGCATGGTTTTGCAGGCTAAGAGCACAGATCATGTATGTAGCATGCCCACATTCACCCACCTGCTAGTACAAGATGCATCCTTCTCATCTATCTTTTCAATAAGTCAAATAATCAAACTGCATTTTCATCAGGTGATTGGTCCTCTCTGGTGATTGCTTCTTGTGCAAGAACTAGTTAATAAACTACTTGTTCATTCATGTAATATCCACTGCCCATGTGCAAGTAGTTACCATATGTAATGCCCTGTGTTCAGCACTGGGGGAGATGCAAAGATATCACATAAATAGTCCCTGTTCTCAAAGGACTTAGACCAGGGATGGAGAACTTGTACTCTTGAGGCCACACTTGGCCTTCTAGGTTTTTGGATGTGGCCTTTTGACTGAACCCGAGTTTTACAAAACAAATCCTTTTATTTTGGGGATTTGATCTGTGAAGTTTGGATCCAAAGGGCCAAACTTGAGGACCTAGAGGGCCACATGTGGCCTTAAGGCCAAAGTTCCCCACCCCTGGCTTAGACTTTGGTAGAAAATACAGGACATGGGGCAGCTAGGTGGGGCAGTGAATAGAGCACCAGCCCTGGAGTCAGGAGGACCTGAGTTCAAATGTGACCTCAGATGCTTAACACTTACTAGCTGTGTGGTCTTGGGCAAGTCACTTAACCCCAATTGTCCTGCCTTCCCCTCTCCAAAAAGCAAAAAAAAAAAAAAAAAATACAGGACACATATGCAGATATGCAACAATCATATAAGAAATATAATGAAGAACAAAACAAAACAAAGACATACATGGCCATCTGGAGGCAGTGGGGTACAGTGGAAAAACAGTGATTCAGATCAAATCCTATTTCTGGGCAAATCACTTAGCTTCCCTTGGCCTCAGTGTCCTCAGCTGTAGGGGTTGGACTGGATAGCCTTTGAAGTCCCTTCTAGCCTTAGACCTGTAATTCTTTATGAGCCTATGTACAAACTTCTTCAACAAAGTGGCTGGTTCTAATGAATGATTTCTATCATTACTAACTATTTTAATTATTACTATAAAGCTAATATATATTAAAAAAGATGTTAAATAGGTAATATAATATAATAATATATATCATGATTAATATATTATAATAATTAACTATATCACCTACTATTTCCTGCTGACAATAAACAAGATTTTGTGGGTTGTTGTTTTTTAATTAATAAAAGGAATTTGGTGTTATTTTCTTGCCTTGGTGCCCTGCAGCATACAACATCTTTGCAGGGCTTACTCAGCTTTCCCAGTATCTGGGGACAGCACACAGAAGGACTGCTGCCAGATCTCTATTTGGTCACCATAGAGACAGCTAAGGAGGTTTAGCTCATAAACACTTTCCTGCCACATGTCACTGCTTCTGGGCCAGAGGTAGAGAACCTAGTCATTAAGACTTACACCCCCATTTAACAGAAAAGGAATCAGGAGCCAAGAAAAGGAAAATAACTGACCCAAGGTCACATAGCTAAGTGTCCAAGGCAGGACTCGAATCCAGTCTTTCTGACTTTCTCTGTCCACTCACTATACCAGGCTGTTTCTCAGACTGTCAGTGTGTGTCACTATTGCCTAAATAATAAATAATTCTGGAATTAAATAGAATCACCATCTTTCAGAATCTCTCTATTTCATGGCAAATAAGGATAACAAAATATATTAGCCATGTATTTTGAGTTAGGTTATACGGTTCCCAAGAAACCTCATGTTACACACATTATTTGTATTCCCATAATGCCCCTGCCTGAAATATGCTAATGAAAATTCAGCCTCCCCTCAAGAACATTTTCCTCTGGATTGTACAGATTGACAGTTTCTTGTGAATGTTGCAATATGTTGTTCTTTCCACTACTGGAAGGAAAATTTGAATTGTGGACAGGGGCTTCAACATTTATGCTGTAAAGCATTCTGCAGAGAACCGCCCCCCATCTCTGGCTAATGTGGCATCAATTTCTAACACAGATTCTGCCTACCTTGTTGTGAAGGGGTTCAGGGACTGCCACATCCATGCCCTCCAATCATGTGGATGTCTTTGTTTCAGGAGCTTCATACTGCTTTCCAAATGGTTTGCTAGCAGCCCAGGCTGGCCAGCCCACTCTGTCATCATAAGGATCTGCCAGCACCAACTGTTTCTGAACAGAGCTGTCTCCATCTGCTTCTATGTTTTTCATCTCCTAAAGTTGAAAGAACTCAAGTTTCTGCCAACAATAAATACACAAAGAATATGGGTAGAACCCCAAGTGGGGAAAAGATAATGAAGTACCTTCATTTTAATTCAGATTTACTCCTTCAAATCACATATTAAAATTGAATACCCATGGTGTATCTAGCAGAAAGATGGGGGGCATCTTGTCATAGAAAGAATCAAAGCGGGTAACCAGAATGAAAATGGGTAACCAGGTAAGAGTCCTGCCCAAGGTCACACAATTAGTGTCAGAGGCAGGATTTGAATCTGGGTCTTCCAAACTCTGAGTTCAACATGCTATCTACTATGCCATTGCAGCCTCTCAGGGATGTTTAACATGAAAAAGAGAAGAGGCAGGGGTGGGGTGGGGAAACTGAGTTGTACATGTAGTATGTTGACTGTCTTCAAACCTCTTTGGTTCCTCATGAACCCATCTAGGAACATAGATGCAAATTGCAGAGACAGAGCTTGTAGTTTGATAGAAAGAAATGGCTTCCTAACAATTAAATCTAACCAAAAGTAGAACAGTCCACTTCAGTAACTATTTACCTAACAAGTTCTCCCCTAACTAGAGGTCTTCAAATGATAGCTAGATGACCAAATTTTATTGAATATGTCAGTGATAAGCAGACACTGGCTCATACCAGCTTTCAATGCCTAGAGGCTGCTAGGGGCACCCTAGTACACAGATCATTGGACTTGAAGTCAGGAAAACTTGAGTTCAAATATGGCCTCAGACTCTTACTAGCTGTGTGACCTTGGGCAAGTCACTGAGCCCCTGTTTGTCTCAGCTTCCTCAACCACAAAATACGCATGATAATAATAGCATCTACCTTGCAGGGTTGTTGTGAAGATCAAATATGATAATTGCAAAGTACTTAGCACAGCTCCTGGAATATCATAGGCATTATATAAATGCTAGCTATGATTATTATTAATTTTCAGTATAAACTACACTTTGGGAATGAGCAAAATTCTGCAAATCAGGGCTTGATTTACTGTTTGTCTAATTTACTGATTGTCTAAATTTAAGAAAATTGTGGAAAAATATTTATGACATAGGTTAAACTTAAAAGTCTGTCATGTGTGCATGTTTTTGGCTTTGCGGGTTTTGTTTGTTTGTCTATTTTGAAATGATCATCAAACATTTACCAGGTACTCCTGGATTGCTTGGTAACATGTCAGGTTAGGTGACCTCTGGGCTCACTTCCAACTCTGAGATTTTGTGATTCTGTAGTCAGAGGCCAGAAATCATGATAGTTCCCACTTCCATAGTCCTGCACAGTTTATAGAACAATTTTCTCTCAGTGATATATTGGACTATTTAATTCAATTCTAGGACAATTTGAAAAAAAGGGGTTTAAAGCAACTTTGGTTGATTTAGAAAGAATCATTCAAATGAACTCTCAACATATTAGATGACGCTGGGAAGTTCCTTTTCAGAAGGCACATGTATATGACAATATTGTATATGCATGTGTGAAATATACATATGTCTATTCAGACCAGACTGGACATTTCATTTTTGTAGAACTCTCCTGGGGAGGAACTTCCTGTCTCAATGCAGGATAGCACCTCCTTTATAATCTATGATGTTAGAGTTCCTTAGGATACTAAGAGATTGATTGACATACCCAGGGTTCACAGCGAGTATGTGACATAAATGGGACTATAGATATATTATGATATACATAGACACATAGACATTCAGGCACTATATATATTGGATTTGCAGATATTATCTCCAGTGACCCATAATAGCCCACTCGCCTCTGTTTTTCTTTGCCCTAAAAGGCTCAATTCTTTATAAATCAGGGAATTGGAATTCTTTATAAGAGATTATCAAAATTTACAGAAACCAAGGTAGATTTTTATCTCAGGCAAAATACTTTTTCTTTTCATGGGCTCCAATTCCATTTCAGCTTGGTTCTCTATTATTTCTTCTTCTGATAAGCCATTTGAATGTTATTCAACACATCCTTGTAATTTTCTGCAGCTGAATTTTGTGATGAGAGAGATATTTTTCTCCATTATCCTTCACTTGACTTGATAATAATCAGGATTAAGAAGGGTTTTCTGCCATATTTACAGAATATCATATCTACTGACTTAAGACATGGTTGTGAATTGGTGATTTGAAGTAGAAATTTTTCTCAGCCAATGAAGGAATTCTTCATTAGGGCCTTGTCTTAGGTAGAAAACATGATTTCAAATCCTTGTCAGAAGAGTTCAGACAAATAAGTGTTTATCTATATTTTTATTTATTTATTTTTATATTTATTAAAGCATTACTTTCATGTACAAATGAAGCATTAGAAAATGACCACTATGCAAATGAGGTATTATTACAAAATCAAGTTTTGATATTAGATAAAACTTAAGCTTTGAAACTACTGATCAGGCTGACCTGGATTTGGAAGATAGTTCAAAACTATATAAGAATTCCAGGCTACCTAAAGAGGAACCTGACAATTGAAAAATGAATGAACAAATTATGGTCTAGAGTTTGGCAATGGAGTAGCAGAAATGATGAAAGTTTTAGAGAAACCTCAGAAGACTTATTTGAACTGAAGCGAGTGAAGTGAGTAGACATATTAAAATAGCATTATAAAAATGAAGAACTTTAAAAGCCTTAAGAACTCTGATACATATAATACAATAATCAACCATGATTCCAGAGAACCAATGATGAAGAATACTACTCATCTCCTTACAGAGGGGCCATGCACTAAATATGAGGAATGAGATGTGGTTTGGTTTTAGTTTTGTCCATGGCTGTCTTGGGAATTTGTTTTGCTAGACTATACAAATCTGTTTGTTTTTCTTTCTTTTTTTCATTTCTTCACCAAGGGGAGCAGGTGAGAGGGAGAAAAAATACATTCTTTTTGAGTTAAAAAAAAATCTAGGGATGCCACCAACACATTGCAGCGTGATTGTCTAATACTTGGAAGTTGTTGTTATGGCCCTTCTAATTCTTCCTTTCTCCAGAATAAACATTCCTTCAACTGCTCCTCATATGGCAAGATCATATGACCCTTTACTCCTCTTTTTGCCCTCTTCTACCCTCAGCCTACCTTGGGGTGATCAAAATGGCACCTAAAATGACACAATGCTCCAGATATTGCCTGATCAGAGCGAGGACAGCAGGATTATCACCTCTCTGTGCATACCTCTCTTGACCACACAGCAAAAGATCCTTAGAGAAGTCCCAGGTCTTAACTGCTATACAACTCAAAACCCCCAGATCTTTTTCTGACAAATGGCTGCCTGGCTCCATCTTGTATCTGTAAGGTGAACTTCTTGAACTCAAGTGTTGTAGTTGTTTTCAGCTGTGTTTGACTCTTCACTACCCTATTTAGGTAGTTTTCTTGGCATAGATTCTAGAATGGTTTGCCATTTCCTTCTCCACTTCATTTTACAAATGAGGAAACTGAGGCAGAGTTAAATGACTTGCCCAGGATCACACAGCTAGTATTTCTAGACCTCTGATCCTATGGTTTTGTTTTGTTTTGTTTTTATGTTATACACTGTCAGATGTAATCACTATAGTTTGTCTTTACTCAGTTGTTTTTCTTTCAAGAGAAAGTTCATGGGGTGAAGAGATATGCGAAAATGACTGATAAAAAAAAAAAGTAATCAATAAAACATTTTAACGTGCCAGAAGCCCTTCAGTTAGTGTGAAAGAGAGAGATATCATCCTTTCCTCCACCATCAATGCCAAGATGTTTCCCTTGAAATGTTTTCTTGTCAGTCTCCCTTTAAAATACTGGAGAAGTTGGTGTGCTATTTTAGAGAGTTGGGAAAGAAGAGGGGAAAACCCTATGTATGGCTTTCTCTCTGTGAGCTGAAAGGCATTTCAGTCTAGTAGTTGAAATAACAGTGAACCCAGAGTCAGCAAAGCTGGCTCTGGAGTCCAGAAATAAATGGTTCTGCTATTTACTGAGTTGTGTAACTATGAGCAAAAACTCTTTGGAAACTGAGCCTCAGTCTCCTTACTGATTAAATGGGAACAATAATACATGCACTATTAACCTTCCAGGGTTATGAGGAAAGCCCATTGTCAACTGGAAAGGAATTTTCAGTGTGTCACAAAAGTCTTGGTGCAGTTTTGATGTCATAAGGCTTCAATTATTGTTGGTAGGGAATGGGGAGTGACAAAGGATAGAAGATATCACTATCTGATCAAGGCAAGGGTTAGCTGAGCTAGCATAAAAAAAAAAGGTCATGTCATGTGGCTGGGATGAGAGATCAGCATGTCACCCAATCTCCAGCTCTCAGAGTGCTAGAACTGGATGGACCCTCTGACCCAGGATTATGTAGCTGCCTCTGGTAGATCTTTGTTAACAGCAAATGAACAGAAGAAAGCCAATTTTCTTCATCTCTCTGTGGATCAAAGGTTTGTCCATTCTCTCTCCCTCTCTCTCCTTATGAACCACTGCTAGTTCTTATCTGACACCCACCCCCCTTTTTATCCTGTGCTGGTAACAAGAAGGCTTGGGCTGATTTACATGGCCTGGCCCAGCTGCCATAGATATAGGCAGGGAAGGGGAAAACCTATAGGGAGAGTCCTTCCAAAGGCACCTAAGGCTTGGCAGAAGCAGGACCCACATTGGCCTGGTATTGGAAAGGGTTTGGGACGGGGTGTAGCTGGGGAGGGGTGGGGAAGATGGTGGTGTGACCTGGAGCAGAAAGCAGAATAAGAACAGTTCACATTTATAAGTGCTTTAAATGTTTGCAAAGCATTCTATACACGTTATCTCAGGAATTTCACAAAGAATCCTATGAAGCAGGTTCTACATACAGTGTCCCAAAAATCTTAATGCAATTTTAAGCTTTAACAGTAATTAGTTATTCAAATATAATCATAATATAATGCAATGTCATGTTATGTTCATGTGATGTGATGTTATTTCATGTTATGTTATACAGTCAGTTCTTGTGTTTAACTTCCACAACTTTAAGCATTCGTGTGATTTTCTTAGTAACCTCACTTGACTCTCACTTTGGCAACTTCACACATTACTTGTTATGTGAAGTAGAGAAAAAAATGGCAAGCCTGAGATGTGCAAGTTTGGGGAATGTCTGGAGTGCTTTGGCCTAATCAACCAGCTGGCTGGAAATATTGAGGCTATGGATCCATCATCAATGGCAGCTTCAGGTTGAGTGTCGACTAGGCTCTGCTGTGCTCCCCATACTCCAAGACCCTTAAGAATCTCAACTGGATGGGGCAGCTAGGTGGTGCATGAATAAAGCACCAGCCCTGGAGTCAGGAGAACCTGAGTTCAAATCCGGCCTCAGACATTTGACACACTTACCAGCTGTGTGACTTTGGGCAAGTCATTTAACCCCAATTGCCCTCCAAAAAGCAAAAAAATAAAATAAAATAAAATCATCTCAGCTGGCACATGCAGTAGACATCACTGGATGGATTATTCGAAACTGGTGTATCCTTCATGATTTCCAGTGCCATCCACCTGAAGAACAGAGTGTCAGAGGGGATGTCTAGACCTCACCAGCCAGCCTCAGTATCTTCTGACAGCAGTGACTGAAGTCCCAGCAATCTCTAGCTTGGTTTTCAGAGAGTGACCAAAGTAGGGAGGCTTACAGCAACATAGCATACTGTACAATACCCTCACATTGCCATCTGAAACAGTTGAAGGTAACATTCAGATTTAAAACTGTTTTTGTTTTAAGAACTTTATTTGTTGTATAGTATTTATAATACCAGGGTTTGATGTGTTATTAAAAAAGTGGTTGTCTGAAATCAGTGTTGGGTTTTTTGTTTGCTTTTTTATTGAGATGTGAGCACAAAAGGTCACAAAATTCTAGGGAATTATGAGCAATAAAAATGTTTTGCATATAACCAATTTTATTTTGTGTACTGCATTTTATGGGACATTTCATGGCTACTGTGTGAGGAAAAGTACATATTATCAGAATTAATATTTTGTTATAAAGAATTGTTTGTACAAAATTTCATCAGCAATTTCTAGTGAGAAATTACAGTTTTTGGTGGTTGCAAAAACCTAACCCTTTATTGTCCATTGGTTCAATGTATCAGCATTCATGTTTTTTAGTTTTGAACCATTTTTTAAAGAACATTTCCCCTGTGAAGACTGAGGATTGATTGGATTATATTATATCACTTTATATTATGTTACGGTTATATTATATAGTTATAATAGCTATTAAAGCTTAAAACTATACTAAGACTTTTGGAATACCCCATATCCATATCTATCTAACTAAATATAGGTGCTGGTAATATTGATAAGGGAAGTTCCTCTCTAAGAAGCATATATACGATTGTTTTATGTATAAACTTATGGGTGTATACATATGTGCACACATGTATATATGTGTGTGTTGACCAGCCTAGAAATTCATTGCTTTAGGATGCTGATATAGATGCTGGTAATATTGGTAAGGGAAGTTCCTCTCCAGAAGATACATAAGCAAATATTGTGTGTATAAATATGTATGTACACATAGACCTATATGCATACACATATGTATATGTGTGTATATACATATGTGTGTGTGTGTGTGTATGTGTAGCCTAGAAATTTCATTGCTTTTGGACTCTCCCAGTGAAGAACTTCCTATCCCATTGCAGATATCAGCACCTGCTCTGAAACTTATGATGTTTGAGAATTACTTAAGGTACCGAGAGATAACAGGAATGCCCACCCATTCTGAGTCACAGAGCCCATATATGTTTGAGACAGGATTGCAGACTATTGTCCCCCTTTTAAAATGAGAAAGTTGAAGGTCAGAAGGTTAGGTGATTTGCCAATGATCAACCAGCTATTAAGAGTCACAGGTGGTATCTGAACCAGGTCTTCCTGGATGTTAAGTCTAGCCTTTCATCCAATAGTCCACATTGCCTCACAAGGATAATGAGTATTTTTTAGTCATTTTTCAGTCAGGTGCTACTCTTCGTGACCTCATCTGGGGTTTTTTTGACAGAGATACTGAAATGGTTTGTCATTTCCTTCTCCAGCTCATTTTATAGATGAGGAAACCGAGGCAAGCAGGGTTACATGACTTGCCCAGAGTCACCTCGGTAGTAAGTGCCAGATTTGAGCTCAAGGAGATGAGTCTTCCTGACTCCAGACCTGGTGCTCTGTGCAAAATGGCACCACCTCGCTGCCCTGTAGTGAGTACATCAGATCTATTATAAAATCTTTATTTTGTGAAGGTCACTACATACTGGACAGTAGACTTATGTCAGTCCTATGGCTAAGGATCACAAAGCCATCATAGGGCAGCTGTCGTGAAAAGACTGTCTTGTGCTATTCTATGCAATGATAATAATAAATAACAACAACAACAACAACAATTATAAATAACATTTCAATGCTGTAAAGTTTGCCAAGCACTTTATATTCAGTTAGGTGGCACAGTGGGTGGAGTGTTAAACTTAGAGTAAGGGAATCTTGAGTTCAAATTTAGCCTCAGACACTTCCTAGCTCTGTCTCCCTCAGTTTCCTCATCTGTAAATTGGGAATAATAATAGGACCTACCTCTCATGGTGGTGAGGATTAAGTGAGAACACTTTTGTACAGAGCTTTGCAAACCTTAAAGTGCTGTATAAATGTGAGCTATTGCTATTATTATTTCATGTGAGTCACCCAGAGACCCTGTGAGGTAGGGTGCCATAGGTTCCATTATCTCCAGTTTTACAAATAGTAAAACTGAGGTTCAGGGAGGTTACATGACTTGCTTGTGATCACACAGCTAGCAAACATCAGAAGCAGAAAATGGAAGATCCAGAACATCATATGAGGAGGTACCTCCCATGCATGTGTCTGTCATGTGAAGGAGCTTGTCTTTCACATGAGTACTTCATATTTTTGTCATGTGACTGGCCCATCTCATGTCTGTCTAAAGCCTCTTAGAATTCAATCAACAAAGTCCCATTTCTCTTCCATGGCCACACCCCTCTTTAGTATTCACAGCAGAAATAGGGTATTCTGATTGGCTTCTATTTCTCATTAATAAACATTAGCATACCTGACCATAAATGAGATAGAAGCTCCTTAATATCTCATGTTTTCCATCCTTTAATGCCCAATAACTACCTAACTTATCACAGAGAAATGAGGTCCACATTTTAAAGGTCCAAAGGAAAAACAGTTCCATACTTTCATTCTGATGAGTAACCAATATTCATTCATTAGGAAAATCTTCCTTAAATTTAACTTTCCATTGATTCTGCAGTTTAAGCCTGTCTCTGTTTTTTTGCCTTAATAGAGACAGATCCAGTGTTTACCATCTGTGAATGATAATGCTTATCATGTTCAAAGATAATTATTGTCACCTGACAAACCTCTTTTCTCTTCACTGTATATTTTAGCAACATACCCTTTCTAAGGTCTTATTTCCTACCCTTTAATCATCTGAACTCTGTTTAGCAAAATCTCTACATTCTTCTCAAGTCTCTCTTCAGTTCTCTTTTATGGCAGCCTTTGAGCAAAAGACACCATCAAGAAAAGAAGGTGAGCTGATCATTCTTTGAGAACTAGAGACGACAAATGGGCAGCCTGAGTACTTCTGGGATAGTTAAAGATATAGAGGAAGGTATCCAGTATGGTGTGTGGATATTTCCCACGGATAATCTATGAGAAATTGGAGACCAAAATCATCCAGGATAAAAAGACTTGAATGAAGTATAATCTGCACCATGGAGGGAATACCCATCCTAATGAGAACATGGAACCACTAGGCAGAATTTATATATATGTATATAAAGAACCTTAATAATGCTAAATCTAATGGAAAGGTTTGGACCAAAAATGGAAAGTCTAGATGGTGATCAGGCTTCAAGGTTTCAAGAAGAAGAGGTCTTATAATGGAAGAGGTCACCCCAAATATTAGCAAGGCATACCAAAATTGAATCACATAGTTAGTAAGTTTGAGAAGGATTTGAACCTGAGTCTTTCTAACACCAATCAATTAATCAACACCTACTATGCACAATACCCATACTCTAGCCACTAACTATACTTTCACTCTGTACTTCGGTTTATTGCAAGGTAATACTGCCCTGGTTTTCAGAGAAGAGGCAAATTACCTCCTTCCCCCTAGAATTCCAACTCAACATTCAGGAGTAATCCTCACATGTCAATGCTAAATAAACGAAAAGAGAAGAGAACAGAAGGAGATAGGAAAAGGCCAATAACCCAACAGAAACATTCTTGTATTTCATAACTTATTATGCCCCTCAGTAATGTCTACCACTTCATACTGGAAACAGACATTGCTGACTCAATAGCAGTTTGTTAAATACAATCTAGTTATATACAATCCAACTGTAAACCCATTGATATCCTGTTGAGCTGGTTCTCCAAGCTAGACCCTACAGTCCCCAGCTATAAATGGCACAGACATGCTGTCTTTCTGAATTTTTACCTCTTTTCAAACAATTAATATATCTCCCCAGTTCCACTTCAGCCCAGTTCACTCAGTTTTTGCCCACTGCACTGTGGCTTGTGAATACCTTCCCTCCACTTTATTGCAAACAAACTGTCCTGTGTCCTCAGACTTCTAAAACAGGATTGGTTCCATCTCCTCGATTTAAATATGGCACCCTCTTGTGCCATGCTAGCCTCCCCATCTCCCACTCCTCCTTGCTAGCTTGGTTCAGCATAGTCCTGTGACTGCACACAGGTCAAGGAATTTAGGAGCAAGGTCAGCTTCAAACCTGCATCTCCAACTTGTTTGCAAAATAGACGTCCCATAAGAACTTTACATTCAGAATATCCGAGACTGAGCTCATTGTTTTTTTCTTAAACCTGTTCTTTCTCTTGGATTCACTGGTTCTGTCTGTGGCATCACCATTCATCTGAATGACTAATTTTCAATCTTGGATTCTCTTTGACTCGTCCCAGTCTGTCATGTCTTATATCCCCTTTTTTCCAATTCTGCTTTACAGCATTGCTCACATTCATCCCCTCTTCTCTGCTCCTACTTTTCCATTCCTAACATAGTATCCTGTCTAGTCCTCCCACTTCTACTCTTTTGTCCTCCAATTATCTTTTCCTCTAGAGTCAGAATAAGCTTTCTTATGCATAAACATGTTCGGGTCATTTTTCTTCTCTAAAGTTTTCCTTGGCTCTCCATTGCCTACTAAGAAAAGTTCCAATTCTTTGCCTGGCATTCAAGTCCCCCCAAAACTTGGTATGACTTTAGTTTTCTAACCCTATCTTATATTACTCCCTTGTACTCAGTTTGTCTTCAGCTAACTCAGACATCTTCTTGTGCCCTGAATGTGCACTGTGCTTTCATTCCTCCATAACCTTGTTCAGTTTGCTCCCCATCCAGGGGATGCCCTCCCTCCCCATCTTTATCCGTTGAACCCCCTCCCGCTCTTTAAAACACAACTCACAAATCACTACCCACCTCCTCCAGGAAGTCTCCTTTGACCTTCCTGTTGGTCATTACCTTGTACTTCACATCCTACATTTTGTTCTATAATGCTCTAACACCCTCATCATGCAATATTGTTGTATTTTGTTGGGTTTTTTTTGCTTTTTGTAGGGCAATTGGGGTTAACAGCTAGTTTTGTGTTAAGTGTCTGAGGCTGGATTTGAACTCAGATCCTCCTGACTCCAGGGTCAGTGCTCTATTCACCTAGCCACCCCAATATTGCTTATTTTAACTGTCTGTGTTCATGGTCTCTTTCACCCTTCACTAGATTTTTAAATCCTCAAGGTCAGGCAGAGATCCAAATGTATCTTCCTTAGCCCCTAGGAAAGTGTTCTGCAAACAGCTGGCACTTAATAAATGACTATTGATATATTGAGTTATATCATCCCTGAAAACAAGATTATTCTCATACATGGCTAGTTATTATCAAACCTGCAATCTATTTTCAGTCTTCCTCCTCCTCTCCTTCCCTCATCATGAATTGCTGGACATCATTCTTCTTGAACTCCTGATCAGTTTACCAAGATTAGGATTGGCTTTGTTTCCTGTAGCTGGTCACTAGAGTATCATATTGTCTGAGAATCCAGTAAGCTTATTTTCACCAGATGCTGATGAGAGCTTTGAAAGCCCGGCCCAAACACTACAAAAAGCATTTGCTATAGTTTGCCCACCTTGACATCACTTAATCAATAATTCATCTGTGGTTATGAGCCTCCAACCATGAAGGTACCCACACCTTAATTCTCTGTGGTTTAGTTAGTGCCTGCCAACCCCTCCACTTGCTTTTTATGCCCTCAGAACCCAACTTTGGCTCACAGTTGGCACTGCACCTGGAGGTGATGGTGCAAATATTAATTTGGCATGTTTTCCATTACCACCCTTTGTTTGAAACAACCAACAGGGTGCCTTAGGAAGCCCTGGAACCCAGTGAAAACCACATGCTTATGAGTCTATCATGCAGGACTGAACCTATAGACTTACTTGATGAAGAAATAGATCTTTCACTTTTCTTCAACTCAATATATCATGGTTTTGCCCTAAGTATGTTCTTTCCTTGAGAAGACAGTAGGATTTAGTGGAAATAGTATTCATTTGGAATAAGAGGGTATAGGTTTTAATACCAACTCTGACATTTATTACTTCTGTGATGTTGATTTAGTAACCTGAGCTTTCTGGGTCTCAGTTTTCTTACTTGAAAAATGGGGACATTGAATTAGGAGTTCTTGAGTTCAAATCCTTTCTTGGGATGTGTACACACACTTAAAAACAATGTGGCCCTGAACAAGTCACTTTATTGCTCTAAGGCTGTTCCCTTATCTCTAAAGTGAAGGTGTTGAACTCTAAGGTCCCTGCCAATTTGCCTGTGAAACTATATCTTTTAAAATCCTTTCCAGTTTGAGGTCTATGGTTATGCCTCAATTCTACCCACTAAATACGCATTTTGAGTTGCTCTGTTCAGCAGTTTTGACATATCTCCAATATCTTACTCCAACCCCCTGGGATTAATACACTGCATCACAGGGGGCTGTCAGGATACAAAATGGAGGTAAAATGGAGTAATGATACTGTTGGCATTGAATCTATGACCTAGGTCTCAAGAGTAGAAGAAGGACTTCTTACAATTTAGTTGATTGGTCCATGACAAACCTGGAATTATCTTGGCTAACAGCAAATGTGTGAACCCAACTGGCTTTGGTCTTTCCTCTTCTACAATCTGAGTCATTTCAGAGAACTTCAGAACAGTGGTTGTTACCCATCAAGTGACCCCTTCCCATCCCATCTCTTAACCTAGTGGGTTGGGAGACAGGATGAGGTTTATGAGGAGTTGACTAAGAATATGGAGTTTTCACTGAAAAATAATTGATCCATTTGTTCCTCCCAACATGCAAAGGGATGGAATATTCTACTGAGTTCTAGAATCCTGTTATTCAACCAAAAAGAACCATGTAAACTTCACATGGGATCAGAAGTAGGAAAAAAAAACAGGGAACAAAGTTGCATGTATTTTCAAAGAGCTTTTTTTTTTTCAGGTTGGATCTTGAGCAACAATTATCTTGCTTTTTTTTTTGAGGCAATCAGGATTAAACGACTTGCCCACACTTGCCCACTTCACTCAGCTAGAAAGGGTTTGAGGTCTAATTTGAACACAGGTCCTCCTGATTTCAGGGCCAGTGCTCTGTCCCCTATGTATCTTGCTATCTTTTTAACCAATGAGAAAAGGAATTAAAATACTAATCCTATTAATCAGTATTGCTTAGACCTAAGTCCCAAATAGAATACTGGCTATGTGACTATTAACTGTGGAAAAGTAATAATTTAGATGAGTCACAGATGTTTTTTAATCTGTAAAATGGGATAATAATATTTATATGAACTATGACACGAGTTTTTTTTTTTTTTAAAGCAATTGGGGTTAAGTAACTTGCTCAAGGTTACACGGCTAGTCATTATTTATGCGTGGGTGCTCATTTTCTGAGGCCAGATCTGATCTCGGGTTATCCAAACTCCGAGGCCGGCGCTCTTACTCACTGCGCCACCTAGCCACCCCTTTAGGGCAATTGGGGTTAAGTAACTTGCCCAAGGTTACACGGCTAGGTTTTTGTTTGTATGGATTAAGTGTCGGAGGCTCCGAACTCAGGTCCTTCTGATTCCAGGGCCGGCGCTCTATTCACTGCGCCACCTAGCCGCCCCAATGACACGAGTTTTTTATGAAGAAAGCATGTATTCTTTTCCAGGCTCTATTTCAAACTCTCTAAACTTCCTTCTTTACCATAAGGCTATAGCCTTCTTCCACCCAAAGTCACTCAGCCCCTGTAGACCCTTCCTCTATCTGATCAGTTCCCCTCAGAATGTCAATTTTAAGGAAAGTGACTAGGAAAGTATCCATGTTCATTGCTTCTTTCCTCTCAAGGTCCCTCTCATGACTGACTTCTTTCTCTGCCATGATCCCTATGGTACCTTCTCCTAGACTCCCCCCCCCCAATAATTTCTTAGCATCCTTTTATGTTCATCTTCACCCATTTGATTGTAAGCTCCTGGAGGGCAGAGGCTGTCTTTTTTTTTTTTTTTGCTGGTATTTGTGTTTCTAGTGCTTAGCACAGGGTCTGATGCATAGGAAATGCTTAATGAATACTTGTTGACTTGATTCATGACTATGTAAATGTGAATCAATTATTATTGTTTTCATTGAGTCAAGATAACATTTCAGCATTTTTCCCCAGTGAGTAATGCAAAATTCATGTTGCCTGAAGAGAAACAAGAAATGAGGGATTGAATTCAGCCTCAGTAGGAAGTGCTTGAGGCAGAAGATAAAATGATTTATCTTGATTTCATAGCAACAGCATGGATAGGTTAAAATCATCTTGAAAATATGAGTCTGTATTTGTTTTGTTTGTTTGTTGATTTGGTTGTTGTACTGGTTGATTTTGTTCAAATGAATTTTTTTCTTTTTTTTTTTTTGTTATAAAGAGTGAATCTCTGGGTGGGGAGAAAGAGGAGGTGTATATTGAGGGAAAGGGTAATAAAAAAATATCTTAATAGAGAAGTTTTTTAAGGAACTGTGAGTTTGACATAAAAGAAAACCTGAAGCCAAGCAGAGTTTGTTTGTTCATGTTAAGTGGGGTGGGGGGCGGAATACCTCTTTTATGTGAGAAAGAGACACAATCAAATAAGGGAAAGGAGACTGTTGTGCAGTTATTCGGTATCTTTTATTGAGAGTAACAAAAGAATTAGTAGAAAGACAAAACACAGTAAAAGAGAACAGTGACATATTGTGGGCTCTGAAAGGAAACTATGTAGATACAAAATTGAGAAGATAATATCCCAGGGGAGATTTCAGAGGATAAAAAGATTAGAGAAACAGGATCCTATTATTTGTATATTTATGACTTGCTTCATATCAGTTTGTCTCTTTGGGGATTTGCCTTAGTAATGATAAAAGGACAGATTGGTGATAGTATTACACCCAGAAGAGACTGGAGAGTCTGAGGTACCCACTGCCATAGAAGCATAGATTTAGGGCAGGAAGGGAGCTTTGGAGCCATCAAACTTAGCCCCTTCCCCCATTTTACAGGTGAGGAAATTGAGGTCTAATGAAGTTCTGACTTGCCCAAAGTCACACAGCTAATAAGTGTCTAAGGTTAGGATTTGAACCTGGGTCTCCCCAGCTACAAGCCCAATGCCCTAACCACTACATCGTGCTGCCTCTCACAAAAAGCATATTCATCCTACAATTAAGAGGGTACTCACTCAATAGCAGTGGGTCCAGGAGATGGTGGACAGGGCAGAGAAGCAGATAGACTGAGATGAAGCAGTCTTACCTTCTTGGACAACATGGCCCCAGCAGGTCCTTCCTGGAGACTCTGCCTTGGTCACTCCCTTCTAGCAGCAGCATTGCTTCTTACAGCAGCATTGTTGGCAGCAGCACTTCTGTTGGCAGCAGCCCTTGCCACAGCCCTTGCCACAGCCACAGGAGCCACAGCCACAGGAGCCACAGCCACAGGAACGGCGGCAGCAGACAACCATGGGGCTGCAGCAGCCTCCACAGCAGCCACAGCAGCAGGGGCAGCAGGCAGAACAGCAGCCTACACGGTAGCAGGTACAGCTACTACAGCCACCACCGCAGCCACCACAGCCACCACAGCCTCCACAGCCACCACCACAGCTGCCACAGCCACCACAGCCGCCACAGCCACTGCCACAGCCACCACAGCTTCCTCTACAGCCACAGCAACCCATAGTGTCAGTACAGAGGGTTCAAAGGAGGTGAGGAGAGAAAGGACTCAGAGGAGGTGAGGGAAGTCTGATGCTCTCCTTCTTCGGGAGAGCTCTTATATACTCTAGCAGATGGGGTTGACCCAATATGTCACAAGATGCTTCCTTGTTGTTATCTCAGTTTCCATGACAGACTTTTTCTCAGTCTCTTGTTTTCTTCTTCATTAAGATGTCTTCAGCTCCTTGGGTAAAATGACCTCATGGCTCCTACCCTACAGCTAGCCCTACCCCTTCCCCAAATATTCATGCTTCAGCCCTCACCATCACGCAAAACTCTTCCATCACTATCCAAGATCATGAGTTCTGAAGCGCCCTTATCTGAGAACAACATCCTGTTCCATCTTTCCCCTTCTCTTAAGAAGCCTATTTTTTTTCAATCCAGACTATCTTGATCCTTCCTAGATGAAGTGATAACTAATTTATAAAATTATGAGCCAGAGCAGACACATATAAAATAGTTCTTTGGGTATTAGCTGTGAAAGACCATGATAACAAGGGGAAATGAGGCAGCAATTCCACTTTAATAAGGATGGGGAAGGAAGCTGAGCAGCATGGGAGAGAGAATTAGGAGGGGGAGAGGCACCAAGAATCATTCATGTAACAACGGCTTAAATTTGGAAGCACTTGGCAGAATGGACCCAATGGAGAGGGAAGCATATTTGGGAGGCAGGAGTTTGAGGTCTTATTTTATAGGGGTTTAGAGAGGAAGTGACCAACCCTTCTCTGTGCCTCCTTGAGGGTTAGTTCATTAATATAGGCAAATCATCAAAGTTTCAGTAAAACTTTAAAGTAAATACATCCATCATCCCAGAATTATCAGTACATTTTTTTCTGGTTTTTACTACAAATGTCTAAAACTTATTTGAGATTGACTTATCACAGGACCAAAAATCTCTGACAGAAAACCTAGGTGGCTTCCCCTGATTCAGCACATGTGACCTGGATGTAATTTTTGGTTAATATGTAATACAGTATGTAAGTTATGCTCTTGATCTTTGGGATGGTTTGTATGTGACTTCTAGGTTGCCCTTTACAATCTTACTTCTTGCTATTGCTACTTTATACTGCTGGTGGTGGTGGTCATTTGTTTCAGTCATGTCTCAATCTTCAAGGCCCCATTTGGGGTTTTCTTGGCAAAGACACTGGAGTAATTTGCCATTTCTTTCTCCAGCTCATTTTACAGATGAAGAAACTGGGGCAAACAGGATTAAGTGACTTGCACAGGGTCACTCAGCTACTAAATATCTGAGGCCAGATTTGAAGTCAGAAAGATGAGTCTTTCTATCTGCTTAGCAACCTAGCCACCACTTTATATTGCCTACTTGTAAATTTACATACTATACTGACTAGATGGTTGGGAGACTAGAACAAGATACAATTTTAACATAATAAAGCATCACTCTCATTTTAATTTTACTTCCTTTTCTAGTCAATCTCAATGGTATACCTTCCTTGACCCTCAAAATCTTTGCATGCTTCTGGGCATCTTATTGCATTAGTCCCATTAATACACAATCCTAGGTAAGTCTCATTATCTGCCTTCTCCAATCCTACTCCATACATATTAAAGAAGTACAATAGAAATGTCTTGAAAGCAGGAATCATTTTATTTTGGTCTTTTTACCCATAGCACTTTGTGACACATAGCTCTATAAGTTGGCTGGAGGGGAGCCCACCAACTTGCCTAAGGAGGGACAAATCAGTACAGATTCAAAGCCAAGTGGGCCAAATCTCCCTGCTGATCAATAGTGAGATCAATCCCAGGGGTATCCCCTGTACTTCCAGCCTCCTGAGCAAAGCAGGGAGAACCAGTGAGAGGAGAGACTGTGAAGAATGGACAAGAGAAGGGAAAATACCCTGATCCTCAAAAGAGAGAAGAGAAGAGTAGACAATCTGCAAATCAGTTGAATTTGACCTGGTAATGTTGTAGAAAAGATGAAAGGACTCAGTATTAGACAATAGTACAATTAGATGAATTAAAAACTGGCCAGATTCAAAGAGTGGTAATTAGTGGTACAACTTAAACTCACAAGGCTTCCAGTAGAATGCTCAGGACTCTATTCAACATTTTTAATAATGACTTTGAAAATGGCATGACTAACATCCCTAGAAAATTCACAGGTGACAAAAGGATGGGAGAAATAGTTAACACCACTGGATGACAGAGTCAGGCTTCAAAAATATTTTGACAATCTATAATACTGGACTGGCTCCAACAAAATGAAATTTAATAAGGGGAAATGTATGTTTGCACATTTAGGTTCAAAAAATTCAACAGAACACATTCAAGGAGGCATAGTACAAAAGCAGTTTTTCTGAAAAAGGTCTGAATATTCTGGTGGACCACAAGCTCAATATGAATCAACAGTATACCATGACAGCCAAAAGACTGAGCTAGTATGATCTGGAATTTCGTGGAGAGGTATGGCTTCCAGGTGATCATGTCACTTTACCCTTGTCTGTTCAGATCGCACCTGGAACACTGTGGTAAGTTCTTGGCTCCGCTGTTTAGGAAGGATGTTTCTACTCTGCATACTTTTTGACCTAGCAATAGTACTACAAGGTCTATATCCCAAAAATATTTTTTAAAAGGAAAAGGGAAATAAAAAAAGAAAAATATGTACAAAAATATTTATAGCAGCTCTTTTTTGTAGTGGCAAAGAATTGGAAATTGGGGGGATGTCCATCAGTTGGAGAATGGCTGGACAAGTTGTAGTATATGATTATTATGGAATACTATTGCACTCTAAGAAATGACAAGCAGGATGCTTTCAGAAAAACCTAGAAAGTTACATGAACTGATGCAAAGTGGAGTGAGCAGAACCAGGAGATCACTGTACAAAGTAACAGGAATGTTATATGATAATTGACTGAATGACTTGGCTATTTTCAGCAATACAATGATCTAAGACAATTCCAAAGGACTTATGATTGAGAGAAATTATCATTTCTCTCTTATATTAATAACCATTTACTATTGGAGAGACCTAGGATTTATTCTCTTCCCTCTAACTGGCCTTCCTGCTTCAAGCCTTTCTCTAATCTGTCTTCCCTACAGCCACCAACTTCAAGTCTGATCATATCATCCCTACTCAATGTAACCAATGACTCTCTTTCCTTTAGGTATTTTGACAAGTTAGTGCAAAGGGTTGACTCAAATATTTAGAATCACATATAAACTCCTTTGTTTGACATTTAAATTCTATACACCCTAACACTTTCCCACTTTTTTAGTCTTTTTACAAATTTCTTCTGCACACTCCACAATCTTGCCTCAATGAGACAGGTAGCATAGATGGTATTCCCTCACACCTCCCATTATACAGGTAAAGAATGGAAAGGTAAATGAAATTAAGTTTCTTGCCTATGGTAGTACAGCCAGCATGGGGCAGGGCTGAGATAGAATCATAGACTTCTAAGGATGTAGATGTAGAGTTAGAAGAAACCTCAGAAAACATGTGGTCCAACTCCCTTATTTTACAGACAAGGAAACTGAGACCCAGGGAGGTTGTGATTTGCCTAAGGTTATACAGGTAATAAGAATCAGAGACATTAAAAAGATATTATTTGGGCCCAAGTTTCTTGACATATGTCCAAAATCTTCCCACTATGCCAAATGGTAAAAGTAATGATCCTCACAATACTACCTCCTCTCATGAGCATTACCAAATGTTCAAGTTCCCTGACTATGTCTAAGTATTTCAGCTATTTTAACTTTTCACTAGAATCTGGCTAAAATTTAGGAAGCCCTAAAACAAATAATTTAATGAAGCAGAAGAGGTTGAAAGGAGGAAGTAAACAAGAAAATAAAGCTCACCTGATCATCAAAACTGGGATAAACAACAACCAAGAAATGTCATGGGTCCCAGGTCAACCCTTGAGCAGGGTATATAAGGGCTACCCTGAAGAAGGAGAGCATCAAACTTCACTCACAAATCTTGAGTCCTCTCTCCTCACCTCATCTGAATCCTCTGTATTGACACTATGGGTTGCTGTGGCTGTAGAGGAAGCTGTGGTGGCTGCGGTGGTGGCTGTGGTGGCTGCGGTGGCTGTGGTGGCTGTGGCAGCTGTGGCGGCTGTGGTGGCTGTGGTGGCTGTGGTGGTGGCTGTAGTAGCTGTACCTGCTACCGTGTAGGCTGCTGTTCTGCCTGCTGCCCCTGCTGCTGTGGCTGCTGTGGAGGCTGCTGCAGCCCCATGGTCGTCTGCTGCCGCCGTTCCTGTGGCTGTGGCTCCTGTGGCTGTGGCTCCTGTGGCTGTGGCAAGGGCTGCGGCTGTGGCAAGGGCTGCTGCCAACAGAAGTGCTGCTGCCAACAACGCAGCTGTAAGAAGCAATGCTGCTGCTAGAGGAGCGTACTCTCCACCAGTCGGTAAGATTTCACAGTGGTTTAAGAACAGGGCATTGGTCTGAGACTTAAGAAGGTGAGGCCCTCGTCCTAGCTTTGCCAGTGACTTGCTCTAAAACCTCATGCATGTCACTTGCACAGACTCAGAGAAAAATCAATCCTCAGAGATAGGAGGGATATGAGATCAATGTCATTCTACTCTACCTCATTTCCCTCCTCTGTCAAAATAAGAGACCTGAACAATACAGACTCCGAGGTCGTTGCCAGTTCTAAGATTTGATTGCTGTCATTCACTTCCGCTCTTTTCTGGCCTTTATATAATTGATGCATCCATGAGCACATATAATCCTCTGGGCCATTTGAGTTTAATGCGCCTTCTCAAAGGCACTGTTGCAGCAGAGATCTGTCCCCCTAAGAGGTCTGGCTATCAATACAATCTGTCCAAAACAATGAGAAAAGGACACAGCCCAGCTATTGGAGAATGATTCATGCCTATGAGTCAACCAAAATGGAATTGTGGTTTTTTATATTTTTTCTCAGTAAGTTTCATTCTTTTCTCTTTCCTACCTTTAATCTTGTTCTTTCTGTATGTACTATACATGCATGGGGAATGTATGTACTGTATGTACTATATATGCTCTAGAGTCTTTCTAAATCTTTAATAACTTTCTCAATAAAATCCAAAAAATACCATAAAAAGCTCATGTCCCTTTTTTTTTTTTTTTTTGCTTAAACGTATGGAAACCCCTAGCCTAAGAGAAGCATAATCATATCCTTTGAGGACTGGATTTTTCCACAACACTGAGGATCCTATCATGTTGCTGTTAAGAGCTAAGGGGGTCAATAGATGAGAACCACTCAGTTTGCAGACAACACAAATTCTCATGCCAAGAACACCACTAATCACCACTTATATGCGTCTTACCCTGGGAACTCTCATGGAAATGATCCCTGCACACAAACCAATGTTGAGAACCATTTTTCCTACCACTACATGTTTATTGAGAATTTCTGAGGAGTTAAGACAAGGTAGTCTTATCCTCAGAAATGTGGGTCTCTTTAAAAGATGATCTTTGAATCAAGACCATCTCAACAGCTGTGCCAGACCCCAAATGTACTGCCCTCCCTGTGCTCACACTGATACACTTCCATGAAAGGGATAATTACAGGGTCAATGCAAGGCTGACATTGACCCACATTCCTCCTTCCCATCACAGCTCTCCTTGAAGTGAAGGCCCCCAAGACATCAAAGGAACCCTCTAATTAATTTGAAAAGATACATACCTTTGGTGGGGGCCATTACCACAGCTTAGCTCTTTCATTCCCCATGCTGTGTCTCAGTCATAGGTGGTGGGGATACTGCCACCTAATCTGCCAAATGGAACACTGAAGACAAGGTCAACCATGTTGGCGCTGGAAGTGGTGCCAGTCTAGTGCTTCTGGAAGGAAAAGTCCTAGCTGGGGGGGTTTCACTGAGCAATATCTAATGCATGGTATTTTCTTGCTGTATACCATCCTTAAGAATGCAGGACCCCACTTTACCTTCTTAAATATTTCTAAACACATTAGTGCAAATTATAAAATATATATATATATATATATATATATATATATGTATATTCTGCACTTAGAAACAAAGTTAAAAGTTAAAAAAAAGCTATTGACTGTTCTATTTTTCTTTTGAAGTAGGTTGTACTATTCAGATTTATTAGTATATTTATTAGTAACTTTTTTTGTCACTACAGTACGAAAACAAGATAAAACCTTGGTTTTTTTCACTGTTGTGATTTGTAGAATATATGTGTGTGTTATATTTTACCTTTATAACCAAAAAAGTTAAAGTTAAAGGTATTATTACCCATATTCTCTTTCTCATTTGAGGTAGAGAAATTCAGCTTTGTTAGTATTGTAACAGCTATTTTTATTAAAACAGAGAGAGACAAGAGAGAAACAGAGAGACAGAGGGAGAAGTCAAACTCCTACCTTATAAAGGAACTTAAACTCTTAGGATCTAGAACAGCCACAGCTGAGCCTCAGTTTCTCTGGGCCTAGAACCATCTGCCATGTTTTTGGGGTTGCCCCATTACAGTGTTAATTTCTTCTCCACCTCCTACTTCAGGTCTCCCTTTATGTTCTTTATTTTTCAGGGACATTGAAGGACTCACCTAAAGAGCTTAATCAGCTTCATCTCTCAAGTTTGAGTTCTCTAGACAGATACAAGTGATGAAGATAGGTTATCTGCTCTTTTCCACATCAGTTTGCAATTTGATGTCCCAAGAACTGGGGTGATACCTAGAACCCAAGGGTGGTTTATTCTGCAGTGATGGAATAATAGGACTTTTTTTCAGTAAGCTTCCTCTATTATGTGACCCAAAGAGCAGTTTTTCCTAAAATAACCCAATGACAACTATAAGCTTAAATTCATTTATAAGAAAATATTATTGAGATTTTTTATCCTTGTGTGGAATTAAGTATTAATATTATATACTAATTTTTAAGTTTTGGTGATTGAAATAAACCTGATTCAAAAAAGGTGAGGGGGAGAAAAAAAGATACATACTACATATTCTCTTGTCGTGAAAATGATATAGCAAATATTATTTTGAAAGTATATGCTCAAATGAAATGGTATTTTACACAGATACACAAGATCTCAAGGCTGGAAAGGACCCCAGAACTCATCTGGCCTAACCAACCAATTAGAGGAATTCCTTTACAATAACCTGACAAATGTTCATCTAGTTAACCCTGATATCTTAAACCTCTAGTGATTTGGAACCTACTATTTAACAGGAAATGTGGGAGAGTGAATAGTGGGCTAGAGCTCTAGGTCTATTCCAAATCTATTCAGAAAGATGGTCTCAAATCCTACCTCTGAAACTTCCTAGCTATGTGACCCTGGGTCAGGCATTAAAAATCTCTCTGATACTCAGTTTCCTCCTCCATAAATGAGGAGGCTGGATTTAATGACTTCTGAGTTACCTTCCAGCTGTAAATCTAAGATCCTATGATCTCTGCCCCAATCCACTTTGAGGCAGTCCTCATGATTAGGCAGTTTTTCCTCACCTAAAGCTGAAATCTGGCTCTCCAAATTTTACTCAGCTTTTCTAACTTCTGCTTTCTGGGGCCAGACAGAAGAGATTTGTCTTCTTCCACAAAACAGTACTTCAGATACAGTTTTCATAACCCACCTCCACACCCTAATTCTTCTCTTGTCCGGAATAAATAGCCCGATTTCCTTCCAGTTATCTTCACGTAGTCTACACATATGCCAACACCATCTTGGTCATTCTCCTCTCAGCAAGTCTCCATTCATCAATGTCTTTCCTGCATAGACTCATATTTCCTCTCAAGCCACATAGTTTAGACTTAGTTTTGTTGTCCAACTTCCCGCTGTTTCACCCTGAAGTAAAATGACCATTTCCATTGACAGGAGGAGAGAAGAATAAGAAGCTTGTATCTCAAATATCCATCTTGCTCCAGGAAAACATTGCTTTTCTAAATCTTCAAAAAGTAATGACACAGAGCCATGAAAAGAGAACCCTAGCCAGCTAATGGGATCCATGCCACACAGAGGAGAGTGTAGTCTATGATTGGCTAACAGCCTAGCCTTAAAGGGAAGGATGGAGGGAAAGAGGGAGGAAGTCTCAGGAAGAAAGCAAGCAGCAAAAGCAATACTACTGTTGGGGCCAATACAAGCCAAAATCATGGTCAAAGTCTGAGGTCATTGAAGGTGAGTAGTTGAATGGAGACAAGGGACAGAAGTTAAATTAGAATCCACGAGGTCAAGTCAAGTCATCAAATAAGTGGGCAAGCAAATGGAAGTGGGGAGAGGGAAAGTAGAGTCATTCCAGAAGAATGTAAGCTTCCTGAGGGCAGGTGCTATATTTGTTTTTATCCTTGAGTACCTAGAGACTAGCATAGTGCTTTGCATGTGGTAGGAACCTAATAGATAGTTATTAAATTCAATTATAACATTTCTTGTGAAATGTGCAATATTGCAGACTGAATTTCTTTTGTTTGCTTTTCTTGCTTAAGAGGAAAGGGATCACCCCCCACATTTTCATTTGTGTAGGTTAACAGGTCAGCACGTGACCTGAACTAAGTCTTAGAGATTTACTAAAAGCTTAAATGACTTAAAAGGCAGCTAGGTTGCTCAATGGATAGAACACCTGGGCCTGAAATCAGGAATACCAGAGTTCAAATGTGGAACTTTGCCCAGTGCCTGGCACATAGCACAGGCTTAATGATCCTTGTTTAGTAACACAGCTCGTGTGTATCAAAGGCAGCACTGAATGCAGATCTTCTTGGTTGTAAGGATAGATCTCTATCCACTTTGCCACACTGCCTTTCTTTCTTTCTTGTTTGAGTATACATAAAGCTACATTTGAATCTTTCCTAGTTCAGGATAAGGAACCTACAAATAATTTCAATCTGAAAAGACCTATTAACAACATAGGCTCAAAATGGGCTTTTAGCAAATGTTTTCTATGTATATCTAAGAGAAGATTCTTTGTAACTGTAGCACTTTCCAGAAATGCAAGCTGTTTCTACTATTGCTGTCCTTGTAACTTTTCCATTTCCATGGGGCCAAGGGAAGTCTAAGACTAGATCGCAGAATCTCAGGTTCCAGAGGTCATATATTCAGTCTTCTCCACTGGCAGAAATCCCCTCCTTGGCATTCTTGGAAAATGGTCATTTGGGCTGTCTCTGAAAACCTCCAGTGATAAGGAACCTACAGGATTATCTCCTGAAGCAGCTTGTTCTACTTTTGGACAGTTCTAATTTTTAGGAAGATTTTCCTCATATCCAATTGAAATTTGTCTCTGTGGCTTCCACCTAGTACTCACAGTTTTGTTCTCTGGGAACATGTAAAACCAGTCTACTGACTATTTTACAGGACAGTTTGCCAAATATTTGGAGACAGCTATCCTGTTGCCTTAAATCTTTTCCTCTCCTGGGTCAAATTGCTCTATATCTTTTCCTCTCTGGTTCTTTTAACAAGTCCTAGTACAGTGTGTTTTCAAATCCCTTCATTCAATTTTAATCAAATCAACAAACATTTATAAGAGGTCTATTATGTGTTAAGCACTCTGCTACATTTCTGGAGATACAAAAAGAAGCCCTCTGGGAGCTTACATTCAACTGGTCCTTCTCCAAGCTCCAATTTATAGACTTCCTGGCTAAAATACAGAGGCAAAACTAAACACAATCTTCCAAATGTGGTTTGGTGAGAGTAGAGGACTTCTGGATTGGAGTCTTCCACATCCTGGACACTATGCTTATTTTAATGTTATCTGAGGTGGAATCAGTTTTTTGTCTGCCATCCCATCTCAAGCCTGTGAACCACTAAGACACCCAAATCCTTTTCATACAAACTATTTTCTAGTCAAGTCTCCATTGAGCTCTGGATTTATACAGCTAATTTTTTCATATATACGACTTTAGCCATGAAGTCATAACCAAACACTCATCACAATGCCTGGCAAACAATAGGTGCTTAATAACTGTTACTTGACCGACTGGCCAATTTTACACAGAGCCATATTAAACTTCATGTTATTTGATTCAGGCTGTAATCCTAGTCAAAGAGGTATCTGTAAGAGGTACTTGGTTGCTAGCACAGATTCTTTGATCTGCTTGCTAAAGCAACTTTAAAGGTGTCAACAATCTTTTTGACAGACCTACAGAAAGGGCTTCAGAGAGAAACACCAACATCTGGGTTTTCAAAGCTGGGGGGCCCAATGGCTACCCAGAGTCTCATCTGGCCAAATCATACAACTCTTCCCATAAGTGAGCCCCAAAGCAAAACCTAATTTCAGAGTATATATACCCTTCTTCAGGGTCACAGGACATCACAACCTCTGTGACCCACTGCCTAATTACAAAGTAATGAAAGATGTGAACCTTCCCGGAAAAATAAGCCTCCTCCCAGTCAAGCCCCTCCTGTTGGGTTCCACTTATCGCCCATTAAGGGACAGGGAAGATATTCAAATTCCCTTACCATTACAGTATCATGTCATAATAGATAGAGAGTTGGCCTCAAAGCTAAGAACACCTGATTTTAAGTCCCACATCTGATCCATATTGGCTGTGAGACCCTGAACAAGCCCCTTAATTCCTCAGTGCTCTAAATCTATACATAACAGAAAATGCACTGACCTTGTATTAGTTCAGAGAGTTACTATCCTTACCATTCTAACTTACTAATATATCTTTTTGAATGGAAATAGAAGGAAAAAAGTTACACAGATAAATGTAAATGAGCTCAATATAAATAGGCCAGGGTAAAGGAAGGGTAGGTTGGAGAGGAGGTTGTGATATTTGAGATCTATTTTAGAAACTAAATCAGCATTTTGAAAACCAAAGTATCTTTGGAACTAAAAGAGTATTCTCTGGGACAGAAGTCATATTTCTACAAACTTTTGAAATGCATTTTTAAGTAATTAAAAAGCTATGAAAAGGAAGTACCCTTGAATCACAGGAAAATTTGCTATTAGTCTATGACAGAAAGAAGTTAAATGTCTACTGTGATTTTACTGATTCAAAGTGCCACAACTAGAAATCAAATCACATAATCATAAAAATCTCTGTTAGAAGGGGATCTCCAAGGTCATCTAAGCACACCAGAACACAAAGTTCTTCCTTAGCACCCTTTTAAAATCATCTAATCTCTACTAGAAGCTCCCAAGCTCAAGAGATCCACTAGGCTCAGCTTCTCTGGTAGCAGGGATTGCGAATTTCTGTTGCCAAGCCCAAGTTCAGAAGATAATATTTAGGAAATTTCCACTATCTTCCAAAACAGTCAAGTCCCTTTTTGTATAGCTCTAATTTGTTAGGCAGGTTTCCCCCCTTATATCAAGCTGAGAACTGACTCTCTTCATCTTTTGCCCAATACTCCTAGTTCTGCCCTTTAGAATAAGCAGAACAAGTCTGATCCATCTTCTAATAGTGTAGTCTTTTTTTTTTTTGGAGGGAAATTGGGGTTAAGTAACTTGCCCAAGGTCACAGGGCTAGGCTTTTTTGTTTGTGTGTGTGTGTGTGTGTGTGTGTGTGTGTGTGTGTGTGTGTGTGTGTTAAGTATCTGAGGCCAGATCCGAACTCAGGTCCTTCTGACTCCAGGGCCGGCACTCTACTCACTGTGCCACCTAGCCGCCCTAATAGTGTAGTCTTTCAAATATTTGAAGACAGCTATGGTGGTGCCTTTAAGTCTTCTCTAGCTTATAAATATGTCCAGTTCTTTTAGCCAGTCCTTGTATAGCATAATCATGGCTGTCTTTCAGAATAATAGCAGTAGAATATATTAAGACCCTTCCATTGATGACTAGGGGTTGAATCATCTCAAACAGTAGGCAGTCAATAAGTATTTGCTGAATTGCATATGCCTTATATTATACAAATATCTACTGAATTACATTACTATATATTAATATGCAGAAACCTATCATGTGTGATATAACCACGTATATTTTGTAGACATATAGCTAGTAATTCTAACATGGGAAAATTTGGTTGCATAAAAGGTGAGAAGAAACAGCCAAGTTAGACTATACCTATACACAGTTGAGGTAAAGGGACAAAGAAAAAAATGCTGAGGAGTTTGAGAGAGTTCTCAGAGTGTTTAAAGGGAATAGAGAGTGAGGCAGAGAGAACTGTAAGTCAAGAACTAAACTTATTATGGAGGAAGGAAAGTGACTTGGAGGTTCATTGATGAAAAAAGTCAATTTATGGACAAGATGGAGTAAAGTTTAAAGGAGGAGGAGAGGTAAAAGAGAGATGGAGGAAGAAGGAGGTCCTAAAAGCAACAGTGAGGAGCAAGGTGTGTATGAACTTCTCCAAGGTCTTAAGTTGTCAGGGGGTATGAGAGAAGAAGAAAACAACTTGGGAGAGGAGACCAAAAGCTGTGTTGTCTTCAGGACAAAAGCGTGGTTTCAGTTAAGACTCAAAAAATGGAAGGAATGTGAGAAAAAGAAATCTAGGATGAAAAAGAGTTAGTAACAATAGAACAGTTTCCAAAGAGTATAATTTAAAAGAAAAAACAGGGCAAGAGAATGATGAGGGATAGGGAGATCCAGGACTGAATTTACTATGGGGTGGGGACAATGGCCAGCACATGCAAATTCACCATCAGTGCCCCTATTGATCCAACAATGATCCCATGTTTCCTGTAAACAGTGTATTTTCGGACTCTAATTTTTAATAAATTCTGTCATTCTCTTCCTCTTTTTTATTACTTAATCCATTTATAATTAATGTTTCAAATATGATTTTTCTTCATTTATATTATTAATTATTAAATTATTTTTAAATGTAAGTAATTGTTAAATTTAATGGAAGAAAACAGTAAGCTCTCAAACTTTTTTGTTATTGTTTTTAAACCAAATTTAGCAAAAGTCCTCTATATCAAATTCCTTTGTTTAATAAACAATTGGCTATGTGGATTTCCGTGACTTTGAACTTCCCTTTTGTCAAAGAATACGAGTTTCAGTTGGGGTTACCCTTCCCCACCCACTTCCACCCCTATTTTATTTCCCTTTTTATTTATTTACATGAAATGCTCTTTTAACCCATACAACAATCTGAAGGAAGTTAGCAACTATTTTTCTTATTTGAGAAATGCAAATTGTTTTAAGTGATTATCTTTTTGGATTAAAGTTTTGGTTGTCGTTCCAAGTCTCGCTTGAAAGACTTGTGGCTCTCTGCAAACTAGTCAAGGTCCAGATGCTTCACAAATAAATACATTTTTTGCTTTCAAATAGCATACAAAGGGGCGGCTAGGTGGCACAGTGAGTAGAGTGTCGGCCTGGAGTCAGAAGGACCTGAGTTCGGATCCGACCTCAGACACCTAACACACACAAACAAAAAAAACCTAGCCATGTGACCTTGGGCAAGTTACTTAACCCCAATAGCCCTCCAAAAGGCAAAAAAAAAAAAAAATAGCGTACAAAGTTTGAACAGAGAGGCAGTTCTGGGTTCATGGTCCATGCTTCTAAATTTTATTTATGCCATATTCCAATTTTTCCAATCATTCTTTGTCTTCTTTGCCATGGTGGTCTGGATTTGTAACCATTGATGTATCATATTTATTTTTCTTTTTGGAGTTTCAATGATTTTGTTCCATGTTGTAAAGCTAAATTTTATCCAATGTATGTCTAAGAGAGAGAATTCATGAAGTTCATCTTCATTGAGTACTACTTTTTCTGTTTGTATCATGTGACTTTTATTTGCTAATTCTGAAAAGATTTCTTATGTTATATCCCATAATATAGTGTTCAGATTCTTTTCCTTTTCATAATTTTCTAGAAAACCATTAATCCTGAGGTTGCTGCACTTTGATCTGTCCTTCATTTCTATTACTCATATCTGCATTCTTTTCAAATTTTGTTAATAATCAAAGTATTTTCATTATATTGTCTGAAATTTTGTTTTCTGCTTTAGCGAGATTTCTTGGTGCCTTTGGTTTTTAAGGTTTCTATTTTTTTCATTTTTCATTATTTCCTAAATCTTTAATATACGTTTAGTTCTGACTGTGATTTTCAAGTTTTTACTCAAACTCTTTCTCGGTGCTCCAAGTCTATAAGTAACAGAGAAGGTACTAATCTTGGATTAGTTCAGAGAGATACCAACGAAATCATAGATACGGTCTCTATCCTTACCATTCAAACTTATTGATACATCTTTTTTATTTTTATTTACTCTCATGATTTTCTTATTTGTTCTTATTCTTGTTTAGATCTGGATATGTGTCTCACCCACTAAACAAGATCAAGGACATCCTACTTTCCTTTTTCAGGTAGGTTGCTTCTGTGGTTTCAGCTGTTTTGGTTGTGTCAAGGTATTTTTTAGGCATCAGAACTCTTCTTGGCTTGGCTTATTTTCTATTTTGGTAGTTTTTCTGTACCTCGTGTGTTTGTTTTGCTTATTTTTTATTCTCCTTGGTATTTCTATTGCTTCTGAGAGATGTATCACGAGCTTGGTTCCCCTTGAAAGTTCCTACTGCCCCATCTTGAAAGACTAACCCTCTAGCAGCTCCGTGGAATGTGACTTTGAAATAGATGAAAAATTTAAGAGTCTAAAATAAGCGACTTAATGAGGTTCATTGAAAGATGACAAACAAAGAAGGAAACAAGAAAGTGATTAGGAAAACAACAACAAGGTCTTGTGTCTTCGGATAAGTCTCCCCAGGAGAGTATATAAGGGTTATCCTGGAGGAGAGCATTAGACTTCACTCGCCTCTCTTGAGTCCTCTCTCCTCACCTCACCTGAATCTTCTGTACTGACACTATGGGTTGCTGTGGCTGTAGAGGAAGCTGTGGCGGCTGCGGTGGCGGCTGTGGTGGCTGTGGCAGCTGTGGTGGCTGTGGTGGTGGCTGTGGTAGCTGTACCTGCTACCGTGTAGGCTGCTGTTCTGCCTGCTGCCCCTGCTGCTGTGGCTGCTGTGGAGGCTGCTGCAGTCCTACAGTTGTCTGCTGCCGCCGTTCCTGTGGCTGTGGCTCCTGTGGCTGTGGCAAGGGCTGTGGCTGTGGCAAGGGCTGCTGCCAACAGAAATGCTGCTGTCAACAATGCTGCTGTAAGAAACAATGCTGCTGCTAGAAAGGAGCAATCAGGGCTGAACCTCCAGGAAGGACCTGCTGGGGGCATGTGCCCAGCATGAAGGTAAGACTTTCTTCTGTCTCAGCTTCTCTATTTTTCTCTGATTGCTAAATCAAAAAAATCTATTCTTTAAGTTTATGTATCCCCTTACTTAAGATTGTTGATAGCAACAACCTACCTTTCTAAGAGACCCTGACATCTGTAATAAATAAATAGATAGATAGATAGATAGATAAATGAATGAATGAATGAATAAAAACAAAAAGCAAGGCAAACTCCCCAAAGTAATGAGAAATGGAAGTAGACAAAACACTGGAAAATAATTCATAGAATCAGCAAAAATAGGATCATGGTTTCTTAATTTTTCTATTTCTCTATATTATATTTTTACTCTCTTTTCCATCATTGTTTCTGTCCTTTCTATGTATAGAGTATGTTATTATTGCCTTCTGCTTTCTTCTGCCTTCCTACTGATTCTTTTCTTATCCTCAATAAAGATGTACCAAATAACCCTAAACCCAGACTCCTTTTCCTTATTTCTGTGTGTCTGCTCTCTTATTTATGCCTCATAGTATCAACCAAATAAACTAACAGATCACCATTTGTTTGTAGTGTTTTCTTTTCTAATGTCAGACTCATCTTTTCCAGCTGACCTTTTTCTAGATATGATATCTCTGTTAAAGCCCATGAGCAAACAGCTCAGTCCTTTCCTTCCCTGAACTGTAGTACTTTCCACTATAGTCTGTATTATACTAATTTATTCCACCATGTCTTATTTTTATACTACTAAAGTGATTATTTCATTACCCGAACTGAA
Organism: Gymnobelideus leadbeateri; assembly: GCA_011680675.1. Classification (NCBI taxonomy): domain Eukaryota; kingdom Metazoa; phylum Chordata; class Mammalia; order Diprotodontia; family Petauridae; genus Gymnobelideus; species Gymnobelideus leadbeateri. The sequence goes on from WOXC01012247.1 coordinate 547,295, forward strand.
CACTGCCAACCTGTCAAATCCACATGTCCCAAGAGCTTGGATTTATGGAGCTGGGGTTTTTATTTCCTTCCTTGTCCCCATCAGCTAACAAGAGGTTTAGCCTCCCAGAGAGAAGAATTCTGTATAAAACTGAAAGCTATACTTAAAAAGTAAGGAAAAAAGAGAAAAGGAAGGAAGGAAGGAAGGACGGAAGAAAAGAAGAAAGATGCAATTCTATTCCCTGGAGATGCATTTTTCTGGTCCTCTTCTGACGCCACTTGGAATAATGTAACCTTTCTGACTGAATCACAAATTCCTAATTCTGTGTAGGACCTTCTGCCTTCTTGGCTTTTGGCAAGCACAACAAGATCCATTTATCAGTGAAAAATCCAAAGGTTCAATCAGCTCTTTATCTAAGTGTAGCGGCAAGCACCCCAATATCCCCAGGGTGACTGCCAACACAGGTTCTTAGATCTGCTTTTCAGAAGGAAAGCAACTCAAAATGGGTTAACAAGCTTACTTTAATCAAACAAACATACATTACCTAGTTCAGGGGAAAAGGTCAGCACCCCGAACTTCAGAGTTACAGAACTTACAGATCAGACAGGCTTCCAAACTGTCCCAACATTACATGCATCAGTACCAAATCACAGTTACCAGAGAGGGAAGCATCAACATCTGGGTTTTCAAAGCCGGGGGCTCTCAACAACGGCTTCCCAGAGTCTCATCTGGTCAAATCACACAACACTTCTCAAAGTGAGCCCCAAAGCAAAGCCTCTCCTCAGGGCTTATATAGCCTTCTCTTGGCTCAGAGAATGTAACAACCTCCTTGACCCACTGCCCAATCACAAAGTATCAAGGTGTGGGCTTCCCTGAAAAAACAAGCCTCTTCCCACCACAGGCTCCAGGTGCAGTTAAGCTAGGGGCAGGGAAGATCTTTAAATTTGCATTTCCATTACACTAAGCCTCCCTCACTGCTTAGAAAATGATGAATGAAGTGGTGCTGGACCACCTTAAAGTGCCTTTCATTCATCTGTAGTTCTCTGATATGATCCAGTTTTTAAGAAAGGGGGGGGGGGAGAACAATGTTGATGTAGATAGTCTAGCCAAGGTAATTCCATGTTGTCCAGTGATTCAAAAGGAGGGGGGAAAACCATCCCTGTCCTTAAGGAGCTGACATTCTAATGAGAGAGACCTGTCAAAATCTATGTAATATAGATTCTATACGGATTGATGTTAACTTTGGAGAGGAAGGTATTGGTAGCTGTGGGAACCATGAAAGGACTCCCATAGAAAGTGAAATGTGAGCTGAACTATGAAGGAATCCAGAGAAAGCAAGGTGGAAGAGGCATGGGGGCAAAGAATTACAGGCATGAAAGATAAGCAGTACAAAGGCAGGTATTGCAGGGGTAGCTAGGTGGTACAGTGGACAGAGCACTGATTCTGGAGTCAAGAGGTCCTGAATTCAAATCTGACCTCAGATACTTACTAGTTGTGTAACCTTGGGAAAGTCTTTAAACCCCAATTACCTCAACAACAACAAAGCAATTGGAAATAGGTCAATAGAGGTAGATTACAGATTGTGTGGAGAAGAAAAAGTACAGGAAGATTGGAAAGGTAGAAAGAAGTCCGGTTATAAAGAACTTTAAATGCCAAACAAAGGAGTTGGTATTTTATCCTACAAGAATGGAGAACCATTGGAATGAACAAAGGGGTATGACATGTTCACACCCATGAAGCTAATGGTACAATGGCTTGGAAATCAGGGAGAACTGAGTTCAAACACTGCCTCAAAGATATTTACTAGCTATGTGACTCTGGAAAAGTCCTTTAACCTCTCTCAGTCTCAGTTGCCTCATCTGTAAAATGGGAACAACACCTCCTTCACAGGGCCATTATGAGAACCAAATGAGGTAACATGCAGTGCTTTGCATACCTTAAAGCACTGTATTAATGTTAGTTCTTGTTATTATTTTATGCTTTAGAAAAGTCACCTTGGCAACTGAATGAAGAGAGGAGGATTAGAGATGGGAGAAATTTGTCACAAGGTCAGTTATTTGTAGGTTATTGTGATAATTCAGGTAAGAGGGGATGAGGGGCTGCTATAGCTTTGGGGCTGTATGAGTTGAGACAAGAACTTGTATACAAGTGATGCTGTACTAGCAGAAACAACAAGATTTAGCAACAGTTGGAAATGTGGAAAGAGAGAGAGGACCTGTGCGTGGCAGAGGTTATGAACCTAGATCTTTCCATGGCCCTTTGAAGGACAAGAAAAACTAAGGGGAAATGCTTATTATTTGGGAGATGACATGCAATCAAATGGAAGGAAGGCCTACAAAGTTGCTTACAGTGTTCTGGACCCAGAATATTTTAGGAGGAAGGAGGAGGGGGTGCGATTCACATTTGGAAATTTATGCAGCCCATATGACACAAAGCAAATAACAGGAACTATTAATCAGGCTTAGTCAGGACTATGCTGGATTTAGAATCCGAGAAACTGGGCTTAGTTCTGGAACCTACCCTTTGTCATCCATGTGACATCAGACAAGTTTCTTAAACTCTCTGATCTTCAGTTTTTTTATATAGAAAGTAAAGGGATGAGAAGAAATGAGCTATAAAATCCCTTCTGAATATAAAATCCATAATTCTAAACCTTATTCACATTTTAAAAAAAGGTTCTGATGAAAGTTTAAAAAAAGGCTAACCACCAGAAGACATTACTAACCACTTACCTTAATAGTTAGTCATGAAAATATGTATTCTGGTAGTTGTGCACTCCATCCTATGCTGACATGGTGGATAAGGTGCCAGGCCTAGAGTCAGGAAGACCCGAGTTCAAATTCAACCTCAGACACTTTCTAGCTGTGTCACCCTGGGCAAGTCACTTGACCTTGTTTCCCTCAGTCTTTTTATCTGTAAAATGAGCTGAAGAAGGAAATGGTAAAAAAAAAAGCTCCAATATCTTTGCCAAGAAAACCCCACAAAGCATCATGAAGAGTAGGAAATAACTGAACAAGTGCTAAGCTCTCTATTATTCTCAAAGATTGGAGCAGCTTCTCATCCTCCATTTCTGTTTATCTCTGGGTGGCCCTATTCCTTTTATTAGTCTGTCCTGGAACAGAACATTTCTAAGAAGCCAGTACATGCTATAACTATCATGAACAAACACATTCTCCCACAATATTTGGCCAAGAATGCAACAGTACTCCAGGATCTGCAAACAACCATATAAACAACCATTGCTCTAGAAAGAACCATAGGAGGAAAGGTGGAATTATCCAAGGAACAGCCCTAAGGACCAGAGCCAAACACAACACTTGAGAGAGTAATGAAAGATCAACCTCCAGATGGCATATGTAATAGAAAACTTGGATGCCATTTGGCCACAAAAAAATAAATGCATGGGAAGGAATGGAGGAAAAGGCATATCATAAATTCTAGATTCCCTTCATCAGTGGTGGAAACTAAAAAGCAAAGGGGATTTGAGGAGTCAATCAGTACAAAGAAAAAAAATTAAAAACTCAACACCCATCAAAAAGTTGGCTGCAGAGGACAGAAAAGTAAAGAATTCAGTCACTAGTGGGAACCCCCAAAGGAGGATGCAGAAAATTTGCAGCTGTCTATAGATAGATATAGAGCACCTATGAGGCATCATAGTACATAGAGTGCTGGGTCTGGTGTCAGGAAGACTCACTTTCCTGAGTTCAAATCCAGTTTCAGACACATACTAGCTGTTTGACTCTGGGCAAGTCACTTCATCCTGTTTGCCTCGGTTTCCTCATCTGTAAAATAAACTGGAGAAGGAAAGGGCAAACTGTTCCAGTATCTCTACCAAGAAAACCCCAAATAGGTTAACAAAGTAGGACACGAGTGAAAAACACCCTAACAACAACATATATAGTCACAAGAAGTGCAACACTGTGAAATAAATGCAAGCTGGATCAAACAAGAAACAAAAAGCTTGTGCCCCATTGACAATAATAAACAACAGAATCATCACCTAATAATGAGCTAGAAATTATTTCATAGTGCTTCCTCTGAGGTAGGTGCTATTTTTATCCCCATTTTACAGATGAAGAAACCAAGGTGAAGAAAGAATAAGTGACCTGCCCAGCTTTCACACAGCTAATAAGTAACTGGGGCAGGATTTAAAGCCAGGTCATCCTGACTCCCCAGCCCAGTCCTCTGTCCATAGTGCTACCAGTTGCCTATGTGATTTAAACTCTAGCTTCTCTGGAAAACTAAAAAGTGGCAGTCTACTCTCCTCAATTCTAAGTTCATTTTTTTTTCTGAATTCTGAGTTTTGTTTTTTTCATCCCCTTGAACCTGTTTGTGTGAATTATTGTAAGTGTGAATTTCATTGATAGGGGAAGTAACATTATTGGGGTCCATGCATTCAGCACTCTCTCCTTCAAAGAGGAGGATCTGACCAGTCCTCCGGAGGACTGTCATATTCCGTGACAGTCAAGGACAACTTTTTAATCCCTTTACTCAATGTTGATAGTCTGAGACGTGTTGAACAAAGTTATGTCTGTGGTTGCATCTATCAGGAATCTTCTATGATCTTAATATTTGTGTGGATACCATGTTGGAGAATAACTTTGTAGGCTTTATTTTGTACTAACCAAGGCTAGTGGGTTTTTTTAAAGGACAGGGGAGAAAATAACATAATAAAAACCTGCTTCCCCAATTTCCCCCACTCTTCCCCTCCCCAAAATATGATGGAGTCTTTAAACCATAATCCAGTGAGCTTGACTTCAATTCCAAGCAAAATTCTAGGATGTATTATTAAAGGGGATAATTTGTGAGCATTTAGAAAATGAAATGCTCCCTAAGAGCCGGCAAAGCTTTGTCAAGGCCAGACCCTGGCAGACTAATCTCATTTCCCTTCTTAATCTGTTTATTGGGGGAATGCCATTGACATGAAATATCTGGACTTCATCAAAGCATTTGACAGTTTCTTTGAATGCTTCATGCTTATGAACGGTGTAACCCTGGACAAGTCACTTAACCTCTGCCTGCCTCAGTTTCCTCATGCATAAAATAGAGGTAATGGCACCTGGCTCTCAGACTTGTTTTGAGAATAAAATGTGATGATATTTTTGTTTGCTTTTTGGAGGGGGAAAGGCAGGGCAATTGGGGTCAAGTGACTTATCCAAGTCACACAGCTACTAAATGTGTCAAGTGTCTGAAACCAGATTTGAATTCAGGTCCTCCTGACTCCAGAGCCGGTGCTCTATTCACTGCACCATCTAGCTGCCCCTAATATTTGTTAAATACCCCTAAAGACATTAAAGCGCTATATGAATGCAAGCTATTGGAAAGGATCCATAAGCTTCACCAGATTACCAAAGAGCCCCATGATGCAAAAAATGTTCAGAACCCCTGAACTAGGTGACCTCAATGGCTGTATAACTTTCTCATTCTAATTTCTGTGGTCCTATGATCTCCCCATCCTTATTCATGTCTGTCAGAGATGAAGAATGTCCTTGTATGAAGTCAAATTTATTATCTTTTCTGGGGCCTTGATACATTCCTCACCGAAAAACAAACAAAAAAACCCTTCAAAATTATCTCTGCCACCTCCCTACAGTCATTTTTCCCCATTCCATCACTGGCTTGTTGGCCTGTGACTGCACAACTGCCCCCCTGGAAGAATACCATATTACTTGGCTCTATAAGCAGATAACTATATCTATATGGGAATGAGTATTGGGTCACTCACTTACAAGCCCTAGTTTTGATATGGGAAAGGAAGAGAAAACATGAAATGATTCCGGTAGCCAAGGGAGGGACATACTAGGAATTAGGGGGAGGGAAAGGGAGAGGAGAGGGCATACAACAGGGAAGCAAAGACCAACCTTCTTTTTCCTACATCTTGTTTAAGGAAAGCCTGGCCCCATTTTTCTCTGTGACTCTGACCACCCTCTTCCCCCTAGACTATGTTTCAAGTAGGTGTTCTTTAACATAAGGGCTGATCAGCAGGAGGAGTTTAAGATATGCAAATAGGTGTGAAATGGCTTGTTTGGGGAATTCTGTTTAATATCATTAGGCAGCTAGGTGGTATAGTGGACAGAGTCCTGGACCTAGAATCATAATGACCTGAGCTCAAATATGACCTCAGCTACTATATGGCCCTGGGCAAGATCCCTAATTTCTGTCTGCCTCAGTCCCCTCATCTTTAAAATAGGAATAATGGGGCAGCTAGGTGGCACAGTGAATTGAACACCAGCCCTGGAGTCAGGAGGACCTAAGTTCAAATCTGACCTCAGACAATCGACACACTTACTAGCTGTGTGACCCTGGACAAGTCACTTAACCCCAATTGCTTTGTCTTTCCCCCTCCAAAAAATGGGAATAATAAGAGTACCTCTCTCCCAGGGTGGTCACAAGGATCAAACGAGTTGTAAAGCACTTAGCACTTAGCACAGGGCCTGGCATATAATAGTATATAAATGTTAGCTGTTATTATTCTCTTCTTGCAAACAATGGTGCCAGGCAGTTTCTAAGTTTACCAGCCATCCTCTTCCCATCTTTATCTCCCCTTCTAATTCAATATTGATTTTAACCTATGCTCTAATGTTTCAATAGCTTGATTGTACACAGAGGACTGATTCAGAGGCTTATCCACAATAAGATGAACTTTTCTGCCACAGAAACTGTTAAATATCATCTATGAAATTCTGGGTTATAATCTGTGGGCATGGGGGCGGTACCCACTGTGATAACATCACATATCCTTAAAATACTGAAGTCAAGATCCCTGGATGCCATTGGGAGACCTCAGGGTCAAGGACTGCCTGAAGCCAGCTCTGCAGCAATGGAAGCAAATTCCTCTGCAGCCAGTCACTGGGAATCTATACCACAGACTAGTCCTTATGCTAAAGAGAGAAGCTTACTGGAATTTGAATTGAAAGGGCCATAGTAAAGGAAACAATGGGGGCAATCATTTGACCACATCAACTTCCCACAGAATTGTGAGATAAACAATTTAATATAAAACACTTTAAGATCTGCAAAACACTTTACAAATATTATCTTATCCAACCTTCACAACCTGGATAAGGAGATGCTTTTATTAGCGTCATATTCCAGATGAGTAAACTGAGGCTGAGAGACTTGTCTAGGATCCCACACAACTAGTACGTGTGTGAGGGGGGATATGAATTCAGGTCTTCCCCCATCTAGGACCAGTGTTCTGCCCACTGAGCCACATGACTAACATCCCTGACATCATATCCCCTCATCCTGCCTTTAGACATGCCCCTCTCTCAGTAATCCTAGAATCCCCAATAGTCTGTCTTCCCTCTCCCTATCAGAATTAACTCCAGAAAAGCTTCTGAAATCTATCCCCTTTCAGAGACACACAAACACGTTTATACATCATTCAGGTCAACAAATACAGAAAGGGACTGAGCCTTGATGTTTCAGGCTTTAAGAAATAAATGGAGAGAATTGAGGGGGTTTTGCTAAGGGCTTTTCCGAGTTCTTACAGTCACTGTAGGGTATATAAGGGATGCCTCGAAGAAGGAGATTCTCAACTTCCACTCACCTTTCCTGAGTCCTCTCTCTCCTATGCTCACTTCAAACAAATCCTCTGCACTGATACTACAGTTTGCTATGGCAGTTATCTCAGCTGTGGCCACTGCAGTGGTTGAGTCTGTTGTTCCAGCTGCTGCCTCTGATGTTCTGGTCGAAGGGGCAACTCCTATGGCATCCCTGCCCATGACCACTCCTATGTCAAGGCCTATTGCCTTGATAGGATCAGGGGTCAGACTCTTGGGAAGAGGGACTCTAGGAGAAGGGTGGTGGGGAAGCTCTTTCTAGAAGAACTTTCCCCCTCTCGGCTATCAATATCTCTGATTTGCTATCTGAATGTCCTGCAATGTGGATACATGGACTGTGGATACCCCAGATCAAGATCCCTATGTCCTGATTCCACCCCCAAGAAACCCTGATCTCAATATAAACTGAAGCAAACTCCCCTGAACAATGAAATTCAGGCACATAGAAACCACTAGAAAATAACCCACAAATTTGGGGGAGGGGAGAAAGATCATAATTCCTTAATCTTTTTATTCCCTGGAATCTTTATCCGCTTACCTCTTCTATGACTATTTCTGTTCTTTTCGTGTGGACAGTACATTACCATTCTTGCCTATTATCTCCTTCCTAGTCATTCATTGGTTATTCTCAATAAAATAAAACAAATAATCATAAAAAAACCAGTCTCCATTTCCTTATTCAGTGTGTCTGCTCCCTCAAATAAAGGGATGTTTTATGCTCCATAATACCAACCAAGTAAACTTAAGGATCCCTGTTTGTTAGAGCATTTCCTCTAATGCCAGACACTTTTTTCCAGCTGGTTTTTATCTGGGTGTATTATCATTGCTATAACCAGAGAAAATAGCCTCATGCTTTGGCCATCTTCATTCTTAGAGCAGCCTGGCTTATTCCCTCACTATTTCCATACAGCCACAACGAGTTTTTCATTACCCAGTGAACAATGCCAAAATGTCAACTCTACTTAGGGTCAAACAAACTGGATTCATGGAATTAGTGCTCTTAATTCCTTCCCTTGACACTTCAACTAATATCCAGTGGAACCTCACAGCAGGGTAAGAACTACCCAATCTGAAAATAACACTTTTAAAAGAAATACAGTTCTCCCTGGAGATACATGTTTCTGCTGTTCTTCTAACCCTACTTGGAATAATGTAGCCTTCTTTATTAAATCACAAGGTCCTGGGCCTGAATATAACCTTCCATCTTCTGGTCTTTTGGCAGAGACATATAGAACCATTTGTTAATGAAAAGTCCAAGGACTCTGCCAGTTCTTTATTCAGGCATCCCTCACTGCAGTGTGCTAAGGGAGTGAGGGATAGGATGATTTTGGACCACCTTAAAGCAGCAGTGATGATTGTTCTGGAGTCCTCTTGAGATAATTTAGTTTGCATGAAAGGAAAGACCAAGGCAAATTGGTATACACATTTAGTGTTAACTGTGCTGGTTCTATTTTGTGATTGATCAATCCATTTGGTTAGAGGTCTTTACCTCTAAGGCCCAAGTCATGAATGTGGTGCCCACATGGCTTTTTCCCCATTCTGTCTTTACAAACTGAAGTCCTAATGGGAATCATTCATATGGAAAAAATCTGTAAATCTTTATGGTATAGCAGAGGTATCAAATATGCCTGCAATATCCCTGAGTGTTGGGGCAGCTAGGCGGCACAATGAATAAAGCACCAGACCTGGAGTCAGAAGGACCTCACTAAGTTCAAATCTGGCCTCAGACACTTGACACACTTACTAGCCATGTGACCTTGGGCAAGTCACTTAACCCCGATTGCCATGCTTTCCCCCTCCAAAAAAAATAGCCCTGAGTGCTGTCCAAACAGATTAAAATGTAACTGGGAAACATTAACAAAATAAATAAAAATTCAATAAAATATAGATAACATTACAGTTTAAAACTAAGTAAATATGCCACTCACAGGGCTCTTTATGGATAGATTTGTTTTCTACTTGAGTTTGACACCACTGGTATAGAGGACAGTGATCTACTTAGAATCAAAAGACCTTTATCTAAATGCTAGTTCTAGCATTTATAAACTAAGTGACAATAGGCAAGGTACTTGATTAATTAATCATTGAATCAGGATTTATTAATGGCCTACTATATGGATTAGTCACTGAGCTAGAAGTTGGAACTGAAGGAGGGTCAGGTAAAAGAAAATGGTGTGGGATTTCCTTAGTCCAGGAAGAATGACAATGATGATGACAACCATGATGAAGATGATGAGGAGGAGGATGATGAAGATGAAGATGATGACAACCATGATGAAGATGATGATGATGAAGATGAAGATGATGACAACCACGATGAAGATGATGATGCCTACGATGACGATGACAACCATAATGAAGATGCTGCTGCTGCTGCTGATGGTGGTGATGGTGATGGTGATGGTGATGGTGATGGTGATAAAGAACCAACAGGAGGAAGAATAACTGTGTCAACAAGAAGTCAAAAACAGAAGAAAAAATAATTTTGTGGTGAGACTGGAAACCAAGGAGGAAGACACCCAGGCTGAATGTAAGCTCCCTGAGGACAAGAATTATCACAGTAGTTGTGTCTTTTTATCCACTGTGCCTAGCACATAGGGAAAGTGTCTTCAGTCTTTGACAAAGAATTAAAGAGCAGGATAATTTTTAACATAAGTAAATATAACCTGTCCTCAATTAATTAACATTAAGTGCCTCTATCATATGCCAGGTACAAAACTATATAGGGAGCATGAAGACAAAAACAACTCCAACTCCAAAGGAGTTTACATTCTTCAGACATGGGAATACCAAGTAAAACATATGTTAGAGAAAATCTGGACAACACTTTTAGGCAATTAGGACAGCGGAACAGAAAGTTAACTATATGATCTTTCTTTGACCTGAAAATCTATTAATTCAATTCTCAATTATATATTTACATAAAATTATCATATGGGTAAATGAGTTGCAAACTGCTTTCCAGGATATCAATCAATCAATCAACAAGCATTTATTATTCCAAAATTAAATGTCTACTATGTGACAAGCTCTGTGTTAGCCACTGGGGATATCAAGGGTGAGACAATCCCTACCTTCAGAAAGCTTACATTCTTTTTTTTTTTTTGGAGGGAAGGCAGGGCAATCGAGGTTAAGTGACTTGCCCAAGGTCACATAACTAGTAAGTATGTCAAGAGTCTGAGGTCGGATTTGAACTCAGTTCCTCCTGACTCTAGGGCTGGTGCTCTATTCACTGTGTTACCTAGCCTCCCCTAAGGAAGCTTACATTCTAACAGTGAAAACAAATTCATTATAAGTCTATATGGAGGGGCGGCTAGGTGGTGCAGTGAGTAAGAGCACTGGCCTCGGAGTTGGGATGACCCAAGATCGAAACCGGCCTCAGAAAATGAGTACCCACACATAAATAATGACTAGCCGTGTAACCTTGAGCAAGTTACTTAACCCCAATTGCTTTAAAAAAAAGTGTCTGAGGTCAGATTTGAACTCAGGTCCTCCTGACTCCAGGGCTGCTACTCTATTCACTGCACCACCTAGCCACCCAGGGACCTGAACTTTCAAGAAGAAAATCTGTCAGTCTTGTAGAAGATGGATCAGAATTGGAAGAATCTTGAGACAAAATAGAAGACAATGGTATTGGTCCATATAAAAGCCTATACTTGTAAAACATTCTTGTAAAACATGGTTTCTAGTCCTTTCAAAATCCTGGTCCGTCTCCTTCACCCCTCCACCAGCTCTAACTTAATGTTTTTGGTCTGTACCAGGAATTTCACTGTAGGCAATTCCCAATGTGGAAACATCATCCACCAATGCAAATAATCCCTGTGTCTGTAATCTGTAGTCTTACAAAGTTACCTATGGTACTGAGAACCTAAGTGCCTTGTCCATGGTCACACAACCAATATGGAGTGGGTGAAGGACATGGTCTCTATCTGTTACATCAAGCTGCCTCTCCAATTTGTCAGTGTCCTTCCTAACATATGGCACTCAGAACCAAACACAACACCAGAGATCTGTTCTAAGCAAAGAAGAATGTTATAAACTTCTGAATTCTAACAACCATACTTGTTGGGCTTGTCAGCCCACGACGGTGCTATCATTTTTGGCCACCATTTCACACTGTCAATCGATACCGTGTTTGCAACCCGTTATAGCTCTCATGTCCTTTACACGTGAGCTGCTATCTAGCAAACCCTTGCCAACCCATTGACACGTGCTTTTGAGCTTTTGACCTCACTGAATTTTACATTTTACACATCTATTAAATTTCAACTAATTAGAGTTGGCACATCATGTTAACCTTTCAAAGTCTGTCTTTTTGGATAGAGATGGAAGATTAAAAAAAGAAGCAACATTGATTAAATGTAAGGAAGACCAATATAAAATATACTGTTAGAATATAAATTAGGGACCCTTTTGATATTTATGATCAATTTGACAAGCTAATTAATATTTTGAAAATTGATAATATCTTCATGGTTGAGAATCTTATTCTAAAGGATGAAAACTCCACTTCTTAAAACTTCTGAGGATGGTTTTCAGAATATTCAGAATATTTCAGATAGGGGCAGAGTGTCAGGCTAAGACAGGGAGACGACAATCAGTATCCAGTGACCTACAACAGGAATCCCAATGACATTAGAGGTCACAAGAGTCTCAGAGGAGGAAGAAATCTCCATAGCATCCTTAGCAGTTATCCATCTAAGCTACACTTGAAGACATTTAATGAAGGGGAGGATAACCCATTTTACTTTTGGATAGCTCTAATTTTAGTTTGTCTTTATTCGAAGCTTAAACCTGCCATTCTCCAATTCTACCTGCTGGAGCCAAGGAAGTCTACAAATACTTGAAGAGAATAGCCATATTCCCAAGTAAGTCTTTGCTCCAAGCTAATCAGCTCCATTTCCTTTTACCAATACTGATTTGGCATGATATTCAGTTCCTTTACAAGCCTGCTTGCCTACCTCTGAATAGAATTCAGTTTGTCAATGTCTTTCCTAAAATACGGAATCTAGCAATGAACACAATACTCAAGATAATTACCTCCCTTTTTCTCAGTACTATGCCTCTCTTAATTTTATTTGGATCATATTGGGTTTTTGGTCACCATGTTAAATTGCTGATCCATCCTGAGCTTATGGTCCACTCAAACCCTACTCTAAGATTCTATGACTTCTAATGTCTTTGTGATTCCTATTGTAGGTGTATGTCCTCCCCCAAAACAACACCTCTAATGGGAGTGTTTACTATCTCCCATCTCCCCACTTATTTGAGTAGAAGGACCATGAGTTACTGAAGGCTTTTCCCACATCAATTCCTATTCCTGGAAAAAAAACTCATGTTGAAATTTTAAAACACCTTACATACCACGTGATTATGTTGATTAAGCAATTCAAATGAGTCATTAAAAACTAAATAATCTGTCACTTGATCACTAACATGGTATTTCCATCAATAGGGCCATCTTGATCTGTATCCAATTGGAACTCAAGCTAATCCAAAACATCTGGTTTATTTGCACTTTTGGTAATTCTAATGGAAATCTCAGTAAGTGAAATGGACACAGAGACTACACTTCCTTCTCACATATTGGCCCATACAACCTAAAATCACAGTTGAGACATAACATAAGGGTCTTCTGACAAAAACTGAAGCTATCTTGGGCTTGTAGAGTTTCAGAGGACATTTCTTCTTTTCAGATATATGAAGAGGATGAAATGTGACACAGATATGAGCAGGAGTGACATTCTTGGCATGTAATGGGCCAAATCTGAGGCCTGATTTTCAAGTAGAATTCATGAGGAAGCACTGATATAATATCAGCCAGAATTTTAATTACCTCCTACCCTAAAGAAGTAATCTTTTATAAGCTCTGTGTCATATTTGTGGGTGTAGATAATTCAAGAGTCTTAGTAATGAGGACTAGCTTTCAACAGAGAATATTGTAACTGATTTTTAATATAATACCATAGAATTTGTACACCAAAGAAAAGTTGATTTTCAGTTTTTAAATTAAAGAAAAATGAGGCAAGATCAGACTGGAACAGGCTTCATGTCTGAAACTTGAGGTAATATGGCAACTACAAAGCCTGGAAGGAGCCTTCTTCACTAGGGAATCTCCACATGTTCTTTTTTTCCTACTAAAGGAGAATTTGTCACTTGGAAGTATTTGTTTTGGAGACCCACTGAGGGAAAATCATTATCATCCTAGAAAGATGTGGAAAAGGACGAGGGAAAATTTGAATACTTTTACCTATTCACAACAAGGTAGGTCAAAGGCACCATTATGGAAAAATGTGAGTTTGTCATGTGATATGTTACTCTTTTCCAGTTCTCCCAAATATAAAGGGTTTTTTTGTTGTTTGGGGGTTTTTGTTTTGGTTTTGCTTTTTTGGAAGGGGAAGGCAGGGCAATTGGGGTTAAGTGACTTGCCCAAGGTCACATGGCTAGTAAGTGTTAAGTGTCTGAGTCCAGATTTGAACTCAAGTCCTCCTGACTCCAGGGTGGGTGCTCTATTCACTGTGCCACCTAGCTGCCCTTCAAATATAGTTTTTAAATAGAAGAAAATTTAACAAAACCTGCCATGAGTAATTTAATTAGGCTGAAGACATCAAGTGAGGAAGTCAGTAAGAAAGGTGGGGGTCTTTCATGAAACTCTGATAAACAAAACAAGGAAGTGGCCTGTGGCCTGGGCCATGTCTTCCCAGGAGGGTAGATAAAGGGACCCTGGAGAAGATCATCAACTTACATTTATCTCTCCTGAGTCCTCCTTCCTCCCCTCATCTGAATCCTCTATACTGACAGTATGGGTTGCTGTGGCTGTAGAGGTGGTAGCTGTGGCAGCTGTGGAGGCTGTGGAGGCTGTGGTGGCTGTGGTGGTGGCTGTGGAGGCTGTACCTGCTACCGTGTAGGCTGCTGTTCTGCCTGCTGCCCCAGCTGCTGTGGCTGCTGTGGAGGCTGCTGCAGCCCCATGGTTGTCTGCTGTCGCCATTCCTGTGGCTGTGGCTCCTGTGGCTCTTGTGGCTGTGGCAAGGGCTGTGGCTGTGGCAAGGGCTGCTGCCAACAGAAATGCTGCTGCCAACAATGCTGCTGTAAGAAACAATGTTGCTGCTAGAAGGCAATGATCGGGGCAGGGTCTCCAGGAAGGACCTGCTGGGGCCATGATGTCCAAGAAGGTAAGACTTTCCTGCATCTCAGACTTCTGCTTCTCCCTGAATTTTCTTCTGGGTCCCATCATGTGAGCATGTGATCTGTGGGTACCTCAACTTATGTGCCCTTCTTGTGGGTTCTATCATGTCATCATTCTGTCTCCAGTAAAGAACCCCAACAAACCAAGGCAAACTCTCTAAAGCAACTAGAGATGGACACAGTCCAACTTCCATAAAAACAACTCACAAGATCAACAGGGAAAACAATACTCATGATTCTTTAATCTTTGCATTCCTTTGACATCTTTATCTTCTTAAACATCTTGTATGGTTGTTTCTGTCCTTTCAAAGTGTACCATACATCACCATTCCCTTCTGCTGCCTTCTGTCTTCTAACTCAATCTTTTGTTGTTATCAATAAAATGGCACCAAATAACCACAAAAGTCAGTCTCGTTGCATTATTTCATTGTGTTGGCTCTGTCAACTAAAGGAGTGTTTTGTGTTCCATACCATACACCAAGGAAACTTAGACTGTCTGTTTGTTAAAGTGTTTCTTCTAATGGCAGACTCCTCTTTTCCAGTTGATTTTATCTAGATGTTTCTTTTCTATGAAATGCAAGAGAAATAAGTAACTCTGTCCTGAGTTCATACTAGATTATTCCCTCACTTCTTGATTCTCCAATAGTGCCTTTTTCTTTCACAATCTGAACAGTGCTGAGAAATCTCCTTTGCTTAAGTCCAAGCAGCCTGAATGTATGAGAACAGTGATAATCTTTCCTTCCTTCAGTTCTTCAACCAACCACAGGGAGAGTCTAAGAAGTCCAAAAATTATGCTTTTATAAAGAAAGGTTCTACTCTCTAGAGCCAAAGCCTTTTGTTTTTCTTTCTTTCTTTCTCTCTTTCTTTCTTCCTTCCTTTCTTTTCTTCTTTCTTTCTTTCTTCTTTTTTTACTTTGTTTTGTTGGGGTTTTTTTCCTTCTCTTCTGACTCCATATGAAAAATGTGACCTTGAATAATATGTCCTGGAATCTTAGGCCTGAATAGGATCTTCTGCCCTCTTGACTTTTGGCAAAGACATTTAGAATCAAATGTCAGGTAAAAAAAATCAAGGGCTCAACCAGCTTTTTATTTAGGCTTCCCTCACCATAGAGTTGGGCACAAGGGATAGAGTACTGGGCCTGCTATCAGGAAGACTCAGTTTCCTGAGTTCAAATCACCTCCCTTATTCTTAATACTATGCCTCTCTGAATTCTATTTGGGTCATGTTAGGTTTCTTGCAGAAGGTGGGATTCTAGCTGGGTCTTGAAGGAAAGCCAGAAGGTTGAGGTGAAAAGGGAAAGAAAGGCAAACAGGCCATCCATAGCAATGTTCCCTCGCCAAAGTGATCTGATCTCACTAGTTAGCTCAGTTGGTTATAACTCTTTGTTCAGAAGTTCCAGGTCATAAATCTAGTAACCACATTTTCTTCATTCTGTTCCCTAACCAGAAACTGCACCCTTGGCCTAGATGGCCTATCTGACAAGCCAGTCAGTGGAATGGAGTGGAAAGAACGCTGCCCTTCAAGTCAGGAGACCTGATTTCAAGTCTGGCTCTGCCATTTACTAGCTTTGTAACCATGGCTAAATCCCACGCTCTCCATGCCTCAGTTTCCTCACTTTGAAAATGTTCATGAGCATGCTTCCACAATGGGTTTCCTCATAGGGCTGTGAAGAAATTCACTGTAAACCTTTAAGTCCTATGTAAAATCTGGGTTCCTCATTTTTTTTTTCCAAAACTGCTCTGGGCAGATTCATCATATATCAGAAATACACCTCAGAGTCCATGTGCTGTTGAAATCTAGTCATAGGAGTTGGAGATGAAAAGATCTTAAAAATCTTCTATTTAAACCTTCTCAGTTAACACAGAAGGAGAAACTGAGGCCCATTTTTGTATTCTCCCATCTTGCTTCACCAAGACCTTTTATTGTTATGGTGGAGGAGAAGTAAACCCAGAGACTTCTCTTCTTCAGGTTCAACCACCATAACCCATTTACCTTCCACCAGACTAAGCAACAGAGCATTTATTAAGCACCTAGTATATGCCAGGGGAAAACTGAGACCTGTTAAAGACCTTAGCTTAAACAGGCCAAGGACTCCCACTGCTTCCAAGGCCATCTTCTGTTGTCCTGACCTCTATCTGGTCACTGGACCCAGATGGCTCCGGAGGTGAAAGTGAGGCTGGTGACCTTGCACAGCTCTCCCTCACTCAAATCCAATTCACTTGCATGTCATGGCATCACTTCCCTGATTCATGGTCCTCTTTGAGAATAAAAGACAAGCAACAACATGCCGGGGACTATGCTAAGAGCTTTATATCATCTCATTTGATCTTCACAACGCTCCTATAATGTAAGCATTAGAATGAGCCCAATTTTACAATTGAGGAAACTGAGGTAGTTGCAGTATAAGGTCAAATTTGAACTCAGGTCTTCCTGACTGGGTCTGGGTTCGAATTCTAACTCTTACAATTTATGTGACCTTTGGTAAATCATGTGGCTTGTCTGGTCCTAAGTTTTTTCATCCACAAAATAACACTAGATAACCTCTGAGGTCCCTTCCAGCTATGGATCTGTGACTTCCTAAGTCAAGAACGTTTCTCATAAATCAATACAAATAACTGATTGGGATGATTACAAAAGAGTGTAGTTTTGCAAGGCAATTGCTCAAAGACATAGAGGTCAAGGAAGTGGGTAGGAAAAAAGGAAGTATGACGAGAGACCTGACTCCCTTGCAACAGTCCTTTGGCTACAAATCTAGTGCTGCTTCAGAAAGTCTCTGATAGCTCCTACCACCCCCTATCACTCCCTATACCACAGAACTGTGGCTTTGCTCATCATGGGTAATAGAGAAATCACAGAATCTCAGAGTTGAAGGAGAGCCCAGAGGGCATCTAGTCCACCACACACTGGAATGAGAATCCCCACTATAACATGGCCACCAAGTGGCCACCCACCCCTTGCCCAAGGACATCCAGTGACCTCCAGAGCTAACCCAACCACTACTTGGCATCTGTAATTATTAGGACATCTCTCCTTAAGTCCATTCCTGATCTGCCTCTTTGTAACATCTACTTGACTCCTAAATCTACCTAAATCTCACCTTCTCCCACATGATCTCCCTTTAAATATTTGAAGACAGCTATCATTTCTCTCCATAATTTCCCTTCTCTGGACTAACATTCCTTCAGATGATCCTTACAAAGCATGAAAATTCCATTGAGTTCATTCACTTCCCTAAACATTCTACCCTTATTAATGTCCCTCTGAAAATGGAGTATCCAGAACCAAGCATTGTAATCCAGATCTATTCTGATGGGCAGAATCCTGCTTTTGGATACTATTCAGCCTATGCTAATATGACCACCAGTGATAATAATAGCTAGAACTTATTTAGACCTTACTGTGTACCAGGCACAGTGCTAAACACTCACAATTATTATCTGCTTTGGCCCTCACAACAGGTAGTTTTTGAGGATATTATATCCCACTGTTGACTCATTGGGATATCTAGGTGGTACAATGGATAGGATGTTGGATTTTAGAATCGGAAAGATCTGAGTTCAGACACTACTTCAGACACTAGCCATGTGACTCTATGCAGGCTACTTAACTCAGTCTCAGTTTCCTCTTCTGTAAGGGAAATGATAATAGCACCTACTTCCCAGGGTCATTGTGAAGCTCAAATGAGAAAATAAGGCACTTTGCAAACCTTAGAGCAAAATATAAATGCTAGCTATCAAGCTTGTAGTTCACTAAAAAGAAAAGAATAAGATTTTTTTCAAATTAACCATTATCTTCCATTACTGAAGTTGATTTTTAAAACCTAGCTATTCCTCCTATCTTTGTCTCATATGTAAATATGATAAGCATTTCACCTCTGCCTAATCAACAATAAAAATGTTAGCCCAGGCCTAAGCAAAGATTCCTGGTATATTTGATCAGAGATTCTCTCTCCAAGTTGATATCCAACCACTAATGGCTACTTTTTGATTCTTGTCATTCAACTTTTCCAAAATCCATCTACTTGTACATTCCACATCATAGGGGCTAGGGGTATGGTGCCCCGCCCCCACGATCTGGAAAATCTATATAAAATGTCTATCTCATATCATTTGCTCTCAATTCCACCCATCAACATGAAAATGTGGTCAGCAACCAACTTTCCTGGCTTTACACCACCCTACATAGACTTTTCCAGGAAGCAAAGTCAAGCTCACTGGCCTGTAGTTAACATACTTCATGTTTTCCTTTTTTGAAAATAAAGTCAACCATCCTGAAGAATTTCTTCCATTATTCAAGACCTTTCAAGTCACTCTTCTGCAATCCTATTTACCAGTTTCTTTTCACGATGCTAGTGACTTTAACACATCAGGGAAAACTCAATGTTCCCTTACTATCTCCCTAGGTATCCTGGCTACCAAGTTCCCATTAGTCATTTTTGTTCTGTTCATCCAAGTTCAAAGAGTATTCTCTTCAGGAGAGAAAAGATACACAAAATAAGAAGTGAGTAATTCTTCCCTGTGTTGTCAGTTATCAATGTTCCATCCACACCAAGCAGCAGTCTTCTTGTTTCTTTGATCTGCCTTTTTTGCCCAGTTTAACTTAAAAAAAAAAACACAACCTTTTTTTATTGTTGTCCTTAGTATCTAACCGGCCTTGGTACCTACTCAAATTTAGCCTTCTTAACACTGTTCTTACAAGCCACAGTTTTATAAACATCCTTTCTTACCTGCCCTTTCCTTTATTTTCTATACAGCTCTTTAAGATCTAGTCTAATTCATGAGCTTCTGTTCACTGATTCATGGTCTTTTTAGATTTAGGCAGATTTTCTTCTCCAATAAAATTATTTTTCTTTAAGTCTTTTTTAAAATTTTAAACTTAAATACAAAGCAAGAAAAGAAAAAAAATTGCCATGTACACAGCAGAACATGAGAGGATTCAATGCAAAACAATAAATTTTCATTTTGAGAAAACCTATTTGAGTACTGGCCCTAGAGTCAGGAGGACCTGGATTCAAACCTAGCCTCAGACACTTGACACTTACTAGTTGTGTGACCCTGGATGAGTCACTTAATCCCAGTTCTCACACACACACACACACACACACACACACACACACACACACACACGCAAAGTATATAATAAATACTACATATTGTTTTCAAAGTTACCCAGATTTTCTTTGCTTCCTTGTAGGTTTTCTTTTGTTCTCTGCTGTTCACTTTTTACTTTATTTTTCCCCACCCTCATTATCTCCCTCCCTCCAGTCTAAAGAAGGCTACAATTGAGCACAAGTATATATACACAGACACAGACATTTATAGACATTCTCATATATACACATATTCACACGCATATATGTAAGACCATACCATGCTTATTTCCATTTGTCAGCTGTTTCTTTGAAAGTGAGTAGCATCTTCCTTCCTAGGTTCAAGTCTTTCCATGTTTTTCTAAGCTCATCATTTCCTACACTACAGTAATAATCCAACCCAATCACATCCTATCTGAGAGATTGTCTATGAAAGTTTTCCCCATTTTTCTTCATTCCTTCTATTCTTGGCTGCATAGGTTTTATTTATACAAGAAATTTTTAATTTAAAATAATCAAAATTCTCCACTTTACACTTCAACAATGCTCTCACCTTATAATATAGTTTAAGTTCTCATACAGCTGAATCTACTTCCTTTACATCTTTTTTCCCTAGTCTCATTGAAGTTCCTGACCTTTTGTTCTCCTAAATGAACTTTGTTGTTTCTTCTAACTCAGTAAGATAATTTTTTAGTAATTTAATTGGGATAGTATTGAATAAATGGATTATTAGGTAAAACTGTCCATTTTTTTTATTATATTGGTTTTACCTCCCCATGAACTTCGAGTCTAAAGAATATCATTCTTGGGAGTTTCCCATTTTCCCCTGAGCTATAGAATTTTAGTCCATGGGATTCTACTTATTATTTGAAATTTATTCCCCAAAATTCTTGGTTATGTGTCCAACTATAGCCAATTTTCCTCTCTTTCTCTCTCAGATGTGAAGATGACGAAGTCTCTTCTCCCCACAACTTTCATCATTTCAATTTTAGCAACCATTTCTTCCTTTTTAGTTAGAATCAGGTCCAGAATCACAGTTCTCCTGGTTGGTTCCTTTACCCTTTAAAGGATGAAGTTAACATTACAGTAAATCAAATACTAGTAGCTTCAAAGTTTGGGGAAGAGACAGTGCTCTGACAGATGGCCAAATAAATGGTCTCCCACCACTACTTTATCATGCCTCTGTGTACCAGACTTGAGATCTCTTTCCTGAACACATCTATTCCTGTTCCTGTTGAGGTATTCAGTGACAATATTTCTCTTCTTTCTAATTCTATTGATCTTTACTAAAAGCTCTCCATCCCCCTCACATCTCTAGATTTCCATAATGAAGTATATTTTTATAATAGCCAGTGTATTCTGTCCCCTTTTTAACTACCCTGTTTTTGTACTGTGGCTGTGCTTATCTATTTCATTCTTCCAATGAAGAGCAAATTCTAATCCTGGAACCCATGCTATCTGGTCCCAATAATCCCCTTAAGGTTCAGTTTGCTTCCTTGCATTGGGATTGCTATTTCATCTTCCTTGCTACCCGTGCTTTGTGTATTTGTAAATAAACCACTCAAAACATGCATTTTGTTTCTGACTCCCTGGATTTTGCTTCTTCTGAATTTCTATGCATTACTACTGCTATTTTCCTCCTACATTGTTAGCTTTTTTTTTTTTTAGTCTGACCCTGCAGTGTTGGCCTCATGGTCTGGTGAATATAGGCAATTTTCTCTTTCTCCTTTCCTAAAAGGTTTAACTTTTACTGAATGTATGAATATATCACATCCTATAGCATATGCATGTGTGCACACCCAATATTTAGGTGACCTTACCAGCCAATAAGTAAATACTCATCTGTCCTGTGGAGTATTCTTTATCTGGGTGTGTTCAACTCAGCCTACCTGAAGACCCAAACCTCAATGCATAGACACATAGAAACACCCACCACAACACAATTCTGATTTATACACACTGACACTTGGCAAAACTCCAGTACATACCAACTCTAAGGATTATCTAGCTGCTACCACTTAAGTTTCTGGGGGCAGAAAGTAGTTCATGCTCAGCCATAAAAGAAGGTTCAGAATGTAGGTTGGTAGGGGCAATTACAATGGGGAGGAAAGCAGAAGTAAGGAAAGGAATGGAGGGAGAGAGGATAGCACAGAGAGGGACCAGAAGGGATGACAAGGGTAGCTTCTCTCCTTTTTCTTTTGAAAAGGTCAGATGTGGTCCCCCTCCCCCTCCCCCCAAAAAAGTGGGATATTCAGCACTGATCATGGACAGAAAACGAAAAGACTAGAATTCAAAGTGTTATTACCCAATGGCTTCTTAAAAGGAGGAGGCATTAGAGTCAAATGAAATAACCCACTGCAAAAATAGTAGAATGCTCAGCAAAAAAGTGAATTAAGATTGGCTGCAGGTGTGACCCATTAAGGACAATATTTTTTTCGAGACACCAGCCACTTCTACAATTAACCCAGCATAGGTACCCTCAGGCTCTCAGAAAGCAGGGCATGATGTGGCTAATATAATTCATGAGAAAGGCAATCTGATATATTGGAGTCAGAAGAGGGCAGGGGGGAATAAATACATATGCACATATATACACACATATATACACATACATATATGTGTATGTGCATATATGTGAGTGTATGTATGTACGTATCATACTATGTGCCAGGAACATACCTAGGACTTTACAAACATTATTGCATTTAATCTTTACAAGAACCCTGGGAGGGAGGTCCTGTTATGATCTTCATTTTATAGTAGAGGAAACCAAGGCAAATAGAAATTAAGTGACTCGCCCAGGATCAACAGCTACTCAGTGTCTGAGATCAAATTTGAACTCAGATTTTTCTGACTTCAGGTCCAGTTCTCTAAATATGCCAGGGTTTAAATCTTGGCTCTGACATTTCTTGGCTAGGTATGACCTTGGGCAAGTCAACCCCTCTGACCCCCAGTTTCCCAATCTGTAATTAGGAAAAATAATAGTTGCACTATCAACCTCATAAATTTGTTGTGAGGAAGTCATTTTATAAACTTTAAAACACTATTTAAATTTGAATTAGTAGCAGCAGTAGTTTTTATAGGAAGCTTTGAGATTTGCAAAGTGCATAATAGACACTAGATAGAATGCTGGCACTGGAATCAGGAGGACATGAATTCAAATTTGGCCTCAGATACTGCCTAGCTGTGTGAACCTGGGCAAGTCATTTAACCCTGTTTGCCCCAATTTCCTCATCTATAAAATAAGCCAGAAAAGGAAACAGCAAACCACTCTAGTATCTTTGGCAAGAAGACCCTAAATGGGGTCACAAAGAGTCGGACACAACTAATCAACTAGACTACAGCACTTATAGGCACACTCTCATTTGATCCTCACAACTCTGGGAGGGAGAGACTGATAGGCACACTGCAGATGTAATGATTGATTTTGTACATTATTTTGTTCAAAATAACTATAATATCAATGTTCCCTCATCATAAACCTTTCCTCTTTTTGTTGTTGAGTCATTTTTCAGTCATGTCCAACTCTCCATGACCCCATTTGGGGTTTTCTTGGCAAAGATACTGGAGTGATCTGCCATTTTCTTCTCTGGTTCATTTTACAGATGAGGAAACTAAGGCAAATAGGGTTAAATGACTTGCCCAGGGTCACATAGCTAGTGAGTGTCTGGAGACAGATTTGAACTCGGGAATATGAGTCTTCTTGACTCCAGGTCTGGCTCTCTATCCACTATGCCTTTAAACATAAAAAGGTCTTTTGACAAATTCAATTCAATTCAACAAACAAGAGTCAAAGATGCCAAAGTGAAATCAAAATAAGCTCTGTCCTCAAGAAACCTGTATTCTTTTGAGGAGAGGGATACAGCTTGTTGACAGGTGTAGATAGACAGACAGAAAGATAGACAGACAGATGGATAGATGGATAGACAGATAGGTAGGTAGATAAAATGGATGGATGGATAGATAGATAGATAGATAGATAGATAGATAGATAGATAGATAGATAGATAGATAGATAGATGTATATGTGTGTATATACATTTATATGTGCACATGCATGTATAGGCACATGTATATGCATATAGATCTGTGTACAGGCTGAGTATGTGTACATGCAAAATCCAGCACATAGACAAAAGAATCAAGGCAGAGACAAGACATAAGGGGCACCTTTCTGCTGCTTGGTCCCACTACTCAGGAGGAGGGGTAGGTAAGGACAGGTCCCAGGCTGAGAGGACCCTGAAGACCATCGTGAATGATGATAATTCCAAATCGAGACTGAAGAGATTCACTATTAATTCACAATAATAGGATCTCCGGCAGTAAAAATGGCTCAGACTGGGAGAGGTCAAAGAAGGAGACAGGAAGTGTTTAGAAAAACTGAAAGAGGAATATTAGCACACACAGGGTGGGACAACGTCATTCTTGTCTTTGTGTCTTCGGCCCCTGGCATGACACCTGGCACACAGGAGTTGCTAATAATTAATTGATGCATTGAATTGAAAATGTCCTGAGCCTTTTCAGAAGACTGCAGAGCTGTACTGCCTGTACCAATGGTCCTCAAACAAGAACAGAACAATCAGAGCATACATTAGAAGGAAAGGGCAAGTGCATTCGTTAAGGATCTACTGTATGCAAAGTGCTTTGAAAATACCATTTCATTTGATCCTCACGATAACCCTGGGAGATAAGCACTGGTACTATTTCTATTTTACACATTAGGAAACCGTGGTAGGCAATGGGTCAAATGACTTACCAAGGTCATGCTGCTAATAAGTGTCTGAAGCTGAATTTGAACTCAAGTCTTCATGAGTCCAGGCTCAGCACTCAGTCCATCCTGCCACCTGGCTGATTCTGTCAGAGGCAGGCTAATCATGGGGTATTTAAGTGTATACTACAGAATGAGTAAATTACTAGATAGAAGGAAAAGAAGTAAGGGAATCCTTTTTTTTTTTTTACAAGTAAGTCTATAAATTCAATCCTCAATGTACACTCATGTACAAATGGTGCATGAGTTAGGGGTTTTCAAGCTATGTTCCACGTTTTTACAAGACATTCCTAAGGGTACCTTCAAAAAAGTGTGGCTGTAGAAAATACATATTTAGTTCTGCTGCATCAGTATTGGTCCCTGTGTTGACATCAAACCTAGGTTTGGGTTTCTGGGCCCCAGAAAAGTTGCTTGGAGGAATTGAGGACCACTAAACCACATTAGGATTGGGTGGATTCACAGATGGTTAGAACCACACATTCAGAAAGTTATGAAACAATGATGGAATGTTATGTAAGAGGAGAGAACAAGGTAGGGCTAGAGAACTATTGAAAGGCTGTAAGATGTTTTACAAGAAGGGAGACTCAAGTGGCCAGCTGCCATTTTCCTTCTAACTAGCTTAGTGAGTAGACAGAGAAAAATGACTTCCTTATCAGGAGGCACAGAAGGCCATCAGAAATGACACCAGTACTGAAGGCAAATAACAGAGGTGTTGATATGAGAAAAGGAGGAAAGACAATTTGAGAGAATGGGATGTAGCAAAGAATAGGAGTAAGTGCGGAGGGAGATTGTGAAGATAAATAAAAAGGCAGAGTAAGGATCAGAACTCTTAAATAAAGGCACATATATGCATCAGGTGCCTTCAATAGGTTTTGCTAGAGAAGTATTTTTACGTCTGGTGTTCAACAACAAAAAAAAATCACTAAAGCCTTTTAACATTTACATTTTTGGAACAATTATTTTGGTTTAGAAGGGTTTGTAGCCTAGTGACATCTACCCCTATCTAGTTCTACAATCTTGATTTCCCATTGACAGATGTTGGCTATGCTCCAAAATTGTAAACAACATTCTTTTGAGAGGTAAAATCCATTCCTTAGACATGAACCTAAAAACAAGCAACACACAGGTGAAAGCGTTGGGATAGTATCCAGGATAAGGAAGTAAACAAGACAAGATGAAAATATGCAAAAATAGAAAGTGCCAACAATAAGGAAGTAGCTAAGAGTATATAAGGGCTGCCTTAGAGAAGGAGAGCATCAAACTTTACTTACCTCTCCTGAGTCCTCCCTCCTCACTTCACGTGAATCCACTCTACTAACATTATGGGTTGCTGTGGCTGTAGAGGTGATAGCTGTAGCTGCGGCGGCTGTGGTGGCTGTGGTGGCTGCGGCGGCTGTGGTGGCTGTGGCGGCTGTGGTGGCTGTGGTGGTGGCTGTAGTAGCTGTACCTGCTACCGTGTAGGCTGCTGTTCTGCCTGCTGCCCCTGCTGCTGTGGCTGCTGTGGAGGCTGCTGCAGCCCCATGGTCGTCTGCTGCCGCCGTTCCTGTGGCTGTGGCTCCTGTGGCTGTGGCTCTTGTGGTTGTGGCAAAGGCTGTGGCTGTGGCTCTTGTGGTTGTGGCAAAGGCTGTGGCTGTGGCAAGGGCTGTGGCTGTGGCAAGGGCTGCTGCCAACAGAAATGCTGCTGCCAACAGAAATGTTGTTGTAAGAAACAATGCTGCTGCTAGAGGGAAATGATCAGGATCTGGGAAAAAGCAGTTGGGGGCACATGCAAAGCATGAAGGTAAGACTTTCATCTCAATTTGTCTGCTTTGACTCTGTCTGACATATACGTCATTTGTATATACTGCAACATATGCTAGGAGGTTGTAACTCCCATCTGTGGACATTGCATCTTCTTGATTTCACAGAAATATCACCAACAAAACAGCCGAAGCAAAAAGACAAGAGTGCTAACCCTACTATTATATGTTGTTGAGGTCAGGGAAAAAAAATGCAGTCATGAGTTTAGTCCTTCCTTTCTTATAATATGTATGTGTATATACATATACTCACACACATGTATGTATGTATGTATGTATATGCATTTATGTATGTGTAATGATATTATCAAGATATTATATAGCTATCTAGATATGGTTTCCATCTTCAAAGACATCTTTTATCCTTTACCCCTCTTGAAATGTTTGATGCCTTTAGGTGCTAATTTGTCCATTTATGTTACCTGTTTTTTTATTCTTCTGGTGTTTCTTACCCATCTTCCTACCAACCTATAAATATCTCAATAAAATCTGCTAAATTTCCAACAATAAACTTGTCTCTTTTATTATGGTATGGATGTGCTAAAAGATTTCATTCCTGCCTCATGAATGACTAATGAAAGAAACAAATTAAGTATGAACAGGACAAGCAATTCACATGAAAGGGTCTTTTTCCATTACTGAAATAAACCTGTAATTTCAGACATGTCAGGACAAATCATCCAAGAAGCACAATACATATCATATTTCACATTCACATGGAGAACATCCATCATCAACATATACCACACATAAAATTGTATCATCCGATGTCCTTTGGCCTTAACACTGTAATACATTGTAACCAAACCTCACTATAACATGATAAAACCCCACTCTGATGTAATTCTGTCAATCATCCTTTCTATGTATACCCCATGAACCAGACGCTCAAACTCTGGCTTTACTCAGACTACATCATATACAAGAATATATGGCCCCAAGTTATTCACATTTGATTTCTTTTGCTTCCACCAACCTTAGAATACATAACTTTAGTCTAGTTCTCCCCTGATGTGGGTTAAAAAAAAAAGCTTTGGGGCGGCTAGGTGGCGCAGTGAGTAGAGCGCCGGCCCTGGAGGCAGAAGGACCGGAGTTCAGATCCGGCCTCAGACACTTAACCCACACACACAAAAAAGACCTAGCTGTGTAACCTTGGGCAAGTTACTTAACCCCAATTGCCCTAAAGGGGCAGCTAGGTGGCGCAGTGAGTAAGAGCGCCGGCCTCGGAGTTTGGATGACCCGAGATCAGATCCGGCCTCAGAAAATGAGCACCCACGCATAAATAATGACTAGCCATGTAACCTTGAGCAAGTTACTTAACCCCAATTGCTTAAAAAAAAAAAAAAAAAAGCTTTAACTCCCAGGCAAGAACTCAAGGTAGTTATGCATTTCAGATGCCTCAATTTAACTAAACAGAAAGTACAGAAAATACCAAAAACTCCAATTAACCCACAGTCCACATAGTTCTCCTCCCCTTTCTGGTAGGTCTCTTCTTCATTTTAGGAAACCTTACAGATCTCCAGCTTTACAAATTCTACCCTAATAATTTCAGTTTGATTAGGAAGGAAATAAAGTTGGGGTTGCTAGAGAGGCAAACTCCAAAATCCTCCAAATGGAACTATAGCCCAGAATTGTGGGTTATATATGGGAGGAATTATTTGCTAAAATGTCATTTCACTTAAAACCAAGCTTTCACAGAACCAATGAATGACACTGGGCATGCTCTGACTGTAGGACCCTCTAGGAAGTATAGCTTAGAATAAGTCATATTGTGTAATTCCCTGCCCCTCCCTCCAACATTATTGATGCTGTTGTTGTTTAGTTGTTTTTCAGTCATGTCTGACTCTCTGTGACCCCATTTGAGGTTTTCTTGGCAAAGATACTCGAGTGCTTTGCCATTTCCTTCTCTAGCTCATTTGACAGATGAGGAAACTGAGGCAAGGTTAAGTGACTTGCCCAGGGTCACACAATTAGTAAGTGTCTGAGGCTGGATTTGAACTCAGTAAGATGGGCCTTCCTGACTCCAGGTCCAGCACTCCATTCATTGTGCCACCAAGCTATCGCCCAACATTTTAAGACAGGTGAAATAAGGCTAAATTTTACCTCAAAGGCAGTTTTGAGGGAAAGGAGTAACAAATGGGAACCCTAAAGTGTATGAAAATAAGGAGGAGCAGTCACACCTTTCGTCTAATCCAGAATTAGATTTATAAACAGGGATATGCTGGTTAATGTTTAACTACTGGATCTCTGAGGGGGTAAATAAATGTATGGAGGTAGGCAGCTAGGTGGTGCAGTGAATATAGCACCAGCCCTGGAGTCAAGAGGACCTGAGTTCAAATCCAGCCTCAGACGTTTAACAAAAAAAAAAACTAGCCGTGTGACCTTGGGCAAGTCACTTAATCCAATTGCCCTACCTTCCCTCTGTAAACAAACAAAAAAGAAATTGTCAAAATAAATAAATGTATGGAGGACACGAGTTCAATTTGCAGTAGTAACATTTTCTCCATTACTTTCTTAGGTCTAGACAACTGATAAAACAATAAGCCATGCGCTGAGTTGTGACATTTGCTGATTTTTGAAATGTAAACAAGTGCTCTTGGAGAAAAATTAACAATTAGCTCTTGTCAACCAGTATGGGCTTGCTCTAGCCCAACTTTGTAATAAAGCTAATAGTATGACAGAAGTTTCAGATCTACTTAAAATTAACAGCAGCTGGTAGAGATCCCTTTTTGTATACTTTCCCCCATCCCTCAGCCCTCATCCATGCTTTCTGGGGTCCCCAGGGCCAGCACTGAACGCAGAGATTTTTCTAAAATTTACTGGCTCAGAGGAACTATTTCAGCACATCAGATTCCCTTTTCGATCTGTGCACTAGTTGACATACTTTCCACAGAGACAGGGACAGGCCTATTGTAGAGTTGAAAGGTATTTGTAGTTCCTCTTCCAGGTCACAGCTCTTGTTATAACAAGGTCCCAAAGGACAGTGAGAGATCTCTTCATTAGCACACCCAAAGCTCATGCCCTATATTCCTTATGGTGCTGCTGGGTGGATTTTGTTTTAAAAGAATATACTGCAGGAAAGCAGGAGATTAATCATCATAAAACCCAAAGCAGAGAATGGTTTGGACACTATGCCCCCATTTCCTCACTACAAAGTTAAATGTGGGTGCACCTATGGTGCTGGATGAACAGAATGTGGGAAGCTTTCATCTAAAACGTCCATCTGAGAAAACATTCCAACCCCGTAGACCTCCCAGTGGGGCCCCTGGACAATTGTTCTCAGAGCCAACTTGAAACAGCAACAAATGCAAAGGATAACGCTGGCATTGACATTAAAGGGAAAGCACATGCCCACCCTTTCTCAGAACAAGTGGCATGGCTTACATAAGCCTATGTCACCATCGGTCTAGGATATTTTGCCTATTTTCATGCATCGAGCTTTGTCCGGAAGCAAAGCTAACTGTGAGTTTGTTGGGGTTTGTATAGAACATTGAAAGAAAATGTATCTATTCAAAACAGTCTACGTTTGGGCAAATTTTACCTTCTTTTCATTTCAAGATGAATGAGTAAATAGCATTGATCATCATGGGGGCAATGAGACAATAAGGATAGCATGACAATGAACACCATCCCTTGGCCACAAGCCTCTAGCACCTGATAGTTACAAAGCACTTTTCATTCATCTCATTTGGTTCTCGAAGGTAGTGCAAGCACTATCACCCCCAAATCGACAAGTAAGGAAACTGAGGTTTCGAGGTTAATAGACTGGTCCAAGGTCACACAGCTGGGCTTCCAACCTAGGTCATTCTAGTTCAGGGCTCTTTTAACATAACCACTGCTCTTTCCTTAACTAGTGATGGAAATAGTCAATTCTATGCAATAGAATTCGTAAGATTAATGCTGACTAGATAATAACATTGCCATCTTTCCCAGAGCATTCTGATTGGCAGGAAGGGAAACAAGGAAGAGTGGCATCCCAAAAAGCTCGAGAGAAGAGGGTGATCAACAATAACAAAGGCTGCAGAAAAGGCCATTGGATCCGGCGATTAAAAAAGTGCTGGATACTTTGGAGAGAGCAGTTTGGGTGGAATGGTGAGGTCAGAAGATGGATCACAAGAAGAAGAGAGAGAGAGGAAGAGAAAGCTTGGAGCAAATGGTTTCAGTTTTATCTGTAATTTTGAGTCAAGATTCTCAGTTAAGAAAATGGGAGGTTTGAAGAGGAATAAAAAGGTTTGGAAGAGCTCATGGATAGGGCTGGAGGGGTGGTCCAGGAAAGGGTTAATTACTGTCACTCCACTTTTTCATAACTCAGGTGTTCATAAAGCAAAAAGAGTTATTACTACATTGAGAAATAGGAAGCTAGGTTTTATGCTTTTTCACTCATCAAACGACTACAAGCAAACTGTCTCTTCATAAGTCAATTTCCTAGTTCTAAAGAAGGAATTATCAATCATCATCAACATCACCATCATTGAAATGTGAGGGAAGAAGTCTAGCCCTTTGCCAGAACTTTGTCCTTGGCTTCCCAGAATGATGCAGACATCAATGCTAGGACATTTACATTAAATTCAGCACAGAGGGTGCAGTTTTGATTGAGAAGGGATGGAGACCAAAGGACAAAAAGCATAGGCTAAAAAACCATAAATCCCAATTCCCTCTTCTCCATTCTCTGACATTTATTATAAGAGTTCAGGTCTATTCAGTATTCTACACTTCACAGAGAAGGATGTCAAAAATCTTTATATATCTTCTTCAATCTCAAGGAAGGAAGGAAGGAAGGAAAGAAAGGAAGGAAAGAAGGGAGGGAGGGAGGAGGGAGGGAGGAAGGAAGAAAGGAAGGAAGGAAAGAAGGAAGGAAGGAAAGGAGGGAGGGAGGAAGGGAGGGAGGGAGGAAGAAGGAAAGAAGGAAGAAAGGAAAAATGGAAGAAAGAAAAACTAGATACTATTCCGAAAAAAATAATATATTGTAACCCTTATAGTAATTATTTCCAATTTATCCTGTAAGTAGCTTGTCTATACAAAGTTATTTGTGTGTTTGTTGTCTCTCTCATTAGACTGTGAGCTCCTTGATAGCAGGAACTATCTTTTGTTTTTCTTTTTATTCCTAAGCATTAACACAATGCTTAATTAATGGATAGCTAAATGGCAAAGTGCATATAGTACTGAACCTGGAGTCAAGAAGACTCATCTTCCTGAGTTCAAATCTGGCCTCAGATACCTCCTAGCTGTGTGACCCTGGGCAAGTCACTTAACCCTGCTTCCCTCAGTTCCCTCATCTGTAAAACAAGCTGGAGAAGGAACTGGTAAACTGAAGTATCTTTGCCAAGAAAACCCCAAGTAGGATAACAAAGAGTCAGTCATAATTGAAACAATTGAAAAATATATATTGACTGCTGTGGGTCCTACTGATTCTCTGGCAGAAAGAATATATAAAGAAAAATAATAAACTTCAAATTAAGAAATAAAGTCTCTATTTTGAGCAATAATTATCTTTCTTTAAAAGAAAAAAAGATGGGGTGGCTAGGTGGTTCAATGAGTAGAGCACCGGCCCTGGAGTCAGGAGGACCTGAGTTCAAATCCAGCCTCAGACACCACACACACACACACACACACACACACACACACACACAAACTAGCCATGTGACCTTGGGCAAGTCACTTAACCCCAATTGCCCCTCCAAAAACAAAAAAGGAAAGAAAAGAAAAAAAGACTAAAATGAAGCAAAGGGAAAAGGAAAGACAAGAATAATTAAAGGAGGAATAATCTCCTTTCTAAGAAATCTTTGAGAAAAAGATAAATACATAAAGGAAAGTTTAAGTGATATGAGGTCAGAGAGCAAGAAGGCTGAACTGTGAATGTCTGAACTGATTCTAAAATCCTATATTTTTTGGTAACAATCAAGAAATAAAAAAAACATGATTAAGAGTTAATTTAAGGTTGGACTATCCAAGAAGATAATCTATCTGAACACATATATGTATAGATACATTCATGTATATGTGTATTTATATGTATAAATATATCTATATATACACATACATACACACACACAAATCTATAGGTTTGCAGGGATGGTCATTGTGTATACAGCTTCACTTTACTATTATTCTTTCTTTCAAGGATGAGATGGGCTACCGGCTAGCATGGTTTATCATAAAATCTTTGTGGTGTGCAAAACAGAAAGAATGAGCTAAAAAAAATTTAGAGTATTTTAAATGAGTGTGACCACTTATACAAGAGATCTATATCCTCAAAAGACAATTTCTCCCCTGGAGGACCTGGGTTCAATCCCAGCCTTTCCACTTACTTCCTATGTGACCTTGCAGAAATTATTTAACTCCTAGGAAGCCTCATTTTCCTCACTTGAAAGGGTTAAATTAGATTATTCCTTTATGGCCCTTTCCTGTTCTTAATCTATGTTCTTATATCGCAAAATAATAAATAAATAGATGATAGACAAATAGATAAATAGAGAGATAGATAGATAGATAGATAGAGAGATAGATGATAGAGAGATAGATAGATGAATGAATGACATGGATAGAGTGCTTATTATGTTCCAGGCACAGGGAGATGGGCTTTACAATAATTAGCTCATTTGATCCTAATGACAATCTTGGGATATAGGTGCTGTTATTGTCCCCATTTTGCAGATGAGAAAATTGAAGTAAACAGAAGTTAATTACACCAGACTTTAAAACAAATGCAAAGGCAGCATTGTCTGATCCTGGAGAGATCCTTTGAATTTTCCATGGAAATCGAATTTGGAATCACATTTGGAAAATCTGTTGGGTTAGATAGGAGAGAGAATTATTGTCAATGCTTCCTGCCCACCATCAGCCACAAGCCTTCACAGGTAAGAAGACAGGTGGAAGAAACCAAGCAATAGAGATATCCAGCCTAATATCCCCAAGCATATAATCCTCAGATGTGAGTCATTCCCTAAGGAGTAACCAAAGTGGTCACTTTCAGAAGAATCAATCTTAACCTAATTTCCAAGGCCAGTGGTGATCAGTACTGAACAAAAGAATCTGGCTGGGGTCAAGGGGTCAAACCTCAATCTGTGAGAAGGCAGCCCTGAGTCCTCAAACTCAGTTCCAAAGCCACTCCTGATGCAAACCACACAAAACAAAGGCAGAAAACGTGAAAGGCAAGAGGGGATAACACCCCTAAAAATAAAACAGAAACTTCTGGACTTATTTTTAATTCAAGTTTTATTTTTGTGACTTTTCTGGGTTTCATTTTTATTTTGAGCAACCAAGCTAAATGAATTAGGGGAGAGACCCCATCCTCACAGGGTATCAAATGTCATATAAAAACTAGCTCAATGGAACTGGTACTCATAAGTGATGGCCAAGTAACTCAGAGAAGGTCTATAAGCCTCCCACAGAGCAGACATTGGAAACCACAGAAGGGATAAAGTCATCCTGAAAGTGGTCATTAATTTTTTATCTCCCCCTCAGGACAAGGATGAAAATTGCTCCCAAAACACACCAGGCATCAATATAAACTCACAACTCATTCAAGAAAGACCTTCTCAGAAGCTTCTGGAAAAACAGATTGTTTTAAGCAAATGGGATCAAAGCTTATGGGTGGGGACTAGGTGAGAGTAAAGAAGAAATAAGGAAAATTTGGGGCCAAATACCCAAGTAAATGGTTAAACCCAAGACTGCACAATGAAGTTTAGATATTTGCCAAATAACACCTAATATCTGAGCACCGTCTCTGGAGTCAGAGGCCATGGTTCAAATTCCACTTTTAGAAATCACTACTTGTGTGACCTTGGCCAAGTCAATATTTTATAGAGTTCATACATTTGCTCATGGAATCACCTCAGTTCATGAGGCCATTGGACTAGAAAGTCTAGAAGGCCTCTGAGGTCCCTCCCGGCCCCCTGTCTATTATTCTGTGACTTTTATTTTTTGGAGTGGTTGGGAGCCAGACATGTGATTTCACTAGAATTCTTAGCTCATGGGAAGGAAACTTCCTTCACCAATTTGAATGTGTTCTCCCATTATGGTCAAGGAAAAGGCCTGGCACACTAGAAGGATGGGGGATTTGACCAGGTTTACACAGATAGAATGTTTTAGAGAGGGCTGGCTTGAACCAAGACTTTCTCACTCCAGGACTGGGCTTTAAACCACTGTGCTATACAGTTTCTCATCTTTCCTATTTTTGATGTTCCAAAAGGTTTTCAACAGTTAAGATTCTCATCCTCTAGAGGAGGGGTTCTTAGCTTTTTTTTTTTTTTCTTAGCCTGGACCCTTTTGGCAGTCTGAAGAAAACTAATAGTATTGTGGTTTGTTGTCTACATTCATAATTGAAGGAAATGACAGATTTCAATTAGAGGTGAATGAAAATAAAGATGTAACTTTTTTCCCATTTTCTTCCAATTTCAGAGAAGCTCTGAAGTCTCTCCCTGCACTGTTTGGAGGTCTGGAGTGACAAGGATCATAGATAAAGCCTTGGAAGAAACAAAGCCATCTAATGTGCCTCACTACTATTGTGATCTAAGTGTACTCTTTCCATTGATGTTGTGTGTAATTGTGGGAAGAATAGAGTACTGGGCCTGGAGTCAAGAAGACCTGAGTTAAAATATGGCCTCAGACACTTCCTAGCTGTGTAACCCTGGGCAAGTTACCCTGTTTGCCTCAGTTTCCTCATCTATAAAATGAACTGGAGAAGGCAATGGCAAACTACTCCAGTATCTGCTGAGAAAACC
The DNA here is from genome assembly GCA_011680675.1 of Gymnobelideus leadbeateri. Classification (NCBI taxonomy): domain Eukaryota; kingdom Metazoa; phylum Chordata; class Mammalia; order Diprotodontia; family Petauridae; genus Gymnobelideus; species Gymnobelideus leadbeateri. Next base: position 582,403 of record WOXC01012247.1, read on the forward strand.
CTGGATGGGGTCATGGAGAGTCAGACAGAACTGAACAAGGGACCCTAGGGGTAAGAGCCCTAATCTAAGAAGGACTTAGCACACTACCTTGGATGATTCTGCTCCAATGCTGCTGACAACTGGGTCTAGCCTGCACCTGCCCCACAGTGGCCCCAGGTCAGGCATTCTTATAGTGGCAGCCATCGGCTTCTCACATATCTTCCTGCTCCTGGGGTCATTAGTGCTTCTCTAATGGCCTCAATGTAAGGGCAAACTCGGGACTGCTCCAGGGAACTCAGGACCTTCAAAGGAGCTCCCTGACTTCATTCAGTGATGTCTCATCTCCAAGAATCACACAATGTCCAGGGCAATACACAAAGAGGTAAGAGAATAAAAACATTTAAGGGGCCACTGAAGAGAGAGTCTGGGAGAGAATCTACAAGCAAAAGCCTGATGCTAGTGATGAGACCAAAAAGTACATCAAATGCTTGTGGTCCTCAGCGGTGGCCACAGGGCATCAAGACGGTAACCTCTGAACCTAGATACCATAAAGCAACAGGAATGATGTGTAGGTGGGTATAATAAGCAGTGGCAGCTTGAAGAAGTTTTTTGAACCCAACATTCAAGTATCTAAGTGAGAGAAAGGTTGCTGTAGTTGAGGATGGATCATGGTGTGGAACTACTGTAGAGAGGCAAAAAGCTTTGTGTTGGAGGGTACCCAGCAGACACCTGGAGGAAAGGAACAAGAGGCTGTTCTTCAGATTCATTTTGTTACTGGGCCATCTTCTGTTTTACTTACCTGAAATAAAATCAGACAAAGCAGGTGGGAAGATGCCCCGAGCTGTGAGGTGGGAGACCTGGGTGCAGCTCGAAGTTCTGCCATTCTTTGGTCATGTGACTTTGGACTAGGAACTGCACCTCTTTATCTCAGTTTCCCCATATCTGAAATGAGTGGGGTGGACTGTGTGACCTCCAGGGGCCCCTCCCGCTGAGATATTCTACTGGGGGCTCTGTGATTATTCTGAGTTACCTAATTTAGGTAAAAGTTAGCTAATGTAAAGGACATTCAAATAATGAGTTGTGAATCAAATGCATACCTGACTTGTCTAAGGAGGGCAAGGAGAGTTATTATTTTATCTGTGTTGGCTATGACTGCCATATGCATTTAACATTTAGCCAAAATATATTTACTGAGTACTAGATGGCATGGTGGATGGAACAATGGGCCTGGAATCAGGAAGACTCTTCTTAATGAGTTCAAATCGGGCATCAGACACTATCGGTGTGACCCTGGACAGATCACTGCATTCTGCTTGCCTCAGTTTCCTCATTGGCTGGGGAAGGAAATGGCAAACTATGCCATTATCTTTGCCAAGAAAACCCAAAATAGGGTCACGAAGAGTCAGACACAACTGGAATGACTGAGCAACAACAACGATATTTAAGGCATTTTCATCTCAGTAAATAAATGCCATCATTTAATCCCAAAGAAATGCATCTAGGAGGAAGTAAGAGATCTAAATAATTGAAAAGAAGGTTCTTGGTATCAGAACCATAATAGAAATCAATGGATGCTCAATTAAAAAAAATAATAACTTGATGTACTCTTTCACTTTAACCATCCTTTCAAACGTGTCCCTCCAAGTGAGAGAAAAATGAGCCAGCAGAACTGTGTCGATCACTTGACCCTTGCTATCTTACTATAGAAATGTTGAGTCTAGAGCTGAAAGGGACCAGAGAAATCTTCTGACCCATTTTCTAGATGAGAAAACTGAGGCCCATCATAGGAAAGTGATTTATCCAAAACTGCACTAATAGGTAACAGAGGCACTAGGGAGTACAGAGGATAGAAAAGTGGACCCGGAATCAGGAAGATGAGTTGGAATCTGGCCACTTAGTAGTTGTGTGACCCTGGGCAAGTCATTAACTGCTGCCTGCCTCAGACTCTACATCTGTAAAAAAGGGATAATAAAGCACTTGCCTCACAGTGGTATTGTGAGGATAAAATGAAATAACATTTGTAAAAAAACATTTTATCAAACCTTAAAGCTCTCTAAATATTAACTACCTGCATAACAGCCTAGACTAAAATGTTCTGACTCCTTACCTCATACCCCTTCCCCCACAGCTTCTCATTATAAGGAGAAAAGCCAAACCCAGAAACAGAAGGAGAGGGGGGTTCTCACCATTCTGAATCCCTTGCACAACCTAGAACCTTGCCCACCTTGACACCAAAGGCTTCCCTTCTTGCTTCCTCTCTCATTATCACCCCACAACCAAGGAAAAGATGCCTAAAGCTGCAAATACAACTAATGACCAACATTCCTGTTGCTCCCAATTCCAGAGACTTACCATGTGACTTCCTTAGCAGCTGCATCAACATCTGCTTGGAGATATGAGAATGAGCATCAATGGAAGCCTAGACCATGACCAATGCATTACTATAGTATCCAGGTACACAACTGTAACTAGGGCAGGGCAATTGGGAGCTTTGCCAAGGACACTGGGAACATTTATAGCAATGTAGAAACACAATAGAATTAGCACATAAATTAAAAGAAGCTACAAGATGGTGGGTGATGGGGTACACATTTCCCCCACCCCTATGACATCTTCCTCATCATGCCAGTGTCTTAGGGTTTCTTTCCTCCTGTCCTGCAGCCACATCCCCCCTCCTTCCTCCACTACCCTACTAAATTGAAAATATCTTTTAAACTGCTTGCCCTGGGCATAGCATATGGTCATTACTACAATTTCAAAATCCCTATGTCTGGCTTTACTCAAGTCTTTCTCGTTACAACAAAACTCTGTAGGCCTGACCATGTATGGAGGAACTACCATGGAGAGGAATATGTCTAAACTACAGAGTGACCTGAAATCAGATGATTATGAGTAAGCAAGGGAGCCCTTACCATAGCTGAAGACTGTTGTACAATAACAAGAAAAGTATTCACTTCAATATATGGAGTTCATGGAATATTATATCTCATCATAAGAAATGATAGCTAAGAAAATTTCAGAGAAACTCAGGGAGATTTGTATAAACCAGTACAGAGAAAAGTTAGCAGAACTAAGAGAAAACACGGAAACCACAATGACATCAAGGAAAGAAACATTAAAAGGCATAAGAATTTGGATAATTGTGTTGACCAGTCTTTATTCCAGAGGACTGACTTACTCTTGGTAGAAAGGCAGTAGACTACAGATGCAGAATGAGACATAAGCTAAATAGTAGAGAGAGAGCAGAGGAAAAGGACCCAAATATACACAAATATTCATAAAAGCACTTTTTGTTGTAGCAAAGAACTGAAAACCAAGTGGATGGTTTTAGTTGGGTCATGGCTGAACAAATTAGGAGTTATGGATATAATAGTATACTATTGTGCCATTAAAAATATGAAGATGATGGATTCAGAGAATCCTGGGAAGAATTGTATGAACTGATAAAGAATGAAGTGAGCAGAGTCAGGAAAACAATGTATATAATGAATACAGTATTGTAAATGAAAGCAACTGTGACAGATTATAGAACTATGATCAATGCAATGACCAGTCATGACTTCACAAGACTGATAATGAATCAGGCTTCCCATATTTTGGCAGAGAGATGACAGACTAGAAATGCAGAATCATATCCATTTTTAAATACAACCATGCTGGACTCCTTTCTCTTGACTATGTTTATTTGTTACAAGATAGAATCTTTTTTTTTTCCTTTGGGTGGGGAGAAGATGTGGTGTGACCTGATGGGGAAGGACAGTGATGATGAAACTAGAAGGAAGAAAAGGGGAAAAAATGAATCATAAAATTTGAAAGAGTAGAAGAAAGTTCAGAAGTAGATACAGATAAGCAGAGTGAGGTTAGACCTACCATGTTAAATTTGAAATTTAACAAAAAAAAGTCAGTCATGATTTCATATACAGTCCTCTGTTCTTTGTATAGTGAACTGTCCATGTTTATTGAGGTTTGTCAAAAAGGAAAAAAAATTTTTAAAAAAAGAAAGATAACTCGGCATCATCTTATTGATTATTGCATGTGGCTTGTTTTCTTTTTTTTTTTTAAACAGATGCTTTATTAACTTCTGTTTTACATCATTCATTTCCACCAGATTTTGAGTTACAATCATTTTCCCCCCATTATTCCCCTACCCAACCTCCCAGAATAGCAGTCCCACAAGATATCGCTTCCTCCAATCTGCACTCTCCCATACCTTCTCCCATACCCCCATCGACTTTTCCATTAGAGGAAGATGAATCTTTGTGTCCCAGTGCCTGCACATCTTATCTCCCAATTATAGGCAAAAGAGTATTAATAATAGTATTTATATATATATATATATATATATATATATATATATATATATATATATATATATATATATATATATATGAAACATTTAATGTTACGACCTCGAATTTCAGATCCATTTCCTTCCTCCCTTGTCACCCATTCCTTCTTGGGAGATAAGTAATTCAGTATATGTTGTACATGTCTAGCTATGCAAAACATTATCATGGTAGATATATTGTACAAGGCTGGTTATAATTCCCGCCCACTCATCCCACCCCCCACCTGGTCCATTCCCTACATGATCCTGTCCCTCTTCTATAGTGGGTACTTCCAACCTCCCCTCACCCCAAGGATGCCCTCCCTTCCATCATCCCTCCTCTCATCCCCCTTCCCCCTACCCTGCTGCAGGTTGAGATATCCCATTTAGTATGTATGTCATTTTCTCCCTGAACCAAATTCAATGTGAATGTGGTTTTGCCTTTTTAGCCTTCCTTATTCTCCCCCTCCTTTGCACCCACTTCCCCTACATGAGATAGTTTACCCTACCATGTCTCTCCCCATCTCATCTTGCCACTTTCCTCTCTCACCTCATAATTTCATCCCTTGAGTACTCTCCCTTCCCAACAAAATCAACCTATGCCCTCTATCCATATATAACTGTAACCATATACACACACATTCACATATGTATTCATATGACCACACACCCTTCTTCCATTATTTTCATAGTGAGAAGATATCATCAGTCACAGTTATTGCTTTTCCATATAGGAATGTAAATAGTTCAACTTTGATAAGTTCCTTTTGATTTCTTTTCCCTGATTACCTTCCCAGGCATCTCTTACTTCTTGCGTCTGGATGTCAAATTTTCTATTCAACTCTGGTTTTTTCCTCAATAATGCTTGAAAGTCCTCTATTCCACTGAATGACCATATTTTCCCCTGAAACAAAATACTCAGTTTTGCTGGGTCGGTAACCCTTGGGTTCATTCCCAGGTCTTTTGCCCTCTGGAATATCATATTCCATGCCCTTCTCTCCCTCAGTGTAGAAGCTGCCAGGTCCTGGGCTATTCGGATTGTGTTTCCACAATATTGAAATTGTTTCTTCCTGGCTGCTTGTAGTATTTTCTCCTTGATCTGGGGATTCTGGAACCTGGTGATAATATTCCTGGGAGTTTTCTTTTTGGGATCTTTTTCAGGAGGTGATCGGTGGATTCTTTCAACCTCTATTTTGCCCTCTGGATCTAAAACATCAGGGCAATTTTCCTTGAGAATTTCTTGAAGGGTGATTTCTAGGTTCTTTCTTTGATCATGGCTTTCAGGTAGTCCAATAATTTTTAAATTGTCTCTCCTGGATTGATTTTCCAGGTCAGTGGTTTTTCCCATGAGATATTTCACATTGCCTTCTATTCTTTCAATTGCTTGGATCTGTTTAACAGCATCTTGATTTCTCATAAAGTCACTAGCTTCCATTTGCTCCAGTTTAATTCTGAAGGAATGAATCTCCTCAGTGAGCTTTTGAGATTCTTTTTCCATCTGGCAAATTCGACTTTTTAAGGCATTCTTCTCCTTATTGCCCTTTTGGGCCTCCTTTGCCATTTGAGTTAGTCTGTTTTTTAAGGTGTTGTTTTCCTCAGTCAGGCTGTTGACCCTTATTTCATACTTTTCCTGCATCCTTCTCATTTCTCTTTCCAATTTTTCCTCCACTTCTCTTATTTGATTTTTAAAGTCCTCTTAAGGTCCTCTATGGCCTGCAACCCGCTCATGTTTTCCCCTGGGGCTTTTGGAGCAGGACTTTTGACCTCACAGTCCTTTTCCCGCTCTATGCCCCCAAAATAGGAGTCTAGGGTTGCATTTTTCTGTTTCCTTTGCCTTGGCATGTTGCCACTTGATTGCTTGACTTTGGGGCTTGTTGCCACACTATGGCTTTAAGGCTAGCTAGAGGAATTTTCGTCCCGAACGTGTGGGGGGCAACTTCCGTTTCTGGCAAGCTATAAACCCACCCACAACTTCCACCCTAGATCACAATCCAGATCCAGGAGGTTAAAGCAAGAGCGATTACCCCCCAAGACTGATCGCTGGATCTCCCCACGATTTGTAAGCTGGGAGCCGGAAATGCCTATGAAAACTACACAATGGCGTGTCTCCTCAGTGGCTTCTAGCCCCCAGGGGAGGGAGCTGACGCATTCCCCAAATACAGGTCCCAAAGTCCATAGGACACTAACCTCTTACTTTGTCCTAGGCATGTCTATGTTGATAATTCTGGAGTCGCCACTGCTCCTGGTGTTCTGGGGTTCCTCCAGCTGGCTGCTGGCCCTGCCACCCTGGGGCTAAAACCTCGACTCATGCGGACCTGGGCTCGGCTCAGCTCCTGCGCTCTGCACTCTGCGTGCTGCCAGCTCCCAGACCGCTGCGCTGGTCCTTCCTGCAGGGCTGCTGGACTGTCCTCAGCGGGAGGTTAGCTTCTCTGTGTCGTTCTGTGGGTGCTGGGGCACCAGAAGTTGTTCAGAGTCCTTTTTTACATAGTTTGTGGGGAATCTGGGGGCAGAGAGGCTTGGAGGAGCTGTTTCTACTCTGCCATCTTGGCTCCGCCCCCGGCTTGTTTTCTTGTAGCCTGATCTCAAAAACAATTATTCCTAGCTGGAGTCCTCAAAAGAAAGGAGGAAATACTCCTTATAAGAAGTGAGTAAATACTACCTAGAAACAGTCAACAATATATCTTTGGCTCTTCAAAGAAAGATTTTAAATAGATAGTAGGAAAATGGTGTCAAGAAAATTTGCATCTGATTCTTGGCTGGTAAGCAATCACTCCACAGCCATGACACTCAATATTCTATTAAGCTATTCATGAGGTAATTGGATGGGTATCCCTTCCCAATGGCTAGCAATCACTAAATTTGCCAACAACCATAATTGATTAATAAGTCTTCATTTAATGTGGATAGCAAGCTTTTAGTCAAAGTCAAATTAAAGCAGCTTTCTCATTCTCAAGATGACATGACAAATGACATTTGTGTTCATTAGATTATGTTTCAGTTGGTAAAATAATTAAACTATAACAATTCTTCAATGCCACTATGACAGGAAACTTAATTTTGAAGGAGATTCTAGATTTGCTTTCCACACCTTTTTTCGATCCTCCCATTAACACTTCAGATACTAAACTGAGCAGTCTCGAGGTGTTTTTTTTTTAATGTATTATGAGCTTTTATTTTTCATCAAAGATCTGAAAGGACCTTGATATTTAAGTTTAACCCTATAGTAAACACTCCATTTTCCAAAATCATTGATGTTTTAAACTGGTATGAACCAGTTTTAACTGGTATTAGCTGCTCTAAAACAATTTGAAATGATCTGAACTGGTTTCAGCTGGTCTGAGTCAGGTTAAGGTGCTTTGAGCCAATTTAAATGGGTTTTGTTCATGTTTTTAAACTAGTTTTGACCAGTTGAAATTGATCTGAACTAGTTTAAACACGTTGTGCCAGGTTTGAACTATTTTTTGATAAGTTCAAATGGGTCTAAAGTGATTTAAACTGGTTTCAACCAATTTAAACTTGGTTTTGTCTGATTTGAACAAGTTTAACATGGATTTGGTCAGTTTAAACTGGTTTTGACTGGTTCAGTTTGAACCAGGTTAAAAACTACCCAAACAATTTAAACTGACCCAAACCAGCCAAAACCAGTTTAAGCCCATTCAAAAAATAGTTTTGGCCAGTTTGAGGTTCAAACTGGTTTTGTTCAGTTTAAACCGGTTTTTGCCATGGGCTGCTCAGTGTCCAGCACTTAGCATGATCCGGAGATGTAAATAAGAAATGACCAGGCCATGTGGGTAGTTCAAGGAAGAATGATGAACTCCGTTTATTGATCCTCAGGACAAGGTTTTTATAGAGCAAGGAGACAAAGGAAGGGGACTCAAGTTTTCTAATCATTACCTTGGTCTGTTGTATCCTGGAAGTAGCATGGAATAGATAATTTGATAAGGATTTCTTATCTAGGAGACTAAAGTCTTAGGATAAGCCCTTTGATCTAGGCCTCAGGTACCTGCTAATGCAGCAGCAGTCATAAACGCATACAATTGAGAGCAGACTTCAAGGCTGAAGCCAATCCTCAAAAGTCAACGAGTTCAGAGCTGGCCACCCAAAGATACCTGAGTGCAAAATCAGATATGTCTTGGGGCAGAGCCTCTTAGCCTCAGAACTCAAATATCATCCTTATAAGTGTAACCCATATCAAAAGAACTCCAGAGCTGACTTAGTGAAAAGTCACATCTCGAAGAGGTCTTTGTTGTTCAGGTCCACTGATTTCAGGGTAATTATCTGAAGTCCTGGCTCAGGCCTCTTTGGCTCACCACAGGTTTTGGCTGGTTTGAACCTGTTTAGATTGTGTTTGCATGTTCAAACCAGTTTAAACTGCTTAAAACCAGTTCAAGTCAGATAAAACCATTTCAGACCAGATAAAACCACATCTGTCTAAAATAATTTAAGCCAGTTGAAACCAACTTAAGCCAGTCTAAACTGGTTCAATTCAGTTCAAACTGGCTAAAATCAGTGTAAACCAGTACAAATTGGTCTGGTCTAATCCCGTTTAGACTATCTGTTTGCTTAAGAACATCAATATTTGGATGACTGATAACAGCTCTCATTTCTGTAGAGTTTTAAAGTTTTTCCTCACCACAACCCTGTGAGGTAGAAGTGCAATTTTTTTTCGTGCCATTTGACCATTTAGGAATTTGATGAGGCTCAGATCTCCCAGCCCTCATCCCAGTTATCCTATTGATTTCTTGGTTCCTCACAGAACAGTCTTTCAATGAGAATAACCAGTAGACGACAGGAGGCAAAATCTTATAGATAGTGGAATTGCAAATTGAAAAAGAAAGTTAGGGCTGAGGCATCATGGCTTGAAATCATAGCACCACAGATATCAGGGACTATTATGTAGCAAGTCTTGTACCTTTCTAATTCACTTATCACATAATATCATGTATTATAACTATTGTATATGTGTGTGCGTTGGTATATAACTGTATTGGTATCTTATCTTCCCACTAGACTATAAACTCCTAGAGGGCAGGGACCAGATCTCATTAAAACTTTGCATCTTCCACAATGTCCAGAAAGTGTTGTGAACAGATTAATACATATTTGTTGCTGCTAATATCAACAGGAAGTCCTTCTTTTATATGGAGAATATCTTCTATGATAGTCAAACACCTTAGGGGATCATATATCACCCTGCTTAATATCTTACTTGATTTCAAAATTCAGTAGCTTCATGAATAGCATTAACCTTATAGTTACATCTTTATAAAGGTTGGTATAATTTTTATAATAATATACTATATGGTAATATAATAATGATTTTTATGGGGAACACATTTTCTGAAGATAGCTTTCAAGCCTCCATTTCATCATACTGAATCAAGTGCTGTCTTAAATTGAATAAACAATGAATAAGGTGGGATTTTACATTATTTGTACCACAGTAAGTGATGGTAGACTGTGGCAGAGAGTAGGGGGAAATACTTTTGGTCTTGGGAGGGAATTTAAATGCTACTAAAATCACATTTTTAATAATGATGACAGCAATTAGTCATTAACATTTATGAAGTACCTACTGTATGCCAGGAACTGGCATAGTGCTAGACATTCATATAGTGATTCAAAGTTTGCAGAGTGCTCTGTTTTATCATCCCATGAAGTAAATATTATAGTGATTATTATCTGTGATTTTACAAATGAGCAACTCTATGTGGACAGAGGGAAAAGAAAGAAGGAAGGAAGGAAGGAAGGAAGGAAGGAAGGAAGGAAGGAAGGAAGGAAGGAAGGAAGGAAGGAAGGAAGGAAGGAAGGAAGGAAAGGAAGTATCTCTGAAACTTTTTTAACCCTAAATCATTCTGGTTGTCATTGATTGGCCAACCATAGGTCCCAGGTCAAGCCCTACTTGGTCATCATTTGGGCCCTGATTGGCTCAGAGTGAATTTAAGTAGCAATTATTTTTGTTTTGGCCAGAAACCCTGAGGGTCTTCCCTTCCCAGATCTCTCTCTCTCTCTCTCTCTCTCTCTCTCTCTCTCTCTCTCTCTCTCTCTCTCTCTCTCTCTCTCTCTTTTTTTTTACTAAGTAAAGAAGCCATTCTCTGCCTCATTTCTTATTAAGCCTCAATTGCTGAATGGGTGTTGTCTTCAGTCAAACAGACCTGTTAAAGACCTTGGCTTGGAAAGAACAAGGTCCCCTACTGCATCCTGGACCATCTCCAGTTGCCCTGATCTGTATCTGGTTACTGGACCCAAATAGCTCTGGAGGAGAGAGTGAGGCCAGTGACTTTTCACAGCCCTCCCTCACTTAAATCCAATTCAATTGAATGTAATGGCATCACTTCCCTGATATGTGGTCCTCTTAGAGAACAAAAGACAAACAACAACCTCTGTTAAGGACAGAATTCAGGGGATGCGGGGTGCAAAAAAGGAGATTCCAATTTATTGAGCTTGCTGAGTAATTCCTTAACAAACAGAAGTTACACTTTAACAATAGAGATGCCATTGACACAAGATAATTCTTTCATTTTATCCATAGGCTCAGATGATGACTTTTTATGTGAAATATTAGCAAGTGACTTTTTGCTGGTCAGATAAATTTCCCTGAAGGGTTTGGAGTTGATATAAAGCTATTTCCCTGTGCTCCTAAAAAACCCAGGAGACCATTAACTTCCTGGCATCCTTCACTGCAGACAGATTCTTCAGAGACAAAACTGGGGCAATATTCACCCCATGAGTGCTAATATTCCCAGAAGAAGCATATTACTGAAATCAGTGTTCTGATATAGTATGCTGATGTCATGCCAATAATAGATGCTTAATGAATCCTTGTTGAATGAATGAATGAATGAATGCAATGCACAGGGGGACTGAAGCAAGAGTGATTGCTGTTGTGGTAAGTGCACAAATGAAAGGGTTCTCTCTTTCAGCCATTCACTTGGCTCTGTCAAAGTAGAGAAAAAATATGCTTTTCGTCTGCTATCTTGGGTATTATCCTGGGTCAAAGGAAGAAGGAAAAGTGATTCCTTCCATTTTTATAAAGAAGTCTAGAAGAGTTATCAGTTGGACAGATGTATTATGTAAGCTTCAGCACTAGGTAAGGGTTGAGCAGCCAGTGGATAGAGTGCTAGACTTGGAATCAGAAAGATTCATCGTCATGAATCTAGCTGTGTGACCCTGAGCAAGTCACTTAACCCTGTGGGCCTCAGTTCTTCATCTGTAAAATGAGTTGGAGGAGGAAATGGCAAACCACTTCAGTATATTTGCCAAGAAAACCCCAAATTGGGTCATGAAGAGTCAGGCATGACTGAAAAATAAATGAACAGCAACAAATGATAAAAAAAAAAATCAAACTGTAAAGAAGGAAGTAAGGAAATAAGGAAGGAAGGAAGGAAGGAAGGAAGGAAGGAAGGAAGGAAGGAAGGAAGGAAGGAAGGAAGGAAGGAAGGAAATAGAAGAATTTATTAAGCATTTACTATGTGCCAGGGCTTATAACAGTCTTGGAGCATACCCAGATCACCTAACATGGAGGCATGCTGTTTCTCTGCTCCCAACTACTTGAGTAGGAGGAGGCTCCTTTGATTGGCTGCATAGCCAGAAGAGGCTGAATCTTTAAAAACTGTCAGACTAGGCTACTTGTTCTTTTTCCTACTTGCTCTTTACAGCTGTGTCCAGAAGATGAAGATCCCAGTTTACCTACAGCTCAGGTGCCATGAACTGAACCAGTGAGATGGGAAGGGATTCCTTCTCCTGCTTGTCCTCTCTTTTGACCCCATTCCAGGAAATGGGTCTGGGGTCTCTGTTCTGTTTTTTTTTTTTTGTTTTTTTTTTCTTTCTCAGTTTCAGGTGCCAGTTGATTGTACCTGGGAGTGTGAGCCATGGTGACCTGTGACCTGTGACATGTGATCCAGGATTTCAGGCAGGATGCTGCAGCCAACCAACCCAGCAGAGAAGCCAATGTACCTGGGACTTGAGCCTGAGGAGGCTTTCAGACTTGGAACCTGGGGTTGTGCTCCATATATAGCTAAACTATTAACCTAATCTCCTTTTCCTCCCTAGAGGCTCAGGTGGCTTAAGGAGGAGTGGGATAAGCTTCATGTGTTTGTAAAATGTTTGTATGCTCGATATTATATACCTTTCAAAGTAAATATTCCTTTGTAAAAATTTATCAGAGTATTAGTGATTAAATGGAACTGGGGTGTAAGAGAGCCCCCCTTATACTTGAGGGACCATCTTCAGTAGGAGCTGGAGTCATTTGTAGAGTCTAGACACTTCCTAATCCCTTTTAAGAGCACCAGAGAACCCTAGGAGAGGGATGAAATATACTTGGCTTTCAGGCAGTGGGGGCCAAGGTAGTCACTATGACACAAGCATTGTGCTAAGGACCTACCCTGCAATCTGAGAGAATTACCCAAAACACCAAGAAGTGACAGGATTTGCCCTGGGTCACAAAACCAATATATTCCAGAGATTAAATTGCATCCAGAACCTTCAGGGCTGATGTTCTATCCACTGTGCTCCACTACCTTACTGCAGAAGCTACTTTGTACAAAGTCTACCTGAGAATCACATTTCATCTTTGGTAGTTAAGCTAAGAGTTTGGTGTATGAACAGAGCACCTGAGATGGAGGCAGCCATGTCAGATACACGAGGGACCTCCCTCCCTCCCTCCCTCCCTCCCCTCCCTCCCTCCCCCCCTCCCTCTCCTTCTCCCTCTCTCTCTCTTTTCCCCCCTCCCCTTCTCCAAGGGTGAAGAACTCCATCATTCCCAGCAGGTGACACCTTACAGAAAGTGGAGGAAACCCCTTTCTCCATTAGTTCCTTCCTTCTCCCTGGTTTCTATTCCCTACCCCTCAAGCCTCTCAGAGACACTCTGGCAAGACTACAAAAGAGCGGTCCACATTAGCAAACTTGGATGCCTTCCCAAACTACAGTAGACTTTGGATTGAGAAATATAGCTCTAGAATTATTTGATGTTGATATTTTGGCTTTACCCCCAGAAGATTTGCCAAAGCCCCAAAGAAAGGAACCATTCACTTCTCCCTGAATTTTAGAGCTGAAAAGAACCTCTGCCAACCTTAGTCCAGCTCATAAATTGAAAAGAATCACCACTTCACCTAAGAAGTGGTCACCCAATCTCTACCTGGAGAATCCAGAAAGGAGAAACCCATCACCCCTGCCCAAAGCAGCCCATCCCATTTGAGATAACTCTAACTTTTAAGAAGTATTCCTAGCATCCAATTCAATTTGGCAGCTTTCATCTAGACCTATTGTTCTTAGGTCTGCCCATCTTAATGGTCAAACCAACTTAATCTAAGCTATCTTCCATAGGACAACCTTTCTAGGATTTGAAGATAGCTGCAATATCCCCACAAAGTCTGCTCTTCTCCAAGCTGACCCACCTTGGTGCCTGGCCTCATAAGAACATATCATAGATGCCATTTACTAATTATTGATGACCTAGAGCTAGGATTGACTCCTATCCTGCATGCTGGTACCTTTATTAACCAGAATAAAGATGTGACACAAGTAGATAGGACATCTAGTATTGGGCATGGGAAAAAGAGACAGACCATGGAAGTCAGTAAGTCAACTCAAATACTGAAATCCCTGAATGTCTGTCACATGGAAGATGGTTTACACTTCTTAACTCCAGAGGACAGAACTAAGGATTGTAAATAGAAGTGTCAAAGAAGCAAATTTATAAGGAAAAAAAACTGTAGTCTTGGGTCTAGGAAAAAACCTTCTAACCAACAGAATCATTTAAAGGTGAAATGGGTTGCCTCAGGAAATACCAAGTTATCCTTCAATGGATCTTTTACACAAAGTCTGAACAACCGCTTACTAGGGATTCTTGGTCAATCATGGACTGGAATCAGTGGAATCCAAAGTTGAGTCCAACTCTGAGATATTGTAATTGTGTGACTCTCCTGGAGGATTTGGAGAGGTTTATGTGTCAACCTGACATAATCGGCTAGCATATTTTTTCTGGGGACACCTAATTAGAGTATCTCTCTAAGGCATATTTTTAGTCAACAAACATTTATTAAGCACCGACACTGTACTAAGTTCTGGGGACACAAAGAAAGGCAAAAGACAGTCCCTGCTCTCTAGAATCTCACAGTGGGTGTCCCTAAAGGCTGGACACATAGGAAATCTCACTAACTATGCATATTTTCGAGAAATTAAATGAATGAAATTTTCAACATTTTTATTTAATTAGCATAAGTGAGATTTCATAGGGAGACATAGGAGACACATAGAAAATTAATTTGATTAATTAATCTCATTAATATGGAAAATAGTCCCCAATTGCTAATGAAAGCTTTTATTCCTTATGAAATTGTCATGGATAAAATTTATGCATATTTTCAAGAAATGAATGAAATTTTTAACAATATGATCTTTGTGTTTCATATCTCTCTCTACTCCAATCCATACCCACTTCTGGTCATTCAATGTGTGGACAAATGATATCTACAGAAGTAATCATTCAATCAGTCAACAAATATATATATATGAAAAGCCATTTTGCTAAGCTCTGGAAATAAAAATATAATAAATAAAATATGAAAACATAAACTAATGAAATAATCCTTACTTACCAGGAACTTGATTCTAATGGCAAAAACAACATGTTCTTCTAAAAGTTTATGCAGAATGAATATAAAGAAAATAAATACAAAGGAATAAAAGTAGATATGAGGTAGTTTGAAAAGGAGGCACTAGCAATAGAAATGTAGTGCTTGGAATGTGTCTTTAAAAAAAGAGGATTCTGGAAGATAGAGGAAAGGTGGGAATAAATTCTAGGAATGGAGGAGAGTCAGTGCAAAACCTCAGAGATGGGAGTTGGCAGTGTTTTGTGGGAGGAACAAGAAGGTCACTTTGGTTAGATAAAAACAAAATGCAGAAGGAGGAGTAATATCCAACGAGGGTATAAAGAAATGGTTGGAGCAAGGTTATAAAGGGTTTTAAAAGCTGAATGGTGATATTTATATTTAGTCTTCAAGGAAATGGGGGGCTAATGGAGTTGGTTGAGTAGAGGAGTGACATGGTCAGAGCTATATTGATGGAACATCTCTTTGGCAGCAATATGGAGGACAGATTGGAGTAGATAGAGATATGAAGCAGAAAGAGAATAGCATTAATAATATAATTCCATCGGCCCCGAAGTCGGGAGGACCCGGGATCGGATCCAGCCTCAGAAAATGAGCACCCACACATAAATAATGACTGGCTGTGTGACCCTGAGCAAGTTACTTAACCCCAATTGCTTTAAAAACAAAATAATATAAGTACATTGCAATAATAATAAGATGAAGAGGACCTGAGCCCAGGTGGTAGCTATGGGAGTAGATAGAATCAGATGCAAAAGATATCTTAGAGTTAGAGATGATAAGGTTGGTCAACTGATTCCATCTGTCAGGGGAAGGGGAATAGTCAGGGATAACACCAAGGATGTGAATCGGGAAGACTGGGATGATAGTTGTACCTTTGAGAGAAATAAGAAGTTTGGAAGAGTTTTCTTTGAGAGAAAGATGGTGAGCTCTCTTTTGTATACATTGAGTTTCATGTGTCTCTGGGATATCCAGTTTGAGATATCTAATTAGCAATTGATGTGGGTCTGAAGCTCAGGGGAGATATATAAATCTATGAGTCATCAGCATAGAGATGATAATTAAACCCATGGGAGCGAATGAAGTCACCAAAATAGAATGTAGAGAGAGGAGTGGGGGTGGGCTACAACAGAGCCTTGTGAAACATCCACAGTTAGAGGGTGTTACATGGAGGAAAACCAAGAGAGTAATGCCATGAAAACCTGGAGAAGAGAGAGTAGGTAAGAGCAGAGGGTAGTCATCAGTGTTAAAAAAAAAAAATAGATTCAGAAGCATACAGGCTAAAATTTGACAGCTGAGATTATTGGTAATTTTAAAGAAAGCAGGTTCAGTAAAGTCATGAGAACAGAAGCCAGATTTCAAAGGGTGAGAAGTATGGAAAGAAAGGGAAGCAGTAAGTGTGAACTCATTTATTTGTTTGTTTTCTAGAAGTCTGGGTGAGAAAAGAAGAGAAATTAGGATACAACTTGCTTGTTCTGAATACTGTGCTTTTATTAGGCAGCCTAAGCTCATATTAATTTTTTTGTTTGCCATGTCATACTGTGAAACTAATATTAAATCTAAAGTCTACTAAAATTCACATATCTTTTTTTTACACGAGCTATTGTTTAGCTATATCTCCTTTCGTGGGGTTAATTGATTTCTTGAGCCCAAATGTAGGACTTCATATTTATCCTTATTCATTTTCATATTAGATTTAAACCATCATTCTAACATTTCAAACCTTTTGGGATCCCAATTCTGTCATCCAGTACGTTAGTTTCCCTACATGCTTCATGAGTTCCATACATTTGATATGTATTTCCTCTGTGACTTCATTTAAGTTATTGATAAAAATGTTTAAGAGAACAGAATTAATCATCTTTTTTTTATCCTTCATAACACTTGGTAGTACACAGTAGTGAGCACTTACTGAATTGTATAAAACATTTGGGGGGGAGGGGCTGAGAATGTCACCAGTATTGATGTGTTCTCTGCTCTCTTTCACTAGCCACTACCATCCCAAGTACTCTCCTCTATGCAGACCACCTTTAGAGTACCATATTCAGCTCTGGACACCACATTTGAGAACAGACATTGACAAGCTTGAATATATCTGGAAGTGGATTTGATAAGGGAATTCAGAACTACAAGAGTTAGTTGAAGTAACCCAGGATATTTAGCCTAGATTTGAGAAGACCTAATTGGAATGTGTTAGTTGCCTTCTAGTATTTGAAGGGATGTCATTTAGAAGAAATATGAGGCTGGCACTACTTAGGCTCAGAAAACAAAATACTGAGTAATGGGTGCAAGTTACAGAAAGACAAATTTTGACTCCATATGAAGGAAAATTTCCTAACACTTAAAGTTGTCCAAAAGGGAGATGGGCTGCTCCAGGAGGTTTTTTTCCCCATCACTGGCTGTATTTAAGGGTAAATTGGCTGCTCACTAGTCAGGAATTTTGTAGGAGGAATTCCTAATCATGTATAGGATGGACTAGAGTTCACCAAGGTCCTTTCACTTCAACATCTGGGATTTTATGAGACATTATGAAAAGGAATACACAAAGCATTTCTAGGGATGGATCATAAAGTCCTAGTCAGGAAACTGAAGACCTGAGAAGCACAGGTCTTCAAAGGATATTTTCATCACTTTTGCCAAGAAAAGATGACTCCAAAAAGAGAGAAAAGCTTTCCATTGGAGGAATGATCAGACTACAACTTTCAAACTTCATGTGATTCTTTTATATTCAATGTGTAGCTTTTCAAACACCCTAATTTCTATACTATACTAGGCTCTATAGGATACTGAATAGTCATCTGGTTCATGATGATTACAGATATGGCTCAAGAGTCCCATAACTAGGAGTAAAAGAGACCAATGGCTTTCTTCCAAATGATTCAACTGCATTTTCATTTGGGGAACTGACTAAGCTCTACTGGCTTGTGCTTGATCCTTCAAGTGGGTGGTGTGCCCATTTTCCAGTCTGTCCCTAATATTTGACTTCTGGAAGTCTACATTGGCATTAATAAATTTTCCTGTAAAACCAGCTTTAGGGATTGCCCTGAATACCCATCCCTTGAACCATTCCAGATGGTCCTCTACACTCTGTTTCACTTTTGTCTCTGTATTCCCAGGACATAGGATAGAACCTGCACATAGTAGGCACTCAATAAATGCTTGTTCATTGATCAGTGTTTTGCCTTAATATTACCCTAGCAAAGACTCCTAGACTTTTTGAGCTAGAAGGGATCTTAGAGGGCATCTTTACAGATGAGTACACCCAAGCCTAATGAGTAACTTGCCAAAAATTGCCAACAAATGATGGAACAATAACTCTATCTTAGATTTTCTGCCTTCAGATCAAGATTTTCTCAAATTACCAAACTATTCATAATGTCAGCAATACATTGCTAGGACTCTAGGGTAAATCTCCTAGTCCATTTGGTAGCCAGTCTTCAAAAAAGTAGTGAGAAAATTCTCTAGTCCAAATGGTAAGACATTGAATCTTTCTCTGGGATATATAGGCTGCTCAGGAGGACTAGCACCTCTGGTGTAAAAACTTGCTGAGCCTTTTTCATAGTGACCATCTTTACCCAACTCTCACTTCTGTCTCTATAGCACCAACACAATATCCACAGTGCTGACAGCAACTGTAAATACGCTGGCATAGTTCTCAATAGCAGAATATAACAGACTCTCTATACAGAAGACAGAAGCAAAACATTTATTCAGACACCAGAAAACCAAATCAAACCACCAGGAAACCGAATCCATCATAACAGCATAGAAGTTAATATAGCATAACAAAACAGTTAACACTCATAACAGAGTCACACCATCCTTTAGTCTTCCCACAAACCAACACTCACAAGCTTAGCTATCTGCTTGCCTGTTATCCTCTCTCGCCCACCATCTAGCTGCTCTGACTCCCAGATTCCTGTGGGCTCTGCTCCACCCTTCAGCAAACTCCTCCCACCACAGACCCCATGTAATTACATCCATCCTATTAGGGGGCTGGGAAGATCTTCAAATTCCCATTATAGGCTCCAAGAAGCTGTAGCCTATAGAGCAATCACACCCCAGTAAAAGTGTCTCAGCAGGTGGGCTAAAGCAGATTGAGAGTAACCGGCAAGATGAAACCTACCAGTGAGTTAGAGGAATGTCTACCCCAAGCACATGAAGACTTCCCCAAGGAGAATGGGTGGGTGAGAACAATTTGTTCCAATGGCCATGAAAGAAGCTGAAGCAGATACTGTGAAATATATAGAGCTTAGTCAGACATGGAAGACTCCAAGGTCATGCCCTGCATCCTGGGCCATCACCAGCTGTCCTGACTTTTATCTTACCACTGGACTTCAATGACCCTGGAAGCCTAGATGACTTCTACAGTTCATAGGGTACATATAAGATTACCAAAAGGTATCTTCATCAATGTGATATTGATCCAAAGGCAAGGACTTAAGCTTGTAGACAGATGAAGAAATTAAGGGTCAGAGAGGGTAAGCATCTTACTCAAAGTGATATAGGTAGCAAGTGACAGTCATGGTCTGAACCCAGGTCCTCTTGCTTCTACATTCTTTCCACTATATAACACTGGCTCAAAGAGAAAAGTAAATCTAACCCATGAACAGATATTTAGGACTGGTCCATACCAAATGTTCAATGACATAAGTATGTGATTGAAGATTGAATCTATATACTTATGTCAAAGAAAAGTCACATCAGTCTCTTTCTTTTTATCTATAATGAGATAGTATGTTGCTGTAGATAGTTTGCTGGACTTGGAGTTGGGAAAAAATAGATAAATCCTGCCTGAGAAACTTATTAAGAAATTACCTTAACTGCTCTGAGAATTAGTCTCCTCATCTGTCAAACAGAGATCAAAAAACCTATTGTATCCATATCACTATGTTTTCTTTAAGGAATAACCAAGAAAATCTATGTAAAGCACACTGTAAACCCAAAAGTGATACATACATTTCTACTGTTGCTGTTATTGTTATTTCTAGCCACTCTATCCCAAATAAATATATGTCTTGTATCTCTTCTGCTTCTGATCTATGGCCTACCTGGTATACCTTTGTCCAAGGGCAGTAAGTATTATTAATTCATATTCCAACTAAATGTATCCCATTTTTGTAATCTTTTGTCAAAAACTCCAGATACTTTCAATCAAGTACTTTAAAAAATGAAAGAGGGGGCGGCTAGGTGGCGCAGTGAATAGAGCGCCGGCCCTGGAGTCAGAAGGACCTGAGTTCGGAGCCGGCCTCTGACACTTAATCCATACAAACAAAAAACCTAGCCGTGTAACCTTGGGCAAGTTACTTAACCCCAATTGCCCTAAAGGGGCGGCTAGGTGGCGCAGTGAGTAAGAGTGCCGGCCTCGGAGTTGGGATGACCCGAGATCAGATCCGGCCTCAGAAAATGAGCACCCACGCATAAATAATGACTAGCCGTGTAACCTTGAGCAAGTTACTTAACCCCAGTTGCTTTAAAAAAAAAAATGAAAGAAATGATTTTTTAAAATAAAGAACTTCTTAATTAACTGGGGTAAAGTATGTATTCTAACTGTAATTCCATCATAGCCGAATCCATTTAAATTAAATTTTGGTACAACAAACCCTTAGCTGGTTGTATTTCACTGTTTTATAGTACGATGGCATTTTAAGCAAATAATGGAGACATCGATTTCACCTGAACCAGTAAGGTCACTTGCATTACAGAAACTTGATGACAAATATTTGTATTGCTAGCATGTTCTCTTTATGTCCTTGGGGCCTGTGCAGGATAAATGAACACAAATCTTCAAGGACTATAGTCAGTTCTAAGTGTGCCACATTTTTGGAAAGATATCATTAAGCTGGTCTGTCTAGGTCCAGAGAAGGAAGACCACAATAGCAAAGGACCTTAAGTTTATGACATACGAAGACAAATGGAAGGATTTATGGATCTTTAGCTTGGACAAAATAAAAGACTTGCAGGAAACATGTTCTCTGTCTTCAAGAAGTTGAAGGATTGTCATGTCAAAAAAAAACAAGACATATTTGCCTTGCTTCAAAAGGAGAGAATTAAGAGCAAAAGAATCACAGAGAAAAATTCCATTTAGGTGTAATTTAAAGAGAAATGTACAAACAATTAGACATAACCCAAAATGAAATGGGCTGCCTGGGGAATCAGTGGGTTCTCCAGTGCTAGATGCCATCTTTATGGGATTATCTTGAAATTATCTATCTGCACATAGTTATTTGGATGATGTATATGTGCTGAATTCTATCTAGGCTTGAACACCCTCTACAAAATGTGACAGGAAAATATGACAGCTGTTAGGCTGGATTTCTAGAGGAGGTAGGTCATGCATTGCTTTTCCTTACCCTTCACCTTGTATATCCTATATAATTTAACACAATGCCTTACATATAGTAGGTACTTAATAAATGTGTTATTGAATGAATGACTATGTCACAGAGATAAGAAGGTAGACCACACATCAAGTTTCCTAAACCTAGAGAAGAGATACAAGAGACATAAGTAAGTAACATTAGGGGTGGCTAGATGGTGCAGTGAATAGAGCACTGGCCCTGGAGTCAGGAGGACTTGAGTTCAAATCTGACCTCAGACACTTAACACTTATTAGTCATGTGACCTTGGGCAAGTCACTTAACCCAAATTACCCTGCCTTTCCCCTTCCAAAAAGCAAAAAAATAAGTAACATTAAAATATTCCTCAAATACATTAAATAAACCACCACTAAAGTTTTTCAAAAGCATCGCACCTAAAAGTACCAGCAGAACACAAGCACCAAAAAAGCTTCCAGGACAGCCTAGTGATGGGTTCTTTCTCTGTGGTCTGATGACCAGCCTAACTGAGTTCTCAGAGGCTCATCATATGGTGATGAATTTTTCAGCCACAGCAAATCTAATACATTTAGGCTTAGAGTGGTTGAATCTGTACTAGTAGAGGAATTCCCACATTAATGAAATCTTAAGTGCTTGAAATAATGCAGAAAGAATCCAATATCTGTTGGCAATTAAAGCATTCAGCAATACCTCGTTGATGTTTCCTGTACTCTGTAACAGTGTCAAATATCACTTGACACTCTATAAAAATAAAAAACTATCTTCCATCTCTAATATTTTCTAATGGGTTTGGAAAGGTCTTCATGTCTCTTATAAAATTTTGGGAGAAAAGCCATGTATGTTATACCTGAAATCTTCAGCCAACAGGAAACATTCTGGATAGTTGTCTAGGGAAGTATATTTTATAAATAAGCAAATAAGGGGAAATGTCGTCTCCTTCTCCTTCTCCTTCCTCCTCTATTCCCTAACCCAGGAGGAAAACTAGTAAAAAAAATTGGTAAAGAATGAATGCCATCTTTCTTCTGTCTTTACCAAAAAAGACCATTTGCAAAGAGTTAACAAGACAGTCCCAGCGGTTATAAGATGAAAAGTCAAACAGGGAAAGGGGATCCTCCCTAGACACTGGTTTCTTAAGTTCCTTAACATGATGGAAGGTAAAGGTAAATATGGTTGAGCCTGAAGAAGAGAAGACTTAAGAAGTGATTCATTTCCTGTCTTTGGACTTACACAGAGAGCTCTGATTAGGTAAAACAGGAGTCTATGGGATCAAGTGAAAGCAGCCCTTAGTTTCTTCATCTATGCAATGTGAGAAGGTTTGACTAAAGTATCTCTAAGGTCATTTCAGTTTTCTAAATTCTATGACTGGCCATCAGTAAATGAACACCTTTAAGCAGCACTTCTAATACTGGTGATGGATGGGTCCTGATCATCCCCTCTTGGTGTAATAATAACTCAGGTTTACCTAACAGTTAAGGCTTACAGAGTATCTCCCTTATAAACCTATGAAGTAAGTAGGCAAGGATTATTAACCCCATTTTATGCAAGTATTATTAACCCTAGTATATCCAAAAAGTGGGGTTAATAATTCATATACTCCACCACCCTGCTTTCTACATATTTAACCTATTGGGGACAAAGGTTAGGGGGTGGGGGAATACAGTTTTGGCTAGGGAACAGACTAGAGATTCTGTGAGCACTGAATCCATGATCGATCTGTGCCTCATGAGCTGAATAAGCTATGAGACGGATCCAATTGCCTTGGCTAGATACCACTTGTGCAGACGATTTGTCTTTTTGTTGTTGTTGGCTTGTCTTTCATTCATGTCCAACTCTTTGTGATCCATTTGGGGTTTTCTTGACAAAGGTACTGAAGTGGCTTGCCATTTCTTTCTCCAGCTCA
Source organism: Gymnobelideus leadbeateri (assembly GCA_011680675.1). Lineage (NCBI taxonomy): Eukaryota > Metazoa > Chordata > Mammalia > Diprotodontia > Petauridae > Gymnobelideus > Gymnobelideus leadbeateri. The sequence continues at coordinate 605,557 of WOXC01012247.1, forward strand.
TTTTACAGATGAGGAAACTGAGGCAAACAGGATTAAGTGACTTACCCAGGGTCACACAGTTAGTGTCTATGGCCATATTTGAACTCACAAAGAGGAGTGTTTCTGACCAGCTCCATTGCTCTAACTTTTTTTCTTTACTCTCATAAACTAAGCAAATTCAGAAAACTAAAGAGCATTCATTATGACCCCTTAAAGGTGGCGTATCCATCACTCTCTACAGGGAGTAACAAGCTGGCAGAGCCCTGGGATTTTTCACAGACAGAGATCTAGGTGTCCCTGCCAAAAAAACAGGAGAGCAAAAGGTCCTGGTCAGGCTTAAGACTTTTTGACTCGAACAAAAAAAAGCTACATTATTCCAAGTGGGGTCAAAAGAAGAACTGAAAAAAAATGTCAACTCCATGGAATAGAAATTTTTTTTACAAAAGTTCAGTTTTCAAGTTTGAACAGCTCTCTCTGCTATTAGACCCCCATTGCTAGTTAAGAGAGGGACCAAAAAAAGGAATTATAAGTACCATCCCCAAATATTAAGGCCACTTGGACCTAAGCACAGGTGATAATTGGATACTGAAAAACTCACAAAGGCTGTATAGAAACAGGAACAATAGAAAAAAGCCAAGCCAGACTGCCATGGGAAGAGCTACAGGCAAGGCAAGGCGTTATTTATTTCTCCTGGATATAGCACAGTCTACCAAGATAAAAATCAGCTTTGAAAAGAGGAGCCTGGCATTAGAAGAAACACCCTAACAGATAGGGGTTTTAAAGTTTACTTGGTTGACTTTATGGAGAATAAAATACCCTTTTGGTTGAGAGAATAGATTCACTGAAGTCATAAAAGGAGGCTGGTTTATTATGGTTATTGGGTGCATTTTACTGAAATGAACAGAATGAATGGGAAGACACGATTGAGGGGGCTGCTGATATACCACACACACTGAAAGAATGGAGTTGTAGAAAGCAAGAGGATAAAAGCAAGAGAAAAGAAGATGAGGAATCGTGATTCCAGTGTTCTTTCCTGGTGATATGAATTGTTGCCCAATAGTTGCTTGGGCAGCAGCAGCCACACCCCAGTAACACCATCTTGGCAGACGGCCTAAACCAGGTGGAGGGTAACCAAGGGGCAAACAGATCAGTATGTTAGGTGGATGCCTGCTCCAAGCATGTGAGGACTTCCCCACACAGAACAGGAACAATATGTTCCAATGGCCATGAAGGAAGCTGAAGCAGACACTGTGAAGCATCTAGAGCTTGGGCAGACACTGAGGACAAAGACACCACGGCCATCTGCTACATCCCACGCCAGTTATCTTGACTTTTGTCCTGCTTCTGGACTCCAGTGACTCTGGAAGAGAGAGTGAGGCTGACAACACTGGGCAACTCTCACTTAAATCTGATTCACAAACAAGTCAAAACATCAGCCAGTGCTGTCACTGATCCTGTTCAAAATGAAGGATGAACAATAGTGGATAGCATGCCAGGCCTAGAGTCAGAAAGACTCATCTCCTTGAGTTCAAATCTGACCTTAGATACTAACTGTGTGACCCTAGACAAGTCAATCGACCTTGTTTGTTTCAATTTCCTCATCTGTAAAACAAGAAGGAAATGGCAAACCACTCCCAGTATCTTTGCCAAGAAAACCCCAGATGGGGTCGTGAAGAGTCTGACTCAACAACAACATCAAAAGTAGGACTGGGTCCCTGCATCATCGATTAGGGTGGTTGCCTTGATTTCTACTGATGTCTGGGTCTTACTTAAGGGTAAATTGGTTTTTTTTAAATGGTGTATTAGGGGCGGCTAGGTGGCGCAGTGAGTAAGAGCGCCAGCCCCGGAGTTGGGATTACCCGGGATCGTATCCGGCCTCAGAAAATGAGCACCCACGCATAAATAATGACTGGCCGTGTAACCTTGAGCAAGTCACTTAACCCCAATTGCTTAAAAAAAAATGGTGCGTGGAAGAGGAGACCACAAGTTCACCTTAGGGCTCATATAAAAGCTACAAATCAGAGAGATGCTAGAGGGGTGAGATGGAGAAAATCTTACCTCGTTGAACAGTACTTGACTGTAGTAGGTCTTTCTTGAAGGCTGGGTCCTGCTCCTGTCTAGAGGCATCATTTCTCTTTTTGGTTTCTTTTTTCTTAGTTCTCCCCTCTCCCCAAGGCTACAATTAAGTTTGGATATGTTTCTCTATAGCTATAGATATATACATACACATGTACATATATAGACATAAACAAATTCTACTCCTTATCTTTGACTTTATATTTGTGCATATTTCATTTCCTATCCCTCCTACCTCCTCTATTTTACTTCTACCCACTACCTCACCCTCCTATGACTTGACTACCCCCCTCCAAGGATGCCTCCCTTATCCTCCCATTCCCATAAATCTAAAGACTCTTCTATACCCCCATTTTACCTATTCCTTAATCCTTCCCTCTAAAGATCCCTCCTAGTCCTCTCCTCCCTCCTTATGACCCTACTATTTTATTTCTTCTGAATCTAGAAGACTTTTATAATCTTCTAAATATATATATATATATATATATATATATATATATATATTGTTCCCTCTTAAACCCATTCCCAATGAAAGTAGGTTACCAGAACTACCAGCCCTCCTCCCCATCTAATCCCTCTGTATAGATTCTACTTCCTGCACCTCAGTTATATAAAATGACTACCTTTTTTAGCTGTTCTTAAATGGTTTTACTTTTAAATTCATTTAATACTCAAGTTTACCCCCAGTCTTTCTTATGAGCTACCCAATTATTACTAAGAATCTTAGATATATGTTTTACATTTTTATTTTTTTTGCTTTTTGGGGGGCAGTTGGGGTTAAGTGACTTGCCCAAGGTCACAAGGCTAGTTTTTTTGTGTGTGTTAAGTGTCTGAGGCCAGATTTGAACTCAGGTCCTCCTGACTCTAGGACTAGTGTTCTATTCACTGCACCACCTAGCTACCCCTATGTTTTACATTTTATATATATAAAACATAGTCTGTCCTTATGGATCCCTTATAATCAGTCTTTGGTATATACCTTACAGTTCTCTTGGCTCTCGTATTTCAAATCTTCTATTAAGTTCTGTTGTTTTTCTTAACAAAGTCTTGAAAGTCTGAGAGTTGACCAAATTTCCATTTTTCTTCATTCAGGATTATGCTGACCTTTGCTGGGTATGATATTTTTAGCCAGAGTCATAGTTCTTTTGCTCTTCAATATACAGCAGTCCAAGACCTGCTGTACTTTAATGTCTCTGCTACTAAGTCTTGGGTAATTCTGGCACCATCATATTTAAATTGTTTTTATCTTGATGCTTTTAATATTTTATCCTTGATCTGGGGGCTTCAGAATTTGACTATGATATTCCTATGAGTTTTCCTCTTAGGATCTCTTTTTTAGTGGTGATTGATGGATTTTTTCTATTTCTACTTTCCCCTCTTGTTCTAATGCTTCAGGAAATTTTTCTTTAATTATTTTTTATATTATTTATCAAGATTTTTTTATCATAACTTTCAGTTAATCCAACCATTTTTATGTTTTCTCTTCCTGATCTATTTATTCTCCAGATCTACTGTTTTTCTTATGTTTTACTTTCTCATATTTTTTCATTATTCATATTTTGTTTAATTAGTTCTTGATCTCTTATAATTTCACTGGCTTCACCTTGCCCTATTCTAATTTTCAAGGTGTCATTTTCTTCTATAAGATTCTGGATCTCCTTTTCTAAGTGGTTTACTTTCCTTTAATAACCTTCTTGTTTTTCTTGGATTATTTTCTTTAAGTTTTTCCTCCATCTCTGTCATTTGGCTTTTAAAATCTTTTTTTTTTTTTAATCTATGAATTCTTTTTGGGCAGGTGGCCATTTAACATTACTCTTTGGGGGTTTCTTTACTTCAATATCAACCTCTGAAGATGAACCCTGGTCTTCTCTATTCCCATAATAGCTTTCTATTATTGGATTCTTTCTCCTTTGCCTGTGCATTTTTTTTTTTTTGTGGTAATAGCTTAATTTTTATAATCACTGCTAGCCCTCGGGTATGGGAAATGGTGCCCCTTGCCCCAGGTCTTCAGTTTTCCTTTCTAGCCTGGAACCAAAGCCAAACCTCCAACCTCCTGTAAGTGCCCACAGCCCAGAGCTTTCTGCCTGACTGCTTCTGTACCCACCCAGCCTGTGTTGGTTCTGGCATTCCTTGTTAGCAGAGGTTCCTGTGATCTTCTGAGGCTCAGATGCTCAATTCCCCTCACTATCCTGGGGGTAAAAATTCCTCTGGCTGGGGCTGAGGCAATCTCTCAAACCAACTAACCCAGGGCTTGCCACCTGTTGTAAAAGCAGATCCTAGCCTAGAGGTATTTACTCTTCTAGGGAAGACCACAGTTGTTCCCTATTCTTATTTATTTTTACTGACTCTTTTAACTCTTTTGTGAGGGAAAATTTTGAGAGCCTGGAATTTTCTGACCTACTCTGCCATCTTCCCAAAATCCTCTGGATATTGACTTTTTAACTTTGTATTTAAAACTCACAGTCCCCCAAAGCCCATGGCACAATTTAGTATTATAATGATGGAGATATTAGATTTTGTGGGACAGAGCATGATATTATAAAGCAATGGAAAATTAAGTAGTCCACTTGTACATTTATGTGCACACACACATACCCACTTACACATTAGAAGGAGTATGGCATAGTGAACTTAGAGATAGAAAGTCCTGATTCAAGTTCAGTAATGGGGCCTAGTCATTCCCAGGTTGGGCATTTCCTAGAACTAAAGAAAAATAAACCAGTTGCTCTAAAATAATCTTCTTGCTTTATCTTTTCTGTCTCAATTTTCTTAAAGCTTCTCATCTTTCCCCCAAAGGAAAATTATTCTATATTCTCCAAGAAAAATGGACTCTGAAGCCAGTATCTGTCTTTAAAGAACCTAATACTTTTATTTATTTTTTTTTGTTTGGAGGATAGAAAGCAAGGCATTTGGGGTTAAGTGACTTGCCCAAGGTTACACAGCTAGTAAGTGTTAAGTGTCTGAGGTCGAATTTGAACTCACATCCTCCTGATTCCAGGGCGGGTGCTCTATTCACTGTGCTGCCTAGCTGCCCCAGAACTTAACACTTTTAAAAGTAAAGCCTACATGATGATATTCACCTAGAATTTGCCAGATGAAAATTCATATGCTAAAGGGAATTCTAAGATATTCCATGCTTTACCAGAAGTTTATGACTACTTAATAAATGATCTAATAGTCTCCAAATAAACTTTGATTTACTGTGGCTGAATTCTAAGAAATGACAGTAGTTGAATCATTTCATAAATCTTTTTTTTCCATATTCCTCTATCTTACAAAATAGACAGGAAGAAATGCTATAAAAATCTGATGAAAAATAAACATTAAACAGAACTTTCTATCATATAATAAAGTATACACTTTAAAAGGTTAGGGAAATTAAAATAAATGCTAAATCTCCCCAGTAGACAGTAAGTTCCCAGGGCAGGACTGATTCAAGTTTGTGTCTATCCACAAGATCTTCCACAGAATTCGTGCTTAAAAAACATTTGCTCAAATGAGATCAAAACAAAAAATAACCAGTTGTCAACATGTACAGCTGAAGGAGGAAACTTCTCATAGCAATGTACTGTGGCATTTTTTTTCCTTCTTAGCTGCAAAGTGAAAAGTCAAGCTAACCCTCAATCACTTTTACATTCCCTGAGGGCAAGAGTTAGCTAAAATTTGGGTCTTGGAAAGATTCCAAGAAACCAAAGGATTCTGGGCAATGTGTAAGGCCCTGGAAAATAATCTGTTTTAACTGTACCTAGTAGAAACAGAATTTTATTAATCCCACCACTCCTAACTAGATGATTATTTTCTGGTAGTTTGCACATTACCCAAAATTCCCTGACTTCCTGGTATTTTTATTAATAAGAAAGTTATCCCAGGTTCAATGCACTGTCATTTAGCACCCACATAAAATTGTGGCTCTTGAACCTCTACTGACATGATTACTTTTATCAAGCAAAGAACTCCCTAGTTCAAAACAAAAGACATTTAACCAAACATCACAGCAAATAGATTCTCCTATGCATATGTGGGATTCACTCATCCATGGTTTTCATATTACCAGTGGAGAAGGGCATAAATCAAAATCAATCAGTTAATAAACATTTATTAAATACTTACTATGTTCTAGGCACTATACTTAGCAAATACGAAAAATGAAAGACAGTTCTTGTCCTCAAGGAGCTTATAATCTAAATGTAGGGAATGTGTGTGGCCAGCTATGTGTGGCATGTGGCCAGGGCACATGTGTAGAGGGCACATACATAGGAACATACACCATGGCAGGGTGTAAATGTGTGCAAAACAACTCATAACCCCAGTGCTACAGATTGTTGATGTTCTCTTGTGGTATCATGGTGCTACTCTATTCTTAATGCATAATCTCTGCTAGACATTGAATTTCTGCTCTCCATTGCAATATCTCTGGTGGATATTTCTGGGTGCTCTGATGACCAAGATTTTCTGTTGCTACCTGCTGAACTTTGGGGACTTTTGCTGCTATGTGCTACTATCTAGAAAGCCTCTTTACCATAGGAAAAAGCTATAGCTCTTAAAGGTATAACTGAGACGTACAAGCTAACACACTGATTCTTATTGGGTTTTTTTTTTCACGTCTTCCATAGATCATCAACATATTGCACCAGAGGCCTTCTGTGAGAGTTTTTAATGTTCTAGGTTCCAGTGTAACATTCGATGTTTTTCTGTTATCTCTCATTTCTACTACATGACCAACCAAACTCTAGTTTTGATTCCCTGAGTAGTATCTTTTATACTTCTTATGTGCAAGCCATGCAAGTCATCAGGATACTGTGCTATAATTTTATGTTCTTGGGAATCTACAGGTATTGGTTCAATTTCTTTGATCTTGGAATTTCCATTTAGAGCTCTATATAAACTTTTAGATGCTTTAATATCTATCCTCTGTTATAATTTTAGTATTATCTCAATTTATCTGCCTGGGCTCTAGAATTTTAATGAAATTTTCTTCTTCCTGAAATTTATGGTGCATTTAGTTTTACTTCCTTATATTCCTGTCATTCCTCTCACTTTGATAAACAGGTATTCCCATAGAACAGGACCCCAACCCTAGCCTTTTCCCCTGTTGAGGAATTTACATTTCACCAAACTTGGTCTATGCCACAAGAAGCTGCTAGAGGCACAGAACTGACCCTAGCTGGATTCCCTTTGCTTCAGTTCTGGTGCAACCATGTGGTCCTCCACCCCAGTTTCGTCTGCTCCTTAGTTCTCCAGACTGAATTTCACTCTTTTCAGGCTCAGGAAAGAATGGGGTGAACACTTTAAGCAGCTTCTTCCTCTTTGAAATTCCCTAGGCTAGGGGTTGCTACAGACAGAGGGGAAGTGTGATATCTCCCCATACTTTTCCCTTCTCATCGTCTGGATGGGTAGAATTTATGCCTGCACTTAGCAGTGCTCAACGCAGTGCTTGGCATACAGTGGGCACTTAATAAATGTTTATTATGATTGTTGCAATGGCATGATGGGAAAAGAGTAGTTAAGTAGAAGAATCTCTGCAGCAGCAAAGAAATTCCGAGAGGGGTCCCCCAAAGTACCCTGCAGAAGCTAGCTGAGAAGGTATGCTGAATGAAAGTTCTAAGCCTTGGCATTCTCTACTGTTAATTCATAAGGCTGTTACTTTGTTGGGTTTCTTAACTTGTTTGTCCTGTAGATTTAGCTGAAAATTGTCCTATGTCTGGTGGATAATTCTTCTCAGATTTCTGAAAGTTTTTTTGAGTTAGGGGACTAGGAAAAAATGCCTAATCTTCCACTTTATTGGTCATATGACTTGGAAGTCTTCGATGGTATGCTTATCAGATTTGTAGATGATATAAATCTAAGAAGGATAGTTAACAAGCTGGAGGGAAAAGGTACGATGCAAATGTAATCCACCATGCATCTATTAAGCACCTACTTTATGCAAAATGTTGGACTGATCACTCCAAATCTCAGAACCAACCTGCTAACATATCTCCTTCCCACCTCTCAGCCTCCTCTCTCCTCTGACTGGAGGACTGGAAGATGATGCAACAAACTCCTCCCAAAGCTTCCCTTCATAAGGTGCAGCCTTTGGACTTTGCAGTTCATTTCACTTTCCATCCCCAGCTCTGCTTCTCCAGTCCCTGCTTTCTAACTTCCTTGTGTGTGCTGCCTTCCCCTATTATATTGTAAACTCAAGCAGTGACTTGCCTTTTCTTATTTGTAAATCTGGCCTCAGACAGTTATTAGCTGGGCAAGTCACTTAACCCATTTTGCCTCAGTCCCTCATCTGAAAAATAAGCTGGGAAGGAAATGACAAACTATTCCAGTATCCTTGTCAACTGCAAATGGAGACACGAGGTGTCTAACATGATTAAAATGACTCAACAACATCCCTAGCACCAAGCACAGTGTATTAAGCCCATAGTAGGGGCTTAATAAATGCCTATTGAATTGAATTGGACCAGACAACAGGAATACAAAGACAAAAAAAACCCTACATGCTCTCAAAGAGCTTACTTTCAAATAGAAGGTTTAGATGGGTTAATAGGGTATATTCAAGACGAGACAACACAAATAACTAGGGAGATCAAGAGAAGCCAAAACTTGAAGAGATTCTAAGATACAAGGAGAGGGCGCATTGCAGGATTATAGGAGAGCCCATGCATAAGAACAGACAAAAGAGAGAACATTGAGTTCTAGGAACAGCAGTTAAGTCATTATGGCTGGAACGCAGTGTATGTGAAAGGGAGTAACATACAAAAAGCCTGCAAAGGTAACCTGAAGCCAGACTGTGGAAGGCGTTAAATGCCAAGCTTAGGATGTTGTGCAAAATCCTTGAGTTAAGAGGAGACATTGAAGACTTGAGTGTGGGAGTGACATTGTCAGACATATGGCAGCTAGGTGAGAGGCTGAAGAAGGAAGAGAGAAATCAGGTACTCTCGAGTCACTTTGAACCTTTAACAAGGAAGGTTTACTCTGCCCTAACAGAACAAGGATATCAAACAAGGATACAGCCACACTCAACTGCTCTGGACGGTGGGTGGGAGCCCCCCTTGTTTCCAGAAACACATCTGGTCAGTGAATCATAAGGGAATGGTAACTCTTGTGGTCTCTGGCACCCACTAAGTCTGAGAAGCCTCAGCCTACATGGCTTGGGCTTTTTGGGAGGGGGTTGGAGGAGAGGGACAGGGGTGAGGAGGAGAAAGCTTTGAGCTTCACCAGGAAAGCCACTAGGAAAACTAGGACTGAAGGAATTTGGCAGGGGAGGAGTGGGAAGAAAGCTATGTCAGGGTAAGGGAAGCTGAGTAAGGGAACTACTATCCTACCACAGCAGCCAAGAAGGCTAATGCAATTTTTGGCTGCATAGGGGGACCGAAGGAAGTAATAGATCCATTTAACTCTGCTCTACTCAGATGACCTCTGCTGTTTTTGCATTCACTTCTTGGTGCCATAGTTCTGGAAGGATGTTGTGACTTGAGTTTATACAAAAACATCTGAGGAAATGGGAAATGGGAATATTTAGGCTGGAGAACAGACTTGGGGGTATGCAATATCTGTTTTCAACTCTCTGAAGGGCTACCACACGCAAAAGGGAATGATCTTGCTCTGCTTGGTATGAAAGGACAAAATTAGAAGCTCACTGTGGGTACTGCAAGGTGGTAAAATTTGGCTTGATACCAGAAAAACTTCCTGATGACTAGATCATTGATAAAATGCAATGAGCTGTCTCCGGAGATGCTATGTGCCCCCTGATTGTCATCTTCAAGAAAAAGGGGGGTGATTACTCCTTGGGCTGTTTTGTCGAGTTCTTTTTTTGTTTTTTTGGAGGTTGTGGTTGAATCAGATGGTATCTTAAGTGTCTTCCAAGATTTTGTGACAAAGTCATCAAGACACTCATGTCATTTGTAAGATGCCTATGTGCCGGGCATCACATTAAACGTGTTACAGTTATTACCTCATCTGAATGTCATAATAACCGTGGGAGGAAGGTGCTTTTCTGTTAATACGTGTCTGAGGCAGGATTTGAACTCAGTTCTTCCTGACTCCAGACATAGAGCTCCTAGCTTACATCACCTAGCTGCCTTATGAACAGCACATTTTAAAATCAATCAATATAGTTTATTCATCTCCTACTACGTGCTGGGCATGGTGCTCAGCACTAGGGCTACAAATAGAATGAATGAAACAAGCCCAACTCATAAAGAGTTTTTACTTTAAAGAACAAGAACATAAGGATACTGTATACAGAATAATAAATACAAATATACTCAAAGTAGTTAAATACAAGGGATTTGGGGAGGGGGCACCAGCAGGAGGAAAGGCTTCATTAAAATGGTAGTGTTTGAACTGCACCTTGAAGAGACAAAAGGGCATAACAATTTTTTAAAATGTCTATTAAATTTTTTTATTTTCTTTTAAGTTTGGGCATTTATAGCAATAAACTGCTAACAAACCAGAAAATGGCTCATTTCTCCAGGGTTTATGTTAACTATATTTTTTGTTAAAAATCAATAAAAGCATCTCCTATTTTGGGTTCTTGTTAGATCTTTGTTTTATAGTTAAACGTTTTGCCTGATGATGCATCTTTACTTGTAAGCCCTCTTGGAGGTAAACAGAGCACAGATCTTTAATAGTTATATAAAATGGTAGAAGGGGGGCGGCTAGGTGGCACAGTGAGTAGAGCGTCAGCCCTGGAGTCAGAAGGACCTGAGTTCAGATCCGGCCTCAGACACAAGGCATACACAAACAAAAACCTAGCTGTGTGACCTTGGGCAAGTTACTTAACCCCAATTGCCCTCCCCCCCCAAAAAAAAAATGGTAGAAGGGCAAGTAGAGCGAAATTCTATATTAGTGTTACACATACTTTGAATTGGAACTTCACTAATACTCATCAATATAAGGCAAAAAATCTTTCCCCTAGAAAGCATTAGAAACAATTTTAGCTCAAAGTCCCTGATTTCCTCCACATCACACTGCTGGCAGGAACCTCAATGTCTGGTCTAGTCCAACTCCTTCATTTTACATATGGGGAAACTGAGGTGAAGTGCCTTCTTCAAGGCTATACAGGTCAGCATGAGAATCAGGACTTTACGGGTCCTCTGACTCCAGAACCACTGCTCATTCTATTATACCTACTACAAAAGCAACATCTAATTTGAGTGTATCTGATTGTGATGCAATCTAATAACTAATAAAAACTGTTTATAAACATTTGTATGTTCTTTCATCTCACGAATAGCATGTCACTTGAATGAAACCTGAGTATTCTGAAAAAATAAACTTCAATGACCCTCTTTCCATGATAGCAAGACTCCAAGGTCAGAAGGGAAATGGTTAGCATAGAAAATGGGATGAAAAAGACTCAGTTCTTTTCTAACTATGTGAGAGACAATCACTGGGGAATCTTAAAATCAACCTTATGAGAAAAACAAAGTCAATTAATTGATCCTTGGGTATTTACTCATCTGCATTGAAGTATATACATGAAGGCTAATGAAAATAAATTGAAAGGCACAGAGAGGAAAATATTCGTTTGTATAAAAAACAAAAAGAGAAGGGGGAAAAAAGACCAATTCAGCTGGAAATGAATAGCTGCATAAACTTTAAAAAGGGCTAGTAAAAAGGTCAGTGAAAACCAGCAGGCTAAACCTAGTTGGCATCTTATTCATTATCACCCTTCAAAGCCAATCACAACGTTGGCTTACCCAATGTAAACAGAGACTTCAATTTCAGTATTGTATAGAACTCTGAGAACTTTCTGTAATTATTTTTAAAGACTATCTTATACAAAATTATTTTAGAACTAGAAAGAATTTGCTGCCATTTTTTATCTACCACACATGGGACAAGGCGGCTGCCTATTATACCCAGCATGGAACTGAGCTGTTCCAAAGAGTCATACTTGATTAAACACTGCAGTTTCTCATTCAACACCTAGTACAGTGCTCTGTACTCAGTGGGGGCTCTGTAATGGTTGACTTACTGACAATGAAAATCCCTCAAGAATGGCACACAGCTGCTTATTAGAAGGGTAGCATTTGAGATGACTTTGTTTTTAAAAACGGAATTTCTAATAAATCCTTTCACTCTTTCTTCTTGGCTCTGAGTGAGACTTTTGAGGTCATTCCATCAACTAGTTGGGCAAGCATTGCTTATAGTTCAAAGTGGAACCTTTCCAGGAAGTAAATCATTTCCTTGATTGATGATGCTGAACACATGCAATCTTGGCCCTACCACTCAAAGTATCTCTGAACCCGTGCTTCTAAAACAGCTCAAATTTTCCTACAAGGTTCTGACATCTCAAAAACTTTAGTTGACATTTAGATTGAAAGAATAAAGAACATACAAGGTCTTTGAAGCAAGAGCATTACTGTGAAGTCATTAGGCTGAACTATTTTCTGTAACAAGGAATGATAGTACAAGTAGGTGAATTTAGTGCTCAGGCAAGTATAGCTGGAGGAAGCAGTCAAGCATGAATCATACTCTGCAACACAGATCAATGAGGGGCCTTGTTTAAATAAGCCTAATCTCAGAACTGGGTATAACGTTTCAGTGGTAAAGATGAGTGTTTTGACTTTTTCGCTTTTTTCACTCCCCCCCCCCCAACAATCAAAGTATTATATAGTTATATAGAACAGGCATAGTATAGGCAGGTTAAAAAAAAATCTTCCCCTTTAGAAAATTATTTCAAATTATTCCAATTTCTCAGACTCTTCAAGGTATATAATGAACTTATCTGAACTTGTCATGTCAATTACCTTTTGAAAGGCTGACTTTTGCAAAAAATGTGTCTGATTTTTCAGAATATTTTTGAAAAGTTGATGGATTCCTTTGTGATGTAGGTATATGTACATATATTCAAGAATAAAGAGTTTTACAAATATAACTAACTTGAAATAAATAGACAGGGTTCCTATAAAGGCATAGAACAGAAATGGAAGAGTGCTGGTAAACATAACCACACCTATCAATAACTGTGCATTTTGTTATTGGGTATCAAGAGCTAACTTTCATCTACATCCCAAGTGGTTTATACTCTTTTTCAAGTCAAATTGGTTAATGAGCTTTTCAAAGTCAATTTAACTTTAGTTAAACTTGGTTTTTGCTTACCCCAATAATAAGGTTATGATTCTCCCAAAAAATATGCACATCCTGATGGATAGGTTGCTGTGCTCATAAATTATTAGGTCCTATAATTAGTCTTCACAGACTTTCATTTTTATATGATGCTATAGCAATGTTAGAACACTAAAACAGTGTAAACATCTTATATTCCCTTTTTCCATAATACTTGTCTGTCGGTTCCAGACCAGGGGTGCCCACTAAATATGTAAGAGGCATATAGTGTTGAGAATTTAAGAATGGAAATTGGTGGTAATGATTTAAAGGGCAAATTAGAATTATGTGTTTGAAATTTCTAATAGGGTCAAAAAGAAAATCAGCTCGGATGCAAATATTATATAGTATTTTAATTTCTTAAAATAATATTGTGCACTGAGATCACTTTTCTGCTTTAAAGCTCAAAAGCAAAGCAAACATTCTGGTTTTAACAGAGCCCCACAACAACCCTGTGAGGTAGGCACATAGGTACTTTCAAAAAAGATATTAAAAATAGATAGCATTTTTACCTGCATAAGTTGGATTTTAACCCAGTTGCATAAATTAGACAAAACAAAAAAAATTACACAGGGTTTAATGGATTTCAAAGGAAATACATCCCAGGAAAGGGTTTTCCTTTAAAAAAAATCTTAAATCTGAATCTGATATGACCACAATTTAGCTACCTAGAGTAGCTACAATTTTAATAATGTTAAATAGGAAAAAAATTAATTTCTTCAAGTAATCATTTAAATATTGCAAACCAGCACTTAAACTATGGAAGTCTTTACATTATTATACTGATTAGTATAATGCAAAATAAAAAATTAATAAATACTTGAATGCATTTTATCATGATCATCATAGCTAACATTCATATAGAGCTTACTTAGTGCCAGGTACTGTACTAAGTACATTACAGTTATCTCATTTGAGCCTCACAACAACCCAAGGAGGTAGGTGCTATTATCATAACCATTTTATAGATGAGGAAACTGAAGCAAATAGTGGTTCAGTGACTTGTCCAAAGTCACACAGCTGGATTTGAACTCAGCTCTTCCTCACTCTTGGCACAGTACTCTATCCACCATGCCACCTATCTGTGTCAGAGAGTAGACTGCCTTTCTCATAAAAACAAAATACTATGGAAAATCAACACAGACTAACATACTACATATCTCTAAGAATAGTGCTTCTCTCTCTCTCTGTCTTGACTTCTGGCAGTAGCAAATGACAGGATATTAAAATACTGGGTATAGACCAGAAAACAAACTTCATTCAAGCAACATAAGAACAAATGTTTGTTACATGTTAATTTATTCATACAAACCTATACACGGACTGTAATTAGTGACAGCAATAATTCCTCCCCTCCCCCCCAAATATAGACATATACTCAAAATGCAAAACCTCATTTCAGAAACATTGGATAGGGAAAGTCAAGCTGGATTAGTCAAACATACATGTGAATTATGGAATACTTCAAGCTAAATGTAATTTTTATTGTTTTTAACTGATATAGTAGTAACAAAATCAAACCAAGTACTTCCGCAAAGTTCTGCCAAATAAAGGTTCTTTTTGGGCCCTGCTTTAATACATAAAATAACCAAAAAAAGCATACTTCTACTGATTTTAAGAAGTTTGCTATATCCCTCCTGTTTTTTCATTCTACTCATACCATAGACCAATTGCTCAGTGCTGAAAGAGAATTCAACTAGTCTACATCCTTCAAAGTATACATGAGGAAACTTAGGCATTAAAGGTTATGATTTGCCCAAGGTTACAAAGTTACACTGGTAGAGTAAATACTGGAAATCAGGTCTTCTGACTTCCAGACAAAAGTATTCTTCCCATTAAATCATGTTTTACTCAACACATCGTTTTTCCCCTTGCCTTTTCCACGTAGAACACAAAGCAAGACTTTGGTCTTATCTCTGTCCTAACTGTACCAAACTGATTTCTGAATTAATAAGGTTTTTACTATGTCTCCCCCCCCCGCCTTTTCCTCTCTCTTTCTCCCTCCCTCTCCCTGTCTTTCCCTCCCTCCTCCCCTCCCCTACCAACTTGAAGTTGGACCCTGGTCCTCTAGGGGCAGTTCTTTGCATAATACATAACCTACAAAGGCACACTTCTTGACTGTAGCTGTCACTAATGTCAAGGAGAAGCTTCAAATCCATAAATCCACACAACCCCATCCCCGTCCCCAAGGAGGCCAGAGTGACTTGAAACCTCAAACACAAAATTAACTCCTCTGCCTTGAATTGTCTCCTCCCATCACCCATACACATTTAATTCATTCTACTAAATCAAAACTACTCAAATCGAAGTCTTACCAAAACATTTTTAAAAAGAATTAAAGGTCAACTTAAGTTTCCCAAAATTTCAATTACATCTTAACATTTTCTACTTATACATCTTAGGACTAATTGTGCTTCACAGAATTGGCTGTTTTTGTAGCTCTCACAAATCACAATACAGCAAAAGCTGGTATTTCAGCATAAGCTACATTTTAAATAAAAAAGGTGTTCAAATTATTTTGTCTGTTCCTTAACATTTTGAAGTGATTAAAACTTGGACCTAAGAAAGGAGATCTTGTTCCTAATCCATGTCAAATCTTCCAAGGAGTAGAAAATAATTAAACATTTGTCCTACACATTTTCTCTTTGGCAAAGTCTTTTAATGAAATAATATACTATAAATTAAATATCAATAAAACATTCCCCACCCCCAAACTCTCTCACAAACACGCCTCTCTGGACTCTGGCCCTTCATTTGTAAAATTAAAGAATTAGATTAGATAATTTCAGGAGTTTCCTCCAGTTCTCAATCTATAACCCTATAAACTGGAAGTGAAGTTCAAACCCTGGTCCTGCTGAAGAACAAGGAAGTTGATATTCAAGATAAGAAGACTTAAAAAGCATCTTCAGTCTTCCCCTATCAAAAGGCAGGGCACAAGCCTTCTTGCTTTTGGTACAACTATCCCTAGTACTTTAACACAATGTCTGGCACACAGTACACTTAATCCTTTTTTTAAATTCCTTCAGATCCCAATTCTGCTACTTACTGTAGAGTCTTGAACAAGTAATGAAGCCTCAACCTTCATGTCTGTAAAATGGAGTTTGGACTTTATCTATGACCATATTAGTTTAAAAAATTTTCCTTTTAAGTCCTGTATCCTATACAATATACATATTTAATGCTCATTTTCAAACATGATGCCACTTAAAGAAACATTATACCTGGCACAGTGGGAAGAACGCTAGATTTGAAGCCAGAGGATATGAGTTCAAATGTTGGCTCTGCTACAAAACAAACAAAAAAGCCAATAGGGAATCAATGTCCAAGATAGGAAAATACCAAGGGAGCCCTAGCTGCTCCTATGATACTTTGAAACTGGAAGATATGATTGTTGAGCTATTGCCAGTGATAGTGGAAAACAGAATAAGTACCACAGATCTGGAGAAGAGCAAATACCTCAATTTTCAAAAAGGAAAAGGACAGTTTGCAAACTATAGGCCAATGAATGGCTTCAATTCCTGGGAAAATTGGAGAAGATTATTAAAGCTAGAAGTTAGTGAACAGTGAGGCAAGAAGGATCACAAAGAGCCAGCATGTCTTTATGGGAACAGGTCATGCTAGATTAATCCCACTGGCTTTTCTTACAGGGTTTACATTGCTACTGAGATGGTTTACCTAGATTTTTAAGCAAAGCCTTTGATAAAAATCTTATTTTTCGTGGGTAAGAGGGAAGGGTGTTAAAATAGTGTAAGGATTCAGAACTGGTTAAATGGTCAGACTAAAAGAGAAATGGTCATCCCTGGGGTAACTTGTGTGTTGATCAAATGGTTTGATGGTAGGTCTCAATAGGAGTGTTCTAGGGATTTGTGCTTGTGCTGATGCTGTTTAATATTTTAAATAATGATTGGAATAAAGTTATAGATAGCTTGCCTTTCAAATTTAAAGATGACACAAAGCTACAATGACACACTGGAAGAGTCAGAAACAGTCGCCCTAGACCATTGGGCTAAATCTACCATAAAATTTAAGAAGGATAAATGTAAGGTCTTTCAATTGGATTTTTTTAAAAATTATTTTCATAGAGATATGGCTAGATAATAATTGACCTGAAAAAAATTGTGGAATGTTTTGTGCACTATAGGCTCAGTCAACAATATGATATGGGAATTAAAACAAAACAAAAAACCTAATGCAGTTTAAAGCTTCATTGACTTAGCTCCCAGGAATGGGTAAAATGTCCTGCTAGGATCATATCTGGAGTTAAGTGTCCAGATTTGGGAACCACAGTTTAGGAAAGATTGATACACTAAAAGAGCATCCAGAGAAGGGCTACAAAATGGATGACGGACTTTGAATCTATGCCACTATTGGAAGGAATCTGGGGTTTTGCCCCAAGAGAAATCTTGGGCAGACCATAATAATCTTCAGGTTATGTGAAAGGCTATCAGCTGGAAGAGAAAAGGTTTATTCTGTTACTTCTAAAGGGGAAGTATTGTAAAAGTAATGAGCAAAAGTTTAAAACATTAGGAAAAACTAACAATTAGTTATCTAAAAGTGAAACGGTTTGACTCATAATGTAGTATGTGCTCCACCTTAGGTATTTTCAAGACTTGCTAAATGTTGTAATGGGCATTCTTTTTCAGATTATGATCAGCCAACATTCTATGATGTGACCTACTGTGAATTCTGATAAATCACATAACCTCAATGGTTCTTGGCTTCCTAATCTCTAAATGATGAGTTAAATTATTTCTAAGGTCCCCTCTATGGCAAGAAATCTTATGATCCTATCAGACTGGGGAGAAAACATCAATTGTTAGATTTTAGTTCTATTAAGAATAGCATAGCCCAGGTGGCTAGGTGGCACAGTGAGTAGAGCGTTGGGCCTGGAGTCAGAAGGACCTGAGTTCGGATCTGGCCTCAGACACTTAACGCACAAAGAAAAAAACCTAGCCATGTGACCTTGGGCAAGTTACTTAACCTCAATTGCCCTCCAAAAAGAAAAAAAAAAGAATAGCATAGTTAACAGAATACTGCCATCAAATCACTAAATATACGCTTCATATTCTGGACAAGAGGAATAAATTCTTTAAAAAGTTGATTTAAAAGGATAACATACACAGAGGGCATCAGATCATGTACATGAGGCAAACATCAATGTAATATTTTGAGGGTGGTTAAATAAGTGTCCCTTAGACTATAAGCTTTAAATGGGATTACTCTGATACTCTGGGAGAATTGCAAGCCGCTAAGACAATAGAAAGGATGACAATAGGCAGCCACAGTGTCTCCATTTCTGGAGACCCCACCTGAATCCTGGATAACCTTAAAATCATTTCCAGATTTAGGGTAAGACATATTTGTCTTGTGGCTTAAAACAGATCACTGGATAATTAACCTATAGTTAGCTGACTTACATCATGGAGGAAGGAATTTCATGTGGCAACCAAATATTCCATTAAAATCCCTCCCTTTGTGTGGATAATATATATTACAGAGATGTCAAACATGCTGTCTGCTAGAGTGAAAGATTAAAATGTAATTGGGAAATATGTAACAAAACAAAAATGCAATATAGATAACATTACATTTTAAAACTAGATCGATATCTTGCCCATAAGGATCTTCATGTACAGATAAATGACCCTTATTTCTCCAAGTCTGTTATCACTGGTATACTGTGCGCAAGCCCCATGGAAAGCACTGGGAAGAATTAAAATAAAACAGAACAGACTATGTGGCCCTTATTGCAGGCCCTCATAACCTGGCTGTTGATAGCTTCCTGACTAGGTTCTTCACTTCCAAATTCCCCTTCCTCAGATTTAAGTCACTGGAAAGGCCCTCAGGCACAATCCAATTCAGCCTTCGAATTTTACAGATAAGGAAACTGGGGAGCAGGGAGGTTATGTGATCTCTTCCAAGATCACATTTGTAGTAAAGAATAGCAGGACTGGGATGGAAACCCAAGCCTCATGACTTCACATCCACGTCAGACTGGACAACTCTGCCTCTATCCTGGATGCTGTTTTTAGCCTGTGTAATGTTCCTAATGCAAAACCAAGCAGGCAGTGGCATTTCACCATCTACAATAAAGTTCTAAGTGCTTGCCTGGCATTCGAGGTCATCCACCCTCTTATTCTAGTTCATTTCTGTAGCCTTTGCCCACGTGCCATTCTTCAGACCTATGAGGTCCAGACAAACTAGATCATTTGGCATTTCAACAAAAGCCCTGGGTTTCTTCATGACACCTGGAATACATATTCTCCTTGCTCAACCTTTTAAAATCCTACAAGACCCAGCTCAAACACCACTGCCAAGGTGGCATTTGTTTGCCTTTTGGTTGGATGCTGCCATTTTGAACTCAAGCTCTTCCTCATGTGTACTATCTTTTCTCCCCAACCAGATGTATTTCCTTCTGATTAGACCCAGATTTATTTCTTTCTCTCTCAATGCCTTTGCTTAGTGCTTTACATAATGCTCAAATAAGCATTTTATAAAGTGCTGACTGTGCCTGGTGATGGGCACTGGGAATACAAGGACAAATAATAAAACAATACCCACTCTCAAGGAGGCTTATATGTTGGATGAGTTTCTTGCTAATTTTACAACCTAGTTGAAATGACACGTTCCCATACTGCCGACAAGGTGGCAACTGCCAAATAAAAGACGAAGGAAAGTGCTAGAAGAGCCCAGGAGGAAGAGATCCCTTCTTGCTCCAGTGGTCAAGGAAGGAAGGCCCTTTGTGGAAGCAAAACCTGGAGTCCTGATGAGATTTCAATAGTGAATAGGGAATGGAAAAGTACTCAAGGTGAGTCAGGTGGGGCCCAGACTCTGAAAAACCAGAATTAAAATCCAACCTCACACACCAGTTATCAGTTGGGGAGTGTGTGTGTGTGTGTGTGTGTGTGTGTGTGTGTGTGATCTGTATGACCCTGGGCAAGTCCCTTAAGCTGTCTGCCTCAGTTTTCTAAGCCCCAAGATGAGGAAAATAATAGCACCTACCTCTCAGTGCTGTTTTGAGATAAAATTAGATAGTATTTGTAAAGCACTTTGTAAACATTAAAGAATTATCTAAGTGCTTTTAAGAATGGAGGCAGGGAAGTGAAAAGGATGCTCTGGATAAGTACAAGACAGTTCTTGTAGGGAGGTTAAGGCAAGAAAATGAATCTGACAGATTACAGTGGATCTTGAATTTATTAGGCAACAGGGAGATTTCCAAGATTTCCTCATAGAAGTGTGATGTATTAAAAAAAAAAAGATTCCATAAGAAGACTAATAATAACATGCCATGCAAGAGGGGCTGAGAGGAGAATAGGAGTGAAAGGGAAGATCTCAGTAGTAAAATTGAAGCAGTGGGTACAGGGAGACAAAAATACAATAGACCAAATGAAAAATTAATTAAGAGGACTTTAAATAACTACATAACAGAATTGCAATTCCTATTCCACCCCATAATTAATATGGGGTGGTCAAAGGAACTCAGCATAGTATAATGGGAAAAGGGCTAAGGTTTTGACATTTCCTAATTGTTAGGAAATGTCACTGTATGCTGGGCATCAGAATCCTTATGTGTGAAATGGTAACTTCTAAGGTTTTGTTCAACTGTAAATCCATGATGCTGCAATTCTAAAAGGGAACTTCAAGACAGGAAACAAATTCTGCAAAACAAGCCGTTCCAACACCTAAAGGAAGGAAGCAACAAACCTCAAAGGTATGAAGTCCTTTTCAAATGCAGTAATAACTCTTGGGGGGAAAGAAGCCACCTGTCCAATTATAATTAAGATATCTGATCAAGGGAGTGTGAAAATAAAAAAGGCAGAGGTCAACCACTCTACCATATTATGCAGAGACATTATTAATAAATTAATTTATTTGAAGTTGTTTTCCATTTACATTAGATGACACATAACTTAAAACAGCAGTGCCTTGTTATAGGAAAACAATGCAAAATGATTAGCTGACAATACAGTCTTAACAAAATTTGACACATTTACAAACTCATATTTTTAAAGAGTAAACCTTGGAGTTGAATCTGAAACCTGAAAACAGAATAGGGTAAATGAGGAAGGCTTTTTGCTAGTAAGTGTGTCTGTGTCTGTGTGTGTGTGAAAATGGCTGTATTCATTCACATCTCCAGAGCCTGCTAAAAGTAATTAGTCCTAGACTATTCAGATTTCTGCATGTTTTGGAGATCCTAAAAGTTAAAAGGGAATCAGCAACCAGCTACAACTAATTTAGCAGATGGGTTTTTGGCACAAAACATCTCAGAAACACTTTGCATCAGTCCACATAAATCCATCCCGCCCTACTCCTTTCCTCCACATCTTGTTTTCAGCCTTAAAAGAATTTCTAGAAGCATGCACTTCACAAGTAGCTGCAGGGACACAGACCAGGGGCTAATGTGCCATAATTTGAACCAGGGCCTACCCAGTAAGGGCAACAGACTAAAAAAAATGTATTTTTTACTTTCCAAAAGGAAAAATAAAACAGTTGCTTTTCAGATACCATTAGTCCTGAACTAATTTAAATTTGCTTGACATCACATGGCTTCTAAAAATGATGAACATGTGAGAGCAAAATGATGACCAACAATAATTACTTTCACCATGAATAACATAAAATGTCATGGAAAAATACATATTACAACAAACAAATCTTTTTTCCAGAGATAGTAAACACACATTTAATTCTATTAGCCAGCTCTTTTAACAGTTGAGTGTTATGAATATATATATTTTCTCTCCCTTTTAATAAATGTATAGAACCCTAAAATTTATGTTCTCTCACCTATCAAAATTACAGTGCTAAGGAACTACATACGAACAATACAGGCTTTAACAAATCCTGCTATTTCACTTTTGGAATGAAAACAACTGCCCCCAGTGAAATCCTTCCCCAGCGCTTTAGGGTAACGCAACGTTCACTTCGGGTCCAGCTGAGCTTGTGCTCTGGCAAGTTCAACAGAGCTAAAAAGACTTCAACTAAGGACTCAGTGAGGGACTGTGTGCCTGTCACCCAGGCTCATTGTGGTGAGCCCTAAGGCTTACCAGCTCCTCCCTTCATGATGATGGGTTTTCCATCAATGGCAACTCAAGAGGACATGACACACATCAGTAAAGGGAGGACCCACACTGATGAAATAACAGAATCTTGAAGTGGAAGCAATTACTATATAATATCAACTTCGTTACAACTAAGGGGTTATGTACTTCAAGTACATAAACAAC
Organism: Gymnobelideus leadbeateri; assembly: GCA_011680675.1. Taxonomy (NCBI): domain Eukaryota; kingdom Metazoa; phylum Chordata; class Mammalia; order Diprotodontia; family Petauridae; genus Gymnobelideus; species Gymnobelideus leadbeateri. Next base: position 627,942 of record WOXC01012247.1, read on the forward strand.
TGTTAAAAGAGAAAGAAAAATGTTAAGTTGGTCTTTTATTTTCTACTGAAGGCAAAACAAAAACCCTTTCCACTGGTACAACAGAGGTTTTATACCAATACAGGAAAGAACCCTTATAGAAATCTGGTTGAGAAAAGAAATAAAAAAAGAGTTTGATTCCAATCAAGAAACTTGAGACTCTTAAAAAGTTAGTTTCTATTTCTTTTAAAGCTTTACTTTCTCCAAACACCCACCATGATCCTGAGCATTCTCATTACAACAAAAAGAAGCTGTTTTTTGTGCACTGACTTCTAAAGGAAGTTAATGTAATTTTGGATAATGGTAAAATATAATTTTATACAAGATCATAGCCACAAAAATAGCTCTTCATTAAAAAATAATCATTGATCTAAGATTTGTAGCTAATCTTTTAAAACAGTCCACAAGAGATTCCATTTAACTTTAAAAAAACCTGTAAGACATGCTGAGTAAAAATTTTACTCTTTAAAATTTTTTAGTAACAGTTTTGGTTCTTCAGGATGGTAAGCTAGGTTATTTGGAATCCAATATACAAAATTTAGAAACCAAAGACACTTCTTAGAACCTTTTCCCTAAATGGAAAAGGGGCTTAAGTAGTCCTTTCAGCATGTAAAATCATCTGATGTATAAACTGACACAGATGGACCAGAGGTGCATATCACACAGTAAGCTTAACATTCTAACATGATAAAATACATTGCTTTAAAGGAGAAATTAGGAGAGGTCTTTGTGTACAAGCCAGCTTGCATAGTAAAACAGTCATGATAAACCAGACATCAATCAAGGTAAGCTGACACTGACTGAACTGCTCCCAAAATACCGCATATGCATTTAAAAATGCTATGACAATGCTACGTTTAGTTAGTATCTTTAGGGAAGAAAACATTTCATATTAGTAATTTTTCTAGGCAATTTATTTATGCATTTTAAATGACAAATTTAAGTTTATAAATCATTTTGAGGAACAATTCTAAAAGTTATCACAAACTCCCGTGATGTTCAACACGTTACTAACATGATTTAATTCCTTGATAACTCAGGATCACACTCATAAATGTTACTGGGCAGTGATGTCTCTGGAGCTAAGGGAGCCTGGAATGCCATGCTTTCTCAGTTCTTGTGTATGATTTTCAGGCTTTTTTCTCCAACCTCACCATGACCATAACACTCTTGACTGCTGTCAGTGTGCCTATGCAACTAGTAAGCCTTTACCTATGCCAAGGATTCTTAATGTAGAGTCTGTGACCTTGGATCTTTATAAAAATCTTTTTTTGAAAACTGCTTTTCAATTTAATTGGTTTCTTTTGTAATCCTATGTATTTTATATTACACATTTTAAAATGCTATTCTAAGGAGGACTTTGGGCTTTACCAGACTGGCAAAGGGATACATAACAAAAAAAAAGTTAAGAAGCCCTGCTCCTTATATACTCAAGTTTGTAGCTTCTAATCTGTTGTGGACTAGGAAATCAGAAAACCACACACAACTGCTGGGTGCAAAACAAAATAAAGAGTAAATGTTCCTTCTACTGACCTGAGTTCTCTTCCTATGCTTTAAGTACATGAGATTCAATACATAGACATTACAATAACTATAGTGGTGCTAAGAGGTATATTTTTTTTATTCCAAGGTTCTCAGCTATGTACAAGATAACTGAAATGGCCAGATAAATGACTTCCAGATGAGTGAGGCATTATTGTACATTATCTAATATGTATTCATTTGAAGGTTAACATTAAGCACCCACTAAACATTAACATCATTGGCTTTCCTTTAACAAGGAATTTTGCACACTGGTCAGCTGTTGAACATTCTGCTTTTCTTGCTCCAGATATTTAACATAAAAAAGATTTCCTTCCAACAATACTAATCTAAATTGCTTAAATGAAAGTGGAATCAAGTCAAACAGATAATGTATTATTTCAAATACATTCAAAGATAATTCTTAAAAAAGAAAAAAATATATTGAAATAGGCCCTGTGCTTTCTTATGTTTCATGATTAAATACTAATAAGGCTTGAATAACTACATATACATGCAATTTTTAAAACAAATTGCTAACACATAAACTGTCAAGAAACCAGAATTAAGGTGAATTTGACCAGCTGCATATAGATGCTTTACCACTGACATTCCTGAATATAACTGTTCTAAGTTTTCTTTAAATAAATTTTCCACATGGCCTTCCCATAATCTTTAAAAATTTTTATCGTAAAGGTTAGCCACGAGAAATCTTTTTAAAATTTGATTCAAGATGTTCCCATGTACCTATTCATATTTAAGGCCACTTTGGTAAAGGCATTGCAGCAAGAACACAGAAACAATAGCATATTTTCTAATATTTATTTTTTTCACCTGCAAACTGTAGCAAAACATGATCAGCTTTATTATGCAGACAGGTATCCCTCTACATTTTAAAGAACTTAGGCATGTATAAATAGAAGAGCTCTTTAGGAAAGAAAAAAAAACTGAAGAATGAACAAAACCTCCCAATCTTGACTTCATAACTTCCAGTAGCAATGGATAAAATGATTTAGTTCATTCATTCCAAGAGATATGACAGCACCTTAAAGTGGCTGATCTATTTCTCCAGTAACATTTCTCACATGACAATGTGTTAAAGTTACAAATACTGATATGCACAAATAGCTAATTTCTAAGAAAAAAAAATATGTACAGTACTGCAGCATAATGAACGTGGTATCTGCAATAACTTATTAGCCAATTTTACTATACATGATACCGCTACCTTTTCTGCCAATTCACATATTAAAAGATGTTGCCAGAGCCCTCTGTTTTGCACATTTTTACCTGGTGTTTAATACACAATGCAGGCTTTTTAAAGACTTCTCTTGTGTTTAAAGCTAAATCAGTGAAACGAGACAACAGTGCAAGAGGCGGAGAGATGTTATGTGACCACAATAAAAGTCCGTTCCAGTAAAGTGTCTCTAAGGCTATAAGAAAGGGTTGGTTGATGAACTTCCTGTAGGAAACTGTCCCGTTGGTGCACCAGCCTAAAAGTGAACAGAAGGAAAAAATAAACACAAAGAAAACATGTTACACCTTAAAGTCCTAAAATGCTAGCTTCATTACAATAGGAAAGGGAAGCTCTATTTCTATAAAACGTAGCCACTGAAGTTTCAGGAGAGGATAGAGCAAGACGACTTCAGTCAGTGAGCAGGGTGGTCATGGCTGCATGTTTGTTTGCAGACTCACCAACTAAAAATTGAAATCCTCTGGAGCGGCTAGGTGGCGAAGTGAGTAAGAGCGCCGGCCCCAGAATCAGGAGGACCTGGGATCGGATCTGGCCTCAGAAAATGAGCACCCACACATAAATAATGACTGGCCATGTAACCTTGAGCAAGTTACTTAACCACAATTGCTTTAAAAAAAAAATGCAATCCTCAGAAAAGGACTGACCATAGCTAACCTGTTTGTATTTGAACAGCCTCATGAGTGCCATGGCCTCAGAATACTAAATTGCATATAGAAAGATTCACGTATTTCTTTTCCTAATTTTAAAGAAAAATAGCAGCTGGTTCTTAAGTTAAATTTGTAACTAGCAACATGTGTTCAAATATGTAAAATCATAAAGTCAGGCAGTTAAATACTTACCATGAAAGGATTACTAGACACTCCAGCAGCTGCCACTTGACCAAAAGGGGTCACCACTGCCTTGCTTTGTCCAAAGGCTGCAAAGCCTGCACCTTGTTAAAAACAGACCCATCAGTTACAATCCGTATATGAAAAGATGCCTCTATGCTTATGAAATCTCATAATCAATTTCATCTTTAGCATTATACTTAGAAATTACATCTTTAGTAGTATAGAGTACAAAAGTATGTTAAAGATTTTTGTGAACTATGCCCTGAGATTTCCCTCTCTCTCAAATTTCAGATGTAAAATTTCCTCTAGAATATCTTAAAAACAAATAGCTCTCAAACTGTTCTCAACTTGCCTCAACCACCACCAAAATACCTTAACAGCTAACAATAGGAAGATTCTGTCAAACAACAAGCATTCATTTGGTGTCAGGCAGTAGGGATCCAAGTACAAATGGAAGTACTCTGACTTCCAGGAGTTCACACTCCACCAGATTATCTTAGAACTGACTTCAATTGTCAGGAAAAATTCAAATTTATTATGCTGTCAAATTATGTTTTCTGTGAAAGCATGATGGTATTGGATAATTATAAATTTTAATTTACAGATGATAACACACAGATGACAATTTTCTTTAAGTGAAGGAGTGGCCATATCCCTCCTCCACTCAATAAATTCCGGTGGCTTTCTATTCACTCTAAGATAAAACAAAGATTACTTTAGCTTTTAAAGTCTTTCACAACCTGACTTCAACCCTTCCCTGTGGTTTCGTCATACATTACTTCCCTTTTCCTTTATGCTATGATCCGATAAACTGGACTTCTCCCCTGGCCTCTGCAACAACCTTCCCCTAGGCCTGGAATGCGTTCCCACCTCATCTCTGCTTCATGAAATCCTTCTTTTCAAGAGCAGCTCAAGTACCCTTTCTAATTTCTGCTCCCTAATGCCCAGGCCCCTCCCCTCCCGACTATCTAATGAAATGAAACAAATATTTGTAAAGCACTAGCACAGCGCCTGGCTCCTGGTGGGTGCTTCATCCCTTCCCTTCCTGTTATTTTGCATTTATTCTGCACAATCATACATATAAGAGTGTACATGAGCATATGTGGGGCATGTACAGGTATGTGTGTTCTCTCCTAATAGGATAAAAGATACTTGAGAATAGGGATTATTTAATACACTTGCTTTGAACCCCTGGCTGACTACCTAGTACAGAAAAGCACTCATAAAATGAAATCACAAATTCTTAAAGTATAAAATGTGTATATATACATACATGTGCAGACAGACAGACATACACACACACACTCTCTCTCAAAGTTATTCCTTTAAAACAATGTCTGGGGCGGCTAGGTGGCGCAGTGAGTAAGAGCGCCGGCCTTGGAGTTGGGATGATCCGAGATCAGATCCGGCCTCAGAAAATGAGCACCCACGCATAAATAATGACTAGCCGTGTAACCTTGAGCAAGTTACTTAACCCCAATTGCCCTAAAGGGGCGGCTAGGTGGCGCAGTGAGTAAGAGCGCCGGCCTTGGAGTTGGGATGATCCGAGATCAGATCCGGCCTCAGAAAATGAGCACCCACGCATAAATAATGACTAGCCGTGTAACCTTGAGCAAGTTACTTAACCCCAATTGCTTAAAAAAATAAAAATTAAAAAAATTAAAAAAATTAAAAATTAAACAATGTCTAATTTAGTGCAATAAGCTGCCCATGAGTCATATCTTACCATTGGGCTGCTGAGAGAAAGCTGTTTGTTGAGGGAAAGCTGCTTGGGCTGGGAAAGTGGGCTGCTGGAAACTGCCACTGAAGCTAGTCGGAAGACTGTAGGAGGCCGGCGTCCCAAATCCTGTCGGCATACTCATAGATGCTGTCCCAAATGTTGCCGCTTTTAGAGGGAAAATAACTGCCATTAGACATCCATAGAAATACTATGCTGAAAAAAAAGTATTCTTACTCCTTCTACTGAGGCTAAACAGTCAGCATCATAGCAAAAGTGTGCTTAATCAGAACTGTATTAGGATCGAACTTAAAAAAAAATACTGTATTTTAAAAAATGAATTGGGAGCATTGCATTTTGAAGATATCAGCTCTTAACAATCTATATCCTTTCATTCCCCCAAAACATATTTTCCTGGATAAAATTAGTAGAGTGGTCACTAGAAATAACCTTTAAAAAAGCATATTTTCAAAACTCAAAATATGTATTTATTTAGATTCTAACAACTAACTCCAGAAAGCGCAAGCCAAAACACATTTAAAAACAACATGCAATTCATGTTTGCAAGTATAAAGAAAAAGATAGTTTGCTAAGTTAATGAAATAACAAGAAAAAAATGTTTTATTGTTATTCAACAGCTCAGGGAGAACCTTCCTATTTCATGTGTACTGGGAAAAAAATATCTGAATGGAATTATAAAAACTACTGACAACACTCCAAATCCAGGAAAACAGTACTGACACAATGAATTCTACTGAAACTCTATTAATAAAAAGCCAATTTCTTTTTACTCAGGCTATCAACTGGACCATTCATTTAAAGCAAAGTAGTGATAACAATGCACAATATATGCTGTATTTCTCAGAGCACCTGAAAGTATTTTGTAGATTTTTGCCAAAATTAATCTTCATACCATCAAATACACATATATAATTAATTCTAATTTCTTCTTTTAGCATGTGACATAGATATACCCATTTTTTCCCATCATTTTTTTTACACATTACCAAAAAAGGGGGGAGCAGGACAAAATCATTTGAGAAGCATCTGAATTTAAAAGGAAAAGGCATGGGATAAAAGAGGGCTTTCTAACAAATGATTCATTGACATAACTCTGACAAATACTTCTTGAGAAAGCACTGCAAAGCAAAAGTCAAGACACACAAATGAAATTCACTGCGATAATATGGTGCAATGGTTTGCTACATCCAAAAGGTGTCACTCAAGCTACTAGAACAGAAACTTCAAGGAAGACACTAAAGAAGCTACAGGTACAGACTAATGTGACCATGGAAGTAAGCAATAATGCTTTGAACAATACTTTTTTAAAATATTGAATTATAAGTCATAATTTGAACCTATGCTAAACATCCATGCCCACTCCATTTAAAACATGGAAGAAACTAGTAAAATTTCCACATGCAAAGAACTAGAAACCAGCAAGAAGCTTTAACAAGCAAGGGAAACATTGAGCCACAAGTAGCCTATGTTATCAGCTGGGGCCACCTACCAAAATGAGCATGAGGAAACACGTGAGAGTGCACTGTTCCTGACAGGCCTTAGGGAGAGCCATAAAGAGACCAAACAGTGTCAAATAATTTATTTATGGACAGCCATTTATCAAATAACATTATTTCTACTTTATAAAAGGGCTAAATATGAATAGATGTGCCTTGCTACATAGGAAAAAAAGTATTTAAGCTAAGCAGACAGTAAATATAAGCAGGGAAGGAAAAAATCCAGAAAAATAAGTATTATTTTTCAGTTATAAACCCAAACCTCAGAATCTATTAGGCAGTTTCAAATAAGCAGTTAATCAGATGTGATAATACCATTTTAATAAGAAAATAACTACTAAGAGTCTACTGTTTACATAGGCCTATTTATTCCTATCATTCAATTGTGTCCCCTAGGGGAAAATGTTATCTTACACATTATAAGTCACACGCAATCTGTTCCAGGGTTGATCCAAAATAAAATAAATCAATGTCTAAAAAGTCATGTTCCCAAAAAAGTCCCCAAAAAACTGTCTGTGACTCCTAAAAAGTCACATTCTTTACACAAGCACTGCATTTAAAATTTTAACTTTAACTTTATTAATTTAAAAGGATTATGTGAACTAAGTTAACAAAGATTTGAAAAAAATGCCCAACCACGAGAAAGTCAACAACATGGATTCCATGGAGAAAATTAACAGTGAGTATAAGACACAGAGGTTAAACTAATCTGCAGGTCACATGCCTCCTTATTTTCTTAAGTATTATAGTTTTATTTAATTAATTAATTAATAATTTTAAAGTATTATATTTATAGTTTTACAATTATATGCAGTTATCACCTCATTTAACTATTGCTACTAAGACTCATTCTACAGTACTAAAGGTGTGATATAATGATATGTGAATAACTGGAACTGTTATTATCCACTTTAGGATTTCACATTCCTTTTTAAAGTAGGCAGCAGAAATTTTAAATGCTTATACCTTGACCATTCTTCTTCTTTTCTAACAGCTAAAACTCCCTCTATGTATATATGTATGAGTATATGTATGTATGTAAACATATACACACAGAGGTACATGTGTTATGTGTATTTAAAATTTAATTTAAATTTAAAAATAACATTTTCCCTTCCAGCTGCACTACTCTGGCACTTCTTCTCACCCGCCTTGGGACTCCTCTCCACAATAAACCTCTCTGACTGGACAAAGGGCCAGGAACTCAAACTTCCACTTGAGAAGGGAGTTCAGCTCAGACACCTCCTCTCTTCCCTGGCTATCCTACTCTGGGACTTCTCTACCATGCCCTTCCCTAGCACCTTCTCCGCTCTCTTCCCTTCCCCCTTGCTTTTCAGCTTCCTTTTGTGTATTGTCTTCCCCTAGTAGACTGTATACTCCTTTGAGGGCAGGAAATGCCTTTCTCTTCTTGTTCCTGTACCCCTAGCTTAGAACAGTGCCTGGCACTTACTGACAATATATGTACCCATATGTCTTACATATACACATATCACTATCTTAGTATGTTAAATTTCACTAAATTAATCAAAAGTGAAACATAAACCTTAATTAAGAAATATATAACTGCACATGCTGATATTCAAATTTAGGAAAGATACAATCTAAAAAGCAATGGAATGCAATGGTAAGATTCAGAAGCCCAGGTTTATGCTGCAGAGTTGACAATTAGCCAGTGACCCTTATGTCTCTAAGCCCCAATTTACTCATATATAAAACAGAGATGATAGTACCTCTACTAGGAACCTCACAGAGTTGGTGTGAGGAAAATCATCCATGGAACTTAAAGCACTAGTATTATTATTATTAAGAAGCTGATATTCATAATAATCAGCTGGCTGAAGTAAAATCACAGTATATTTTTATTCTGATGACATTTTATAGCAGTAAAATGACAAAACTACTCACCAAAGAAATTTTGAAAGAAAAAATAGCAGTGCAAATAAAGTAAAAACTTTAGCTAATATCAACATGAATCACTCGATATTCATACTAAATTAAATCTTGTCACACACAAATTGAAAGATCTGCTAGTAAAGAAGAGCTAATTTGGTGAAAACATTTTTAATCTATTCATTAAGATTTATATTGTGATCTCATTTGGTTGGCATTAAAATATTAGCAATAAGATTGTTATGACAGAGAAACACAAAAACAAAAAATAGCAAGATGACAGAAGACACTATCCACCCCATACAACCCAGGCAGGTGTCCTTGAGGTGCTGCAATGGCTTTGGTGAACAGATTAATAAGAAACAAACCAAGAAAGTACATAGATGAGGCTGTGATACAAACCAAATGGGTCAAGAGGTAAAAATGAGTAGGATTTTTTTTTTAAAAACAAAAAGTGCGTTATACAAATACATTTAAGGTTTCCATGAGACAGAAGACATGAATAAATCTTACAACTAGTCTGTATTATGCACCATAGCAAGCTGTTATTAAGAAACTCTGGGGGCGGCTAGGTGGCACAGTGAGTAGAATGTCCGCCCTGGAGTCAGAAGGACCTTAGTTCGGATCCGACCTCAGACACTTAATACACACACAAACAAAAACCTAGCCGTGTGACCTTGGGCAAGTTACTTAACCCCAATTGCCCTCCAAAAAGGGGAAAAAAAACTCTGTTAAAAAATTTCTAGAATAATTTTTATAGGAGTCCAGATAAAGTCCATGATGAAAGTTTAAATATTTCAAAAGGTAATTTGGAAAACTTAAAATCAATTCTTGTCTCATTAGTTTTCCCTTATGGGTAAATCTGCTACTTCCAAATTCATTTACTATGTGAACTGACATCACTGGTTCCTTCCTTAGTACCTCTAGGTTAACCACCTGTGGAAAGAGAGTGAGTGCAGAGGGCTGAGCACTGGATCCAAAGTCAGGAAGACCAGAGTTAAAATCTCAACTCAAATATTTACTGTTTAATCTGGGAAAGTTAATTAACCTCTGCCTGCCTTTGATTACTCAATAAAATGTGGATAAAAATAACTACCTCCCACACAGGGATAATATTTATAGATGCTTTACAAACTTTACTATGCTATATAAATGCTAGTTATTAACATCTCCCCAAAGATTACCAACAAATATACAAGGTTAGCTCTTTCCTTACCTGTTGCTCCTCTGGTATTGGTCTGGAAGGGGTTTGTAGATGATGCCACAGAAGGACCAGGAGCAGCAACAAATGGATTTGTGGAAGGTGTAGCTGAAAAGAAAATTACCATACCCCATAAAATAATTATTCTTTTTCTATTATTCTATATACTTATATAATCTATAGTCTTGTTTCATAGAAGAATATACAATTTCTAAGTGATTATATAACCACATTTGATTACATTCAACTCAGAAACTTTTTTTAATATACTCTTTAAGACATTTACTTGTGTAGCATGTCAGAAACTGGAAAATATTCAAGAAATATGAATATTTTATGTTACCTCCAAATGGAGCAGGCACACTTGAAGATGCAGGTTGTGTCTGTGTAGCAGCACCCACTGGTACTGTTCCAAAAACATTGCTGTAAATAAATATTTAAAGAAGTCAAAGTTGCAAAAAGTTTTAAAAATCTTTAAGGCTCTATCAACATAGTTTATGTTAATAGAAGAAAAAAATCTTTAAATAATCCTACATCTTAGACACTGACTTGAACTCTCCTCCCTCACCTTAGCCTTGTTTCTTTTTTTTTTACACTAAAAAGAAGCCAGGTGAACTGATTTTACTTTGACTTCTCTCAATATAGGAACTAATGGGAATTTTAAAAGGGAAACTTAGTGTAACAAATTAATAATAATTATTATAAGTTAAATAAACTAAAAAAATACAATATTAATAAAACATATTAACAAATTAAATTTTTTAAAAAACTAACAAAAATACTGCCTCCAGCCCCCTCCCCATAATGGTTTACTTACAGAAAAACCTCAAGTTGAATACAGTATCCAGTCTCCATCAAATTACTTTGTATTGACTTATCTGTATCCTATCTTCATGCTCATCCCAGGAAATAGGAATTCACTGAGTAATGTTTTCATTTTTTTTGCATTCCAATCCTAACAGTGCTTTGTACATAACAGGTACTTAATTCTGGACAAACTGAATGTGAAAATTTTAACTCTGGTCTTGTCTCAGTTCTCTAATCTATGAAACAAGGAAGTTGATGAGATGATCTTTAAGTTTCCTTATGTCTCTCAAATATAAGATTCTTGTTGCCAAAATATTAGAATTGATGTTAAGTACAATTTACTACCTACTATCAGGAGTGCTTATTCACCAGTGTCAGTGTCACCATAAGCATATCAATTACTAGGCTGATGATAATCTTTAATAACCTCAATACACAAGTCCTTGATACAAACACCTCTCCTTCCCTCTACCATCCTGGGGGACTACTGGAAGATGGTGCTGCCTCACAGATTTAGAACTCTGAAATTCCTTCTCCAAACACATTTGGTCCTTGTACCTTTCCTACTCTCTCATTTAACCTCACATGAAATCTACTTGTCAAACATCTTCAATACCATAATTCTTTCCTATTCTCATAGTCACTGTCCTCCACTCTGGCTCCATTGGCCTTTTCACAGCCAGTCTCACTCACAAGGTCTGCCACTTAACTGACTCACTAATAACTACTTGGAAATTTTTGCTTCCTCTGAATGACCCTCTGCCACTCTTCAAGTCTTCAAATTCCCATTCTCTAGATATAGTTTCTTCCTGCTTCAGGGATGTTACACATTGGCTGGATAAAGTATCAAAGTTAAGTTGATTTCAATCACTACAAATTCACAGCCTATCAAGTCCATTGGGCCTTTACTACTATCTGATAATTGTTAATTTTACCCTCATCCTTACCTTGTTCCCAACAATGATTACTTTAAACATTTTCCTGTCCCTTTTAATCTTCATATCCTAAACTTACATCAAATAACCCAGCCTACCTTCACCTCCTTCATTTGGTGAAACCTCATCAGTAGCATCATTCCTTCTTTCCTCCCTCTTTCTACTCACAGAAGAATAAATACTACTCCTACTCACTCAAACCAATACCTCTATACATTACTCCCTTTTCCTTCCTACCTCCTCCAGCATATAAATTTACTCCAGCAGTCATCTCCTTTCTCCTGTATCTTAAATTTCTTCCTAGTAGTCATTAGTTCCTTTCCATCTGGTTATACATATCTTCAGTTCTTCAAAATATTAAATATTAAAGTATTAAAACCTTACCTTTGATGCTTTATTCCTAAAATTTTTGATAAAGTTGCCTATACCTGAAAGGTTCCCCTTCTTCACTGTCCACACATACTCTTCTCTCCCTCAACATCTTGCACTGGGTTTCTGCCAGCACTATTCCATTCAAACTTCTCTTAAAGGCCATTAATGACTTTGTCATTACTGAATCTAAAGATCTATTTTCAGTCTGATAACTCCTTTGCTTCTCTGCAGCTTTTGACAAACTGACAACACCTCCTACTGGAATTACTTTCCTTCCTAAGCTTCAAAGATACCATACTTTCTTGCTCTCCTTCAGGCACTCTAACCACCCCTTTCCTAGTTCCTGATTCCTTCTCTAACTCTATAATGTTGGTCCTCTTCTCTTCTGTTCCTACACTCTATTCTTTGGCAAACTCATTTACCCCCACAGTTCCAATGAGGTAATGGATTCTGATATATACAGAATTGAAATGTAACTTTGAAATATAAAAAGTACCTGCTAACATTACTGGTAGAAGTATATGCATTACTAGAGGTTGCTGTTGAACTGAAAACACTGTCTAATTCTGCTAGAGCTGCATACTTGTCTGATGATATACTTGACTGACTTGGCGTTGAAACAGCAGCACCCGTTGGAGCTTTAACTACTGTGCCGAAGCCACTTCCTTGGTCACCACCTAAAATTTTAAAAATTTCTTTTAAGGATCTGGATTTAAAGGTTAGTTGAACTTTTAATTGCAAAGAAACTTCCTTCATACAACAATAAAATTAACAGTGTTTAAAAACTGTGGCTTTGTATTTAGATTTTGAAAAAAATTGTTGAATGAATAAAATAATAGGAACTAGTTAGACATAAATGCTATACAAACATGAAACTTCTATTACATGGTATGAATTTAGTGACTATAAAATTAGGAAGGCTAAGTCAGTGCATACATTAAGTTGGAAAATTTGGCATTATACAATTAAAACTAAGAAATGTAAAAGCATTTCTATGAATAGTATACTACTGACAAATTTAAATATTAACTTCAGAAATTCTCTCTAAAGCTGATTCTCACTAAGAGATCATACAACTTGTGTCTATAAACATGTACACACAAATATACTACATGTATGATAAATTTCTAAAACATTAGGTATAAAGCAAAGTTCTGTCGATTATGCATTTTGTCATTGATTTCCATTTTGTAATGGAAAAAAGACTAAATTTGGAACGAGAGGCTTTGAATTCAAATTCCAGCTGTCTTTTAGTACCTATAGACACAATGTCTTAGGATTTCATTTTCCTCATTTGTAAAATGGCCCTCCCCCCCACATTGGACTTGATGCTCCATTTCCCTTCCTAAACTTATGTTCCTATTTAGAAAAAAATTTCCCCTGAGACTAACTGAAGTCCTGAGTAATAATATATTCTTTTAAATAATATACTTAAAACAAAAAAAATGCTTTATGAATGTTAAGATTTCAACAGAAAAGTAGCTCATAAAATGCAATTATTACATCAGAAACTCTTTTCTATTTGGGATGACATCTATTTAAGAAACAATGCTATATGAAATCATGGAATATCTTAATCTCCAGGAGGTATTTTTTTTTAATCCCAGGTTTATAAGCAAATAGTTTATAAATTAACTTTTTCTTCAGCCAAAAGATTCTGACTAAGGTTAATAACATGAAAGGAAGGCTATCTGTTGATACTTGATCAAAAAGGTCTGACCAAAGGGCTCTCAAGTAGTTACACAGCAGCTGTGCTTTCCTCTTCATGATCAATATTAAATAAGGATAACTTTGCAAATTACTTGAAGCTAATAGATTTCTAGTACATGGGAAAATGATTGTATAAGATTTTAAGTACCTTTCCAGAATACCATCTGGGCAAAGAATAGGTACTACAAAATGTTGTATCTTTAGAGAAAAACCTTCAGAATTCTATATGTAAATGTATATGCTTCCTTTAGAAATAAGATTAAGATTTTAAAAGGAACATAATGCATATTTTAGCCAATTTTCAGTTTTCATAATATAAAGCATTACAGTACAAATTTTTTAAATTCGAAATTCACACAAAGTGACATATCTTCAAATATGTTAAACAACTGAAGTAAAGATTAGAAAGGTATTTAAAAATTGCTCTATTAGTCACTGCTAGTAAATCATAAACAAATTTAGATATTGATTAAACAAGTTTAGACATTAAGATTGTGAAAATTACCCTTCAGACTAACATATTCTCAAACAAGTAAAACTTGTCTGAGAATGTTATCTCTCAAGAGTTGCTGAAAAGCAAAAACTTGATGCTTTTGGTAGGTTATGCTAATGTTTTCAAAGCAATCAGTAAGGCTACTGACATCCATGTCTTAAATATAATCAGAGCTCCTCTCTGACTTGGGAATTTGGAAGTGAGGTTTATTTATACTTTGGTATAAAAGACTCAGTACATCTTATACTCTAATACATTCATTTAATTGCTTCAATTTTATTCATGGTTACTACAGTGCATCTGACAAAGACATGAAAACAAAAGAATATCAACATTATCACTGTTTAACTAAAGTCTCAAGCCCTGGGGCTCTCCAATTATGAGACTCTGGTGGGTTTTTTTCTTCATTTATTTAAATGTGTGTAAAGATGACCTCTTATACAATTTAACTGACTTTATGAGAATGATTCAAATATAATCAACTAAGAAAAATGACTGATGGTACCTAAATGGATCGTGTTAAATTTCCAAAGAAGGCTTAAGGGAATATCAAAACTTTACAATGTCTTCTGTCTGGAATTCCTCAGGTAAACTTTCAAAATTACCTCAAAATCTTTAGCAAGGCAAACTTTGCTTTTTCAAAACTAAGAAAGGTATAATCCTCAGATTTAATGAATACATTTGCATTTACAACACACATGGACTTGTGAATTTTCTTTAAGCTTAGTACCTTGCCCAGTACTGAAGATATTGTCTAAATTAGCAAGTGCCGCATATTTGTCAGTTGTCTGAAGATTAGCTTTTTTCGTTACAACTTTATTGATGGCTGTTGCAGTTTGATGGCTCTGGGAAGAATTGAAGGCTCCAAAATCAGCACTGGAGGATTTGGGGAAGTTATCAAAATGGGCAAAATTAGCATTTACTGATCCCACACTTCCACCTGTAATGAAATAAAAATACTTATATTTTATATGGTCTTTTCTCAATATTCTTAGATATGACAATATAATTGCTTATCTGAATGTACCCTTACATCCTTAAAATTAAGTTTTACTAAGTGGAAATGATTTTTAATCTTCTTAACAAGATTTTACATCTTAATTTTCAGAGTGTTCATAAAATGTCTACCCTAATTTTTCATTTCTCTAAGTTACTAAAATTAATGTGTTACCTAAGCAGTTATTTTATTTATGGAAAACTTTTCTATTCACCAACTGTACTAAATATAGATTATTTTTTAGTTCTCAAACTAAGAATTTGGAAAAAAAGGCAAAATATGCTACTTGAAAATCAAAGTTCTTTGTGAACTTCATAGAGACAGCTTGAACAAATACTGTCTATTAAAACAAAGTATGAGAGATGTTTTGTCTTGACCCAGAATTATTTGGTCTAGTAGTTCAAAGTCCCTAGATTTGTTTAATTTGTAGAGGTACTACTATTAAATTTCACTATTAAATCACTTGCTAATTATGCTAATGTATAATACACTCTAAGACTGAGAACAAAAGCATACTGCAGGAAAAGAAAAAGCCCTTTTAGTCTATGATATATATGTATGTATATGTGGTTTTTACATAACTATTGTTTATACATACACAGCACACACAAGTATGTGTGTATATACATATATACACATACATACATTATAGATGTACAGATATGCGCGCGCGCACGCACGCACACACACACACACACACACACGGCAGCATAGCATGAAGAAACCTGGCCTCAGTCAGAAAAGTCTGGGTTCAAGTTCTGCCTCTGACACATCTTGTGTTGACCCTAAATAAGTCAAACGTTCAAGATGTTAAAAAAAAAAACTATTTACATAATAATATTGAGATGCTTTAATTTATAATACAAGAAACACCAACAACTACAGCTTACATAAAAATGTTGAGAGATCCTCAATAATTTTTAAGAATATAAAGGAGGACTGAGACCAAAAAGTTTGAGAACTACTGCCCTTGTCAATGACATTACTTCCCATTAAAAAAAACAATCACACATGAATTAATAGCAGTTTTCACATACGCCCACAAAAGTCTAGAGCAAACCCTTAATGAAGGTCAATTTACGGGACTGTCAAAGGTCTAGGGATGTGACCGTGTACTTTTAAGTCTCATATACTCCATTCATCCTTAGGTGTCAAATCACTGTGAAGCAGTTTAGTTGATTCAGGAGCTACATCCAGTCAATCAGCTTAAAAACAAGAAAGCAAAATATTTGGATTGCCAACCCTATGCTTCTAAAAAGGGAGGAAAATAGTCCTCCTTTCTGGAAAAAAATAAAATACATCAATAAATTAGAAA
The DNA here is from genome assembly GCA_011680675.1 of Gymnobelideus leadbeateri. NCBI lineage: Eukaryota > Metazoa > Chordata > Mammalia > Diprotodontia > Petauridae > Gymnobelideus > Gymnobelideus leadbeateri. The sequence continues at coordinate 644,520 of WOXC01012247.1, forward strand.
TTTTGAAACAAATTATTGACAGTTGTGCCTTGATGGTGATAGTCTGGAGACATTTTTTTATGTTATTTGTTATATGTTATTTTTCTTTCTTGAAAAGGGAGAAGACAAAATCTATGTGCCATGTGAGGATTAAGCATGATGTACAGGGAGGCGGGCAAAGAAAGCAGCTACATCAGAAACAGAAAATCCACTGTTTCATAATAAGGCCAGTGAATGGGCCAATGAATCCCAGGAACAGGAACTTAGTGAGAACTTTACCAATTTAAATTGATGCCTATCAATTTAGGTGGGGTGGGGGAGAGGTTAGAAGCAAAGCTATAACAATAAGCAACATGGAGTCTTAGAATTATGGTGGCTTAGACCACATGGTTCCAGAACTACATGCCCTTTAGAGGGAGTCCAAACGCCAGTCTACAACAATAGAGATGAGTAGTTAACTTTACCCAAAAGTGGGCAGAAGCAATCATCACATATACCTAACAAATATGCTTCAATGAGCCAACCAGAACAGAAATTCCAGGATCCAATGGAAAGAAAAGGGAGGGGAGAAGGAAAGAAAACAAAACAGAAGGGAAGGGAAATGGTGAGAACAGTAACAGAAAGATGAGGAAGGAAAAAAAGAGGAAAAGGAAAGAAGAGAAAGGGGGGAAAGAGGAAGAGAGAAAGGGTAGAAAGAGTAGAGAAAAGAAGGGAGGTAAAGGAGTGGGGAGGAAAGGTAGAAAAAAGAATATAAAATGTTAGTCTTATTCCAAAGTCACTGAGATTTCCAGGAAAGCAACAATTACCAAGCTAAGTAAGTAAAAAAGGGCTAAAACTCAAGGAAGACAAATCTTGAAGGATAACTAGGGAGGCTAAGGTAAATATAGAACTCCCATAGGTCTATTGTCAGATAATCTAGATCAAGTGAAGCCTTCTAGAGGATAATAGGGGAGGACAGGGGTGTTGAAGGTAGAGAGGTGGAAGGGAGGGGTAACATGAATGAGATGATGGGCGAAGAAGCTATCAGAGGAGACAAGAAACTAAAGATGCTTATCGAAACGTGAGGCTCCCACAACCAAAGCTACAGTTTTAATAAGCAGATTTTAAAAGGGCCAAGATACCCAACAGAAAACTAGAGAAACCTAGGACAACTGCCTTCAAAGTATCTGGAAAAAAGGAATCATAAGAGGGAATTTTAAACAAGACTAAGATCTGGTTCCTTGAGCCTTGGTCCATAGAATAAAGACATATAACTTGGTAACTTCTGTCTTTTTAAAAATATTTTATTCACTGTATGTTATTTGCTGAGAAGCAGAGAGTTGACCTGGAGCTTTCATTTCCTATCTCTTACATTAATTGGCTGTATGACCACTGAGAACATCAATCTCCAGGCAACTCTCTAAGACTCTAAGTTGCATTGAAGGTGCCTATTTGCTTTAGTAGGAGGTCCTCCTTCAGAGCTCCCTACACCAATGCAATCACAGATCTTATTCCTGTTTCTCTATAGTGCTTAGTAATAAAAACTTTTAAAATCACCTAAAATAAGTGCTCTATATTGTTTCCAGGCTGTTGGAGAAAAATGATACAGGTTATAACAGCTCTTCTTTGCTGGCAAAACTGGAACAGAAAAGATGGTGAGAGGTAGTAAGAAAATCTCAGCAAGCCAAGTCCTTGGGGGATGCTTAGGTAAGAAATCAATGGGGACACAAGTTGAAATAAGAAGACCCCTCTCAACTTTTCATTTAGTCTTTAAATTATAAATTGTTAATTCTCTTAGGTGTGGTGTTTGGTTCCTGCCAGTTATGACATTTTTAGGTCTTCGACAATCCCAGGTCTGATACCTGCTCTTTATGGGACCTTGGGCAAGGTATTTATAACCTCTCCAGCCTCTATTTCCTCATCTACAAGATGAGCAGGGGTTGGACTTGGCCTTTGAGCAACTTCTCTGCTCTAAATCCAAAATCCCAAATAAATACACTTCTGAACATGTTTCCTCCAGCTATAAAATAAAGCAATGTTTGTACTACACATAACTATTTATCTGTCTCAAAAGACTGGTTTATAATCCTTAAAACACTACTATGCCTACCAAAATAAATTTTATTTGGCTCTCACAGCAATTTTACTTTATATATTTTCCTGTAGATATATTATTAGGTTCCCCAACTGAATTTAGTAATGTAGGAATGGGCTGAATAAAATTTATAATATGAAATATAATTTTTAAAAGATGAATTGAGCAATGAATTGAGCAGTAAAACTAAATAAATGAAATGTTAAAGAAATATAGCACAAAACACAAGCTAGACTTCCTACATGATTTAAGACTTACTGTGGACAGCCTGGAGAGGAAAAGCTGAAGTAAATTCCCCATAACTGCAGCTGGATGAAAGCATTCTAAATGCTGGATGGCCAGAAATAATTTGGAGTGAAATTATAAAGGAGGGGAGGGAGAATGGAAAAATAAAAATTAAAAGAAAATGCTTTAACACAATACACAAAGTTGAAAGCAAAGCAATAAGCCACAGATTTAGCCAAACAGCAGTTAAATGAATTTTAAAAACAAGAATTTGAGAAATTATGAACTTAAATACCAGTTCCTACACACAAAGTCTTTTGCTAAGTAAGAAGTCAATATAAATCTTTTTCTGTTTTCTAACATTTCTGGTTTGAGTAATTAAAATTAAATTTGTTTTTCATGGTGCCAAAGGAAGAAATTATCTAATTTCCCCTACAGAGACATAAGATCATACAAGTCAATAAACAGTAAAACAAAATTCAACAAAAAACCATTTCACATGAAAGCTTCAATGTGTCAGAGTAAAGTTTTAATAGCCTTAATGTGTAGGAATAAAAGGAGACAATATGTTATGGATTATGGTTATAAAAACCCAGGAAAAGGGGGAAAAAAGGAAGAAAAACTATTCATTTTAGGTTTCCCCAGAGCTGTATAAGGCAGGATTGCGTTAAGTCAGGTAATTATGTAAAATGAACTTAAGTTTTTTTATTTTATATCTAGAGATTTTTTATTAAAAAAAAATAACAAAAACAAATAGTTAAGTATAATGCTATATAGCTCTACCTGTAGGTTGGGGCTGAAAAGGAGAGTGACTTGCTGTGGGGAAACCTCCAAAATTACTCGAACCACTAGACTGTCCAAATGCATCAAAGTTTGCAAAATCTGCATTTGCAGAATTCTGAGCTGTAAATGGCAAGGAACAAGACACGTTAATGAATATGGAAAAGAGAAAATAAAAGGAAACATGACAAATGAACTTATGGTATTTGGGAAAACCTTTGTGTGAACCACAATTTACATTAAATTATAAAATTAATTTTACACTACAGCATCCTACCTAATTCTACCTAATTCTTAAAGGTCCAGCTCAGTTTTTACTGAAACAAATTTATGCAACATTGCCCAAAGGAATTCTAGCATTCTCCTGTGATGTCAAACCTCTTTACTTAGTGAACAATGGGGAACATATCTGCTTTATGTAAAATTAATCTGGTAAATTATATGAAACTCTGACAACAGAATGTCAAATGTAATGATGAAGAAAAGATACAATACTCAGTGTCTTAAAATTATGGTACAGTTCTAATCAGCTCAGTGGATTCAAGCACTGTAATAACCATTGCATACAATATTTTTTCTTATTTTTGTTTTATAAAATCTAAAACTATGAAGAGCTCCCCTTTCCTTTCCATGGGTCAAAGATTAGAATTTTTGAAGGCTTTACATACATTTAATTAAAATACCATTAAAATAACAAGAACATTGGCAACATGGCCACACTTCAGTGGTTGTCATCCTAATTATATAAATTATTCATTTCCAAACAATTATCAGACTAATGTACATTAATATTTAAAAATTAAGTCCATCAGAAATTTTTAAACATCTACTAAAACTCAGAAAAACAAATTAAGCTATCTTCCTCAAAAATGAAGATGTGCAAGAGAGTATAATAAGAAGTTGTCATGGGGTCAGGTGGGTACCCCAGATACAGAAGATGAGGACAGTGATTAAGAAAAATCCCATGCTTAAATGTGCTCATCTGGAAAAAAAAAAAAAGAATCTTCTTTGGAAAGAACAGTTCCTTGGAGGAGGAAAGCTTGACCACAGGTGATGGGGGAAAGATACTAGGCTCAAGGTTATCATTTTTTTTAACCTACTACTGGTTTTCTTTTTTCTTTCTCTTCTGAGTCCTTATCCTTCCTTTCTACCTTTGGAATTACAATGGGAAAGAGTCACAATATTTTGCTTATCACACCTCGTTCTTGATCATTTTTCATGAGCGACACATGACATTTGTTTCTTAGTGATGTAATTAATGTCCTTCAACAAATAAAACTACAAAAAGGAAATGAAATGGCTTCTTTTAAAAGGAAGAAATAGACTTAACCATATTGTGACTTCCTAAATACCCCACAGTAAAATGGGATATAATTTATAGGTTAAAACTTACAATTCTTAGAAAATTCCAACACAATAAAACGGTCTCTCATTTTATTCCTCTGCACAAACCACCAAACTACCATCTGGCAACACTGGCCTACTTACAATTCCTTAACTATGACATGTCATCTCCTGTCTGTCCCTTCGCACTGGCTATTTCCATATTCTGACATGTTCTGTCCCCTCACTTCCATCACTGAGTTTCCCAGCTTTCTTCTAGACTCAGTCCAAATCTTGTCTTGTAAAGGAGGGTAGGCCCTGTCTAGCTGCTAATGCCTTCCTTTCAGATTAGCTTCCAATTACTCCACAAGTATCTTTTAAGTTATTTAAGTGTGGCCTTCCTCAATAAAACGTAAGCTTGCTGAGGACAGCCACTGTCTGCCTCTCTTTCTATGTTCAGCACTTAGTACAGTATCTTATACCTTCAAACTGAACCCTACTGAACTTTCCCTTCCTGTACCTTTGAATACTGTGCCCTTCCCTTGGGAGAGAATTCTTTCTTGATGGTATCTCTGAGAATCCATACCTTTCTTTGAGTACCCCTTCCTCCACAAAACCTTTTTGCTGATCCTCCCCAACTGTCAGTGCTCTCTCCCTCCACAACTTATTTTGTTTTACTTATCTATGTATAGGTTGTTCTGCTGGCCCTAAAGGTGAACTTTTTAAAGCTCCTTGAGAGGTGGGACCATCTTATTTTTCTATTTGTATCTGTAGCCCTTAGCACAGTGTTTTGCACACTAATAAATGCTCCCAACCTTCTTCCCTCCCTCATTCCTTCCCTTCTTTTATTCATGTTGTATCCGCCAACAGAACATAAGCTCAAGGGGAGGAACTGCTCCAATGGTTGTCTTTATATTCCTACTAGCTAGCAGAGTGGATTGTACATGTATCATAGAGACTTAATGAACTTTTGTTGAACTGAAGAGTTAAGAAGAGAAGATTTATGGTAGGAAGAACAGAAGGTTCTTCAAGGACTTAGAAATAAAAGAATGACAGATTAAACTAGCATTTATCTTTCATTTACTAGTGTAATGTGATAAGGGCCATAACAAACCCCCAATGTAGTTTCTTATGAAAATGTCTAAGGAGAATGTAATTTCAGCTCCCAATTTACAAATAGTGTATGAAAAAATTATAAGTCAGATGTCTGACTTAAATAACAAGGTTGGCCCAAATGACTCTACAACACATTCAATGCTAAACTGATTATTCTTTGATGTCCAATGGAGGAACAGCAGGAGGAGGACTGACCTCTCCCACTGATGAGCCAATGACTAACTTCTCAGTTTTCAATCCCAATAGAACTTGCCTTAAAGGGGTTGTTGTGATGATCAAACAAAATATGTGAGGTAGTGGCACTAACATACGTATAAGGCGTAACCATGAGACCAAGGCCCCAAACCTTACAATAAATCAGCCACTTTTCCTTTGATTCGTTTTTTAAACATTAGACTTAATAAGCAATAATTTAAAAGTTTAAAATTCTTTTTTGTTGTTGTTTTTTGGGGTTTTTTTGCTCTTTATATGGCAATTAGGGTTAAGTAACTTTCCCAACGTCACACGGCTAGGTTTTTTGTTTATGTGTGTGTTAAGTGTCTGAGGCTGGTCCGAACTCAGGTCCTTCTGACTCCAGGGCCGATGCTCTACTCACTGTGCCACCTAGCCGCCCCAAAAGTTTAAAATTCTACCTTTAAAATATGCTTCTATAAAAAAAAAACTTTTTTTTTAATATGCTTCTATGACCACACTTATATTTATTTGAAGGTGACTGACTGAATACATGAGAAACCAGCTTGAGTCCATAAGAAAGCATCATGTTAGAGTAAAGAGAAAAAAAAAGAATATTAGATAAGAGTTTAGGAGACCAAGGCTACAGTTCCAGCTAAGCTACTAACTCACTGCAAGGCCCTAGGCAAACTACTTATGTTCTCTGAGCCTCAGTGTCCTCAAATAAAATAAAAGGGCTGGACTGGATCACAGGTTCTTCACCTCCTTTTTGTGTGTCTCTGACCCCTCTGAAGTCTCATGAAACCTACTGACCTCTTCTCAGAATCATGTCTTTATGAGCATACACTAAAATACAGAGGATTAGAAAGGAAATCAATGATATTTAAATATAGTAATCACAATGTTTTATAAAAGGGCTCCAAGTTAAGAATCCCTAGATTAAATGTTCTCTCAGGTCCTATCCAGCTGCAAAATTCTCTGCCTTATTAAATACAGACCATGGTCAACTTCCTTTACGACTAGAGTTGGAAAGAGTGGAAAGAAGACCAGAGGTTGAATTCTGACTCTGAATTTTCCCAGCTATTATGATCCTCGGAAAAGTCACTCAATCTGAGTCTGAGTTTCCTTATCTATACATGGAGATGAGACGGTGTAATATACTTATACTGTTGAGTTCACAAGGTTGTTATGAGGAAAGAGCTTTTTTTGTTTTTTGGCAAAACAACTGGGGTTAAATGACTTGGGCAAGTCAAGCGGCAAAGTATCTGAGGCTGGATTTGAACTCAGGTCCTCCTGATTCCAAGATCAGTGCTCTATCCATTGCATCACCTAGCTGCCCTGAGGAAAGAGCTTACTGAACTAAGTAATACATTGCTAAGAATTTTTTTCTTCTTAGTAATCAACATAGTCAAATTCTGCATTCTCTGTACCTTTCAATAAAGTATATGACTATAAAAATGTGGTCCGATATAAGTTTAGCTCCAGAAAGAAGTTGAGAAAAGTCACTTCTTCCCATTAACTGCAGAAATGAGGGGCTACAGGTGTAAAATATTACATCTACTGTAGAAGACTGTGAATATGTTGGCTTTGCTGAGCTGCTTTTTTTTTCATTGCCCTTTTTTTGTTCTTTGTTTCAAGGAGTGGCTTGATGGGTAGAAGAGGGAAGGACAAATTAGGAGATAAGAATAATGTTAGTTATTAACAATAATAAACCAAAATGTTAACCACTCAGATAAAAATTGATGAAAATATTTTTAAAATGTTAGCAGTACAACAAAATAAAAAGGATACTGACATGTGAACTACAGAAATCAACTTATCTATCTGAAAAAGAAATTCATGTTTCCTGCAAGAAAGTACATTTATATAAACACTGTTTAATTGTGGACAATTCTAATTTGAATCCACCTGCCAGATCATCAATCTATTTATGACATGATCAAATGAGCAAAAAAACAAACTGGGGAAAAAACTGATGATGAGAGCTTTGTCATCTCAGTAACTTCATCTGTTCTATCCAAAATATGAAACATAAAATAGCCCAAATTGCTTGCAAGGACTTCTAGAAAAAGAATTTTAGACTGACTCACAATGACTCAGATTTAGAATCAAATCCAAGGCAAATCATTTCTGAGTGAGACCACAGCATGCTAATGGGCACAAGGCCTGAGGGACTATAGGACTGGTTTCCTTAGTCACTTCTTATTGTGTATATAATTTATATGTGCTATAATATGTTTGCACCCATACACACATAGTCCTCATTTAAAATCCAAACTAATTTTCAAATGAATGAGGCAAAGAAAAAAGTCTTTTAAATTACAATCCCCTTGTAAGATACAGAATTTAGGCACTTCAATAAGACTGTTTTACAAATAAGGGAGGTAATCCTGTACTCTCAGACATATGTAGACATTAGATTTTCTTTCAAGTTTTTTTTTTGTCTCTCTGTACAAAAAGGCCACAAAATGCTAAAATCTGCACCCTCAAGAAATGTGGTGTTTGATCTCTTTAACTGATGGCCTTTTGCATTTAAAAAGGTGAGTAGTGTTAAATGCTGACTGAAATTCTATTTATTCAAAACTACCATATTTAAGAAGTACGAAGGGGGGGCGGCTAGGTGGCGCAGTGAGTAGAGAGTCGGCCCTGGAGTCAGAAGGACCTGAGTTCGGATCCGGCCTCAGACACTTAATGCACACACAAACAAAAAAACCTAGCCGTGTGACCTTGGGCAAGTTACTTAACCCCAATTGCCCTCCAAAAGGCAAAAAAAAAAAAAAAGTAGTACGAAGAAACCTAAAATGGACATAATAATTGTTACCTTGAAGTCTATGAACACTTATTAATTCAGTTTACAATTTTTAAAAATGTAATATGAAGATAATCTTAGGCTGTCACTGAAGTAACCTTCTTGAGAATGAAATTGTTTTCTTTTTTCTTTTTGTATCCCCAGGACCTAGAAAAATGCCTGGCACATAGAAGGTTTAAATGCTAATTAGCTGATTGATTTTAGAAATCTAGTATTTAATTGTTAAGTGATAAGCAGAGAGGCACTGAAAATATGTCTACAGGCTAAATTCTGAAACTAGAATTTAATTCTGGATAAAATATTATATATGGTGAATAACAAGACAATCTGAACTTTTCTGATTAAAAACTCCAACTTCAGCCAGCCAAAGAGTCATAAAACACCAGTCTAGCACAAAAGGTGGGACCAAGAGTTGTACATTTTGGTTAAAAAGCAAACTAGTGCCCACTTGGGGAACTTGAAGTAAAATATTTGAATTCTTCTGGCTTTTTGATGTTCCGAAACGATATCAACAAAACCAAAAATAGGGGCGGCTAGGTGGCGCAGTGAGTAGAGTGTCCGCCCTGGAGTCAGAAGGACCTGAGTTCGGATCCGACCTCAGACACTTAACACACACACAAACAAAAACCTAGCCGTGTGACCTTGAGCAAGTTACTTAACCCCAATTGCCCTCCAAAAGGCCAAAAAAAAAAAACCAAAACCAAAAGTTTCAGAACCCCCAATTCCCCTTTCTATCCCATTAGAGATCAGAATGTCCTTATCCCAAGAATTCAAGTGACTCAATTCACACAATTAGGGTGAAGAGAACAAGGAAACCTTAGGAATCATTAGTTTACAAGTTTCATATAAATCATGTTGGACATATTTCTGAAAGATGTAGGCTCCCTTTTCCTCTAGCCCAAAAATTTTGAAATTAAATGACAAGGGAGCAAGAATGAGTTTTAGCCAATACTTCTATACATGGACAAGCAATAAAGAAATGCAGTAGAGAGTCTAAGATGGACTCAAAATAGCTGTCTGAAAACAAAAAGCTTCTAATTAGTGCTCCCCATTTAGTTTAATGTCTCTAAGGTCTACTGATCACACACGTGGGAGTATACACTCTCCGATGCCGTGATGAAGTGATTTCTCCCTGATTCCAAATCTTACTTCATTTCATTTCCTCATAGTTCTATTCTGCATTCTCTTTACTTGTGTATTGGCTTAGACATTCCTTGGGAAAGGAGGCTGGGTCTGATTAATCTTTTGTTTCTTTCCTCATTACCTAATACTTAAAAGACAGTAATTTAAACTGCCTGATCTACCTATACAAATGTCAAATGTTCTCTTTTAAAAAAAATAGAACATTATATTACCTTGACATCTGAAAGAATAAAAAGGGAAAGTCAAAATTACATAAATTCAGAAAATCTGCACTAAAGCAAGGGAATTTAGCTTAGAAACAAAAAGGTAATTCCTGAAAGTGTCCAAATACAGGAATAGACCTGGAAAAAAATTTATGATCGGCTTAGATGATAATATATCTAGGAGAGATGATTTGGAGCCTTAACTAAAGAAAATAAGCTAAATTAAAAGACCTTAGAGCTAGAAAGAGTAAACTCCCCAAACTCCAATTTATGGTACTGGGGCCCAGAATCTAAAAAGTTATTTTGTGGCAAGGAATAAAACTACCATTTAGATTTTCAAAATAAAAAATTTAAAATGTTCATGTTGGTCTTTGGTCATTACTTGAGATTTATACACATTCATTACCAAAGGAAAAATTTCACCTAATTTTTAATCAAGTTAAAAGCATTTAATTCTTTTGTAACCTTCTATTCAACAAAATAGTGCTATACTAACAATGGTTAACAAAATATATCCCCAAAAAGCTTCTTTATGTTTCAACTATCTTATAGTTTCCTTAAATGGATACATTAAAATGAGAATTCAAATTTTAATCATGACTCGTTTGATGAAACTGCTTAACTATCAAACTGATAAACTAAACCTCAATTGGAATGAATAACACAACATTTGTTAAGTATACTGAAGTCAGTGAATTTATTTGTATTAAAAAAAAACACATCATACACATCTAGTCAAGAATAAACTTTTCTTAAGCACAGTATATTTTTAAGGCAGCTATCAAACAAAAATCTTACCTGTATGACTATTGAAATGTGCAAAGTTAGCAAAATTTGCAGTAGCAGTTGACTGTGGAGTGGGAGCAGCAAAGATGTCTGAGCCAAGGTCACTCAGGAGGTCAAACTGCTTCTTTTCTGGCTGCTGCTGTCCTTGAGATCGAACTACAACAGGGGACTACAAATAAAATATCAGCTATAAAGAAAGAAATCATCTCCAATTTGCTTTACCAAAATTTTAGATGTTATTTCTCATCTCCAAAATTTAACATATTTTTAAAACCAAGTAACTCCAAGTGGATTTGTCATTGTAATCACTCTTAACATATATAATAGCTAAAAATAATCTGTCAAAGAGCACAATTTCCCCATTTTGGTTTTATAATTTATTTCCTAAAATCTGCCACAGTATGGGCTCATTGCTCGTTGACTGACTAAATGATGGATGAGTAAAATAAGCTATATAGATAGATACCCAAAGCGTCAGAATGAGTGACGGACAAAGCCAAAACTAAAACCTAACTCCCAAGCCTTTTAATGCTCTTTTCCAATCGTAAAAGATCCTTATTATAGCACAATATTGTAAATCCATACTACAAGGCTGAGCTTTAGTCAGGACTGCACTACGATAAAGACAATCTCTGTAGCTGTTCTTTCATAAGGAAAAAGCAGGGTGATGTTACTAAGTCTTTTTTTCCCTCTCCAGAGAGTTGTGCAGAGGGATTAGGGTGGAAGGGGAAAGGATGGACAGACTCAAAACACTTCTATGTCAAAGTTTGAGTCTATTTTCTTTCTATGTTATAACGAATTACACAAGTGCTTTAAATTATAAAAACTTCATAATTTTCCAACTACTCAAGTCGGAAAACTGTCCTATTCTACTATAGGACTATGAAGACAATGTGCTAGTTTGTAACTCTGGCTTCTATCATGAACCAAATCTCTACCTTATAAGGTAGTGTAATCTTCACAGAATCTTGAGAGTTCAAAGAAACCTCAAAATCATCTGGTCTAGCTATAACCAGAATAAAAATCCTACCTTTCTCAAAGAACAGTTGGTGGCCTAACATTTTTAAAAGTTTTTTTTCAATTTGGAGAACAAGTAGTAAAAGTACATGACATTGTTTGAATTCCAATAGATCCTATATTTAACTTGGCTACCAAAACAGCAGAAACTCATCATCAACTAAATCAACAAGGAAGAAAAGTTTCCTGACACCACAAACACCCTGGAATTTTTAATGATCAAAAACAACAGCATATCAAACCCCTTCCTGCTTATGCTGAGGAACTGAAATAGTACTTCAATCAAAAGAGAACATTCTACTCAGCAAAAATCCCACCCTTTCCTTGACTACTCTATAATCTCCTTTGACGGATCTTAGTCCAGGCCACACTAACATTGGTGTTCCCCAAGGTTCTGTCCTGGGTCTTCTCTTCTCCCACCACTTTATTTCATTTAGTAAATTCTTCAGCTCCCAAAGTGCAACTATGAGCTTTAGGATGATAATTCTCAGATCTTCTCACCCAGTCCTAACCTTTCTCCTGGCTAGCAATCTTGAGTTTCCAACTGTTTATTACACATCACAAACTGGCTGTCTCATTAACATCTTAAACTCAACATGCCCAAAGTGAACTTAACATCTTTCACTCTAAAGCCTCCCCTCTTCTGAATTTACCTATTGCTCATCAAGAGTACCATCATCTTCCCAATCTCCTAGGCCTTCACTCTAGGGTTCATCCTCAGCTCCTCATTCTCTCATCTTCCATATCCAACGTTATCAAAGTCTGTTGATTTTACCTTCTTAATATCTCTTATCTAAGCTCCCTTCTTTCCTACTATCACACTGGTGCAAGCTTTCATCTCCTCATGTCTGGACTACTGCAACAGCCTGATAGTGGTTCTGCCTACCTCAAGTGTCTCCCCACTACAGTAGATTCTCCACTCAGTTGTCAAATTAATCTTCCCCAAACTAAGGTCTGACCCATGTAATTCTCTATTCAATAAAATTCACTGGCTTTCAAGGCCCTTCACAGACTGGTCTCCTTCTATCCTTCCAGTCTTCTTAAACATTACTCAGCAACACTGGCTGTTTCTCACGAAAGACATTCTGTATCTCTCAACTCCATGTATTTCCACCAGTTGTCCCACTGGCCTAGAATTCTCTCCCTCATCTCCACCTCCTGGTTTCCTTGGCTTCATTCAAGTCCCAGATAAAATCCCACCTTCTTCAAGAAATCTTTTCCAATCTCCCTTATTACTGGTATCTTCTCTCTACTGAATATCGCCAATTTATCCTGTATATATCTTGTTTGTATCCTTAGCACTTAGCATAAGTGTGTGACATGTCAGACATTTAATAAAGGTTAGCTGACTGACAAATACTGGAAAAGTCCCCTTCCCTCCCTGGGCCTCAGTTTCCTCATCAATAAAAATTTTAGCACAGATATCTTAAAGGATCCTTCCTTATTCCAAATTCTACAATCCTATGAAAGCGTTATGATATAATTTTAGGTTGACCTTTATGGTCACTAAAAAAACAAACAAATAAAACCAGGTCTAGACTCCAAGAAGCATTTTTTGGGGGTGGGGGTGGGGTAGAATTGTCCCCATGCCTTAGAAACATAAGATTCTGAAGCTGGAATGGACCCTTAGAAACTACCTGGGTAGGGGCGGCTAGGTGGCGCAGTGAATAGAGCGCCGGCCCTGGAATCAGAAGGACCTGAGTTCGGAGCCGGCCTCCGACACCTAATCCGCACAAACAAAAACCTAGCCGTGTAACCTTGGGCAAGTTACTTAACCCCAATTGCCCTAAAGGGGCGGCTAGGTGGCGCAGTGAGTAAGAGTGCCGGCCTCGGAGTTTGGATGACCCGAGATCAGATCCGGCCTCAGAAAATGAGCACCCACGCATAAATCAAATGACTAGCCGTGTAACCTTGAGCAAGTTACTTAACCCCAATTGCTTTAAAAAAAAAAAAATTTAAAAAAAAAAAAAAAGAAACTACCTGGGTAAATCAACTTAATAACCTGAGCTGTGGCGTTCTCATCTATAGATTGAGAATAGTGCCTATGTTTCACTCATGTTATTAATTACATATCTTCCCTGGAGGCCTTTTCTCTTGGCCTGTTAAAACTCTTATTTGAAAACTGGTAGGTAGGTTTGACCAAAAAAAAGATTTAGATAAGATTAGATAGTCTAATATGGGAAGACAAATAATTATGCAAACAACTATATACAAACAAAATATGTACAGGATAAACTGGAGATATTCAGCAAGGAGAAAATACTGGTATTAAGGGGGACTAGGATGAGGAAAGATTTCTTGAAGAAAGTGGGATTTTAGCTGAAATGTAAATGAAACCAAGGAAATCAAGAAATGAGAAGAGAAAGAATTCTAGGCCAGTGGGACAACAGATTTAGATATGCTATACTATATACCAACTCTCAAATATGTGACCTAAATATAAAAGGTCACTTTTCTTTTTAATTTCAGAAAGTGGAAGGAGGTACCTTACACAACTATGGCTTAGGAAGGAATTTTTTGGGGGAGGATAGCTTTTTGGAGGGGGGAAGGCTAGGCAATTGGAGTTAAGTGACTTGCCCAAGGTCATACAGCTAGTCTGAGGCCAGATTTGAACTCAGATCCTCCTGACTCCAGGGCTGGTGCTCTATTCACTGCACCACCTAGCCACCCCCGGAGGGAATTGTTAACCAACTAAGGAGCAGTGAAAATCATCAAAGGTAATAAAACATAAAATATTTTAAAATTTCTTATAAGAATAAAATTACTATAACTATATGAAAGTTGTATTATATTTCTACATATTCTGAGGCAAGTGGAGAGAGGTATGTATCTCCTATACTTAAGAACAAGAGGTTAAAAACATCTATACTTCATGGCCTTCAATCTTAATTATGTATACATACTGCTTACTTGAATCTTAGGAACATTAATACTATGAGCATTATAGTAATCATTTCATTAACAACAAATATGAAAAACAATGGTTTCCCATCATAAATGTTTCCCATTTGTGACATTTATTCTAACCTTAAAGAATAAATCACAAAATCCTTCTTGAAGACTACTCACTTGGCTGGGTGTGCCCTTATTCAAGTGCAGGGCTGGTGCTGTCTCTCCTAAGAGAGATTTAAGTGGTTTGACCTCAGGTGTGCTGCTTGTACTACTAGCAGAAGACCCAGATATAGATGCATGGACAGATGCCACAACTTTCGCTTGTTCAGGAGGAACATACCTAAATGAAACATCAAGTATTATAATTCAGACATTTTAAATTCTAAAATCAAAGAAATGTTGTTTCTATGTAACTGGATCAAATAAAAGAAGTTATGAAGTTATGGATTATACAAATACTAAAATACAATAGACTTATCAAAGAAGTTTTGCTTTTTTTAAGCAATTTTTTAAATCAAGCCAGCATTCCTTCAAGAAGTATATGGATACAGCTAAATAACATTTTTTTGTCTTTTTTTTTTTTAAGCCAACAACAGAAACACAGAAATAGAAAGCCAAATGCTCTGAAAAGTTTTGGGGTAAAAAATATTTCTAATGTGTAGTACTATAATTTTCTGTTGTGGAGTGATAAATCTTCAATGTAATCTTGCTTCCAATTCTTCAAGGTTATTGACATTGACCTGCAGTAATGAAGTTTGATTTTGAAATGTTACTTTGTAACAAATCACAAATTCTATCAATAAGATCCTCCAAACCCAGTCAACATACATACTTAGCTTCAGTGATTTCAATGTAAAGGTGGAAGGGGAAAGCAAAAAGTGTGTTAGAAAATATGGCTAAGGAATAAGAAACAAAAAGAGAACAAAGACTTGGAGAATAAGTCTCCTAAGTAAAGAGACTTTTTGTTTATTTTGTTCTTTAAGTTTCTGGTTTTATTTTTTTTTAACAAATAGATACATAAACCAGGTGAATAAAGTACAGGCGGCATACAGACCCCCAAAACAAGACTAAAATTGCTTCAAAATAAAAACCAAGAAAATGTTTTCATATATGCTGTAACACACATATACATGCATGTATGTCAGTATGTATATACACATAAATATATCTATGCAAAATAGAGGGAAGGGGAAATCTGGCCATGAATTGAGAGGGGAATTAGGTGCTGATAGGCTGACTTTAGTAGTGGTGGAGAGGTAAAAACAAAAAAATTCCTGTTGTGGGCAGTGGGGAAGAGGTTAGAAGGTGTGAATCCACTTCTCCAAGGGATGAGAACCAAGTCACTAGGGCCTAGGGAAGAGACAAGACTGTGGTAATCCTAGAGTGAAAAAGAAGCTAGGATGATGACTCAAGCTGAGCAAGACCCAAGATAGGCAGAGTGTCTATACATATTTCCTGCAAGAAGACAGCTGGAAGGTACTCTACGAGGGACAGAAGGAGGGAGAGAGAAGGAAGGGAGGGAGAGAGGGAGAGGGGGAAAAAGAAGGGGGAGGAGGGGGGGAGAGAGAGAGAGAGAGAGAGAGAGGAAGAGAGGGAGAGAGAGAGAGGGAGAAAGATGTATCACATTAAGAAATGATAAATTAGGAAAACTGCCTGAATTGTGTACATACATAAACATATATATGCACTCCAAACATAATTACGTACAGTGATCCTCTACCAAAATCAAGCATAAAAGGAAGAATATACACTTGCCAAACAGTTTTCACCAGTGCAGATTCCCTATGTATACGTGACATTGTACAGACTGTACTGAGCCACAGTATAAAACACGACCAGACAGGAGACTAGACTGCATTTGGTGAACTATGCAGCATCTCTGACACAAAACCCCTTGTTTTTAAAACTAGTATTCCCTGAGTCAACCTTACTCTCATTGAATTTGGCTTAGGGAGGGAATGACATACACACTAAATAGGGTATCTTACCCTATAGGAGAGTAGGGGGGAAGGGAACAAGAGAGGGGATGATGGAAGGGAGGGCAGGCTGGGGGGAGGAAGTTGGAAGCACCCACTTTTGAAAAGGGACAGGATCAAAGTAGGGAATAGAACAAGTGGGAGGTGGGATAGGAGGGAGGGAAATATAGTCATTCTTTCACAATATATCTATTATGGAAATGTTTTGCATTGATACACATGTACAACCTATATTGAATTAATTGCTTATCTTCCCAGTAAGGGTAGGTGATGAGGAAGGAAGGGAAAGAATCTGGAATTCAAAATTTTAAAATCAAGTGTTTAAAAATTTATTTATTTATTTACTTGTTTATTTATTTATTATCGTTGTTGTTGTTGTTGTTATTTTACATGCAACTGGGAAATAAGATATACAGGCACTGGGGCACAGAGATCCACTGTGCCCTACTGGGAAGTCGGAGGGGGGATGGGGGGGAGATATAGGAGGAAAACAGATCTCGGGAGGGAATATTCAGAGGGATCGCTATTTTGGGGTGGTGGGTAGGGGAAAAATGGGGAGAAAATTTGTAACTCAAAATCTTATAGAAATGGATGATGTAAACTAAAAATAAATATAAAAGTTAATTTAAAAAAAATTTTAAGTAGTATTCCCTGTTGATACTATTTCAGGACACATTATACTTCACAATCTTCAGAGAATCAAAACTGAAGTGGCACAGCAGGCAATGGAAAAACAAATAGTATATATCAACAACAGAACCACAGATTTAGAGCTGAAAGGGACTATAAAGGTCAGACTCCAACCCCCTCATTTTATAGAACAGTAAATCGAGAACCAGATGGGTTAAATGACTTGCTCAAAGTTACAAAGGCAGATTCTGGGGTGGGATCTGGACTTAGGTTTTCTTCATTCCACATGCAGCACTTTATCCACTACATACCAGTATGGTGCCAACAGTAACTTTTATCAACTAGGAAATATGAACAGAAAAAGAGGTAGGCTACTCATATGACAAATGAAAACTAAGAAATAGACACTGGTAGCCAGAGAATACACAAAGTCCTACTTGATTTCTTCATTCAGGAAGTTTCATTCTCTATACCTTCGCAATGGCTGAAATTCATCCCACCCCATCTCTGACTCATGGAATACTAATTTCCTTCACAGCTCAACTTAAGCATCACCTCCTGATGTTCTTAGCAGCTATTGTCAAATCCTCTAAGACAGTCTTGTGCAGGGTATTCCAAAAGTCTCCATGGAATTTTAACTTGAAACTGCACACAGAGACTTCGGAAACACTTTTTATTTATCTATATTTGCACAAGTAGTGGGGTAGCTAAGCAGCACAGTGGAAAAAGCCAGTCTGAAGTCAGGAAGACTCATCTTCCTGAATTCAAATCTAGCCTCGGATACTAGTTGTGTGACCCAGGGCAATTTGCTTAACCATACGTTGTTTGCCCCAGTTTCTTCATCTGTAAAATGATCTGGAGAAGGAAATGACAAACCACTCTGCTATCTCTGCCAAGAAAACCCTAAATGGGGTCATGAAGAGTTGGACACAACTGAATAACAATATGCATATGTAGTAGCCCCCATCTAAGATCCTTAATTTACTTCTGATTCTGTACCCCAGTACAGCAGGCATATTAAAAAATCCTTTACTGTCTTGACATAGAGCAGGGGTCAGTTTCTTAAAGGGTCAGACAGTAAATATTTCAGGGTTTGGGGGCCAAGAAGTAAAATTAAGGATATTATATAGGAACTTTTATAACAAAAAAAGAAAACAAATTTCCACAAATTTTAAATGATGAAATTCAAAATATAATAATGAGTATAATTGTGATATAAGTCTATTAATGAGAAAAACAAAGCTTTTGGAGGCAGGAACATTTTACTTGATTGGGTCTAAGTTCACCTGGAAATGTTCATCTGTCAATCCTGATCTATAGTGAAATATTACATGTTTCATCTTTGAAAATATCTTTTCACAATAAGAGGTACTGCAAAACACAGAGAACAATGATTTTTACTTGTGGATATATGATTACGGATTTTATTTATGGATACCAGTGATTTTAATTTAGCATATTTATCATTTATGAGGCATTTATAGAATTAAGAAATCTACCTACTGTAACTTTGTTTTGGAAATGGAGATCTTACTTCTATTTTAACTTTTGACAGCATAGGAATTGTCTAAAGCAGCTTGACATTATTTATGATTGTAGCACCAATGCAGTATTTACAGTGCCCAGGATCACTATAAAAATACCTACATGATGCTCAAGTGCAAAATATAACAGACTCTCTATATAAAAGACAGAAGCAAAACATTTATTAAGATACCAGAAAACCAAATTCCAATACCAGGAAACTGAATCCATCATAGCAACATAGAAGTTAATGCACCACAACATAGCAGAGAGCCACACCATCCTTTAGACTTCCTCCAAACCAATATTTACTCACAAGTCTATCTCCCTCCCTCAGAAATAAACTCTCCTCCCAAATAACTAGCAGGCTCTGACTCTCAGCTTCCTGTGGGCTCTGCTCCACCCTTCAACAAACTCCTCTCACCACAGGTTTCATGTGATTACATTCAGACTATTGGGGGCAAAGTATATTTCCAAAGCAGAGAAGGTCTTCAAATTCTTATTAAGGCTTACTAAGGGTCAGGGAAGATCTTCAAATTTCCATTACCATTACAATGATTAAAAAAATACTAGTAGAACTGACTTTAGAAAGCAGCCAAAGGCAATATCTACATGATATGAGTATGGCTGTGTTCCAATAAAAATTTATTTCCATGTGTCATGAAATATTTTTTCTTTTTTTGATTTTTCCACAAACTATTTTAAAATGTAAAAACCAGTTTTAGTGTTCCTTACAAAAACAGGCAGTTTGTCAGTAGTTTTGACCTTTGATCTAGAAGCAGGTATCTAGCACAAATAAGATCATACTTAAATCATTTTTGCAAACATAACAAACATCCACAATCAGGATTGGTGAGAGGGAATGGTGATGCTCTCAAAAGTAACTGGGAAGGTAGAAGATAATGAATTCTTTCCCCCTAACCCAAGGCAACACCATCCTCCAAGTCCAATAGGCTCAAAACCAAGGCGCATGTGTGCACGCGCGTGCGCACACACACACACACACATACACACCCTTTCCAATATTCTAGCACGTTACTCCTAGGCACCTACTCTTCTATAAGGAAATCCTTCCCAATACATTTTAATTTTGGTGCCTTTCTCTGTTCATTATTTTCTTGTCGTCCTGTAGGTACTTTATTTATATACAGGTGTTGCTTGTTATCTTCCCCACTAGACTGCAAGTTCCTTGAGAACAGGGCCTGTCTTTTACCTCTTTATGTACACCTAGGTGAGCACAATTCCTAGCACACAGTAAATCTTTCACAAGTGCTTATTAGCTAACAATAGCCCTAGCTGTAGAAAATCTTTACTTTCTGAGAATAAATTAATTTTTGCAAATAATCAAAAGTCTAGTGAATAGTCAAGTTGAACACAATGAGTTATTAACAAAAGTTATAAAGGTTTTACCGTGTCATGTGTCACATGAACGAAGAAACATGTAAGCATTTAGCATTTGTCAGGTAGAGTTAAATACTAGAAAGTCATGAAAGAAACTACCAACCATCATAAAGTTTTGAGGAATCTTCCATTTCTGATATGTTTATGCACATCCTCAAAAGACAATAGCACATTAAAAAGACAATCACAATCTCTCCATGTACATTTTTGATTCAGAAGCAAATCTTGTTTTTTCCTCTCCTTAATTAAAATGCTTGCCAGATCTGTGATCTCATCCACATGAGTACTCCGTCCATTGGTGCACAATGAAATGTATTCTTACCCTATGCAACTCTTGTCAGTGTCCTCCCACAAATCTTCCAGAGGGCCTGATTACATAAAGCATGTGCAAGTGTGCGCATGTGCATGTGTGGGTGCACATGCTAACAGTGTGGGGGGGGAGAGGTGGGTGTGCATATTTCCCTCTTCCCCAACTTGCCTACTTTACACATCATTCTGATAATGTCCTTTACATCACTTCTGTAATAGCTTATATACACTCAATACCTCCCAGTTGCCTTTTCACTACAAGTTTAATTCTTCTGACTGTAGTACTCAATAACCAGCAGCCATGTAAAGTTAATGACTCTAGGATAGTCCCCATAAAGAAGGAGCCAGAATCTTCTTAAGAGTTCAATTCTAGGGGCATCTAGGTGGCGCAGTGAGTAATAGCGCCGGCCTCGGAGTTGGGATGACCCGGGATCGAAACCGGCCTCAGAAAATAAGCACCCACACATAAATAATGACTAGCTGTGTAACCTTGAGCAAGTTACTTAACCCCAATTGCTTAAAAAAAAAAAAGAGTTCAATTCTAGGTCCAGTTTACTGTCCATAAGCAATGTCTGCTGACATACATGTACTGCCATGAACTGTTCTGTGTGTCATCCATTTCACCATATGTCATGAATGGTCTGTATGACAGACATTCTCCATCCACTTGATTTTTCCTATGTGCTTTTTTGATTGATTTTGGGGCTTACCTTGGAAGCTTTGCAAATGTTGCAATGCTCAAAGAAATAAGCACAATGTCACTGGCAAAGAGCAACATTAGAAATAATCCTTCTATCATTTGGACTCTATAATAGACACCCTCCATGACACTGGCAAACACCTTAATTGAGCAAATGTCTTCATATTTTATGTCTTACTTGATGTTAATCAAGTCATCAAATAAAATGATGCACCCCTTCTCACATGTCATTGGATCTTCTATAATTCTGACAAACGCATGGGAGATACTATATTGGATGCATGTTTTTAAGGTAGTGTTTTGTTTTATTCAATCAAATGCTTTTTTATAAAGAACAGTAAGACTTCATATTCACTATATATTTAAGTCAACTGCATGATGGCTAAAGAATATGCTTTACAAAAGCCTGCCCTGTCCATTTCTCTTTTTGGGGGGAGGGCTATTGGGGTTAAGTAACTTGCCCAAGGTCACATGGCTAGGTTGTTTGTGTGTGTTAAGTGTCTGAGGCTGGATCTGAACTCAGGTCCTTCTGACTCCAGGGCCGGCGTTCTACTCACTGCACCACCTAGCCACCCCCCTGTCCATTTCTCATACCTTCATTAAGAATGCCTACCATACATATATGACATCTGCATAAAAATTTCACAGAAAAGGGAAATTAATTATGTTGGGCAACATCAGTTATTAGTATACTCTTCATCAGCATTTTTTGAAAATAATATCCGAGATTTTTTTCCCTAAGTCTTTAGTATCCTTCACAATCTTTAGATAATTGAAAGGCAAGCCCTCTATACCTTCAAAACTGTATCTTTCTATCTCTAAGCCTAAAGACTTATTCCATATACACCTAGGTCTAGTCCAGTTGCCCTTCCCATCTTTATTTTGTTTACCAGAATTTCTACGTCCTCAGAAATCAGAAAAAGGATGGTGATGTTAGGAGTCCAAATAAGATAACCTTACTATAAGTCAATAATGGAGAAAGAATGTTAGAAAAATGCCTACAAATCTTATTTTTCATATGATTGCTGTTCTCCCTCTAGCATTAGTCTTATATGCCTTGGGATGATTTGGCTAACTTGAGGGTCTCTTGGCAAGGTTTTCCTTCCACTGCTTCACTGTGTTTAATGAGGCAGTGCTACTCATAATCTTCCAGTACCTTCTTCCAAAATATTTAATAAATGAGTTTATATCCTAAACTGGTGATGTTACAACCAGTGTCTTATCTCTTTGCTTGGTGAGGACATCCAATGTTTGTTGGCTCAAGAAATTCCTAAATTCTTTGGTTTCCTCAATATAGCAAATGAGTTATATCTGCTAAATATCTTTTAAAATGTTAATAGTCTAAATTAATGTCTTCTTTTTGTCCATCTTCCATTTTTTTTCTTCATGGGTCATTTTGCAAATACTTACAAGTACTACAATGTAAGATAATTAAATTTTCATTGAAATAATGTTTCAGTGTTTCTTTGGAAACAAGATAAAAACCAACTCTGACAATTACTTTCATTTGCCGCTCAAAGGGGAGTTTGCAAGCAATCTTTTCATTCTGCTGCAACTCCTATGCCTTATGGCTTCCTTTATAAGAAGAAAGTTAAGAATGGCAAGATTCAATTCCTCCCACAGTATGTTCACTAAACAAGGCGCTCGTATTTAGGATAACAATAACTATATTAATATTTACAGGTGGTTTTTAGTATCCTCTGTCCTCTTTTCCCAGTACTGACACTGTCACTACAGAAGGAGAAAAGGGACACATAGGCCCACTTCATATTTTGCCTTTGGTGGGTCTGACATGGCCAAAAAATTCATCACCAATTGGCCTGCCTAGGTGATGAACCTTTCTATACTTGGTCAGATTTTACCAAAGGCTTCTAGTATAGTACTAGCTATGTATGCTTTACCTTGAGTTTGTGTTCTGGTGGTGGGGCCTTTGAAGACTAAGGATTATTTCCATTTCACAATCAAACATCTGAGTAGGGCCTTAATTGCTGACAACTCCCCAGGTCTCTATCACCAAATCAGTACTCTGGAGCTGGTGAGCACTGAGAGAATAAAGATCACAAAGGAGGAAAAGAGGAAAGTCATAACAGTTGGGTTCTATTGCTGACACTAAGTCAATCACTGTCAATCACTGAAGAATTATGCAGAATGGAAGCGGCTTTGGGAAAAGATGGGTAAAAATATTGCTCAATGTTTGTTTCTGAGCATTTAAGAAAGGGAAGCAATGGTCACTTCAAACCAACACTAGTTTATTCAGAACAAGTTATGCCAGGCTAATTTTACTTTCCTTTTTTTTTGACAGTGTTACCAGACATAGCAGAAAATAACATAGACATAGTATAACTAGATTTCAGCAACATAAAATGCATTTCATAACACCCTAAAGGAATACAACAGGTATAGGTTGGATTGATACAGTTAGAACAATTCAGAGATGGTTGAATGAAGCACCATATTAATAATGAAACACTAGAGAGCTCAATAATGAATACCCAAGGGATCTGTCTTAACTCTATTTTGTTCAATGTTTTTAACCATAAACTTGGAAGACATAAAAAAGATGCTTAGGGATAATAGGAAGATGGGAGAGACAAATAATGACTTAGATAACAAAACAGTGATCCCAAAAGACCTCAACAGACTAAAATGTCAAGCCATGCTTAAACTGTTTAATGGGAAGAGAAAATTCTGCACCTAAGTCAAAAATCAATTTCAGAACAAGATTCAGAGAAATACCTAAAAAACAATTCATCTGAAAAATACTAGTGGATGACAAGCTCAATATATCAATAAGATGATGTGAAAGACAACTCTCCTTCCTCCTACTTCCCTTCAAAACCTAATATAAATTAAGGCTGCATCAACAGATGTATAGTTTCTAAAATGGGGGAGATTATCAACTCTGTTTAAGATCACACACAGAGCATCATGTTGAATTTTGTGCCACATTTATGAAGAACACTGAGAAATCACCAAGTCTAAGTGCAGGAAAAAGGAAGGAAAGAGATTACAATGTCATATCAGGCTAAATTAAAGAATGGGGGCTTTTTTTCAGGGGAGTGGAGCCAAGATAGCAGAGTAAAAACTGAACTCCATTGGACTCCCGCTCCAACCACATCCAATACCTGTAAAATTTAACAAATTTTAGAGCTACAGAACCCACAAAGTGACAGAGAGAAACAAATCTCCCACTGAAGGCAGCCTGGGGGGCCAACCAGAAGGGTTTATTGCACCAAGATGGGAGCCAAGCACAGTCAAAAGTGAACTGCCCGCAACCAGACCCCAGAGGCCCTGACAAGCAACACAGACTGGCCAGAGAAGATTTCAGGAGAGTGAATCACCAGCAGCTATGGAGGTTTCCCATAACTGCCAAAGAGAAAGTAAAAGGTCAGCGGGAACTCCTCTGCTCCCAGGGCGAGAGGTGGTAGAGTCATGTCAGCTGTAGCTGCTGCCACATGGCTGCCTCAGGAATACCTCGCCTGCAGACCATAGGGATACCAAGAGACCATTCAGAAGGTAATCACTCTTGCTTTGACCTGCTTGGATCCATATCACAGTCTTGGGTGGCAGTCCTGGGGTGTGTGGCCAGTGTGCTAGAGCTTGGGGTATCTGTAGAGAGGGCACGCTCCTCATAGCTCTGACATTTACAAAAACCCCAGAAATTTGAGACAAAGCTCTCTCCAATCTGGAAGCAGAGTTCTACCATGGCAAAGAGCTCAAAAGTCAAGTAGGCTAGCAAGATGAGCAAGCAGAGGAAGCACAATCAGACCATACAATCCTTTTTTGGGAACAAAAGGGATCAAAACATGAAACCAGAAGAAGTCAATGAAGTCAAAACTCCTGCATCAAAAGCTCCCAAGGAAAATATAAACTAGTTACAGGCCGTGGAGGTTCTCAAAAAGGATTTTGAAAATCAAGCAAGAGAAGTGGAGGAAAAATTGGAAAGAGATGCACGATTATTGAGTTCCACTATTTTTTTGTTCTCTCTTGTCTAAAACTGATCTACCTTTAATTGTTTCTGATGACTTCTGCATTATGATATAGAAGACAAAGCAGAGTGGGGGAAGGGGTACTCAGTATGCTTGCTATCTTGGGGTGGAAGGTAGGGGAAAGACAGGGAGAAAATTTGTAACTCAAAAGCTTGTGGAAATGAATGTTAAAAACTAAAAATAAATAAATTACAGGGGGAAAAAATGGGGGAAGTAACGTAGGGAAGAAAAAAGTTAGGGAGAGACATTGTTGTAATCTTTAATTATATAGGAAGAACTGTCATATAGAAGAATGCTTACTCATGTTGTTCTTTGCCCTAGAAAGTAGACCTAGGTCCAATGGGTGGAAGTTACAAAGAGATTTCAGTTTGATATAAGAAAAATAATACCTAAAAATCAAAACTGGATAAATATGAAATGGTTGCTAGAGTGGGTAATGAGCTCCCCATCCCCAGGAAGTCTTCAAAGTGAGCCTGAATGACCACTTGTTGGGGATCCTATAGCAAGGATTCCTTCTTCAGGAATGGGTTGGATTAGATGACCTTTGAAACCTTTAACACCTCTAAGACAAGGAACACTGGAGTAGGTAGGGAGCATGCAACAAAAAATACAGCTGGAAAGTAGATCCAAAAAGGATACAGCTCATCCAAGCTAAAAGGAAAAAAAAAGTAAGCTCTGGATCTCCAAAGCAAGGAACCTACAGAAGTAGTAGTCTTTAGAGAAAAGGAATGCAGCTCAAATGTACTTCTTTGAAAATATTATCTAATAGTTATATATTCCTTTAAGATTGTTTTACATACATTATCCCATTTGTTTTGGAATTTAAAATGGCCTTCCTCTTGGTTTTAATTTTAATAACTATAAATTAAATATTCTCCATTGAAGTCCTATTTTGATGCCTCACCATGGCATCAAGAAAACCCTGTTTTCTTATAGGTGATACAAATGAGGCTTCAAACTCCTGACTATTCCTATACAAATGGTAAGGTTTCATGTTTGAACCCAGAAATGGACTTGAAAGCATGTGTTTATTCTCGAAGTCTAGTTCAGAAAGATCAAAAGATTAGCCACAGCACTTCATAAAATTGTCTATTTGGGCACAATAGGAAGAATCTACTCTGATGAAATAACGTATCATTTGAAGTAGCAAACTAATATTCACTTACCATCTTTTCTTTTCATATTTTTCTTGTAAAAACTCTTTCACTTTTTGTGGATCCCTAAAGTCTGGAATTGCTGAAGATCTATCATCAAATAATCCTAGCCAAATTTGTTTACACACCTGTGAAACAAAAAGAAAAATACAGTATTTTTACTGGTAAAATTTCACAAGGGGAATAACAAATGTTAAAAAATAAACATTCTTAATACTTCAAGAACTACATTTCCTACATTATAACATAATCTTAAATGTACATCATCTAGTGGAAACTGATGAGATTTTGAATAGTCCTGGCTCAATGACTAAGTAGCTCAATGCTGCTTGAAATAGAAATAAGACAAAAGCTCATAATTTAATAATGCTTATATAATTCAAAAGAACCAAGAGAAACATACAACTTTAAATGTATGTTTACTTCCAAATTCTTATCACTCACAAAGTAATACTCTGAACAAATAAATAATTGATTATGATACTGTAGAAAAAGCACTAGGAAAGCAGGAAAAGTTTAATTCTTGTTTCTGTCACTAACTAGCTATGAGACTAAATAAGCAAGCCCCTTACAATATCTGGGATAATAATATTAATTATAAAATTAAAAGCTTCAGTAAAGCTGAATGTTATAGAACAAGCCCTAAAAATAATTAGTGGCATTTCTATATAATCATGACAAAATTCCAAATATCTACAAAATGCATAAAATATTTGGGGATCAATCTACCAAAGCACATAAAATACATGTATACATTCAATACAAGGTGCTTCTTAAAGAAAAAATGCACAACTTATTAAATAGCTGGAGAAATGTTCAGCACTCATGGATGGGCTATAGTGATATAATAAAAAATGACCTAACAGATCTTTTACAAAATTCAGTAAAATAACAAAATTCATTTGGAAAAATCAAAGAACTAGAAAAAACAAGGGAAACAATGAAAACAAGTAGGGACAAAGTGGGTACAGTACTGCCAAACCTCAAACTATATCATAATGCAGAAGTCATCAGAAACAATTAAAGGTAGATCAGTTTTAGACAAGAGAGAACAAAAAACAATGGAACTCAATAATCGTGCATCCCCTAATTCTGAAAACAAAAATTATCAAAGGAAAAACTCCCAATCTGATAAAAATGCAAATGGATGTGACCTTAATGTCAAACCATATGCCTTTCACAAATATGGAACACATATATTCTTAACCAAACAAGGGATAGAAACAATTGTACAAAAGCTAAAATAGATAACTTTGATTACATGAAACTGAAAAACAAACACAAACAAAACAAATGCACCTAGCATAAGAAGGCAAGTAGTCAAAAGGGTAAATTAAAACAATTTGTATCAAATTTCTCTATTGGTACCAAAGATATATAAACAATCAAAAAACATACATACAGACACATACATGTATATGTATGTTCATTATTTATATATACTGAATATAAAATCCTTATCAGAGAAATGATATATGTATATACATACATATGCATATATACACATATACTAATTTCCCCCTTGGTAAATGTCATGAGGGCATGGACCTCATATTTGCATTTATTTTCTAATTTCTATCATAGTTATGTCTCATTTTATCTTTGTATCCTTAGTGTCTAGGATAGTATCCTACCCACACTTTAATCCCAGTACAATTTTGAAGACTGACACAGAAAGGATGGAATTTTAATGTTAAATGTGACTTTTGAAATTTATAAAAATCCTCTTATACTGCTTAAATATACCTAAAATATTAAGAAAATAAATGCATATGTAACACAATCAATGCAATGAATCCATCAGGAAAATACTAATACCAGTATTCATGCCCAGGTCACTTTCTTACCTGTTCATTACAATGAGGGGGGGATGAACAAAAATTACTCTACTTAGGTTTGAAAAAGATGGATGGGGGTAGGGGTAAGGAATAACAATACTTTGGCTATCCTTTCTGTCTGGTATAGCAGCAAAGCAGAGAGAAAAGCTTCTGGGAGGCAGTGATTCAGATTTAATTAAAGCATTCAGGTAAACTCTATTTTCAAAGCTAAATTAAGTTACAAAGAATGTATGTACGTACGTATGTATATGTGTGTGTGTGTGTGTGTGTGTGTGTATGTATGTATGTAGTGGTTCCTAAGCAATTTTGTTATAATCTCTAAGCCAACAGACATGTTAGAAAAAAATGAAATATGGTCAAAAGATAGAGAATCACAGGTATAGAGAGAAAATAGACCTTGAGTTTTACCCATTTTCTTCCAATTAAAGCTTGGAAGAACAAAACAACAACAAAACAAACAAAGGGAAAAAACACCCTACCTGCAATATGGCTTAAAAAAAACCCCAACAACCCTAGACTTTGGAATCAGGGTATTCTTGAATTTAAATCCCACCTGACATATGCCAACTGCTGCCTGTGAGGAAGTCACTAAATCTTTCTGAGCCTCAGTTTCTCATGTGTGAGATGGGAAAAATACCTGAAGTAGCTAACGCACAGAATAAACTTAAAAAGTTTATTTATAAATGTCAAGTGGCCCTTTGAGCCTCTGGCTAACAATAATATTAGTCAGCTAACCTCTACATGAGGTGGGAGTTACCCTTGATTTGTAGCAAGTGTATGTAGTACAAAACTATCTAAAACATTTGCCAAAAATTTTACAACGTTTTAGTTAAAGAATCAGTTATACTTAGGGGCGGCTAGGTGGCGCAGTGAGTAAGAGCGCCGGCCTCGGAGTTTGGATGACCCGAGATCAGATCCGGCCTCAGAAAATGAGCACCCACGCATAGATAATGACTAGCCATGTAACCTTGAGCAAGTTACTTAACCCCAATTGCTTTAAAAAAAAAAAAAGAATCAGTTATACTGTATTTAAATATTATTTCTAAAAATTCTATGTTTTATCTCTAAGCCTGCTTTTAGATAACAATATAAATTTAGTTCTAGATTAGTTATTAAAAATAAATACATATTCTAAATGCAGATAATCCTAAAACAATTCATCTTTACATAAAGAGATACATTAGGGATATGAAATCTAACCTTTTTTTCTTTACCATCAATATAATTCGAATAATTTAACAAGGCCACTCTGATTAGACGAACTAAATATTCAATTTACAGAACAATGCATACAAAGAAGTAATAAGTATTATTTTTAAAATTCCAGTAGGAAAATGTTTGACCCATTATAAGTTAATAAGGTGCCCCCCCCCACACTCTTGAAGTTTCCAAGACAGAAGAGGCTTCACCTAACACATGATGTGCTGGTCAAATCACATGTCTGGAGTGTTACAGTTAGTTTCTGGGCACTACATTTTAGGAAGATTAATGATGTGATTTTATGATTCAATAAGATAGAGAACAGCCAGCAGAAAGCAACTAGAATGATGAAGGGACTTAAATCCATGTCGAGGATCATATGAAGGAACTAGGGATGTTTAGTCAAGAGAAAAAAAAAGACTTTTGGAGGGATAGGAAGTCTCTTAATATTTGTTTTTCAAGTGTTTGAAGGACTGCCATATGAGATCATAAGCTCAAACACAGGAGATATATTTGTTTTTACTTTGTACTCCCAGCAATTACTGCAGTGATTAGCACATATAGTCAGAAGTTTAAAAAATGCTTGTTTACTAGCTAAGTGATTTTATTCTTTTTGGCTCCAAAAAGCATAACTGTAATGTGAGGAGGTTTAGTAAAAGAAACAACCTCCTAACATTTAGAACCATCAAAAAGTGGAACAGGCTATTTATGGAGGTTATGGATATGCTGTCAGAGACTAAATGACCACTTTTCAGGTATTTTGTAAAAGGAATTTTCTTTTTAGGAATCGGTGGGACTAAACAGGCACTAAGGTCCCTTCAAACTCAGAAATTCTGTAATTCTGAGGCCAAATATTCATAGAATTTCAAAACTGAAGGGACTTTACAGGTCGTTTAATATAATTATCAAATAAAGGGATCCTGTCTCTTAACATCCTTGACTCCACCAGCCTCTATCTGAAGACTTCACTTCTTCATAACGTAGCTCATATTATTGTCCGGAAGCTCTATTTCTTTGAAAATTCTTCTTGTAATAAACCAAAATTTGCCTCCTTAAAATTTCTGCTTATTAGCTATAGTTCTGCCTTCCAGAGATCCAGGGAGTAGTAAGTCATTCCCTTTTCCACTAAAGAACATAAGAATCTGGACAAAGTTATTACAGTAACTCCCCTTCTCTGGGAAGCTGATTAAGCATTTCTGAAACTGAAGAAAGATAGTACTTTGGATCAAAGTGGGAATGGCATTTAAATTAGTAATTAAAAGGAGGTAAGATCTGAACTTGTGGGATGGAAGGTTCAAAAAGAGAGTTGCAATACTGGCCACAAAATGTTGGGGATAAACAAAAGCTGGTGGGGGGAGGCATTTTCATAGGATTTCAGTTAGAAAAGAGGCTTTGGATAAAGATGTAAAATTAAGACTGGGGTCCAATTTCTACAGGGGCTTAAACTGAAATGCCTTTGTATGAACTCTGAATGAAGACTTTATCCTATATATGCAATGAGGAACCACTAATGATTTTTGAGGAAGAGAATGACACCATGGAAGAAATGGCTTAATTTTCAGGTTGTTAAAATGCTAGAAAAGTTATCTCCTCATTGTAAGAAGTGGTACTGCCACTATCACCAAAAATATTCACTTCATATATGTATTAGAAATATGATGGTTCATATTCGATATAGTCCCCTTTGTCTGACTAAACACAGAAAACAGAATAACAGAATATCCTGGAAAGTCAACATTAAAATTTTCCAGAATACTGTAGTAAATCTTTAAGATCTCACCAATAGGGCTGAGAGCAGAGGAAAAGCAATGGCATTTAGCAGGAACAGGAAAGCCTTCTTGTAGAAGAAAGGATTTTAGCTGAGACTTGAGGGAAGCCAGGAGGAAGACATAAAGAGAGAAAGGGAATTATAGGAAAGGGGTAGCCAGAGAAAATGCCCAGAGTCAAGAAATAAGGTGTCTTGTGTGAGGAACAACAAGAAGGCCAGTGTCACTGGAATGAATCATACTTCGGAGGTCAGTAAAGGGTGTAGGAGTATATGCAGACTAGAAAGGTGGAAGAGCCGGGTTATAAAAGACTTTAAACGTATAAGAGGAATTTGAATTTGTTCCTGGAGGTGACAAGATGATACTGGAATTGACTGAATGGAAGACTGGAGCAGGGTGGGGGGTGGGGTGAAACTTTATAGGGTAAAGACTGTGTATTAAGAAATATATAAATAGGTTTTATTATATTTATATTAAATATATTTTATTTATATATATATTAAATTTATCATTTATATGTTAAATATTATTGTTTATATATTAAAATGTATTTTAATGTATTTATATTAAATATAAATAAATAAATAAGAAATAACAAATATGAGAGATGAGTGGAATATAGATTAGAGTGGGGAGATCTGAAGCAGGGAGATCAACCAGCAGGCTATCTGTAATAATCCAGGTGTGAGTTGATGAGAGCAAACACCACAGTGGTTGCAGAGTAGGAGCAGACAAAGCAAGGAGGCTGAGGCTGGTACATAATATGACTTTGGGTGTACTAAATTGCAGGAAGGGTGGGTTCAATCTATCTATATTGAGTCTGGCACCAAGCTGGTGAGACCCCAAGAGAAGGGGGTACACGAGGTGATATAAGTATGGGCAACCTACCTAGCTGTAAGGGTTATGGGATTTAAAGACCTTCCATGCCCCATTGGACTTGCTGACATAGCAGGAAGGGGAGGGGCAAGAGGAAGCGGAAGAAGAGTTAGAGTTCCGTTGGGGACTGTTGGTGGCCACAGCAACAGCAGTAACTGCCAAGGTAGAGGTGGAGGCCCAAAAAACCTCTTTTTAAGCCAGCCAGAATTTCTGCTAAGG
Source organism: Gymnobelideus leadbeateri (assembly GCA_011680675.1). Classification (NCBI taxonomy): domain Eukaryota; kingdom Metazoa; phylum Chordata; class Mammalia; order Diprotodontia; family Petauridae; genus Gymnobelideus; species Gymnobelideus leadbeateri. Next base: position 676,620 of record WOXC01012247.1, read on the forward strand.
ACTCTTGTTGGGGGCTGCGGGGGGCTGGAGCTGTTGTGAGCACGCTTCCTGGACGCTGAGCAGTTGCTGAGAGTCGGGAGAGAAGGACCTTTGCCTAAAGTAGCCTGTTCTGTTTTGAAGGCTTAAGAATGTGGTTATTACATTAACTACTTGTGCCAATTTCATAACTACCCTGATGGCTTTGACTTTCTGGTTTGGGGACTCGGTTATTTGGTATTTTAATAAATTCTCTGGCTTTATCCCCCATATAGAGAGACTGATATATTTTGTGATTAATAACCACATAAGCCTATTTATAACTGCCATAGGCATAGTGAATATTGCATTGTTAATACACTAGCCTGGGTTAAAAACAGAACAAGTCAAAATTTCCCCACTGATCAGCAGTGGGACTGTGTTAATAAGCAGCTCTCGTACTTCTAGCCAGAAGCAAGAGATACAGTCAAAACAAAATAGCAAACCACCTATCTTGTCAATATAGCTGAGGTTATTAGATTAAATGTTTCAATATATACTATTTTACATGTAACTGGGAGATAAGATGTACAGGCATTAGGGCACAGAGATTCACATTGCCCTAATGGAAAAGTCGAAGGAGGTATGGGAGAAGATATGGGAGAGAGCAGATTGGATGAGGGGATATCCTGTGGGACTGCTATTCTGGGGTGGTGGGTAGGAGAAAAACAGGGAAAAAATTGTAACTCAAAATCTGGCAGAAATGAATGATGTAAACCAGAAGTTAATAAAGCATTTGGAAAAAAAAAAGAAATTCTCAAGGAAAATTGCCCTGATATTTTAGAACCAGAGAGCAAACCAGAGGTTGAAAGAATCCACCAATCACCTCCTGAAAAAGATCCCAAAAAGAATCCCAGGAATATTATAGCCAGGTTCCAGAATTCCCAGATCAAGGAGAAAATATTACAAGCAGCCAGTAAGAAACAATTTGAATACTGTGGAAACACAATCAGGATAACACAGGATCCGGCAGCTTCCACACTGAGGGATTGAAGGGCTTGGAATATGATATTCCAGAGGTCAACGAAGCTGGGATTAAAACCAAGAATCACCTACCCAGCAAAACTGAATATCATGTTTCAGGGGAAAATATGGTCATTCAGAGGACTTTCAAGCATTCTTGGTGAAAAAACCAGAGTTGAATAGAAAATTTGACATTCAGATACAAGAAGCAAGAGAAGTATTGAGAAGGTAAACGGGGAAAAGAAATCATAAGGAACTTATCAAAATTCACCTATTTACATTCCTACATGGAAAAATGGTCATTGTAACTTATGAAACTTTTCTCAGTATGAGAATAGTTGAAGGGAATAGAGGTATATGTATATCTGTGTGTGTCTATGTCTATATAGGAGGGTATATGGGCGTATGAATACATATGTGAATGTGTATATATGTGTACAGGTATACATAGACAGAGGGCACAAGACCAGTTTAATGGGAAGGGATAATACTTAAAAGGTGAAATTAAGAGGTGAGAGAGGAATACAATGACAGGAGATGGGGAGAGACAGAATGGGGTAAACTTCCTCATATAGAAGAGGCAAGGAAAAATGGTTACAATGGAGGGGAAGAACAGGAAGGCAAAAGGGAATGGGTCAACCTTATTCTCATTGAATTTGGCTTAGGGAGGGAATGACATACACACTCAATAGGGTATCTCACCCTATAGCAGAGTGGGGGGGGGGGGAAGGGAATGAGAGTGGGGATGATGGGAGGGCAGGCTGGGGGGAAGGGAAGTTGAAAGCACCCACTTTTGAAAAGAGACAGGATCAAAATAGAAAATAGAACAAGTCAAAGGTGGGATAGAAGGGAAGGAAATATAGTCAGTCTTTTACAATATATCCACTATGGAAATGTTTTGCATAGCTACATATGTACAACCTATATTCAATTGCTTATCTTCCCAGTAAGGATGGGTGACAATGGAGGAAGGAAATGAATCTGGAATTCAAAGTTTTTTTTTTTAAATCAATACATATATATACACACACACACACACATATATATATGTATTATATGTGTGTTTATATATTATATACATATGTATTATATATATGTAAACATTTGATAATATTATCAATATTTGATACTATTATTATTATTTTACATGTAACTGGGAAATAAGATATATAGGCACTGGGGCATAGAGATCTACCGTGCCCTACTGGAAAGTTGGAGGGAGAAGATATGGGAGAAGGAAGATTGGAAGAGGGGATATCCAGTGGGATCGCTATTTTGGGGTGGTTGGTGGGTAGGGGGAAAACGGGTAGAAAACTTGTAACTCAAAATCTTGGGGAAACAAATGATGTAAACTAGATGTGAACTCCTGGGGAGGAGCTAATGACTATATAAGGAGAGTCCCTAGGGCTAGATACAGTAGAAGCCGAGAAGACGAATGTTACGGAGGCAGAGTCAAGAAGGAGAAAACTAAAGGGTGGCTAGGTGGCTAGAGTGAATAGAGTAACAGCCCTGGAGTCAGGAGGACCTGAGTTCAAATCTGGCCTCAGATACTTAACACAAAAAACTAGCTATGTGACCTTAGGCAAGTCACTTAATACCAACCGCCCCTCCAAAAAGCCAAAAAAAAAAAAAGAGAGAAAACTTGTAGTAACCCATCACTCTTTCTGTGTTGATGTTTGTTTATGATACTTTGTACAGAAGCCCTGGGACCTTACTGGAAGCCCTGAAAGAGGATTTTCTGGTTTTATGTGTACAGAAATCCTGGAGGAGGGTTTTGGAGGTCTTGGGACTTTACTGATGATTTGTGCTGGCCTCATGGACCTTGTTTGTGGATCTGTGTTGACTTCTATGTTGATGATCTGTGTTGAGCTCTCAGACCTTGTTGGTGGATCTGAGTTGAATTCACAGGCAGACAGTGAATTGGTGATGGCCCCCGGAAATATGTATAAATATTATTGTAGCTCTGTTAAGCTTTGTCTTCCCAGAAACAGGAACTGTGAAGGACTGAGGTGGACTGGACACTGTGAGCTTCAATATGGAACAGGAACTGCATAAAGAACTGGACAAGGAACTGGGAGCTGCCTGCCTTTGAACCCAGGTGACAGTTGGAGCTGTGACCATGGAAGAGGAACCATGGAAACTGAGATCCAGCCTTGAGTCAAGCTGAAAGAAGATTTTACTTGGATACTGTATACTGACTGAGAAGATTGTGATTTACTTGTGACCAAGGGGTGGATGGTGTAGCAGCAAGCACCCCAATATCCCCAGGGTAGCTGCCAATATAGGTTCTTAGATCTGCTTTTCAAAAGGAAAGTAACTCAAAATGGGTTAACAAGCTTACTTTAATCAAACAAACACACATTACCTAGTTCAGGGGAAAAGGTCAGCACCCCAAACTTCAGAGTTACAGAACTTACAGATCAAACAGACAGGCTTCCAAACTGTCCAACCATTATATCAATACCAAATCACAGTTACCAGAGAGGGAAGCATCAACATCTGGGTTTTCAAAGCCGGGGGGCTCTCAACAACGGCTTCCCAGAGTCTCATCTGGTCAAATCACGCAACACTTCTCAAAGTGAGCCCCAAAGCAAAGCCTCTCATCAGAGTTTATATAGCCTTCTCCTGGCTCAGAGAATGTAACAACCTTCTGGACCCACTGCCCAATCACAAAGTATCAAGATATGGGCTTTCCTGAAAAACAAGCCTCCCACCCCAGGCTCCAGGTGCTCTTAAGCTAGGGGCAGGGAAGATCTTTAAATTTGCATTTCCATTACAGATGGCCTGCATAATTTCCACCACCCCTTAAAAGGGTATTGAGTAGTGACTAATGTCTGAGTAGTGACTGATGATTAAATAGTGACTGATGACTGAATAGTGACTAGTTTGCAACTTGGTGTGCCCCATGAGTGGAGAACTTTGACTACTGAATTTTGTGACCCTTAAGGAGACAAACCTCCTTAAGGATCATTGAATGATTGAGTTACTCGATGGCTGTACTTTGTTGAAAACTATCGGGGCGGCTAGGCTGCCCAGAGTGGGAGGACCTGGGATGGGTTCTGGCCTCAGATACTTAACACCCACACAAAAACTGGCTGTATAACCTTGGGCAAGTTACTTAACCCCAATTGAAGGAAGGAAGGAAGGAAGGAAGGAAGGAAGGAAGGAAGGAAGGAAGGAAGGAAGGAAGGAAGGAAGGAAGGAAGGAAGAAAGGAGGGAGGGAGGGAGAGGAGAGGAGAGGAGAGGAGAGGAGAGGAGAGGAGAGGAGAGGAGAGGAGAGGAGAGGAGAGGAGAGGAGAGGAAAAGAAAAGAAAAGAAAAGAAAAGAAAAGAAAAGAAAAGAAAAGAAAAGAAAAGAAAAGAAAAGAAAAGAAAAGAAAAGAAAAGAAAAGAAAAGAAGAAAACTACTGTGCCCTCTCTGGTGGCCATTTCAGCGATAAGTCATTGCGAACGCTGTTTTGATTTTCTGTAAATGCTTTGCTTTGATTTGTTGTGGAACGAATAGGCTGTTCGCTATACTGTGAGAACCTTAAAGGCTGCTCACAGTAGCATCCTTCTGGAAATCTGCTCGTGCGTGGCATTACGATTCTTCAACAATTCTGTTATCTTCAACCAACATGTGCACTTCTACAACACTACAGTTCTTCCCATTCATTTTAATTCTTATATACAACATGACTAATGTGAAAATATGTTTAATAGGAATGTACATGTAGAGTCTATATCAGATTGTATGTTGACTTGGGGAGGGAGAAAAAATTTAAAACTTTTGGAAGTGAATGTTGAAAAATAAAAATAAATTAACTTAAAAAAATACAGTAACTGTAGACAATATAAAATAATTGGGAGTCTTTCTGCCAAGACAAACCCAGGAACTACACAATTATAAACATTTTTCACACAAAATCAGATCTTTAGTGGAAAAATATAATTGTTCATGGATAGGTCATGTCAATGTAATAAAAATGACTTATTCAGTACCATACAATCAGACTTCCAAAGATTACTTTATAGGGCTAGAAAAAAAAAGAAAGGAAATTCACCTAGAAGAACAAAAGGTCAAGAATATCAAGGGAATTAATGAAGTAAAGGCAGGTAGCCTAGCTGTACCAGATCTTAAACTGTATTACAAAGTGGTAATCATGGAAACACTCTGGTACTGGCTAAGAAATAGAGGTGGAGCAGTGGAATAGACTGGGTACACAATATATAGCAGGTAATGACCATAATAATAAAGTGTTTGATAAATGCAAAGATTCCAGCTTTGGAGACAAGAATTCACTTATCTGGGGAAAATGCTGCTGAAACTGGAAAGCAATTTGGCAGAAACTAGGTATAGACCAACACTTCACACCATACCAAGATAAGGTCAAAATGGGTACATTATTTAGACATAAAGGGTTATATATCATAAGCAATCAGAGAAGCATGGAATATTTACCCATCAGATCAATGGATAAGAGAAGAATTTATAATCAAACCAGGTATTACAGGACGTAAAATGGAAAATTTGATTAAATTAAAAAGGGTTTGCACGAAGAAAACCAATGCAACCAAGATTAGAAGGAAAGCAGAAAACTAGATGAAAAAATTTTACAATAAGCATTTTTGACAAAGGCTTCATTTCTCAAAAACAGAGAGAACCGACAAATTTATGAGAATATGAGTCATTCCCTAACTGATAAAGGCTTAAAGGATATAAAAGGCAGTTTTCAGATGAAGAAGTCAATGCTATAGTCATGAAAAAATGACTGAAATCACCATTACAGAAATGCAAATTAAACAACTCCATAGAACCATCTCACACCTATCAGAATGCCTAATGTGATAGAAAAGGAAAATGATAAATGTTGCAGTGGATGTGGGCAACAGGGATACAAATGCAGTGTTGGTGGAGTTCTGAACTGATTCAGCCATTTTGAAAATCCATTTAGAACTACAGCCAAATGGTTATAAAACATACTACTACTAGGTCTGTATCTTGAAGAGATTAACCCCCCCCCCAAAAAAAGGAACTTTATGTATAAAAATGTTGATAGTATCTTTTTGCGATGGCAAAGAACTGGAAATTGAGGGGATACCCATCAACTGGAAAATGGCTAAACAAGTTGTAGTAAATGATTGTGGTGGAATACTATTGTGTTATAAGAAATGATAAGCAGAAAAACCTGGGAAGACTTACATGAACTGATGCAAAGTGAAATGAACAGAACCAGAACACTGTATGTAACAGCAAAATTGTATTATGATCAACTGTAAATGACTTACTTATTCTCAGCAATACAAAGACTGAAGACAATTCTGAAGGACTAATAATGAAAAATGCTATCCACCTCCAGAGAAAGATATGATAGAGTCTGAATGCAGATCAAAGCAAACGTTTTTCTTTTTTAATGTGTTTGTTTGTTTGTTTGTTTGTTGGGGGGAGGGGGGGTCTGTGCTTCCTTTCACAACACAGCCAATATGGAAATAGTTTTGCATGATTGCGCATGTATAAGCTTTTTCAAACTGCTTGCCTTCCCAATGGGGCAAGTGGACAGAGGGAAAGAATTTAGAACTCAAAATTTTAAAAGAGAATGTTAAAAATTGTTTTTTTTACAGGTACTTAGAAAAATCTTTTTAAAAATCCATTCAATTATTTGGTTCCCCTGGTGACCAATTTATAGTATGCATTCATCAGACACCTGACTTAAGCTAAAAAACTACATACAGCCTTGCTGATGAACTTGAATTGTTTCAGTAGTAGAGTTTTCTTAACATCTGAGGCAACTAGTTGTGGTGTCCTTCATACTCAATCAAAAAGGACCAAAATGACATCACTATGTCCAACTGTGGCTGATCAGACCAATATGAGCTCTGAAGGCTCTACTACAAGTTGGGCACAATTAGTTCATAGGAATTTTTGGAATGCAGATGTCTCTAAATTTGTGCATCTCATGTTTCTTTCAAGCTACTGCATTTCTGCTTTGCTCAAAGTACACAGGCACCTTCTTTGATACTATGCTGGCTAGTCCTGTGCCAGTGTTTCCCATATCTCACAACTGATTCCAAAGTTTCTCAGAGAGATCTTGAGAGTGTCCCTGTATCACTTCTTTTGACCAGTGGCAAGACAAAAAGTCAAGACAAGTGATGGTCTGGGATGCAGTGGACGACCTTGGTGTCTTTGATATAACCAGACTCTCAGAGTTCCACAGTACCTGCTTCAGCTACCTTTGTGATCACTGGAACAAATTGTTCTTATCTGTCCATTTTACTGGAAGAAGAGTTCACATGCTCGGGGTAGACATCCCCCTAAATTATGGACAGGTTTGAAGCATATCAGTTACCCTCAACCTGGTTCAGCCAGTCTGCCCAGAAGATTTTGCCAGGCTATGGCTGCCACACATGCTACAGCTTCTTGGAGCCACAAGTGAAAGCAGAGTGGCAGGTAAACAGCAAAGGTAAGCAGCCCTGAAAAGGTCTCAGTAAGTCCTGATAACCAGGGGTGTTATTCCCCCCATATACCTAAAGAACTAAAAGTTCCATTATACACCAAAATATTTATATTAGCACTTCTTGTAGATGTCAAGAAAAGGTGCTAAAAAAAGTCAGACTGTTATGAAGAGAAACAGGAGAAAAAAAGACCACTGAATTGAGACTGGCTAAACAAACTGGTACATGAATATAACACATTGTTACTGACCAGAAAGAAATAAATATGGAGAAATCGAGGGAAGACATATGAACTAATAACAAAGTAAAGCAAGCAGAAGTAGGAAAATTATATAAAAAAATAGCAATACTGTTAATGGGGAAAAAACAAACACATTCTTTGAATAGTGGTCAAGTTTGACCCAAAAGAAGGCAAGAGAAAAGCTCCATTCCTTCAACTGGAGAGAGGGTGAATGATGGCTGCTGAATACTGCATATGACATCAGTTTCATTGGATATACTGGGTCGCTGCACTGAAGACTACTTTTTCTTTCTCTCTTTTTAAAACTTTGTTACAATGAATGGCTCTCTGGAAGGGTAGGAAAGACAAATATATTTGGAAATAATGATATAAAAACAGAAAGAGATCAAATTTTTTAAAATAAATATTACAGAAATTCCCTTCCAAACAACTTTAATGGTGTAAAACAATGTTTGAGCAGCAGAACCCACAAAAGGACAAGGTGAAACAGTTTTCCAGCCTTAGACAACTTAAAAAGTCAACAGGAAGGCAGCTAGGTGATGCAGTGAATAGAGCACCAGCCGTGGAGTCAGGAGGACCTGAGTTCAAATCCGGCCTCAAAACACTTAAATAGCCGTGTGACCTTGGGCAAGTCACTTAACCCCAATTGCCCTCCAAAAAAAAAGCCAGCAGGAAAAGCCTGTCAAACTAGGATGAGAGTGGAGTGCAGTACAGCGCAAAAAACACCCTGGCAAGCCGGCAGACTGAGCCTCCGTAAGCAAGCAGTAGGCCTTGGGGGCAGTAGTAGCTTCTGGAGCTCTCAGAGAGACAGTAAAGGTAGCTGTAGGGAATCAGTCAGTGTAAAGATTAAATCAAGACCATTAAGGGAGAAAAGTGAAGCCAGAGCAGGAGTGAGGATCTGGAAGAACTACTGAAGATGAGGAGGAAGAACAGGTTTAGAAGGAGTGAGGCATTAATGGAGACGGAATGATGGGAGGTTAGGATAGAACAATGGTGAAATCAAGGAAGGGCGTGACAGTCCCAGTGTACAGGCACCACCACAGCTCACTCCAGCCCTCATGCCCCCCAGGGCAGAAAAACTGCCAGAGGAGCAACAGAAGCCCTATACTCAGGGCCCTCTGCCAAACATCAAGACTATGATTACAATTCATGCACCACCCACTATTATCCCTATGGCCGCAAACTCCTCCAAGGTGCTACTCTCCCTATCTCTGTGCTACTTAATCACTAGGTACCTAGAAGCAACTTGTCTCCAACCCCCCACAACCTACTCTTTCATCCTCATCCTCCTCACCCCCACCCCACCCAGGTCCCACTCCAACATGTACACTTCTCCCCCTTTTGCACTGTGCTCAGTAGAATTCCAAATTTCCTTTCTTTTCATATTCCCATCTACTTGCTCTTATGGAAATCTGACTTTGCCCAAAGGACACTGCATCCCTGGCCAACCTCTACAGCAATGGATGTACTTTCACTCACCAACCACTCCCCCATACTCTACCCCTTACCCCTCACCCACCCCCTACACCCAACAAAATCACACTAGTCTTTGTAACAAAATACTCCTTTCTCACCACTGGTACTTACAGATTCTCCCTTTGCCACCATCATCCATCAGTCCCTCCTACTCTAAGGTTCACTTTATTTAAAATTTTAACCTGACATCAAACAAACAAGCAATCAGAAAGCATTTATTAAGAACTTGCTATGTGGCAGGCACTGTACTAAGTGCTAGAGATACCAAAAGGGCAAAAAACAAAACAAACAAAAACCCAGCCCAGTTCATATCCTCAAGTAGCTCCCATTCTAATGGGGAAAACAACATGCAAAAAATTGTAAATATGTCTTTTCAACTCAGTTTCTTCAGGTGGTCTGAACTGGTGTTTTGAGACTTTTGCATCCACAGAAAAACCCTAGGGCTTTTTTCCCCTTTAAAGACCTCTGGATTTGTTCTTGAGCTTTTTTTTTCCATTCTAGATCAAGTAACTGAAAAACTTCTGATCTTCTGAGTTTTGAAAGGTCGAGAGAGCAAGCATGAAAGCTTCCTAGCATCTGATTATAGGCTTTGCACCCAGCTCAACGTTGGTGCCCCAAGGAGCAAGAAATAACTATCAGGCTAACTAACGTTCAGGATTCATCTAGCATCAATGTTACATTTAGACATGAATATGGTAGAACCAATGCAATGTATGATTAACAGCATTTGAATATATTCTCCTCAGAAACTAAGTTGGGTTAGGGAAGATTGTGTCCACGAGGTACTGGTGAAAATGTATTCTTTGTTCTTGCAATATCTTTGAAGTAAACTTCTCTTTTGTAAAAGCTCTAATAACGAATGTACAAGATATATAAAATTGTAAATAGAAAGTAATCCCAGAGGGAAAACACAGCAATTTAGAGCTAGTGAGGGATAGCTCTCTCAAAGTTATCAGTTGCTAAAGTGGTGCCAAATTACTTATTTGTCAAATCTAATGGTCACAAAACCTTTCCTAGCTCTCTAGTATGACTCGGTTGAAAACTCTTTCCTCCTAGATTGTCTCTCTTCTCTAGATTTTTGTAACACTACTCTCACTGCTAGCCTCAACTCCTCACTCCCGCTTACTCCATATATCCAATCATTTTTTAAACTCTACCATTACTATATCAACACAACATCTCTCCCATTCAATTCCTGCTCTCAATTCATAAACAGCCATCACCTTAGTTCAAGCCCTCATAATCTACTGAAAGTCTCTATCTCCCTTCCTCAAGTCTTTCTACTCCACATCTCCCCCTTACTTAAACAACAACTCTCATTTGATTTATCCAACCCCACTAGCTAGTCCCAAATCTTTCCTGCCCTGCTTGGCTAAACTTAAGAACTCCATTTATGTGAAGTGCCTCCTCCTCCTCTCCTTTTACTCTGTGAATCCTCTGCAAAATGGCCACCAAAATCATCAACTAAAACTGTTCTCTCCAAAATTACCAATGATCTCTTAACTGCTAAAGCTAGTAGTTTTACCTCAATCTTCATCCTTCTTGACTCTCCATAGCTTTTGACATTGTTCACTCTCTTTTCCTTAAATACTTTTATCCAGTTTTCCGACCTCCCTTCTCAGTCTCCTTTGCTGGATCATCATCCAAGTCATACCAGTTAACCATGTGTAATGCACCCCCCACCCCATCTCCCATGCTCTGTTTTGAATTCCTCCTCTCTTCTTCCTCTATACAATCTCACCTGGTGATCTCATTAACTCCAATGGATTAAATTATCAGATCATTCTCCAATCCATTTATCTATCCAGCCCTAACCTTTCTCCTGACTTACAGTCTCCCATCTCAAACTGCTTACTTAATATTTAGAAACTTGTTATTTTTGACCCTAAAGTTTCCCCTCTTCTGAACTTCCCTATTATTGTTAAGAGTACCATTTCCTGGCTGATCATTCACAGTCACTTGGGCTCAAAACCTAGGTATCCTGCGTAACTCCTTACATGCCATTTATTGCCAGGTCCTAAGCTCCCTTCTCTCCTCCGACATTGCCGCTACCCTAGTGAAGACCCTCTTCACTTACCTCCTTTCCTCTAATCCTAAACTTCTGAAATAGCCTTATAGTTGTTATCCTACCAAGTATCTCCTCCCTCCAATCCATCCTCCACTCATATGTCAAAACAATCATTCTAAAATGCAACTCTGACCATGTCATCTCTCTATTTAATTAATTCCAGTGGCTCCCTATTAACTCCAGGATCCATTATAAAATCCTGTTTAGTCTTTGTCACAACCTGGTCTGTTTCTACCTTTTTAGTCTTCTTTAACCTTTCTCACCTCCATGTATGCTGTAATCAACTTTAACCTTTCTCACCTCCATGTAGGCTGTAATCAACTAATACTTGCCTTCATTTTGATTTCTCCATTACAGGGGTATTTTAACAGGCCGTCCCCATGCCTATAATGTGCTTTCTTCTCATTCACATTTATATAGTCCCAGCTAAAATCTTTACCTTTTGCAAGAAGTCTTCCCTGGTCTCCCTTAAGCCTAGTGTCTTTCCTCTGAGATTACTTCCAATATACCCTACGTAGAGCTTATAAGTACACAGGTGTTTGCATATTGTCTCCCAAATGAGAATGTGAGCTCCTTAAGACCTGCATTTTTTTGTTTTTGGTTTTGTTTTTTTCTTTGCTTTCTCTGTATCCCCAGCACTTCACACAGTGCCCAGAATATAGTAGGGATCTAATAAATGTTTTCTGACTTGATCTGACTCCATTCAATACTCTAAAACATAGCTACAACATGATTTTCCCTTTGTGTCATATCTCTACTCAAAACGATAGTGGTTCTTGTGGCTAGGGCACCAGAACAGAAAGACATAACTGGTATTTTCCACTTGGGACAAATTTTATCACGCACCATTGGCCCCTCTTCAAGCAGAACACAATGATACAAGAAAAACTTGAACACATCAGATGCAAAAAAGGAGGCAGCAGCCCTGAAAGAACTGTAAAAAAACTGGAAAAATAACATTACTACTGTATGTATTGGACAAATCAGTACAGCCTGTGCCACTAATATATTTGTAAAGAGTCTTGCGATGACTTTGCCCTTGCTGATGAAATTCTGGAAGATAAGCATGGCTTCCTAAAATTCTAAAATTGTGACAGATAAAAATTACTCTTACTATCAGATCTAAAATTGTGGTAGTCACTACAGGGGTTCACCAGAAAGAGGAAGAATCATTTCAATCTGGTACAGAGGAATGTGACTGTCTTCAAATTTATCATTACCCACAATGTAAAATATAGACTAGATTGTACAATTGCAGCTTCCAACCCAGTGAATATCCTGATCTCTATCACCTAGAAACCAAGCAGCTTGTCAAAGCTGTGATTGGAAGCAAATGCAATTATACTGGATTTCATTATCTTTTGTCTGAAAAACTTGGCATTTACTCAAGCAGCTACCATGGCTGGGTACTAGGAGAACATGGGGCTTAAGGAAGGCTGCATGAAATAGAGTGAATGTTAGATAAGTGTTTCTCTCAGGGAAATGAATTCGGAAATAGGAACTGACAATGACTGAGAACTGGAAGGAAGTTCATAAGAAGGTAACTGAGTGTGCCTGTGAAGTGATCAAACTTAAAGCATACACTAACTAGGCCACAGATTAAGTGTTACTGATTTTAACTGTGACAATGCTTTCAATTATGGTCAAGGTGATAAATGGCATTGAGAATGAAGTCTTCCAAAGCCTTCCCTACATTCTAAATGCCCAGGGACTAATCACATTCTCAAACTGAAGCTGAACGATGAGGTGGCTCTCAACTGAAGAAGAATTTAGATACCTTCTGGAACATCCAAAAAGAACTTTAAAGTCATAACATCTTAGTGATATTCTGTAGAAATCCAATCAATTGTCTGATTCACTATGCACACTCAGTTTTCAGTCATCATCATGAAGATTGCGATTTTCCTCCTGAATTCAACTCTCGTCACATCATTAAAGTGAATGCCTAATTAAAAGGTTTGCTCTATAAACCTACAAATAAACTACTATAGAGTGCTTTCTCTCCCATGATAAATTCTTTTTAATATTTTTAGTTATGCAAACCAGCTTTACTCTATTTAATAGAATAGAACATTAAAAAGGTACACCTGCAATCACTAGGCTAAGTATAATAATAAAAATAAACGACAGTGGCTCTCTACTGTCTATGGGATCAATTTCCTCTGTCTGCCTTTTACAAATCTGCAACTTGGCTCCAACCTGCCTTTCCTGGATCACTCTTCCTGCATTCTGTGGTCCGGCCAAATGAGCCTTCTTGCTGTTTTTCTCATGTCACTTTATCTCTGACTTTCCACTGGTTTCTCTGTACCCTCATGCCTAACCTGGACTCTATCATCACCTCAGAGATGCCCTCTCATCCTTCTAAGACAACTCACTCCATACCTTCTGTGAAGGATTCCTAACCTTTTATGTGTCATAAACCCCTCTGGCAACTACTGAAACCTACAGACTATTCAGCATAATGTTTTTCAAATGCATAAAATAAATCACACAAAATAACAAAGGAAGCCAATTATCCTGAAAGAGTTTTTAAGACAAGTTCACAGGGACCCCTGGTTAAGGACCCCTTTTCTATAATAACACGTGCCTAATCCCCAACTGCTAGTGTCCCATCTACTTTATATTTAACTGCCTCATTTTAAAAGTTCTCTTTATTATTCTGCACATTTTTATATGTATTACTTGTCTCTCCCAGATAGCATGGGTCCTGCAAAGTACAGATTATATCATTCTTTGCATTTTGTAATGGAAATGCAAATTTAAAGATCTTCCTTGCCCCTAGCTTAAGTGCACCTGGAGCCTGTGGTGGGAGGCTTGTTTTTCAGGGAAGCCCACACCTTGATACTTTGTGATTGGGCAGTGGGTCAAGGAGGTTGTTACAATCTTTGAGCTAGGAGAAGGCTATATAAACTCTGATGAGGGGCTTTGCTTTGGGGCTCACTTTGAGAAGTGTTGTGTGATTTGACCAGATGAGACTCTGGGAAGCCGTTGTTGAGAGCCCCCCGGCTTTGAAAACCCAGATGTTGATGCTTCCCTCTCTGGTAACTGTGATTTGGTATTGATATAATGGTTGGACAGTTTGGAAGCCTGTCTGTTTGATCTGTAAGTTCTGTAACTCTGAGGTTCGGGGTGCTGACCTTTTTCCCCTGAACTAGGTAATGTATGTTTGTGTGATTAAAGTAAGCTTGTTAACCCATTTTGAGTTGCTTTCCTTTTGAAAAGCAGATCTAAGAACCTGTGTTGGCAGTCACCCTGGGGATATTGGGGTGCTTGCCGCTACACATTTGTATCTCTAGAGCCTAGCACAGTACTGACACACAGTAGGAACTTTGATTGGTCACGGTGGGAAGAAGCAAGTTATGAATGTTGAAGAGAGTCAGTCATGTGCTTGAATGACTATCAACATGTTAAAGGTAATGAAGAATTCAGTATTCAAAATAATATGTGAAAGATAAATATTATGCTAATCTATTTTAAAAAACTAGCCTTAGTACAAGATTTAATGAGATCCCTCTAATGATTATCTTCTAAATAGTCCTACTGTCTGGACCTGAGATTTCAATGGGGAAAGAAAGCTACTGATCTCTCTGATACTTAACTCATAGAAAGTTGTTTGGGTTTACCTTGAGATTAACTGACTTACCCCATAGTCAGTCACAAAAATATTAAGTGCTAGAACTTTATTCTGACAGGTTTTCTTGAATCCAACACTTAGCCTCTATCCACTGTGCTATCCTGCCTCTCTCTTTATAATATAAGTAATTATTATTGTATATTAGTGATGAGAAATTTTGAATACTGCTACAACAAAAAACATAATTGCTAGTATCCATAAAGAGGATACAGGTCATCCTCTAAGAGGAAACAATGAGCTTTTGACTTGTGTTCTGAATGCCTGCTGGGACTACTATGTGTGTTCAAGGCGTAGGATGGTACATTTTGCAGACTGTGTTAAAACTGTGTTCTTTATTTTTCTTTTTTTTCCTACCTTTTAATTCTGTTTAGAAACTGTGTAAACTAAAAGAAAATTATACTATTTGTAGAAACTGATGATAACCTTAGCTTATTAAGCTTGTCACACATACAATCCCTTATAATTAAACAAAACTATCTTTACTATGGTTATGGGAAAAGAATAGAACATAATAGCTCACATTTATATAGGTTTTAAGTTTTGCAAAGTATTATGGATTAGTACTTGATTTTATCTTTACAATACTCCTATGAGGTAGGTTCTATTATGCCCCCTAGGAAACTGAGGCTCAGACAGATTAAAAGACTTCCCCAAGATAACATAGCTATAGTAAGAAAGTACTGCCAAGGGATGTTTTTATTCCTCATTGCTAAACAATCACATGGAGTTGTTATTATAGAATATATTCATTAATATATAGTTTGTCTGCTTATTACTTTGATTTATGTTATTCTCTTTTGGGGGGGGTGAGGCCCTGGACCTATGGTATTTTTAATTCCTTAAACAAACATTTCTTAAGCACCTATTAAACACCAGGGACTATGCTAAGCTTTGGGAATAAAAAAAAAATTTTTTAAGTTCTTTGGGAGGAGAGGATGCAGCCTTGGTTCTGAACACACAACATGTGCGCTCTGCACTATATATATATATATATATATATATATATACACACACACACACACACCATCATGCCATGCAATGCCAATGAATGCTGCCAGAAACACCCAGGCTCAGATTCAAGACTATGGTATGTTATGAATTACAGTATTTTTACTGCACATACAAAGTTTTCTGCTCTTACAGGAACATAATAAAGACTTTTAATATTTTCCTACTATAATTACCCAGCACGTAAGTATTAAATTAGTATATCTTTGGATTGTACTGGGTTAGAATGTTTGATTTTTAAAATTGCTGCTGTCTCCTTTTTTTACAGAAATTTAAGTGTTTAATTGCAGCAAGACAAAAGCCCTTTAATAATATTTCTCCACTATCCACTGCTGTATGTGTATATGTGTGAACATCAATTTTTAAAATTAAGCATAAACAAATGAAATTTCATAAATTAAAGCTAGTATTTGAGAAATTATTAGCAATATTTGTATCTTAGGACAAAAATAATTTCTGGTTATGGATAAGTGGTTAAATTTAGAGAGAAGAAGTAAAAATACTGATGACAATGTGGCAGTCTTCACTACCAGGTTGTAGTGCATATAAATTAATAAGAAAAAGAAAATAATGTCAATTTTTGCAATATGAATTTACTTCTAATAATGATGATAGTGTAGAAAAAAATCTCTTTTCTTAATTTATAATGAAATTTTGACTGTGAAGAGCATGAAACCAGAAAAACTAAAATGATATCTTAATACCAAGTATGCAATAAACCAAAAGGATATTTTGAACAACTTTTAAAATCTTCAAATAAAGAAAAACAATGTTTTGAGAAATTTGTTACTGTCAACTAAAATTATTGACTAGCATCTTATAAAACTTTTTATTTAATTTAAAAAATTAAAAAGTCCTGTGTGACAGGAGATTTCACGTTACCTGCTACTATTAAAATGTCAGAAACAGTTCATGGAACAAGTATGGGGATAAAATTCACAAAATTCCTTTACAGAATGATAGTTTCCAAAAGATTTCTAAAAAATTAGTAATGAACAATTACAGCAGCTTAAGAGGTTTAAGCAGTTCAAAGTTTGCAATTCATTTAGATGAAACAACTGATATTTCTAATATGGTACAGTTGTTTCTTTATGCAAGATATGTTTATGAAGAAAGTATACATGAGGAATTACTGTTTTTTCACCCTTCATGAGGGCAAGATATATATATATATGTAGATAACCAATTAATTTTTCACAAATGAAGGCTTACAGTGGAAAAACTGCATTGTAGTCTGTACAGATGGAACTGGAGCAATGATGAGGCAAGAATGTTGGATTTGTAACAAAAGTTAAAGCTGGTAGCAATACATCACTTTTATTCACTGCACAATCCATTGGGAAGCACTCATAGCCAAAAAAATAACACCAGAGTTAGATGTTGTGCTTCGAGATACTATCAAAATCATTAACTTCATTAAAAGCCATGCCCTTAATAATAGTTTGTTTTCAAACCTTTGGAAAGACACGGACTCTGATTACAAAAGCTTATTACTACATGCAGAAGGTGGTTCATAAGAGGGAGAAGCTTGACATTTAAAGATGAAATTGTTACATTTTTGACTGAGCAGAAATCTGATTTTATCAATTTTTTTCATGACTTGCAGCTTTCAATACTCTATTATTTGTCAGATATTTTTAAAAACTCAGTGACTTAAACATGTCACTTCAAGAAAAAATTGCAACATATGTTAAAAGATAAAATTGAAAGTTTTACTAAAAAAGGTAACATATGGAAAAAATAGGGTGGAAAATGGTTCTTTAGAAAAGTTTACTGCTACAGATGATTTTATAATTGAAAATAATCTTCCCAAAGATCTCATTGTAAGAGTCATAACTGATCATCTAAAGTGCCTGTAGACAGTTTCAGAAATACTTCCCTTCAAATTTTGATTCCAAAAGACTGAGCTAGTTTTATAAACCATACTCAATTGAAATCAAAAACATCAATCATTTGACAGCAAAAGTTCAAGAAAAATTTGCCAAGTTATCAAGTGACACAGATTTAAACTTGAGTTTTCTAAAAAATTGTTAAATGAATTTTGGCTTGGTGTTAGGACAGAATTTTCAATAATTTCTGAAATGGCCCTAAACATCTACCATTGTCTACTATGTATTTATGCGAAGAGGCGTTCTCAGCCTTGACAATTATAAAATCAAAATAATGATCAACTCTAAGAAATGTTAAAGATGCTCTGACCTACAGTATCAAACATTCAGCCAAGATTTGATTCTTCATAAAGAATCAAATAAACACATCCATCTCACTGGAATACAAATTTAATTTCATCTTTATGTACAAATGGTAAAATTGTATATATGTGTGTGTGTGTGTATACACACACACACACAACACACAAAAGAATTGTTTGTAAATGTTTGATTTGTATACCTATTTTATATACCTATATACCTGGAATCATGTAAAAAGAGGTCATGAGTAGAAAAAGTTTAAGAAGCTCTGCTGTATATAATTTGTTTGTACATAATAGTTTATATGGTGTCACACCCATTAGAGTGTAAGTGTTTTAAAAGCAGTGACTGTTTTGCTGTGTGTGTGGGGGGGGGGGGGGTTCCCCTTTAACTGCCTTCCTAGCTTCCTAGCTCAATTTCTTCTGGAATTTGAAACCATACTCCCACTACTGCTGGCTTATCTAGAAATTCCCTCACTTTGAGGAGTCTCCTTCTACCACTATGGCCTACTTATATAGGATTATCCCTCTGAGTTCTTCCTAGAACCTTGATTTTATAGACGGGCAATCCCCTTTCTGTCCCCCAGTGCTTAAACCTCCAGCTTCAAAATCATGCCAGCTATGCATCTCCATCTCTACCCCCATTTTCCAGTTCCCTTTTCTGGTGTATTCTTCCCCCATTAGAATGTAAGTTCCTGGAGCGACTAGGTGGCACAGTGAGTAGAGCGTCGGCCCTGGAGTCAGAAGGAGCCGAGTTCGGATCCGGCCTCAGGCCTCAGACACTTAACGCACACACAAACAAAAACCTAGCCGTGTGACCTTGGGCAAGTTACTTAACCCCAATTGCCCTACAAAAAAAAAAAAAAAAGCAAAAAAAAAAGAATGTAAGTTCCTTGAGGACATGGACTTTCTTTTTGTAATTATATCTATAGCACTTACCGTAGTACATGCCTTCCCATCCTTTTTTATTTCCTTCTTTTTAGTTGTTTTAAACTTAGTACAGGAATTGGAGAATAAAAAGGGAAGGAAGTTAAATAATTACCAAAGCTTCATTTCACTGTTCTATCGTATATAGCCCATAAAGAGAAAACTAAAATGTTTTATTTTTTTAAAGTATTACTTCTTATAGAAAGGCCCTTATTTCAACACTCATAGGTATGGTTTGGTTTTCTGATCCAGAACCGTGATTTCACTGGTTAATGGAATGCCCAGTAAGGAAATGTCCACTGCTAGTGCACTACTTCCCTTTATAGACCTACCTAGCAGCCTAAGAGAGAACAAAGTATACTCCATTTCATGCTATAATAGCTCTCGATTAACAGCTGCCTAATGAAAGAACCAAGTTATGGCAAAAAGAAGTCTTTTAGGGAATTGTATCATTATGCCTCTGGCTATGAAATCTGAGAATAAGTTCTTAAAGTTCAATATAGCTGGAGTAAATGTTTCAAGACAAAAAAAAATTAGAAAAGTATCTAAGAATAACACTTCTTGATTTCATCTCAAAAGTAGGATAGGAAAGAGAATTACTATAGTAGAAGAAATTCATTAAATGACTTATATCCTATCTTTTCCAAATGCTAACTTTAACTTCGGTGAATACAAACCACATTGCCTCTGAAATCCTATAACATCAATTTCTCATCCCAATATAATGAGATTCACTATGAGTTATTATGTGAAATAAATGTTCCCCTTCCCCCTAAGTATAGCAAACAGCAAGAGCTGACTGGAATAAAGCAAAAAACAAAACAAAACAAAACCCCTCATCACTGGTTAGTCATGGCTGAAAAGTAAAATAAAACATGGGATTTTTCAGTGAGATTTGTCTAAAAGATCAACTGAACCCTTTGGTGAGGGGTAAGGGGAAAAAAAGGAACTGTGAAAATAGTAATTTCCCCAAGAAGAAACATTTTACTGGAGCAACATAATACATTGGATTCAAGACTGACAAGTTAATCCTAATAATTTTAGAGGATGGAATTAAACTGACTGAAATAGGGGGGAATGGCTACAAAAAAACTGAGCTAAATGAATATGATAAAAAAAAATAATATTAAAGAGTCCTCAGAAAGGGAAGATTTATATAATATAAAATATTCTAAAAAGAACCAGGTTTTCTTCCTCTAATTATAATGAGGACCAAGTTTACTACCAAAAGGAAACCTTATTATCCTGTAAGATGAAATCAGATTTGGAATTCACTCCTCCTCAGTACCTTCTTCCCCTCTGATGAGAGGGTGGTGCCAGAAACTTCAAAATTTAAAGAGGATGTCCAGGTCAGCCATCACATTTTCCACACCCAGCTTTCATTCCTTTGAGAACTCCTTTGAAATTCTCCACTGTCTACTTTCTTCCTCACCCCTTCCACCCCACCCCTTTTCAGCTTCCTTTTGTGCCATATCTCCCCCAATTTAATTGGGTAGTCTTTTTTGTTTCATAGTAGTATTCAACGTTCTTAATAGTGTCTGGCACACAGTAGGTACTTTAATGAATATTAATAAGAAAATATACTTCCCTCACTCCAAAGGGACAGGAAGAGTAAATGTGAAATGCTTTATATAATTCAATGGCTGATAATACTGATTCATTTTATTTTGCTGAAATGCTCCCTCAATCCACTCCTTTGATTTGTATAATTTGTTACAATGAAATAGATATTTCCCAATGTAAAAGAAAGAAGAGGAAAGCTTGAAAGAAGAGAAAAAGCTTAAGAAATTAAGGTAATGCCTAAAACTCCAATATCCATGATTTCTCCCTTTCCCCCTCATTTCTTTCCTATTCTCCCCTCCTTAATCAGTTCCTTCATTCTTCCTTTGTAATATCTTACCCATCATCCATTCTTTTCCATTCCCCAAATTACTAACCTAATCAAGCTCCTCTTTAATTTATGCCTGACTATTGGCCCTGAAACTATCTTCCAGTCCTTAATCTCTAAGTCTTTCCAATTTATCCTGAAAGAATGCTGTGAGATACATCTTCCTAAAATGTAATCATCATCACCGGGCTTGTCAGCTAGAAGAACTTTTCTAGTTCCATAATCTAGTTCCAACATGCTGTCCCACTGATCTCTTCATGAACCAGGTTCTTCAGTCAAAATTATTACTTTAATCTCCACTGAATGATTTCAAAACCCAATTCCCTCTAGCATGTCTTCTCTTCTGTTCTCTACCTATTCAAATCTTACCAATCCTTCAAAAACCAATCTAAACCCAACTTCTGAGAAACTTTCCTTGAATACTCTAATCCTGCTTAAATACCAACTACAAGCAAGTTACTATGCCAGATGTCTGAGATACAAAGACAAAAAAAAGCCACCCTGCTCTCAAGAATCTTATATTCTAATGAAGAAAGGAGGACTACAACATTTATATAGTTAAAGTAAATTAAATGTAATTTGAAATAGGAGATGTTCTAACTAGTGAAATAGGGAAGGCTCTACTGTAGGTGACATGAACTGAAATCTTGAAAGAAGATAAGGATTTTAAGAAACAGAAGAGCAAGAAGTGCATGCCAAGCAAGGGCCAGTAGCTATTACAAAATCATGGAGAAGAAATGGAATTTATGCCATATATTTGCAACTTACTATACAGTCTTATACTGTTATTGAACTTTGCATGTTAAGTTTTAAATCTTGTCCTCCCAATGAGATGGTAAACTCTTTGTGGAATAGAACCCTATATATTCCATAAAACAATACATTGTCACAGACACAGTAATTTACTAGTATTTACTGAACAGAATGTCATGTATACACATATTCATGAGTACACACATATGAGAGGCAACAAGGGACCATGGGAAAAATCTGGGCTACAATCAAATTTTAGTTCCAATTCTTCCATTAAATTAGCTTGTCATTTAAAAGATACCTATTTTTTCATCTATAAAGGTTTATGAACTACGTAATCTCTAAGATACCTTGTCAGTTCTAAATAAAGGACACAAAATAACACAATGAAAGAGACTTTGAACAGGCAAATCATAGAGTAAAAATATATATGTTTATGAGTATTCTATTTCCTAAATATGTAGAAACACCTTTGTCTCAAAATCCTTTTCCTTATTTGTGAATAAAGTCAAAATCAACAAGTATAACTTGAATATCTTGAATCTTATAATCCACTGGTAAATATATCTGTTGCCTACAGGTCACAAATTTAAGATGATCTAATTATAAGTTAAGTTCTCAATGACATATACACTACATTCACCTACATATTACTATTTTAATCAACATCTGTCCAAGTTAAATATTTAAATGCAAAAAATCTTTTTTCCAAGGCCACTAATTCTATGACACTCAAAATTTTTAAATGTCAAAGACAATTATTTTTAGCTCTTCCATTAACAATGGGAAATATACTGAAAACATATCAAGGAGGACTTTCTTACCTCCTCATCCTCAAATACATAATTTCTGTAATTGGAAATGTGAATCTCAAAGTTCATCAAAACAGATTTCCCAGAAAAGAAAACAGATTGTGAAAATTACCATCACATCTCTTTGTTCCTCAAAGCTTCTAGACTAATCATTACAGAAAAAAGTTTCTTATCACAAGAGTATATTTAAATTAGTGCAAGCCTATCACCATTGCTCTAAAAATATTTCTAAGTACATGCCCTCCTTACTAATACTAAAGCAGTAATGTCATCTTTACACAAAAGCACAGAACAGATTCTTAGAGTTCCAATATAACTTTGCACACATTTCTTCTATAAAACAAGCATGAGTCTTTAAAAAAAACACAATTCAACAAGCATTCATTCAGTACCGTTTAGAATACAAAAAATGAAATGAGCTGACGTTATAATTCGGTAGAGAAGTACATATTAAAAATAAAGTTTGGGAAGTAGGTGGCACAGTGAATAGAGCACTGGCCCTGGAGTCAGGAGGATCTGAGTTCAAATCTGGCCTCAGACACTTAACACAAAAACTAGCTGTGTGACCTTGGGCAAGTCGCTTAACCCCAATAGCCCTCCAAAAAGCAAAAAAAAAAAAAAAAGAATAACAAAGTTAACATAGACATACATATATGTATATGAAAATATGCATGCAGATATATGAGCATGTACAGAAGCACCTCCACTGCCCATCACCCCCACACACATATACAAAGTTTTTAACTACAAAGCAGTAGTTTGGGAGGAAGAGCCCTAGCTGTTACAGGAATCAGGAGAATCAAGAAAGGCTTCATGCAGGGGGCGGCTAGGTGGCGCAGTGAGTAGAGCGTCGGCCCTGGAGTCAGAAGGACCTGAGTACGGATCCGGCCTCAGACACTTAACGCACACACAAACAAAAACCTAGCCGTGTGACCTTGGGCAAGTTACTTAACCCCAATTGCCCTCCAAAAAGCAAAAAAAAAAAAAAAAAAAGGCTTCATTAAGAAAGCACATCCTACAAAGATAGTGTCTCTATGATGCAGAGGTAACAGATTAAGTTCACTCTAGCCATAATAACAGAAGACAAATTGTCATGAATGAGAGACCAAGAGAAGGCTGTCAAGAGAAGAACAGCAATAGATCAAGGGGAAAAGAGATTCAAGAATATAGGACAGTATAGAAGTGAAATTGCTAACTATAGGTTTAAGTTGAAGAAGGAAGAAAATGAAGTCAGCTTTATCCCTATTTTTTACAAATGAGGAAACTGAAACTGAGAGAAGTTAAGTAATCCCCACAAAGTTGTTGTATATCTGAAGCAGGATTTGACCTTTGATCTTCCTAACTCCAACTACAAGACTGTATACATTACCAATTAGCAGCTGGAATTTATATTCAACTTTGAGAATGAAACACTAAATAAAAATCCAACACCCCAGAGTCATGAAACATAACATCATCATTAAAGCAATGATTAGTGTAAGAAAGCTGGCCTGAATTCAACAAGTATGGAGAATAAATGACAAGCTGTGGTATTATGATCAATGGAAATGTGGCATCAAAGATCAGAAATACTTAAGAATACACTGAAGCAAATCGATGTCACATAACTGTGATACTAATAAGCAAAGAAAAAAACAGGCTGGATCTAGTAGAGGCGAGGCTATGATGAAAAATGGCAAATAACACTTAGCTCTACAAGTATCAGCTGAAAATCAAAGGTACAATCTTGAATTGTACAAAGTATGAAAAATGAATGATTTTGGTTCTTGAAGTCTTCATCATATACACTGATCATGATCACTTCCTTCAATGAATAACTGGATACATTATGTAAAGGATTACACCAATAGAAATTAAAGTTATTTGCTTTCATCCAGGCCTATGATTCATCAGTGAAGAACTCCTACAGGATGGCAATTTTGTAATTAAATTAGTCTTAGAGTTACCTAGGTACACTATGGATTTAAGTGATATGTGCTCATGACCACACAACTAGTATTAAATAAGAATATATGTAAAGTATTTTGCAAATCCTGAAGCATCATAGAAATAATGCTATCAAAGCTTTATATAAAGGCCTGTTATTATCATACATCAGCAGAACTTAACAGGGGTCTTCCTAACTCCAAAGCTAACCCATTAATCTATCACACCACATTGCCTTTTTCCCTGATTTATTAATTACATTAAAATTAAAATTTCACATGTCAAGCCAGGTAAGTGAAAATGACTATGTGAGACAGGAGTTGGTTGGCGTTTAGATATTCAGAAGAAATAACTACAGACAAGAGGACTGTCAGGCTTCCTAGAGGTAGTTTCACCATCAACATGAGTACTACCTGTCCAAGAACTGTCACAGTGCCACAAGTACAAGACAGGAGCTTTGGGAAAGCTGGTTAAGGGTGAGTAAAAAAGAACAGAATACTCCACCAAAACTTTGGTTCAGTTCCCCCGTGTTCTAACCTGCTAGTTTATAACAAACAATCTCATTCTCACTTCCCAGAGTTGTTTCTAACAAAGCATTAACAATAAAACCAAATTCCACACAGTTTAAGAAAACATTCAACATGGGGTTAAGAGAAAAAAATTTTAAGAGTTTATTGTACTGGGGCGGCTAGGTGGTGCAGTGAGTAAGAGTGCCGGCCTCAGAGTTGGGATGACCCGAGATCAAATCCAGCCTCAGAAAATGAGCACCCACACATAAATAATGACTGGCCATGTAACCTTGAGCAAGTTACTTAACCCCAATTGCTTTAAAAAAAGAGTTTATTGTACTAATTGCACCCATAGCTTTAAAAAGTTTATTATAGGAGTAGAAGCAGAATGTCCAAGGTGCTCTACCCCCAGACCACTTCCAAACCATGTAAAAGGGGACTCTGAACAACTTCTGGAGCCCCAGCACCCACAGAACGACACAGAGAAGCTAAGCTCCCACTGAGGAGAGCCCAGAAGCCCTGCAGGGAGCAGCCAGCGCAGCACTCTGGGAGCCAACAGCGCAGCGCATGGGGAGCCAAACCCAGGTCGGCCTGAGCTGCAGTTTTAGCTAGCCCCAGGGCGGTCAGGCCAGCAGCTGACCGGAGGGACCCCAGAATACCAGCAGCTGTGGCGATTAAAGAATTATCAACACAGACATGCCTAAGACAAAGTGAAAGGTTAGTGCTCGATGGACTTTGGGACCAGTATTTGGGGAACACATAAGCTTCCTCCCCCGGGGGCTTGAAGCCGCTGAGGAGACACAGCACACTCGCCATTTTGCAGCTCCAGTGGCAGCATCAGCTCCTGGCCTGTGAACTGTAAGGAGATCCAGCAATCAGTCTTGGGGGTTAATCACTCTTGCTTTAACCTGATCTGGATTGTGATCTGGGGGGGAGGTCTGGGATGGGTATCCAATTTGCCATAACCAGAAGTTGTGAAGACCCCAATGGTCTGGACAGAAGCTCCCCTGTCTGGTGGCAGAGTCCTACTGTGGCAACAAGCCCAAAAGTCAAGTAATTAAGTGGCAACATGCCTAGGCAAACGAAACAAAATAAACAGAAAAATGCAACATTAGACTCCTATTTTGGGGGCAAAGAAGATCAAAGCATGGAACAGGAGGAGGGCTGTGAAGTCAGAATTCCTACACCAAAAGCCCCAAATGAAAATATGAACTGGTTACAGGGCACAGAGGACCTTAAGAAGCAGATAAGAGAAGTGGGGGAAAAACTGGGAAGAGAAATGAGAAAAATGCAGGAAAAGTATGAAATGAGGGTCAACAGCCTGACTAAGGAAAATAACACCTTAAAAAATAGACTAACTCAAATGGCAAAGGAGGCTCAAAAGGGCAATGAGGAGAAGAATGCCTTAAAAAGCCAAATTTGTCAGATGGAAAAAGAATCTCAAAAGCTCACTGAGGAGATTCATTCCTTCAGAGTTAGAGTGGAGCAAATGGAAGTCAATGATTTTATGAGAAATCAAGATGCTGTTAAACAGATCCAAACAAATGAAAGAATAGAAGGCAATGTGAAATATCTCATGGGAAAAACCACTGACCTGGAAAATAGATCCAGGAGAGATAATTTAAAAATTATTGGACTACCTGAAAGTCATGATCAAAGAAAGAACCTAGAAATCATCCTTAAAGAAATCCTCAAGGAAAATTGCCCTGATGTTTGACCCCGTGGGAGAAATAGAGGTTGAAAGAATCCACTGACCACCTCCTGGAAAAGATCCCAAAAAGAAAACTCCTAGGAATATTATAGCCAGGTTCCAGAACTCCCAGATCAAGGAGAAAATACTACAAGCAGCCAGGAAGAAACAATTTCAAAATTGTGGAAACACAATCAGGATAGCACAGGACCTGGCAGCTTCTACACTGAGGGATCGAAGGGCATGGAATACGATATTCCAGAGGGCAAAAGAGCTGGGACTGAACCCAAGGGTCACCTACCCAGCAAAACTGAGTATTTTGTTTCAGGGGAAAAATATGGTCATTCAGTGGAATAGAGGACTTTCAAGCATTCTTGAGGGAAAAAAGAGTTGAAGAGAAAATTTGACATCCAGAGACAAGAAGCAAGAGATGCCTGAGAAGGTAATCAGGGAAAAGAAATCAAAAGAACTTATCAAAGTTGAACTATTTACATTCCTACATGGAAAAACAATAACTGTGACTGATGAAACCTTTCTCAATATGAAAATAATGGAAGAAGGGTATTTGGGCATATGAATACATATGTGAATGTGTGTATATATGTTTACAGTTATACATGGATAGAGGGCACAGGTTGAATTTGGTAGGAAGGGATGATACTTAAGGGGTGAAGTTATGAGGTGAGAGGGGAAAGTGGCAAGAGGAGATAGGGAGAGACAGGGTTAGGGTAAACTATCTCATGTAGAAGAAACAAGGGGAAGTGGCTGCAGGGGAGGGGAAGAACAGGAAGGCAAAAATGCAAAACCAAATTGAATTTGGCTCAGGGAGAGAATGACATACATACTAAATGGGATCTCACCCTGCTAGAGAGTAGGAGGAAGGGGGAAGAGAGGGAGAATGATGAAGGGGAGAAGGGCATGCTGGGGGGAGGGGAGGTTGGAAGTACCCACTTTTGAAGAGGGACAGGATCAAAGTAGGGAATGGACCAGGTGGGGGGTGGGATGGGTGGGAGGGAATTATAAGCAGCCTTTTCCAATATATCTACTATGGTAATGTTTTGCATAGCTATACATGTACAACACATACTGAATTGCTCATCTTCCCAGAAGGAATGGGTGACAAGGGAGGAAGGGAATGGATCTGAAACTTGCGGTTTTAAAATTAAATGTTTCAAATATATATAAATACTATTATTAATACTATTTTGCACGTAATTGGGAGATTGGGTGATAAGATTTTCAGGCATTGGGGCACAGAGATTCACCCCGCCCTAATGGTAGAAGGGGGTATGGGAGAAGATATGGGACAGAGCAGATTGGATGAGGGGATATCTTGTGGGACTGCTATTCTGGGGTGGTGGGTAGGGGAAAAATGGGGGAAAAATTGTAACTCAAAATCTAGCGAAATGAATGATGTAAACCATAAGTTAATAAAGCATTTGTTAAAAAAAAAAAAAGTTTATTATAAGAATATACAGGGGGAAGCAGAGCCAAGATGGCAGAGTAAAGGCAGGGATTCACCTGAGCTCTCCCCCAAACCCCTCTCAATACCTGTAAAAAATATGACTCAACAAATTCTAGAGTAGCAGAACCACAAATGACAGAGCGAAACAAAGACAGCCCAAGACAACCTGGAAGGTAAACAGGAAAAATATGCTGCATCAGGCTGAGAGAGGAGCACTGTCCAGCGCAGGCCACACCAGCACAGACTGGGCCCCAGCAAACCTGGAACAGGCCTCAGGGGACTGAATCACTGGTAGTTGTGGCAGTTTCCAGACATCTCAGTCCACAAACGCAAAGACAATTTAGGAGGTCAGTAGGAAAGGTCTGTCAGACCCAGGTGAGAGAGGAACACAGTCCAGCCCTGGCCAAGGCAAACAAGGAGCAGGCCTTGACAGTGACTGAATCAGCAGTGATAGTGGTGGCAACAGTGGCACCAGTGACAGCAGCTGCTTCCAGAGCTCTCAGCCCACAGACAGTAAGGGGATCAAACAACTGGTCAGAAGGACATTAGAGGGGTCTCTTTGCTAGCACTGAGGCAGGACTCTTACTTTACCCATACTTGGATCTGGGCCACGGTCCTGAGTGGCAGTCTTGGGGTGAGGAGGAGCACTAATACAACAGAGCTCACAGCAACAGTGAAGAGGGTACCGCTCCTCACAGTTCCAGAGCAGAAAAAAGTGCTTGTGGTCAATCACAAACCAGAGCAAAGGCCAGGAGAGAAATAAACACCTTTCCTTAGATCATATCACCTTGGAAGTACTGAAAACTTAACAGGCCTCTAGAAGTATCTCTGAATACAGCTACACAAAACCCCTAAAGCTTGGGACAGTATGCTCTCCTGGAAGCAGAACCCTACCTTAACAAAGTTAAAATGTCAAGTAACAGGCTGGAAAATAGGCAAATAATGGGAAAAAACTCAGACTATAGAAACTTATTTTGGTGGCAAAGATCAAAACACATAACCAGAAGAAGAGAACAAAGTCAAAGCTCCTACATCAAAAGCCTCCAAGAAAAAATATGAATTGGTCACAGGTCATGGAAGAGCTCAAAAAGGATTTTGAAAATCAAGTAAGAGAAGGAAAGGAAAAATTGGGAAGAAAAATGAGAGTGATGCAAGAAAATCGTGGAAAATGAGTCAACAGCTCGCTAAGGGAGACCCAAAAAAATAGTGAAGAAAATAACTTTAAAAAATAAGACTAATAGAGCATTGGCCCTGGAGTCAGAAGGACCTGAGTTCAAATCCTGCTTAACACAAAAACTAGCTGTGTGACCTAGGGCAAGTCACTTAACCCCAACTGCCCTCCAAAAAGTTAAAAAAAATATATAGACTAGATCAAATGACAAAGAGGTGTATAAGGGGGTGGCTAACCCCAACTGCCCTCCAAAAAGCAAAAAAAAAAAAAAAAAAAAAAGGGTCCAAAAGCTCACTGAAGAAAATAATTCCTTAAAAATTAAAATGGAGCAAATGGAAGCTAATGACTCTATGAGAAATCAAGAAATTATAAAACAGAACCAAAAGAATGAAAAAATAGAAATGTGAAATATCTCACTGGAAAAACAACTGACCTGGAAAATAGATCTAGGAGAGATCATTTAAAAATTATTGGATTACCTGAAAGTCATAATAAAAAAAAAAAGACTTTCAAGAAATTATCAGGGAAAACTGCCCTGATATTCCAGAACCAGATGGCAAAATAGAAACTGAAAGAATCCAATGATCACCTCCTGAAAGAGATCCCAAAATGAAAACTCTCAGGAATATTACAGCCAAATTCCAGAGTTTCCAGGTTAAGGAGAAAATACTGCAAGTAGCCAGGAAAAATTCAAATAATGTGGAAACACAATCAGGATAAGACAAGATTCAGCAGCTTCTACATTAAGGGATCAAAGAGCTTGGAATATGATATTCCAGAGGTCAAAGGAGCCAGGATTAAAACCAAGAATCACCTACCCAGCAAAACTGAGTATAATCCATGAGGGGAAAAAATGGATGTGCAATGAGATAGAGGAATTTCATGCATTCTTGAGAAAAGATCAGAACTAAATAGAAAATCTGACTTTCAAATACAAGACTCAAGAGAAGCATGAAAAGGTAAACAGGAAAGAAAAATCATAAGGGACTTATAAAAATTAAACTGTTTACATTCCTATATGGAAAGATGACAATTATATATCTCATAAGACCTTTCTCATTATTAAGGTAGTTAGAAGGACTGAGTGAGTTGAATATAAAGGGATGATATCTAGGGGTGGCTAGGTGGCACAGTGAGTAGAGCATTGGCCCTGGAGTCAGAAGGACCTGAGTTCTGATCCGGCCTCAAACGCTTAACACATACACAAACAAAAACCTAGCTGTGTGACCTTGGGCAAGTTACTTAACCCCAATTGCCCTCCAAAAAAATAAAAATAAAAAAAATAAAGGGATGATATCTAAAAAAATAAAATTAAGAGGTGAGAGAGGAATGTACAAAGAGAAAGGGAAAGGTAAAATGGGGTAAATTACCTCACATAAAAGAGGCAAGAAAAAGCCTTTACACTGGAAGGGAAGAGGGGAGAAGTGAGAGGAAATAAGTGAATGTCATTAAAGGAATACCAAAAAAAATTTTTTTTTTAATATACAAAGTTTCCTCTCTTCCTATTTTTAGCTTTTAAAACAAAGATAGCTACTCCAAAAGAAAAAAATCTCTTCAAAAGTCTTTCTAGGAATTAAAATTTAAAATACCAAATGTAACATATATATATATATATATTTATCAATGTTTTAGACATAGTGTTTATATATAAGATCTCAGATGTTCTGAATTATACTTATGTACTTTCTAATAAATTTTAAAATCATTTTTAAATAAAAAGAACTCATTATAGAAAGTGATATTTACCAACCATCTTATTTAAGCCAAATAAAAGTTGCCAATAAAATAAGTAACAATTTTAAAAGCACTTACCTCATTTCCATGTTTTTGGAGAAATTCAATTTCCTGTTGTGTGAATGTCGTCATAGAGATGGACTTCACCCTATGTGGTGGATTTAAACCTCGCCTAAAAAATAAAATGTTTAAACATCTTTTAAGAAACACATACATTGCCTACTGTATGCAAGATACTAGCTATGTAGTTGGTATACTATGGCAAAATGCCCTGTATTTTTAATATTCATAAACTTAAATACCGCAACATAGATTTTAAGTACCTTATGGTTAAATTTATGCTTAAATTACACAATTCTTTTATTCTAGCATTACTTTAAATTACAAAATTCACACAGTCTCTATATAAGGTCAAGTTTACAGAATGAGGATCATAAATCGAAATTGAATGACCATCAGAAATCTGTAATACAGAAACTTTACTAATTACTAATTGTATTTTAATAATAGTGATAATGATGATGATGATAAATAGCTAACATTTATCTAGAGCTTCCTATGTGCCAGTGTTTTACAATTATTTTCTCATCTGATCCTTACAATAACCCTGGGAGGCAAGTGCTACCATTATACCCATTTTACAGATGAGTGAATTGAGAGGCTAAGTGACTTGTCCAGGGTTACATAGCTAGTTAAGTGTCTGAGCCTCAATTTGAACTCTGGTGTTTCAAACTCCAGGCCCAGTCCACTATACTACATCACTAATGCTTTTAAAGCTTAACTGCTTTATAAATTAAAAAAATAATAATTTGAAGATTATATTTTACAAAAGCATTAGTCACTTTCAATATCTTGGTATCTTTCTAAAGAGTCATATATGATATTAGGCATGTAGTTATGAGTATTTTAACAAGTAGCTCCTACTTTTATATAAGGACATAAGAATCAGAATTTTGGAGCTTAAAGGAAATTTAAGAGATCATTTGTGCTAATTTCTACATTCTATAAAAATTAAGCAAAAAAATTACCAAGAGAAACAAGACCTACTAAAATGTCCAAAAACCATTAAATCTTAAATAAGAATATTTATTATACAAGATGGTCTTCAAAAGTATTTTGTATATCAGATTCAAGCATATCATATAACAGAAATGAAAGCTATCTACCTAGTAATAATATCAACAATTTATGAAAATCTCATCTAAAACAATATTAAACATTGCCCACAAAAATAAAAGCTGACAAAAAGAACATTGAAATAATCTATGCAAAATTCCCCTCTGAAATAACTTCAAAATTACATCTTGGCAAATTCCAGGCTCCGGAGTAGATTCTTAA
This sequence comes from Gymnobelideus leadbeateri, assembly GCA_011680675.1. NCBI lineage: Eukaryota > Metazoa > Chordata > Mammalia > Diprotodontia > Petauridae > Gymnobelideus > Gymnobelideus leadbeateri. The sequence continues at coordinate 708,861 of WOXC01012247.1, forward strand.
CATTCAGGTGGGTATACATTAAAGTTAGCTTTCAATTATTCATGCTAAGGAAAGGTGGTGGTGACACTGATTTGTCCAAAACAGTGAAGGTGACACAGAGCAGATCTGCAAAAATGAATGTGGGAATTTCTCTCCTAAGAGCACAAGAAATCCCTCAGAGATTCAAAAACGTAAAGCCATAATTAACACAAGGGAATAATTTGGAAAACTATTCAAACTCCCAAGCCTGTCCCAAAGTATCACTCATGCCCTCCCCCATGCCTAAGCCTGACCTTCCCCAGACATTTTATGGAAGGGAAGGGCCACAAGACTTAAAGCTCAAAGACTTCCTATTCCTAGTACAAGAAAACTAAGGTGAAGCAACCCTGCCATGGACACACACCAGGAGTAAATGACAGATCCACAATTCAGCCCATTCCCTCTGATTCCAAGTCTGCTGGGACATATTCCCAGTTCTTTGACCAAGCACTCTTTAATGTGGCTGGCTAGCAACTTGTAGGGTAAAGGACGTGTTGTTTTTATTTCCTAGTAGCTGGGGAAAAGAGACAAGAAGATCCTTAGAAAGAGTACAGAAGGATTTCCTAAAGAAGGCTCAGAGAAGACTGAAATCATTTATAAAGAGTGGGCCATCCTGGGAGAGAGGGCAGTCTAGAGCCCTGCTGGAGACTGTCTTCTCCCTACAAATACCTAAGAAGAGACACAATCTTTTAATTGATTAATACATTAATAAAATGTTTATCTCTAAAGTCCCTTCCCACTTTATCTAGTTCAACTTCTCTACTTCAAATGGAGTTCAGTCAGATTTAGAGATAACCCTGTTACAATTCGATTTCCAAAGCACTTTCACATATATTCCCTCATCTGTGCCCCCACAGTACCTATATAAACTGGTAAAGTATCCTGTTGTTACAGGATAAAAAGCAGGACCCAAATAAGTAATTTATGTAAAGCCACAGAGTTAATTTATGTAATCCAAAATTTTCTGTGCAATCTTAAATTAGAAAGATCCTGGTTTGAGCTTGGTAGTCCAAATATCACATCTCTCAACTCACAAAACTGGCCCATTTAGTAAAAAGATTTTAGTGGCATTTACAGAAATAAAGACATACCCAAATCTGAAAGATTTTGTGTGTAAAATATGAGTCATGAATTAAAATGATCTCTAAGGGCCCTTCCTCGTTCAAAAAATTATAATTTATGTAAAACAGAACATGTCCCATTATCAAACAACTTAATGGGGGGAATAATTATACTAACAAACTAAAGAGTTCAGAATAAAGAAAAATATCATGGTCTAAATAATACTCAAGTAGTGATTCAGGCACTACTTGTGAATTTTTAAATAATCTAAGCTTAATGATTAAGGTTTTAGAAAGATTTAAAATTCAGCTAAGAACACAAATCTTAGATCATTCTAAAATTCAGTTGGGAGTAGAGAAGTTTGATGAAATCTCAGTTTGCATAAAGATGCAGAACAAAGCAAGTCTTCCTACTCCCAAAGAGCCTAGCAGTTTCAGCCATTTAGCATGAGGGAGAAAATGTTGTAATATTTATAAATGTTTCAGGTGCCCAAACTTCCAGCAATAAGTTTCAAGACATCAAAATTTTCATGTTCTTAGTTTCACAAATTGATCACAAAATATATTACATAGTTATAAATATGACACCTACCCCCACAATACTCTGACCTCCCACTACTCCCAATAAAAAAAGCACTAAACCTAGCTACCACCATGAAAATGGTCAGAACTCTAATCCCCCCATATTTTCACTCTCGTTTCCTCACATACTGATATCAGTACAAAATAAAGGAAAAGATCAACTGACGTCAACATCAAGGATCTGGCCCTAATAACAGAGAATCAAACTTGCTCCACTAATCTCATAATTCAGGAAAAGAAGACCATCCATTGGTTGTTTTTTGAAGCTGCCCCAAAGTTTTTTTTTAAATCTCTTTGTCATGAAGGCAAGTTTTTATAGTATCATACAAGCAGGGGTGTGCTGGAAAGTGTTTCAAATGAGTCAACTGTTAAAATTTTTCAGTGACGACATTTACACAATAGAAATCAGCAAGTGCTATAAACCAAGGCTTGATTTGTTATTGTTTATTGTCTATTAAATTGATAGAGAAAATGTAAATCATGCAGTTTAAACTTAAAAATGATTCCTACGTATTTTTTCAGAGAGCTGATTGTTAAACATTTACCAGCACACCATTGCAAACAAGTGTTTTATGGAATAATATAATAGAATCAGTGTCTTATTTTTTTTAATTTTCAAAACATTTCTATACAGAAAACTGCAATAAAATAAACTCTATGTACAGATTAGCACATGCATTCTCCAAAGTATAACATACTTGTTCTGGGAAAGCTCATTTTATTTATAAGGAACTCAGAATGAATTTTCTCATAGAAATAGTATTAATAAACAGCCATAATAGCTAAACCTATGGTAATAAGGTATGGTACGTATGTTAATAGTAATCTGTAATAATACACGATAATAATAATAATCATACTAACCTAAGTATTGAGAACAGGAGCATGGAAAGTAAAGAATGAGGAATAAGAGAAATGTCTTTAATTTTCTAAAGTGCAGAATGGGCATGTCTGTCTATCTCCTATTTATCTCCCCTCCTATCAGAGTTCTCAGTTGCCAAATACTATCCTCAACATTACTATGTACCTAGGCCTACCCAATAACCCAAAGTAATCCATGCTCCAAAATAATCTACCTTCTCCCCCAATCACAATTTTCATCCCTTGCTGCAACTGAACTCATCTAAAACATAAGGGGGTAATAATCTAATTTAATCTAATTCACTCTAAAGTACCAATGTCTTAACAATGTTAAAAAAAAAAAAAAAAAGATTTCCCATCAGCCCAAATAAAACTTTTCTTGGTAAAATTCCTGGCAGGGAAATAAAGTGGAAAAAAATTAGCAATACAAAGTGGGGGGAGGAGGAGGAATGGTAAGGGTGCCACTGCATAAGTAAGAGCTAGCTTTACCTGACTGCCCCAAGGTCAATACACAAAAACTCATATTGCTTCTTTACTTCTTCAACTTGTAATTCAAACTCTTAAGTTGTTGTTTTTTCCCATAATGATTCCCATAGCAACAATCATTCTCTTCCTCCTCTCTCCAGGATAGGATTGGGAGTGCGGAGTAACCAATCCCTTATAAGCCATGTATGAATACGGTTTAGTCAGAGGTCGCCCAGACTATTCTTTTTAAAATGTAGGAGGAAAAAAAATCCCATAAATAATTCCTTATTTCAGTATTTCAGGTTTCCATAATTTCATCAATATAAGTACTCTCCCTTCCACCAATGCATATCAAAACCTCCATACCTTAATAAAACACTTCCTTCTATCCTTGTAACTGAAAATATAAAATCATCTTGTGACCAACCTTCAGAATATAGCTAGGTTAGTCCTCAGTTAATAGCCTGGCTGGCTAATACCTGGGCCTAAGTAAAATCTGCAAAAGCATTGTTCTTTGGAAACATAAGGACATTCCTCCAAGCCAGGACCAAAACTTTAATTCAACTATAAACATGGAGGGAGTTAAGTTTTCAGTTAATCTTACATCTATGAATATTGACTTTACAAATAAAATGTCTCTAAGTTGTTAAAAGTCACCAATTCTTCAAAATAAATATTTTAGATCCTCATTTCAATCTCAAGAATCTTTGGAATCTTTAGATTTTTTTTTCTTAAACCACCTTAAGAAACTATTCAATCCCTTTATTTCACAGATAAGGCAACAGGTCCAGAGTTATTACCCTTAATAACAAAGGGAGTAAAGAGCAGACCACACACAACTTTCCTCACAACTCCCTCCCCTTTCTCCTCTAGAAAGCTGTTTTCTCCCTTCCATACACCAAAATCTTTCAAAATTCCTTGAAAGACAGCAACAGAAATAAACTCTTCAGTGACTCTTAGATCATAAAAATCAGACAAGTCATAAAACAAGGAGATGAACACTAAGCAAAGATGCTTGTTCTTGACAGTGATGGAGATGAACCACAGAGTCTAAGCTGAAGGATAATTTTCTGTGCTTGGTTTGGTCATCCTGATGTTCCTGTCTGTGAATGGCACAGTGCTCATTGCATCAAAGGCCTAAGCACTGCAGAGTCTCTCAGAAGTTACAGTCAAGAGATTGGCCTGACCATCTTTACAGGAAATACCAACTGGATAGAGTATCTACTACCTACATTAAGACATGCATTTGAATGGACAACATATAAAACTTGTTCATCCGTGGGCACATGCACGGGCGCCTGCCGCACGCGCGCGCGCGCAAGCATGCACACAAGCATGCACACAAGCATGCACACACACACACACACACACACACATTTAACAAAGGGGCAGAAGTTGGGCCTTGTAATTAAACAAGAAAAAGGAAAGTGGTTGGATGACCACTGGGGAAATGGAAAAGCTCCTTCAATGATATCCAATTTTTAATACCAACATTCTCTCATAGAATGCAGTGGTCTTCAAAGAACTAAAATGAATAACACAGAAAAGGGTGATGTAAAGGCTCATGTGGGTATAAGCAGACAGTAACACATAACCAATGAGGAATTTCAAAGAAGAGAGTTAAAGATGTCATCATGAAAATGTACGACAGAAGAAATGGATGGTACAGGGCAAAGGATAACAGGTACACAGGCATTATTCTCTGCTGGTACCCTGAAGATGTCAGCAGAAATTGAGGAAAGACAGATACTTTAGGTGGACCCCTGAATCACTGGAGAGTGCTTACAAATTCATGAGATCACACCTCCTTTGAGTACTGGAGAATATTCCCTTAAATCACAATTCTCTGGTCTTGGTTTCCAGCATTTGCCCTACATTACCTCCACAGAGTCATTATGAACATAAAATAGCATGTGGTACATTTACTTTTAACTCTTGACAAAGTTTAAAAGCACTATACAAACACAAGGTATCATTAGTTAATTCTACTTCAGTAGAGTACATTAGGAGACATTTTATCCAGGGTATATCAAAAAGGATTACTTGAAGGTCTCCAGTAAAGGAGAAGCTACCATTGCTCATTTTACTTTTGAACATGTCTGTCAATTTTTTCCTTAAATTTGTTTTCTTTGCAACTTCCACCCACTATTTCTAATTCTGTCCTCCGGGGTCAAGCAGAAGTCCAATTCCTCTTCTAAGTACACTCCTTCAAATTTGTGAAGACAGTCATCATGCTGTGTGTGTCTGTGTGTGTCTCCTACACACTTACTTCTTTCTCCAGAATAAATATTCCCAGTTCCTTCAAACAATTTTCATATGGCAAGAACCCAAAGCCCTTCATTATACTATCCTGGCTGTCGTCTTCTAGATGCTTTTCAGCTATCGTGGCCTTTGTAATACGTGTCACCCACAACTGGTCACAATTCTGTTATATTTGTACTCATTTAGGCTTCACAGTTCCTAAGAAGGCCACAAAAACATTTTTCACTAAGTTTCTTAAATGTCCTTAATGGTCCAAATAATTTTTTATTTTTTATATAAACTTTCTAAACTCTTGTTATTTTTATTATATTTATTTTCTCTTAAAAAATTACTAGTTAAGGATTTGTTGTACCAAAATTTAATTGAAACAAACTTATTTATGAAAGAATTTGATTCCTAGTTCAAAACTAGTTATTTCACCCTAGTGTATAGCAAGTGAAACTGGCCTGAATCACAGGCACAAAGATTTCTTGAACGCATGTATTTTGGGGGCCAATCTAACATCCTTGTTCAACTCCCCTTTCCCACTCTCAACCACTGGCCTATCAAAATAGCTATAACCAGAAATTCTTATCTTACAGAGACATGCAGTTTAATGAGTCTCATGAAGTTACCTAGTAAAAGCGTATCTTTCAAAAGGAATTGTTCAAACTACAAAAAACACATTTAATACCACACATAGCCTTTAATATTAAACAAAAGCTAAAGAAGATAAATTCAAATCCTAGGTAAATGTGTTAGTTTTCCCAGCAGGTGTGAGAAAAGGAGGACACTATCATTACCAATCAGATTAATTTTTCTGTACTAAATTTCAACAGATGCTGATTTCAGAGTCCTTCCTTTTTGAACCTTTTTTTAAAAGCCAGGCAAAAACAGCTTTGTCCAGCATGCTACATGCCTCAGGACCTCAAGTCTGGTCTTTTAAAATTTAAACAGCTATTTTAAACTAATTTGGCTCTTGAGAAATACAGTATTGTTTCCACAGCTTCTAGTGCCTCAAGAAAACAACCTCAAACATCAAGGATCATTCCTTTTCAGTTGCTGGTGGGTATGTTTGACCCTTGTTTTCAAAGAGGACCATAGATGGCATGAGGGAAATGATGATTTGACTTGCAGTTGACTTTGATTTGAGTGAGGGAGGCTGTGCAAGGTCACCAGCCTCACTTTCTCCTCCAGAACCATCTGGGTCCAGTGACCAGATATTCATCAGGATGGCTGGGGATGACCCAGATGAGTCATCTCCTCCTTAGACTCAGTTACAACTATCTTATCTTCTCCCATTTAGGGGTAAGGTGAATGCTAAGAAAAGGTAGGTGTTATCACCACTATTCCTAATCTTAATACACTGATATAGAAAGGGTCATTTATACTTAGAAATGAGATTAACTACAAATCTACAAAGGATTTCCTTACATATATGGGATTTACTAGCAAGCACGTGTTCTTCAGCTTTCCCAATCACTACATCACCTTCTTTTCCCTTTTCATAAAGCACACTAATCTGTTTCCCTAGTCAGTCAAATCAGAACAAGCTCCCTTTAGAGTCCTCATCCTTCTTAGAGTCTGTGATTTGTTAATAACTTTCTCCCAAGTGTCAAAATTATTTAAAAGACTAATAACAGGGCAGATAGGTGGCACAGTGGATAGAGTGTTAGGACTGGAATCAGAAAGACCTAAGCTAAAAATCTGTTCTCAGCTGCTTGCTTACTTTATTAACATTGCAACCCTGCATAAGTCATTCAACCTCTGTTTGCCTCTATATCCTTAACTGCAAAATGGGGATAATAACAGCATCTACTTCCCAGTTTTGCTGGGAGGATCAAAAGAAATAGTACCTTTAAAGCACTCAGCAATGAATCTGGCAAATATATGTAAGCACTTAATAAATAAATGCTGGTTCTCTTCCCCATTTCTATACTACAATAGAATACAGATTGGCTACTTGTTCCCAATGTGCATTTTTCCATCTGGAAAATGTGGCAGTGAGGAATATGGTATAATGTGATCGTAAAATTTATTGAAATGAAAATGCCAAAGACTCCCAACAGTTACACAATTAAACATTTTTTAAACCTTATTATTTTATACCACCTTCCCATTTATGTTAACATCTATCACAACATTTAGTAATAGCAGCCCAAAAAAATCACTTATACTAATTAAAATAAACAATCAAGAATATATATTCCTGAAAGTATATAACATTCCCCCCCCATCCCTTTTTTTTTTTTTGGGAGGGGGGAGCTCAGGCCCAGTTCTGCCATCATATGAACTAAGTGTTTGTAAAGCATTTTAACTGGGATTACATTAGTCACAAGTATCAAGTGAAAACTGCTGGGCAAAAAAAAAAAAAACCATACTTATTTTACAGTTGCAAATATTTAAGCAACACCCTAAATTCTAGAACCCAATGTACATATTACAAATACTGAGTAAAAAAAAAACTAACAATTACTTTGACTCAATAACATCAACAATGACATTTTTGCAAACAAGTAATCTTAAAGAATATCTGCTGGTTAATTTGTTTTAAAAACTTTCAAGGTTTTCTACCAACAGAATGAAAAAAATAAAATACTGAACCATAAGACACATGAAAACCCCTACAAGCTTCAGCATTAGCTACTACCATCAGATACAACTATGGAACAAATGTGATTCATTCCATATAGTTGGTAGTAATCTACTCTTTAAAGTACTTCTATAAGAGCCTTGTAAATAAAATAACAATTTGTGCTAGGTAAAACAGAAAGCCTATTCCATTTACTATTTTATCAATCATTTATATCCTATAAAGGAATAAGTTGGTCAAAAAAAAGCTTTAGAAAACAGTTAAAGTATGTGGTTATTTCCTGAAGATTGATAATACATAACGACAAATACTGAAGTTAATTCAACACTCCAGTTTAAACTAAGCCTAGACATTTAATATATACTTTGCCAATGTGAGAGATCCCTCCTTAATACAGATTGCTATACTACCGCCCTTATGACTTAGTATATGATCTTTCAGGGTTAATGTAACATGCATCACCCTCTAATCAACCTGGCAGTGACCCTCTCCAAAAATTACACTGGCCTAGTCTTGTAACAAGAGACAGGTTTTATCACTTCAGTATGGACTCAAAGGCTTTAATCTATACTCAAAAGTATAACTTGCAAGAGTTTACACCCTTCTGAAATAACCTTTAAGAAGTCTGGGTCATCTCCATGCCAAGATGAGACATCAGAGGAGGACTTTAATGGAGGATTCAACACCTATGTTAAACATAAATACGTTGCATATATAAATTACACACTTGAAATCTAGAGTAGATGGGAGATTCCTTTAATAAGCTATCAAAATGGTAGTCTTTTAAAGTATAAGGGAAAATCCTAAGATGCTACAGGTATTAGAAAGTTAAAATTGAGGTTTAAAAATAACAGATAAAAAAAATTAGAATAAGCACAGCTAAAAAATACTGCCACTTTCCAAAATTGATATAACTACACTTCTCAAAAACAGCATTATATATTAAATCCAGAAGGGTTAATAAAGCTTACTGTGTTAAGTAAACATTCTAAAAAAACTATATGTTCTTATAATTTTCCTTCTTTCTACAGTTTGTATCCCGAAGGCAGGTCTTGAACCTGGTTCCAAGGCCAGCTCTCTAACCATTATCCCCAGGCTGCCTCTTTCTACAATTATGTAATAATAAACTACATTTCCAAATTAAAAGTATATTAACAATTATATGGAGCTTTAAGGTTTGCTAAGTGTTTGACATATTAGTTTATTTGATCTATATCTTATATAAAACTTGTATAAAAGCTTTATTTTCCATTAAAAAAAATATTCAAATAATGGTTTCCCCTTCCCATCTATGTACGCTTTTGTTAACTCCAAATCATAAAATGAGTGCTAAAAGAGATCTTAAATTACTTCTAAGACAAGGGTTCTTTACCTGGCATCTGTATGTGAACTTACTTGGTAAAAAAAAAAAATACACCTTTATTTTCACTAATCTCTAACTGAAATTTGGCCATTTCCTTCATTTAAAAACTATTGTTCTGAGAAAGAACAGGTTTACAGGCTATACCAGTTAACTGAAAAAGAGAGGGTTATGTGTGGGGTGGGGTGGCAGGGAGGAGAAACAAGGGTATCCCACAGGATAAGCACCCCAAAGGAAGTCCTAAGCAGTCTGGAGATAAATGAGACACTGAAAGCCTGGGTGTCCTCCTTAAATGGAGGTTGTTGGAAGAGACATTCAATCAGAGGGAGAAGGGGTGTGTGTGAGTGTGTGGGGAGTGGGTGTGAGGGTGTGTGTGGCTGTGTGTGTTGGGAGTGGGGCATTAAGATATTATTACTTTGATATATTTGTGATCTAAACAAAGTGGATAACTCCTGCAAACAGAATGAGTTCAACTATTGCCCAAGTCTTCTCAAAAATCCCCCACAAGGTAGGGGGGGCTAGGTGGTACAATGAGTAGAGCACCAGCCCTGGAGTCAGGAGGACCTGAGTTCAAATTCGGCCTCAGACACTTGACACACTTACTAGCTATGTGACTTTGGGTAAGTCACTTAACCCCAATTGCCCTCCAAAAAGCAAAAAAAAAAAAAAATCCACAAGGGTTCTCCCAGAAATATGTTGGAGGTGTTCCTCAATGAAACTCTCTGGGCCAATCCTTCAAAAACTTAAAGACTGCTGTGTTCTCATATCTTCATAATGTTTTCTCTTCTCCAAGCTAAATATGTCTTGCTCCTTCCATCATTCCTGAAAAGCATGATATTTAGGAACTTCATTACCTTGTTTGCCCTCTTCTGGATACAATTTAGTTTCTCATTGTCCCTCCTAAAATATGATGCTAACAAAACAAAATTGCAGATGTGGTCGACCCCAGAGGCAGAGTATATCTACAACAGGACCATCAACCTAGCTAGTTCTAGAGAGCATGTCATTATCCAGAGTCAAAAACATCAGTGGCTATCCTAGCTGTCATAAAACACTACTGACTGAATCTTCACTGCACTGTACACGGCTTCTTTTAAACTCAAAGGGTAAGACTTTATACTTATTCCAATTAAATTTCTTATTATTTTTTCTTATTAGATACCCAATTATCAAACTATTTCTAAAGGCTGTTTGCTATCAACAAGTTTACTATTCTTCCCAATTTTGTGTTCATTAAAAATCTGACAGACATACTAATTGTGTTTTTAATCTGTTATTGATTGTTTTAAAAAATAAACATTAAACTGCACAAAGCTAGAAATAAATCCCTGGGAACTAGAGACTTCTTTCCTAGGTGACACTGAACCATTAATGATTACCCTTTGGGTATAGCAATCCTACCTGTTCAAAATCTATCTAATTTTCTTATCAAGTCCACATCTCTTCATCCTTTTCAAAATGTAACAGCATGAAACATTTTTTAAATGCTTTGCTAAAATCCAGGATTAAACTGCACATGCCTTGAAATAACATTCTACTTTGGTTTGGACCTGTCATATGGGAGGGGAAGGGGGAAACAGGAGGGGGATCTGGGTTGGGGGATGCCTTCTACTCAAGTACAATCTGTATATAAATAGTTTACAAAGTTTCCTGGGAGGCTAAAAGTTTCAATGAGTTGCCCATCATCACTATACCAGTATAAAACACAGTTAAGATTTGAACCAAGGACTTCCTGAGTACAAGGTAACTGGGTCCTCTAACCACAGCAAAACTGTCTCTCAGTATATAGTAAGTAAACCTGTTTTTAAAAATGAGGTTCACTTAGTTTGATCTCTTCTTGAAGATATACTAGCTCTCTGATCACTGCTTATTTATCTAGATGTTCACTAACCATAAGGTGACCTGAGTTTTAATCCTATTTCTAATATTTACTAGTTTTGTGACCACAGATGAATCTCTTCATCCCTTTGAGACTTGGTTTCCACATCTATGAAATCTGCATAATGCTCCCTATACCAATGACCTCACAGACTTATTGTGAGGAAAGCTCTTGGCTATTTCAGTAAATTTTTAGTTACCTTTGTATCCTTCACAGCCCCTAAAACTGTGCTTTACTTGCAATTTTTCAAAAAGTATCGTTAATATGCATATTTGTTAAAAGACTTTTTGTTTTTCTTTGGGGGAGGATAAAGGGAGAAAAAACAACTGCTCAATACCTGAAAATAACATTTAAAAAAATATTTATTCAACTCAAAATCTTGTGGAAGTGAATGTTAAAATCTAAAAATAATTTTAAAATGTGTTCAACTAATTGTTAAATACTTCAATATGAAACACGAGAAGGTCTCTCCAAAGATTTGTTAAAATCTAAGAGAAAATTCTCCATCCTCATACTTTTTAATCTTGGTATCTGACATTGATGATCACCTTCTCTTCCTCTGGGTTTTCCTGACACTGCTCCCTCCCAGTTCTCTTCCTATATTGCCTGACTGCTCCTTAGTATCAGTTGCTGATTAATCATCTATGCTCGGGTCAGCTAGGTGGCAGCACCGACCCTGGAGTCAGGAGGACCTGAGTTCAAGTATGAGCCCAGACACTTAACACTTAACACTTAACTAGCCATGTGACCTTGGGCAAGTCACTTAACCCAACTCCCTCCAAAAAAAAAAAAGGCAAAAGAAAAAAACCATCTATGCCACACCAATCGCAGTAGTATCCCAAAGCTCTATCCTAGGGCCTTCTCTCCTTTCTGTACCCTTCTCTTGGGAACCTCATCAGCTCAATGAGTTCAAATACCATCTCTATGTAAGTGGTTACAAAATCTATGTATCAGCCCTAGTCTATCCTGACTAGAAGTCTCATCACCAAATACCTACTGGATATTTCACACTGGACATTCCAAAGACATTTCAAATTCTTTCCCCTGAAACCAACTCCACTTCCAAATCTCCCTATCCTCCCAGTCACTAATGTTCATGTAATATCAGTGTGATCCTCAATTCTTCAGTCTTACTCATCTCAACTTCTATCTCCTCCACTCTTGGAAATATGTCCCCTCCTTTCCACTCACATCCACCACTGTAACTCAGGCACTAATCACCATCTTTCCTGAATAGTCATCTTAATTGGTTTAGGTGCTTCAAGTCTCTCCCCACTCCAAAGAATACTCCATATAGCCATCAAAGCCCCAGGGTCAAAAAATTCTAATGATTTCTCTTGCCTCCGGGAATACATAAGCTCTTCTGTCTGGCAGCTATATTTCTTCACAAAGTGAGCCATTCCTGCCTTTCTCGTCTTTTGGTACATTTAGCCATACTGGTCTACTTGCTGTTCCTCACACACAACTCCACACCCTTGTAATTTGGCTATTCCTCCATTCCTCCCACCCCACCTCTACCTCCTGGAATCTCTACTTCCTGTATCATAAGGCCTTTCATGATCACATGAAATCACATGATCACAGTAATACAAGCTCCTTGAAGGTAAGGAGTGCCTGACTTTGTATCCCTAATACCCATCTCCCAGTACCCCAGCTGGCAACTTAGGTACGTCTGCAACTCCTTACTTTCTCTCACATTCCACATCTGACCTGCTGCCAAATTCTATCAGTTTCCCTTCTTAATATCTCTTGAATATGCCTCCTTCTCTCCTCTGACACTGCCACCAATACAGGCCCTCATCACATCATGTATGAGTTATTACAATAGCCTGGTGATAGGTCTGCCTGCTTCAAGGTTCTCCCTCCAATCTAACATCCACTTAGCTGCCAAACTGATCTTCCTCAAGGACAAGTCCAACCATGTTACCCTTCTACTCAATAAACTCCCTACAGAGGCTCCCTGCAGCCTTCAAGATCAAATATAAAGCTTCTGTTTGGCTTTAAAAGGCCTTCATAATCTAGACCCTTCCTATTTTATTCCTCCCACACACAAACCATCACTCTGTAATCCAGTGACACTGTCTGCCTTGCTGTTTCTAGATCAACATTCCAACTCCAGTTATTTTCACTGGTTGTCTCCTATGCCTGGAATCCTATCTCTCCTTAACCCCATTTCCTAGTTTGTGTCAAGTCTCAACTAAAATCCCATCTTATACAAGAAACCCTTCCTCTTCCTCCTAAAGACCAGGCCTTCCTTTCATTGATTATCTCCATTTTATCCTGCATACATTTTGCGTGTAGATAGCCTTTTTCAAGTTGTCTCCCCAACTAGACCTTTGGGGGGGTGGGGGAGGAAGGCAGTGGGTGAAGATGGGTGAGGAGGAAGGGGGAGAGGGAGGGAGAGAGGGAGAGAAGCAGAGAGGATAAGAGAGAGAAAGAAACTCTACACGGCATCCATCTAACTAGACATATTCAAATCTGAACAACAGACATTCCTCATCCACTTAGTTTTACTTTTGAGTGGTTACAGATCTTTTCCAAGAGGATCTACTTCATATAATCAGCACAACCTCATCAGGGTAGAGAACATCTGGAGGACCTCACTATCCACAGGGAGTCCTTCTTCTCCCTGGACTCTGCACTGAATCTCCATCTCTGTAGCACAAAAACAAATTTGGCAAACAGTTTCCTCTTTAATTTATGATCAGTGTTATAGAGCAAGTTTATTTCTACTGTTAAAACTTTCAAGGAATCTGGAATGATTTTAATGCATACATGGAAGGCAGCATATTGGAAAAAGTGGGCTTCAGGGTAACATTTTGCTGTATCAAAGCAGATTTTTTTTCAAATATGCAAATAATAAACCCAGTGAGAGTTTATATTCTCTCCATGTTTCAGTCAATTGTATGAAGAAACTAACACCTTCTATCAATGCAGGCACAGGACCTTGTCTGCAACTTATAGAGGTTACCTAGAACACCTAGAAGGGAAGGGAATAAGATTAATATAATAGGCCTAAGAGGTAGATACTTTTGTTATCCCCATTTTACAGAGGAGGAAACTGAGGCAGAGATTAAGTGACTTGATTAGGTTTACACAGCTAGTAATTATTTTAGGCCAGATTTGAAGTCAAGTTCCTGCTTCCAGGCCCAGTGCTTTACCCTACTGAGGTTGACTGACTTACCCAAGGTCTTACAGTTACTGTCAATCAGTGAGACTTAAACCAGGTATTGTGAGGCCAGATCTCTAGCCACTTATACCATACTGTCTCTATGACTCATGTCTAAAAATAAAATTTTAATATCTCCCCCTTAAAACAAACTTCCTTTCTATTTTACCTGCCAAACTGATTTTTTTTCCAAAAGAGTCCCCCAAAGGGTTTAGCTTCCCTAAAGTAAATTCTTCTTCAGAAGAGAAGCATATATCAAACACTTAGTACCATATGCTAGACACTGTGCTAATTGCAGGGGGCACAAAGGAAAAACCAAAAGTCTGCCCTAAGAAGCTTACATTCTAATGAGGAAACAACATATATTTAAATGGATACCTGCAAAATCCAGAGTAGATGGAATGAACCTTAAAGAAGAAAGCAATGACAGCTGGGGAGGAGGGAGAAGGGGGAAGGAAACCAGGAAAAGTTTCCTATATAAGGTGGCATGAGCTGAATCTTGAAAAGAACCAGGGATTCTAAGGGAGACATGAGAAGAGAGTGCATTCCAAGCATGGAAGAGACATTCAGTGAAAGATACGGAGAATGGAGAGGATGTGTCAAGTGAGAGGTATGGAAGTAGGCCAGTATAGCTGGACTGTAATGAATGTGGAGAAGAACAAGATGTGGGAAAACTGGAAAGGTAGGAAGGGACTAGGTGATAAAAAGCTTTATAGGACAAAGGATGCTATTTAATCCAAGGGAGCATCACTAGAGTTTATTGAGTAAGGGGGTGACATTGGTCATTTAAGAAAACCACTTTGGTAACTGTGGAAGATAGACTGAGTGGGAAGAGGCCTGAAACTGGAAGACCAATCAGAAGGCTATTACAGGAAAGAGGTGATGAGGAACTGCACTTATGTGGTAGGTGTATGAATAGAGAGAGGAGAGGAAAGATGTGGGAGATGTTGTAAAGATGGAAATGACAAGCTTTCATAACTGTGAGGTGGAGTGAGGAATAAGAGTTAAAGCAAAGGTTGTGAACCTGGAAGACTAGAAGGATGGTGGTATCCTTGATAATCAAGACAAAAGAATCCTGGTTTTTGACAGGTTGAGATTGGGATACATATGGGACATCCAGTTTAAAACATACACTAGAACGGAATATATACATCTAGGAATCATTATTATAAATGGGTTATTAGCTCACCAAGTATGACAGTGTAATGGGAAATGAGAAAAGGACTTAGGACAGAGGATGGGAGTACATGTCAAATCCAACAAGGAGGCTCAAAAGGAGCAGTCCACCATGTAGTAAGACAATCAGGACAGAACTATGTCATGAAAATGCAGAAAGTATGCAGAAGGAGGTGATTAAGAGTGCTAAATGCTGCAGAGAAGTCAAGAAGAATAGGGACTGAGAAAAGACCATTAGATTAGGCAATTAATAGATCATCAATAACTTTGGGAAAAGTAGCTTCAGAAAAACGATTGGTGGCATGAGCTGAATCTTGAAAAGAGGGCTTAGAAGAGAACAAGAAGAGAGGAAAGGGAGGCATTCAGCATACATAATTTTGTCAAAGAATTTAGCTGAGGAAGAAAGATACATATAACAATAACTAGAAGAGATGAGAGATCTGGTGAGTTTTTTAAGAATGGAGGGAGCACGGGCAAGTTCATAGGCAACTGAAAAGAAACCAGCAAAACAGAAATTCAATTATTCAAGATTATTCATCTATAAACACTGAGACTGGGAATGATAGTAAAGGCAGATTTTTAGAGAAGATGTAATTTGTACATGTTGAGAGATTGGCCTTATCAAGGAGAAGGGTTTGCTCACTGAGAATGGACCTTTTATTTTTGTATGTGTAAAGTACAGTACAAGGCTATCTTCAACCAGAAGAGTGGGTTTAGGAGGTAATACAGGAGCCTTGAAAAGAGAAGTTTTAGAAGTCACCTTAGCAAATGGGATACAGGACTGATCTAATAAAAGACTGCCCTCCATCAGTGAGAACCCAATGGAGCTTAGATAATAAAAATTTGTAAGGGACCCAGCCAGCAGTTTCATCACTTTCTCTACCTCTACTCAGTAGAAAATGAATAGGCAGAAAGGAGGAAGGCAGGAGTAATACAGTGTCTAAAAAAGTTTCAATTGAAAATTCCCACACCAAACACTATTACATTTTAAAGCTGCAGATCAAATAATGGGTTATAGAAGTTCACCTACAGGCAAAAGAAACTATGTTTGAAAAGTTACATTAGGCTTATTTCCCCTGGAAGTTCCTAGTCCATAATAGCTCATGTGCTCTTACATTAGCAGAAATTGTGCCATACTTCTGATGAAAAAAAAAATTAGAAGAGATATTAAAGTTAAAAATTTTAAACGATAGGTCACAGAACCTATTTCTAAATACAAAAAGTAATTTCTACTGCATATTTTACATTTTTATAAACATGGTGAGATAAACATAAAAACTAGATACATAAAATTCACACATTTATTCAACAAACAGTACCAGCTCTATCTGAGCTTGAGGCAAAAAGACGTATCTAAACATAACCCTCCCTCTCTGGTTGGCTGGGGTATATTCCTTAAACCTATTTTAGGAGTCTAATAATAAGCATTTATATAATGACTTAAGGTTTTCAAAGTGCTTTATAAATATTATCTCATTTTATCCTCACAATAACCCAGGAGATGGATGCTTTACAGATGAAGAAATTGGGACAGAGGTAAATCATTTGTCAAGGGTCACACAACTGAGGAGCTAAGAGAAAGATGGACTTGGAATCCAGATCTGTGTTTAATTCCTCCCTGAGACACTTACTGCATGTGTTACCCCAGGCAAGTCTCTTAACAGTTCTTAGCCTCAGTTTCTTCATCAGTAAACTAAGAAAAGGCTGGACTTCAAAGACAGATTCTAAAGTTCCTTCCAGTTCAAAATCTCTACCTTTTAAGAATTCTGTTTTCCACAGACAAGCATACATACAAAAGACATCTTTGCAAAAAAACAAGTTTGAACAGGAAAAGCAAAAATTAATCTTAAGTCTGGTGGTTGAAAAAAAGCAGCTTGTTCTAAGAAAATTCAATATTGAGCTAATTTGCTCACTTTACTTAAAAGGTTAGCATTATATAGTACAAAAAAAAATTCCTTTTCTTCAATTCTGCAAGAATTATTTATGGTAATCCTGAAGATCAGAATTAAAATCCAGAAAGCCATTATTCTCAATTGATTTATTACTGCACTTAATAAAACTATATTAATTATTTTAAATTCTACTGAATTTCCACTTTCTTTTCAATAACAAAACTATCCTCAAGGGGTGCCGTTTTGTGATATTTCATACAGGTACCTAAGAATGACAACCTTAAATAGAAGTCTCCAGTCCATTAAAAGTCAAATCCTGTTACAACACCAGGAAGTAATGAAATTCTCTCCTTATGAGAATACTGAAATCTCCTTATTTGAATGTTTTCTTTAAATAACTGGAATTTGGGGAGAAGTTTGAAAATATTTAAGATTTCTATTATTTTATATTTCAAACAAAATACATTTTTAAAGGCTTATACGTAAATAATATGCAGATTCGATCATTTTAAATACACCAGGGCTTTATAATTTAATTCGAAAGCAAAATATGCAGCCAAATAAATCTGAGATCAATTTAAAAGTCGTGATCCTCAGACTTTAGTTTCAATGCTGTGTAACCCCTGGGCAAGCCATAACCTCTCTCTAGGTTTCAGTTGATCTGTCAAAGATGAGGAAAGGGCAGATCATCAGAGGTCCATCTCAGCTCTGGGATCCTTCCATGATTCTAACATTCGACCAGCCCAAGCTGGTTCAAGTTTAAGTCGGTAAACTGCGGGCTCTGTCCCTAATTGTGGGGCTGCTTAGGGACCGAGGGGGGTCCTGCGTGTCTAACCCAGCCTCTGCCTCGGGCGTGAGTCGCACACTTTGCCTCCATGTTGATCTCACGATCTGGGCTTTTAAGGGCGCTCCGGAACCACCAGCTCCGGTCCCCAAGTAACCGGCGGCAGACCCGAGCGCGGCAGGACCGGCCAGGTGCTCCCACCAAGAGCCTCCCGAAGCCCGCGGGCCGGGGCGCGGAAACTTTCATTTCGGGGTGCCGGTGACGCGCGGCTCGGCGCGGTCTGTCCGCAGAGACGGGGATCGGGGTCGGGCGCGCACCTTCCCCTACCGGCCCGGCACGGCCCCCCGGAGTGCGGGGGCTTACCCACCTCCCTGTCGGCGGGGCGCCCCGCGGGGATTCCCGCCCCAGCCCCCAGCGGGGACCCCGCGGCCCGGCAGGTGCCTGGGGGGGGCAGGATCCGGATAGGCGGGGCACACAAAGGACACCCCCCCCCCGCCCCGGCGCCCCCCGCCCGCACTCACAGGCTGCCAGAGCAGGAGGTGCACACGAAGGAGCCTACGGTCATGTTCACGTAGGTGGGGCCGCGCTGGTCGCAGTCGAAGCACTTGCGGTTGTGCGGGAGGCCGGTCATGTCCCGCAGCATCTTCAGGTGCTTCTCCTCCTGCTTCCGCTTCGCGCTGGCCGCCATGGTCGCGGCGGGGAGGGGAGGGGAAGGAGAGGGAGGGGAGGGAGCCGGGCGGCTGCGCCCGGACCCCGCACCGCGCACCGCCCGCCCGTCAGCCGCCGCGCTCAGGCACCCCGGCTCGGCCCGGCCCGGCGCGGCCCCCAGCCCTGGCCCTAGGGCCGCCCCGCCGCAGCCTCTGCGCGCGGCCTCGCTGGGCGACCCCGACGAGGAGGCCCGCAACGAGCGCCGACCCCCGCTGCCGCCCCTGCCGCCGCCGCCGCCCCAGCCGCCGCCACCACCTTCCCGACTTCTCCTGAGGGGAAAAGACAAGGAAGGGGAACGGCCAAGAGGAGGCCCGCCCCGGGGCGGCCGCAGGCCAAGTGTCCGCCTGCGCCCTCGCCTGGACGGGAGGAGTCACTGCAGGCAGCGTGCGCGCTCCGAGGAAGGGGCGTGCCCAGGCTTGGCGCCCTCCCTCTGCGAAGGCTCTCCAGAACGTCCAGGCTGGGTGCGTGCTGGCCGCGCGGGGCAGCGGCTGGGGCCGCGTGCCCAGCGCTTAGCTTTGTGGTGGTCCAGTCGTATTCGACTCCTCAGGACCTCTCTGGGGTTTTCTGGGCGGAGACACTGGAGCGGTTTGCATTTCCTTCTCCAGCTCATTTGACAGATGAGGAAACTGAGGCAGACAGGGTCAAGTGACTTGCCCAGGGTCACACTGCTAGTAAATCTCTGAGATCCCATTTGAACTCAGGTCTTCCTGACTCCAGACCGGTGCTTTATACACCTAGCTGCCCCTGGGCCATAGTAGGGTCTTTTAAAATGGCTCAATTAATGCTTCCTTCTTAGCCCTCCCTACCTTCCTTACTTTCTTTCTCCCTCCCTTCTTCCTTTCTTCCTCCCTTCCTCTCTCCCTTCCTTCCTTCCACCCTTCACTCTTTCTTTCCTTCCTTCCTTCCTTCCTTCCTTCCTCCCTCCCTCCTCTCCATCCTTTCTTTCCTTCCTTGCTTCCTTCTTTCCTTCCTCCCCTCTTTCTTTCCTCCTTCCTTCTTCCCTCACTCGTTTTTCTCCCTTTTTTCCTTCTGCCCTTCCTTCCCTCATTTTTCTTTCCTCCCTCCCTTCTTTCCTCCTTTCTTACTTCTTCCCCTCCTTTCCTCTTTCCTTCTTTCCTCCTTCCTTCTTCCCTTACTCCCTCCCTTCCTTTCTTCCTGTTCAAAATCTATGGTTTATGGACATGGCACCATATACCAGTCGTCTATGTTACCTTTCATTTCCACACCCTCAGCCCTAACCAAGATGCAGTTCTATGGTTTTTACCTCATAACCTCACCTGTCTAAACCACTGCAGCAGCCTCTTGCCTGATCTTCTAAGCTCTTAGCACAGTGCCTGGAAAGTGATTTAAATGCTGATTCTCTCCCGCTTTCACTCTTTCCTCCTCTACCACTCTGTCTTTTAATTACTGCCAAATTAATCTCCCTTTTACTACATAGATCTGACATCTGACATCTCATTGGTCTCCTATTGACTCCTGGATATGGTTTAAACTCAGCCTAGCGTTCCAGGCCCCTGACAAATTAGAACCTCCTTATCTTTTCAGCTTTACGTTACTTTATGATTTCCTTCTTTCATGCCTTTTCTAATGCTGTTCCCTATGACTAGAGTGCCTCCTGTGCCACATTCTCCACCTGTTGGAGGCCTACAGGTCCTTTAAGGCCAGGCTCAAATGCACTATCTTCCTGGAAGCCTTTCTTGGTCCTCCATCAATCAGATAGACCTCACAGAGCATCTGGTTTGCCCTTCTCTTAAGCACTTGCATTTCAGATTTCCAAGGAACCTGAGGTCAGCTGTCTCATCCAACCTGAATAAGGGAGAGGAATTTCTGAATAGAAAGCCTCTCTACAACTTACTTAACAAGTGCAGCCTTTGCTTAAATCCATCTGAGGATCAGAAACTCATTACCTCCCAAAGCAGCCTATTCCATTTTTCTGCAACTGTAGGAAGTTGCTTCTTTTATTAAACTAATGTTGGCCTTTCTGCAGTTTCCCTGCATTGCTCCAATCTCTGTCCCCTGGGGCCAGCCAAAGCAAATGCAGTATTTCTTTCCCAAGAAAGCCCTCCAGATACTAAAAAAGCTAGCTCTCATCTCGAACTCCAGTTGTGGGGGCTTCACATTGGGGCTGGGCCTTACTTAATCTTAGTGGACCAATCCACAGCCACCAATAACAGCACCTAGGACAATGCTCTGCATACAAAAGGTGTTTAATAAATGTCCCCTGAAGTTGAAACCCTTCTCCTGGTGGAAATTATTGTGCACAAATACCTTACTACACCTTGTGTGGAAATGCTGCCTTTAGTTAAAAAGAGAAAGAGGTAATAGGTCAAGGTGAGGAATTTCAGTCTACTTAGGGATTCTGCTTCTCATGGAGCTGACTCAGGTAGCTGGCACACAGCTACTCCAACCCCACACTAAGAAAAAAAATCCCAATTCAACAAACATCTGTAAGCGTATTCTGTGTGCACAACATTGTACTGGAGACTGCCAGAGAAGCAAAGACGAAAAAGACAGAGCCTGCCTTCAAGGACCTTACCCTGCAGGAGTCATGTGGACACCTTTACAAATGTCCATGATTCGAAATAGAATGTGGCAGATCTTTAAGACAGGCCACCAGGGCCTGCAACAGCTGCAGACAGCTGTTCAGGCAAATAGCTATGTGGGGGTTTGTGGCAAAGCGGGAGAAAATAAACCACAGCGTTGTAATATGACGCCCTGGTGCCTGTGTGACATTGGGCAAGTCACTGCCATCACACAGGAACCACGCACTGTGGTTCCTCTCTGCCTCTCTGGCATCCTTCAAGATTCATCTCAAATCCCACCTTCTCTAGCAGACCCTTCCCAGTCTATTTGCTCCTCTCTAAGATCACCTGCCATTTCAACTGCCTGTGTCTCATATGTGTATGGTTATTTATGTGCTGTCCCTCCCATTAGAATATGAGAGCAGGGACCTTATTTTTCCCTTGCTTTGTATCCCCAATACTTATCACAATGCTTGGCACATAGTAAGTGCTTAATCAATGCCGTGTTGACTCACCAATGATTTCAAGACAAATGTCTATTTCATTAACCACAAAGGGAATTGACTCTACACAAGGGGTGGATGCATGCCATCCTAGCCTTACTTGCTTTTTTTTTTTTTTAACAGAATAACCCAATTGGTACATGAGGGGAATACAGTAGATATCAGTAAGCTAGATTTTAGTGAAGCATTTAACAGATTTTCTCATGTTATTACTGTGGGAAGGGAGAGGTATCGAGTGGACAAGAGTGTGGTTAGGCTTGTTCACAACTGGCCAATCATCAGTGGCTCCATATCACCTTGGAAAAAGAGCATCCCAGGGTTCTGTTCTTGGCCCTGCTCCATTTTTATCAATGACTTGGACGACAAGCTTACCAGGTTTTCAGATTATATAAAACTGAGAGAAAATAAGCTTGCATTTCAATAGATAAATTTAGGATTTGCAAAGATCTTAAATGTGAGGCAGCCGGTTAAGTGGTGCAGTGGATAGAAAACCAGACTTAAGTGCCAAAAAGAAATAAATTCTAATCTTGCCTCACACCTCGGTTATCTCTGAGCAAATCACTCCACCACTTTCTGCCTTGGTTTCCTCATCAGTAAAATGAACATAATAACATCACCTAGCCCCTAGTGTTTAATGTTTGTAAAGCACTTTGCAGATCAAGTCCCATAGATTCAAAAGATCATGTTCACAAGTATAGGATAGGGGAAGCCTGGTTCAGCAGCAGGACACCTGAGAGCCTAGAAGGCTGAAGGAAAGTTCAACATAAGTAAACAGTCTAATGCAGAAACCAAGAAAGCTAATGCAAACTTAAGTTGAATTAAGAGTAGCATAGCATCCAGCAATTTGAATACAAGAATCCCACTATAGTCTGCCTGTCAGAATACACATGGGTTGTTATTGTGTTCACTTCTGGTATCACATTTTAGAAAAGATGCAGATAAGCCAACGAGTGCCCAGAAAAAATGACCAGTATGGTAAAGGGGTTTCAGTCCGTGTCATACGATGATAATTTGAAGGAACTGAAGAAATTTAACTAGGAAAAAAGGAACCTTGCAAAGAATAATGACTGTCTTTAAAATAGCCTCCCTGGGCCCAAGGATTCTCATCTGTAAAGTGAAGAACAACAACAACAACAAAAAAAAAAAAAAAAAAAAGACCTCTGAGGTCCCTTCCAGTGCTAGATTTGTGAACCTGTCATTCTCAGTATTTGAAAGGCTGTTTCATGACAGACACAGTAGATTTATTCTCTTTGACCCCAGAGAACAAATCTAGGAAGGCCAGGTAGAATCTGTAAAGGGGCAGAATTAGACCTGATAAAAGAAAAAAACTTTCTAAAAATTAGAGCTATTGGAAAAATGAAACCTACTGCTTTGAAAAGTCGGGAGTTCCATCTCACTTGAGGTTCTCTAGCAAAGGCTGGAGGAGTTCCTGCCAGGAATACTATGGAGAAGATCCTTTTTCATTGTAAACATTGAAATAAGGGAACACTAACAACTCTTCCAACACTGATGTTCTGCGACTAATTTCCTTGGGAAGAGAACATAGCAGAAGTCAGAAGTATAAAGTGTCTATGAAATTTTAGGTAGAATTGACAGGTAGAGATAGTATAACTTCCCCTCAGTGATGGGGGTTTGGGTGTTAAGGAACCTAGGGTGCTTAACTTTTTAAAATCTATTTGCCTCCTAGCAAATCAGTGCCTTTGTTAAACACCCATGCTCATGCATGTGATGCAACATACTGACTTTGACATCTGACCTCCCATGACAAAGGTCTAAGACCTCTACAAATTTAAATCGGTTTCCTAAGCTTTCACTTCCTCAATAGGGCTGGCCTTACTGCAAAATGATGCAGACTGATCTTTGCTGAAGCCCTAGGGAATTAGTTGCCAAATCATCTGAGGCTAACCCCACCCACACTGACTGAAAGGAGCAATTCTCATACTTCAGAGCAAATTATTTTAATTCAGGGAAGGAAAATATAATGAAGAGAATGAGAAATGCACCTGAGACTCTGCTATCAGGTGGTCAGCAGCCCTTTCTTCCCACATGGAATGGAAGGAGGAGTAATGGAGACTTTTCTCAAGTCCTCCTCGGATGGCAAATCATGTCATGGAGGGAACCCTGAGTTCTTGAAGTATAAGCCAGTGGAGCAAAAGCTCTGACAGGTTCTGCCAATCTAGCAGTCAGTAGGCATTTACTAAATGCTTTTTCATTTGGAAGGAAGAAAACGAGCATTTATTAAGCACCTACTATGTGCCAGGCATTGTCCTACCTACATTACAAATAGTTTTAATGTTAGGTAAGGGTCCAGCTACAGACTATAGCTAGATTGGTCCAAGGACCAGCCTAGCCAAATCCAGAGAAGCTCATTATCAAAGAAAAGACCAACCAAACATTTATTTGGGCCATAGAAACTCATGAAGTGTACTCAGTAAGGTGAAGGGGGAAGGGGTGGCTATGATCTGTGTTGGGGAGTCACTCCACTGATGAACTTGCATGAGTGGAGATGAACAGTCCTTCTCCTATCCCTTCTTTCCTCAGTCCATAACAAGCCTCTCTTTCTCTACTCCTATTTTCTTCTCTTCCTTTTTCCCTGAAACAAACACAATTTCCCTCAATACCATCACAGTCAGAAGAAGCTGGGGGTTGGAGGGCAGAGTTTCTCCATCCTCCACCCTCTGGACTCTTCAAATCAATCTTCACTTCAGACCTCATGATGTCTAAAGTTAACTTTAGTTAGACTGATAATAATAATACATCTGCTGACAATAAGCACCAGCAACCTATGGAATGAGAGTAATAAAGCTGTGGGCTGCATTTTCCCTTTTTATTAACATTCTTTCCTGACCACAGCACGACTTCTTTAGGCTCTTGGCCAACAAACCAATGTTAATTTTTATGAGAAGTTCAGGTAGTACAAAAGAAAGCAATATTAGCATCATTAACTTGCCCAAGCTACTCCTTTCTAAACTCTGTAGCAGATTTAACATAGTGGATAATTAATGTCTCAAGGCTTAGCATATAAAGTTTTGCAAAAAAAAAATAATAAATAAATAAATGATGAGTTTTTTTAAAAATAATTTTTTTACCCTTTTGATGGTTTGATTATTTTTAACTTTGCTTCCAGGCCACTGTTTTGTTTTGGTTTTTTTTTTTTTTAAATTTGCAAGAATCACTAAGACAGAAAGAAAAAAAAGGACAAAGAGGGGAGAAAAGGACAGTGAGAAAACAGTCAGTGCATACTTCCTGGAAACAAAAGTGTGGTTACTGCAGGCTATATATTAGAAGTTGTTCACTCAGAAGATGTGCACAGTACCCACAAAGACTGTATACTTTAAGAAACATATTTCTAGAATAGGGATTCTTAATCTTTTTTTAAATTTTTCTTATCTCCAGGTACCCTCTGGCCATCTGACAAAGTCTATGGTCCCATGCTCAGAATGAAATTTTAAACGCATAAAATACATAAGATCAAAAGGAAGTTAATGGCATTAAGGTATAATTATCAAAAAAATTTTTAAAACAAGTTTAGAGACCCCAAGAATTCTAAATACTGATGTCATGATACTAATAAGTAGTAAACTAGCTACCTTTTCGTAGTCATTCAAAAACAAAACAACAAAAAACCTTATTCCATTGCTAAAGACTTGCTTCCTATCTAGCTGGAGGTTGCACTAATGTTTCCCATATTGTCTCATATGTGTCTATTTTGACTCCTGCTAAATTTTAAAATGAGGACCCATGTTAATGTCTGTATCCCTCTCAGCTCCTAACACAGAGCTAGGCATAGAATAGGGGCTCAACAAAATATCCAGCTGTTCTTGGGAGTCCAGTGGGTTGAATGGAGGCTTGAGTTATCAGTGAATCAGAGAGACACTTCCGGAGTTCAGAGAAAAACCACAACAAAGTTTCAACTAATTCTTCTCAAGTTATTTCATACAAGTCAATCTTGTCTCCCCAACTAAATTTGTGTGTAAACTTCTGTATCCTCTACAGTGCCTGACACGGGGCTAGGTACAGAGTAGATGCTCAGTAAATATGGGCTAAAAGCAGAGAAATTCTAAAGCTCCACTAGTGGTTACCAGCAAAAGGCTCTAACAAGGAAGCCCCACAACCGGCCTCCTTGCTTCATTCAGTAGGGTATTTCCACTTCAGTGCCATCTGCCAGAAAGCAGACACTGGGGAATCCAAACAGCTCCTGTGACAGCCTTGGTATCATAGAGTGAGCACACATCATAGTAAATAGGAAACTGCAAGAAAGAGAAAATGTCCCATTCAGGTTTCTTGAAATGGAACTCAAATTTTTTCCAATTACTGAAAAGAGAATGAAAGCTTCATCTACTTAAAAGGGGGTAGGCTAGTTGTGAAGAAAATCTTGTCTAGTTCTCAGAAAAGAAAATCAGAGGGGGTTTGCTAGAGTTTTAAAAGCAAAATAGACCCCTGCTGTAGTTATTCTATTCAAAGGAGAATTAGGAAAATAATTTTTTTTTTAAGCTAGAGCTTTTGGGAAACACACTCTCCATTTTAAATTCCTCCCTGGCTGTCACAATCAGCCAGGTAGTGGCTTGTTATAGAACTAGGGGGAAACTGAGAACAGTACCAAGTCATTTCTCTGGGTCCAGTTGTCCTATGCAATGATCAGGCACTGATTCCCTGTGAAAGTGGAACCATCATCCAACATACACAATGCTGTCTTAGGCAACAATTACAAGTCAGACATTTTCTGTTGCAATTCCATTTCATGGAAGCTGTAGCTCTGCCCTAAATGACAGCAGGAAAGGCAAGGCAGACAGATGGTACCATTTTCATTCTTCCCTGGCAGCCTCCTCTGGAGGCCACCAACCCCTCAGATATTCCCAAACTAGACCTAGTTAGCCTGGTGGGGCCTAAAGTTTAAACTCATGAAGTGGGGGGTGGGGGATGGGGAGGGGAGGGAAGCGTTCGCTTTATCTCAGCCAAACAAAGGAAGCCTCAACACAAACACCATTAAAGCATGGACTTATGAGCATAGATTGAGAACTGTAAGGGATCTTGAAAGTCATTCACTCCAACTCTCCCATTTTACAAATAAGGGAACTGAGACCTGAAAAGCTTATGTGATTCATCCAAGATCACAGAGAGCCAGAAGTCAAACATACAATACCCTCCAGCTCCAAATCTATCACTTTTTCCATTGTAACATGTTCTCACTAAAATATATGTGTGTGTATATAAATATATTTTTGAAGCCCAAGGATAAAAATAATTTGAAAAATATCATAGAAAGTTTGGTCCCCTTATTAGAACCATAGAGAACTGTTTGCATCCAAACTTGTCCCTGCTACAGTTAATCATGTCAATAATTAGCTGTGATTTTCTCTGGTACTCCTAGACATCTATAATTTCGTAGAGAAGTCTAAGAAGGTTCCTTGAGCCTCAGCAGTGTTAAATGGATCGCATAATTGGTAAATATCAATGAATTTTTGACATAGAAGTTCCTGACTCCAAGTCTAGCACTCTTCCTATTTATTTATATATCCTATATATCCACACTATTTATTATCTTATCTTCGGAATGATTGATATCCATGAAAAGTAGCATCTGCCATCAAAATAACCCTAACATTACACTTCATACCTGGAAAATTTGCAAAGATGAGAATAGTCATTATTGGAAGGATTATGGAATGACAGGCACACTCATGCATGGTTGGTGGAGCTATGAATTGATATAACCATTCTGGAAATCAATTTAGAATTCTACAAATAATGTGAATAAAATGTCTATGCTCTTTGATCCAGAGATTCTACCAGTAGCCATAGAGTCCAAGGTAGTCACTGTCAAGAAAGTGTCCAAACACCAAAGCATTTATAGCTGCACTTTTTGTGGTAGAAATAACTAGAAACAAGGTAAGTGTCACATGGTTGGGGAGTGGCTAAACAAATTGTAGACAGTGAATGTAATAGAATATTACTATTCTGTGAGAAATGATGATCATAAAGAAAATAAAGAAGCATGGAAAGACTTACATGAACTGATGCAAAGTGTACAAGTAAGCAGAACCAGAAAAACAATATACCCAATGACTACAACAATGGAAATGGAAAGAACTACCACAAAGCAACTGAAGATGAATATTGTGAATTATAAAGAATAAGCTTGTCCCCAGGGAATGGGAAGGCAATTTTCCTTTCTCCTTTGAAGAAGTTGGGGGGAGGTGGGGTCAGGGTCCCTGAACATGGAACATTGCATATAATATCAGGTATTTGGTTTTGATGGATTTATTTGGTTTTGATGAATCTTAAAAATCTTCATTATAAGAAATGGTCCTTTGGAACAGGGTAGATCTAGATGATATGAAAATAAAATAAAATCTATTTTAATTTTTTAAAAATTTAAAGTCAATTAATTCTTCATCCACAAAAGAAAAAAGTCTTCAAGAATGCTCTATCTCATTGTTTACAGCCATTAGTGTCCTTAAGGCCATTTTTATAATTCAAGCCTTCACTTCCCTGTACAATTCCCCTCTGGAGTCTCCTTTTGTCATCCTCCCACAGAAGCACAGTCCTTCTCCCACAAGTTGACATTTGAGTGGAGCACTTGGGGTCACACCTTCCAGCTAGGGTTGGTTCTGCAAAGAGGCAGCCTCTGCATATGCCTGTCATCAGCAAAAAGGAGGCTATTTAGCAAGGCAGGGGAGAGGGACAGTTGGACAATGTATTATACTATTAACCTATTAACTTACTTAATGCTTAACTTTAAAGCTTAGTGTTTTTGTGATGGGGTCTTCTATGGAAAATCATGGAACTTTAGTGCTGGAAGGGACCTTACTGATCATAGCTCTCCCTGCCTTGTTTTGCTGATGAAGAAATTCAGGTCCAGAGAGCTAGACCAGTAAAGACACTTTCATTACATAGGCATGAGCAAAAGGTTGAAACCTGCGTGACACTGAACAAGTCACTCCTCTTTGCCTCAGTTTCCTTGTCTGTAAAATGAGTCCTCTTGGACTCCAAGTCTAAAGAGTGCAAAGAGGCAAATTTAGGTGAGATTCACTGGTCTAAACATGGAATAGGCTGCCTTGGTAGGTAACAGACTCCTACTTTGTACAAGCTGTCTCCTATGCCTGGAATGTAGACCATGCTCACCTTGGTTTTTTAATTTCCTTTGAGGCTCAACTCCCGTGCTAAACTTTTTCTGATCTTCTCTCTTTCTTCCATTTATTTATATATATAAATGTCTTCTCATTTTCTTCCTCCCAGGTAGAATGTAAGAGCTTGGAAGGCAGAAATTACATTCATTGTTGTTTTTGTATCCCCAGAACCTTGTATTCCCATGTTGAGTTGGGTTGTTAAGAAAAGAACATAAGCATCATAATATCAGACCTTATAGATAATAACAAAGCTGAACATGAAATTTGCCTTAGAACAGATTGCACAGAGTATGTAAACACATAATAACCAAAAATACTCAACTATTTCCTATGATAGAGAATGAAATCATTAGTGACTACAGGAATGAGTTATTAGAAAATGTAGGTGTTACTGCTCTAGGGAGGGAAAGTTCTCTAGGCTTCAGTGTCAAGTAAGATATCCAGAGCGATGACTTAAAATTATAGAGATGTGTAGAATCAGATAACAAAAAGAAACCTTGGGAAATTATCTAACCAATTCTCCTTCCTTCGTAGATGTTTACATCAAAATTACCCCCAGAAAGATGAGACTTAGTTGATTTTTAAAGATCTTCTCTCAGGGTCAGAAATAAGCATTCTGTTAATGATTGTATCAAACATAATGCCTTCATTCTTCAGGTTTGGCCTCCTATCGTTTTTACCTTTGGTGAAGGTAGACAATTGCTGTTAGCCATTTCACAGAATCCCCACATTTCTGAGCTTCAAGCCAGCTTTTTAGTCTCTTTCACTCTCAAGAGGCTTCTTAATTGTTCTTCACTTTCTGCCATCAGATCGCTGATGTTTTTCCCAGCAACTTTCATTCTGGTTTTTGATTTGTCCAGCCTGGCATTTCACATGATGTACTCTGCATGTAAGTTACATAATGTGACAGTATATATACAGTCTTGTACTCCTCTTCCAATCTTAAACCAATCAGGTGTTCCATGTTTGGATCTAATTGTTGCTTCTTGACCCACACACAGATTTCTTCAGGAGACAAGTAAGATTATATGGTACTCTCATCTCTTTGAGGATTTGCCACATTTTTTTATGATCCACACAGTCAAAGACTTTTAGTATAGTCAATGAAAGAGAAGTAGATATTTTTCTGGCATTTCTTTGCTTTCTCCATAATCCAGTGAATGTCGGCAATTTGGTCGCTTCTTCCTCTGCCTCTTTGAAAATGGGCCTACTAGGGGCGGCTAGGTGGCGCAGTGAATAGAGCGCCGGCCCTGGAGTCAGAAGGACCTGAGTTCGGAGCCGGCCTCCGACACTTAATCCACACAAACAAAAACCTAGCCGTTTAACCTTGGGCAAGTTACTTAACCCCAATTGCCCTAAAGGGGCGGCTAGGTGGCGCAGTGAGTAAGAGCGCT
Organism: Gymnobelideus leadbeateri; assembly: GCA_011680675.1. NCBI lineage: Eukaryota > Metazoa > Chordata > Mammalia > Diprotodontia > Petauridae > Gymnobelideus > Gymnobelideus leadbeateri. The sequence continues at coordinate 739,199 of WOXC01012247.1, forward strand.
GGCCTCGGAGTTGGAATGACCCAAGATCAGATCCGGCCTCAGAAAATGAGCACCCACGCATAAATAATGGCTAGCCGTGTAACCTTGAGCAAGTTACTTAACCCCAATTGCTTTAAAAAAAAATGGGCCTACTTTTCTGGTAATTCTCAGTTCACATATTGCCAAAACCTAGCTTGCAGAATCTTAAGGGTAACCTTGCTGGTGTGTGAAATGAGTACAATTGCTTGGTAATTTGAACATTCTTTGGCATTGCCCTTCTTTAGGATTAGGACATAAAATTATCTTTTCCAATCCATTGTCCACTGTTTAGTTTTCCAAATTTGCTAGCATACTGAATGCTGTACTATAACAACATCATCTTTTAGGATTTCAAATAGCTCAGCTGGAATTCTATCACCTCCACTGGCCTTATTGTTAGCAATACTTTCTAAGGCTCACTTGACATTCTTTAGGATGTCTGGCTCTAGATCAGTAACCATCCATCAGGTTATCAGTGATGTTAAGATCCTTCTTGTATAGTTCTCACCACTTCTTAATCTCTTCAACTTCTGTTAAGTCCCTAACATTTTTTTGTCTTTTATCATGCCCATTTTTTGCATGAAACATTCCCTTGAAGAGAGTTTTTGAAGAGATCTTTGAAGAGATTTTCTTGAAGAGATCTCTTGTCTTTCCCATTCTACTGTTTTCTTCTATTTCTTTGCATTGCTGATTTAAGAAAACCTTATCTCTCTTTGCTCTTCTCTGGAATTCTGCATTCAGTTGGGTATGTCTTTCCCTTTTACTTTCCTTCTTTTCTCAACTGTTTGTGAAACCTCATCAAACAGCCATTTTGCTTTCTTGCTTTTTTGTTTTCTTTGGAATGTTTTTTTTTGTTGCCTCTTATACAATATTGTGAACCTCTGTCCATATTTCTTCAGGCTCTCTATCTACTAGATCTATTCTCTTAAATCTATTCATTACTTCCACTTCATATATATAATAGATGTTATTTAGGCCATACCTACAGGATTTGATTTTCCCAACTTCAATTTAAGTCTGAATTTTTCAATGAGAAGCTCGTGAACTGAGCCACAGTCTTGTTTTGACTGACTGTATAGAGTTTCTCCATCTTTGGCTGCAAAATATATAATCAGTCTGATTGCAGTATTGACCATCTGGTAATGTCCATGTGTACAGTTACCTTTTGGGTTGTTGAAAAAAAAGTGTTTGCTATGACCAAGTAGTTATCTTTACAAAACTCTATCAGTCTCTGCCCCAAGGCCAAATGGCCTGTTATTCCAATTATCTTTGGGTTTCCTATTTTGACATTACAATCCCCTATAATGAATGTGATATCTTTTTTTGGTATTGTTTCTAGAAGATGTTGTAGGTCTTCAAAGCGCTGATCAACTTTGGCCTTTTTGGCATCAGTAGTTGGAGCATAGACTTGTATTGTTAGTTTGAACAGTTTCCCTTGGATTCACACAGATGTCATTGTCATTTTTGAGATTATACCCCTTTACTGCTTTTCTCACCCTTTTAGTGATAATGAGGGCTACTCCATTTCTTCTAAGGGATTCTTGCCCACAGTATATGTAGTGATCATCTGAACTAAATTCGCCCATTCCCATCCATTTAAATTCATGAACACCCAAGATGTGGGTATTTAATTGTTACATCTCCTGTTTAACCACATCCAGCTTCCTTTGGTTCATAGATTTTACATTCCAGGTTCCTATGCAATATTTCCTTTTGGCTTTGGCCCAGATACTTCATTAGTACTGGAGCTACTTGTAGTTGTCCTCCACTCTTCCTCAGTAGTATGTTGGACATCTTCCAACCTGGGAACTCATCTTCCAATGTCATCTCTTGTATCATTTTAATACTGTCCATGGTTTTGGTTTTGGTTTTGGTTTTGGGGGAGCAAAGATACTGTGTGGTTTGCCATTTCCATCTCCAGTGGGTTACCTATTATCAGAACTCTCCACTATGACCTGTCAGTCTTGGGCAATTCTGCAGGCAAAGCTCCATTAAGCTAGGCAAGCCCCTCCATCAAAACCAGGCAGTAATGTAGGAGTGGTGAGAGAAGGGAGGGAACAGCCAAAAAAAAAAAAATCCAGTCTATTTATCAGATACAGAAGCTCCTTTACAAATACATTACCATAGCCTTTCTCCACCCTGAGAAGTTTCCCTACCACCCTCCTGCTTAGTTTCTCCCCTCCCCCCACCGGCATTTTGCTGGTCACCATTTACTAGACCTTGATTTTTTAGTATTAGCAGGCAAAGATCCTAACTCTCTTGCTTGATAAATTGTGAATCAACACAGAATGCCTAATTTCTCCTCTTTAATAGAATTGTACTACCCCAAATGGCATTTGCCAAGTTGTCCTACGGATAATCAATATTTCATTAGTAAAGAGGTGGGAATAAAAATGACCAGTCATTCCTGGATGCTTGGACCTAATGACCTAGAATCATAGGAATTTTTGATCCATGCTTTGTGGAATTTGTCAGACCTCCCCATTTCCTGTGTTTGTGATGGAGTTCAGGAGAATGACTGGGAGAGTGTGATTTTCCCCCCAGCTGAAAGTCTTGTTTTTAAATAAGTAAAGCTATAAAGAGCTATTAGCACTAAATAACTTCTGAAAAAGTTTTTAAAATATCACCTGCCTCCTTTCCTTGAAAAAAAAAAAAGCAAAAAAACAAAACAACAAAACTTCAAAGAGTAAATTGCTTCACGTATGTTTTCAAGGTAGAATATGCCTCTCACCACTAAAATCTCAGTTCCTGGAGGGCAGGGACTGTTTGGATTTTTGTCTTTATATCTCTAGCACCTTAGCACAGTGCTTGGCATCTTGTGGGGGCTTACTCTACCCTTCTTGAATTGCTAGGGAAAAAAATTGTTGTTGTTTGATTTTGGAATAGCTCATAACTCTACATATTGACTACCCTATGACAGATCTAATTTTGAATACTGTGGTTAGCTCACATGATTAGGAACTTAAAAAGCTTTATTGATATATGCTCTCTGGAATATTAATGAAATGGCAGACCCAGGGGAATAGACTAAGACAACAAAACATATTAACCTTGAATAACTATCATACTGTGTGATTAACTTTTCACACAGGACACACACTTGAATTTAAATGCTAACCACAGGGGTTGGTACAAAGAAATTGTGGATTACATAGCAGGGAAGGGCTGACTCACCAAGACATATTCCCTCAGCACACTATTGGCCAGAAAACTGGGACTGCTAGACTTACAAGAAGGGATCTGACCCAATAATAATATTATGGCAGCAGATTGGGTTTGTCATAGAGCACATCTGCACAAGCATTTCAGAAAATGTTTTGTTTTTAAAGAAATTAAATGTACTTAGAAATACTTCCTGCAATGTTCTTACCCAGAGACCCTTTGTTGTATTATAGATGCTGGTGACTGAATAAAAAAGAAAAGGAAAAGACATTTTCACCCTTGGTTCTAAAAACACACTTTAAAATGCAAGGTAGTTTTTTTTTTTTAAAATGAATTTCCAAAGTCTACATATAATTGGTTAGGCATACTGAGATGTCCCACTCAAAGACTCCAAAATAAAATTTTGCCGGGTCTCCAAAGAAGAGATATGGAAGGAACTCCCACCCAACCCCTTTGCAGAGGGGTGTGGTCCCTGGGTGTGATGCATTGTACACATTTTCAGACTTTTTCAATGCATTAATCTGTTCTGCTGATTTTTTTTCTGTCCTTATTTTTTTCTTTAAAAATATTTTCTGTTATATGATAGGATTCTCTGGGAGAGGAACTGGAGGAGGAATACTGGAGGAGATTTTAGTGATATAAAAAAAGCTATCCGATTTTTTTTTTTTTTAAAGAAAGCTCTTTAGTGTTTGCTGCTGCCTAGCCTTCACTAAGATAAGAGTGAATTATTCCACAAGCCAACTAAGCAAATGGCCTTTGGAATGGACAGGCCTTTTAGAAAGTAGAAATAAGTCAGCTCAAAGGGCATTCCTCTTCTGTTCAAGACTGTGTCAAGATCGCTCTCTCAGGACACATGTTCAGCCCTATGCAAGATCTACCCGCCCATTTTAATGCCCAAATGGTCAATAAGGATTGGCTAATGCTGAACATTAAGGCTTGCAAAATTTACGGAACATAGAATCTGGTGATATATTTTCACCGACAATACCAGGGATACAGAGCAGCTTCTAGAACTTTCCCTAATCCAGAACTGACAAGCACCCTGGAGAGGCTTTGCAAGGGAAAGAGAGCCCCAAATTTAATTCTTTGAAAGTGGAAGGAGAGAGCCAGGCATAGACAATTAAACAAATTTAATTCCTATTGAGAGAAAGGAAATATAAGTTTCTCAAATAGGGTTATTAATTAAAACATGGTTTGGTTTGGTTTGGTTTTTTGGTGGGGGGGAGTAAAAACAAGTCAATGTATTATAGTTACTTTAAATGTAAAATATCATTGATCTTCAGAATGTACTTTCTTGGTGTTGTTTCTATCCTTTTCAGAAAGGTCAACTGTAGCATAATTGGAACATCTCTATGGAAGCCGTATCCTGACTTGGCTGGAGGGTTGGATGGAAGAGGTCTTTTCCATTTCTAAATATGAAATGACAAGTTTAGAGGTTATTTGACAAAAAAAGGAAAAAATAGGGAGGCTGGGGAACATAACTCACGTCTTCTGTGGTCTGCTGGTTTCAAGGAATGACAAATATTTATAAGGTATGACTGCTGATAAGCAAGGATAATGAAAAGGAAGAAACGCCTAAAGGCTTGTACAAACAGAAGCTAGTAACTGCAAAATTAGTCCAGGGGAGCTGATTACATCATAGGCTCCTGCCTTTCCTTACCTTTCTTCACACCCTTTCTTTACTTGTGTACCAGGCATATTATTTCATTTTATCCTCACAACAACCCTGGGAGGTGAATGCTATTACTATCATTCCCTTTTTACAGAGAAAGAAACTGAGGCAGACAGAGGTAGACTAGCCCGGGGTCATACAACCGGTATGTTAGCCAGAAACTTGATACCAGGTCCTCCTTTCAAGGCCAGGTGCTCCTGGTTTCAAGGCCAGTTCTCTCACTATACTATCCTGCCTTTCAAAATCTATTATTATTTCAATCAAAATGAAATTTTGACTAACCTAACCACAAATCAGGCTACATTCTAGAATGTTTCCACTGCTGAGCATGGTGCCTAGGAAATAGTAAGTGTTTGTCAACTGACTGACTGTTGCCTGTTAAAAGAAAATAAGATTTTCTGTGTCAAAGTGAGAGTGTGGAATTCCTTGTGATTTTAAAATTCTCCTGCAATGTGAAAATACATCTCTAGAAGTTATGCAGCTTAGAGAATAGATAGGCCTGGATTCATACCTTGTTCAAATCCTAACTGTGCCACTTAATAGATGTGTCACTGTGAATAATTCTTTATATTTCCCCCGGGCCACAATTTCCTCATCCTTACCATAAGGGAGGGGTTCTCCGTAATTCCTAAAACCTCTTCCAGCCATAAGATGTTATGATTCAATAATGATCATTTATGACTAATACTTTCCTGCATTTTGGTCACATTACTGTAAAGAGGGCTTCATTTTGGTCTTGGATCTATTGGATCTCTCTCTCTCTCCCTCCCTCTCTCCCTCACTCTCTCTTTTCTGTCTGTCTCCCTCCTCTGTCTATCTGTCTCTCTTCTCTGTCTGTCTCTCTTTCTCTCTATCTCTTTTTAAAGGATACGACAAGACTATGTTTGGTACAAACAAACAAACAGCTTTCTTCAAAAGGATGGAGTTTCTGTTCCCATGATCATTTTTCTCAGCATGTTTTTGAGCATTAGGGTATTGATTATGCTGTCATGGATAGAGAGGCATGACATAGAGAAGAGATGCATTAGGCCATCAAATCCATCCCTGGAGGAGAAGTGAGACCCCTGGGAGAAAATCTAACACTTCATCTTGGGCAAATGACTATGAAGGATTTAGACCTGTATAATGTTGGATGTCCAGGGCAGGCAGCTGGGTAGTGCAATGAGTAGAGTGCTAGGCCTGGAGTCAGAAAGAACCGAGCTAAAAATCCAACCTCAGACACTTACTAGCTGTGTGACTCTAGGTAAGTCACTTAGCTGGTATCTGCCTCAGTTTCCTCATCTGTAAAAATGAGAATAATAATAGCACCTACACAGGGCGGCTAGGTGGTGCAGTGAGTAAGAGCGCCGGCCTCGGAGTTGGGATGACCCGAGATCGGATCAGGCCTCAGAAAATGAGCCCCCACGCATAAACAATGACTAGCCGTGTCACCTTGAGCAGTTACTTTACCCCAATTGCTTTACAAATAATAATAATAATAAATAATAGCACCTACCGCCCAGAGTTGTGTGCCTGGTACCTGGAGGTACTCTATATGCTTATTCCTTTTCTTCTCTCCCCACTTTCACTCTTTTTTTTCTTTTTAGCCTTGGTTTCATCTTGTTGTAGGATGTGATGTAGGGGATACCTAAGGAAGGAAGGCATAGACAGCTCCCTGGCCTGTGAGTGTAGGCACTTGGGTCTTACTCCTAGCTCTTCCACAAACTCTTTTTATGAGTGTCTTTCCCCAGACATCACTCTCTTTCTCTATAAAACAAGGCAATTGGATGGATCCTTCCAGCTCTGATATTCTATCAGGGGCATGATGGAGATAATGTCAAATTTATAAAATGAGTATAAGGAAAAGCCCATTCAGAACCACAAAGTACTTTGCATTAGGACTACATATAGAAATGCTCTGTCAGCTAGAACAGGGGTGGGAACCGGTAGCCTTGAGGCCACATGTGGCCTTCTAGGTTCTTGGGTACGGCCTTTTGACTGAGTCCAAGTTTTACAGAACAGATACTTTTATCCAGGGGATTTGTTCTGGGAAGTTTGGATTCAATCAAAGGGCTGTACTTGAGGACCTAGAGGGTCACATGTGGCCTCAAGACCAAAAGCTCCCCCCGCCACTAGAGAAAACAGGGTCACAGGTAGGTTGTTTCAGAGGACTGCCACATATTCATCCATGGAATGAATTCTAGACCTGTGAATTTAACTTATAGCACTATTTTGCAGGACATGCAAAAGTTATTGAGAATTCTAGTTTAATTTCAATTTCCCAAGTTCAGGAAGTAGAGTCCTGGTTAGAGATAGTCTGTTTGTTTTCACTCCAGGATACCATTGTCAGGATGATACAAATAAGCTTAGAGTCCCTGAAGTACATTTTTTTTAACCTCTGAAGCAGTCACCACTTCCTAGAAAGCTGAGAATTTGGGTGATGAATCTTCACTTTTGAATCCAGATGGGAGGTTGAAATTTTCCATGCTGTTGAACTAATACGTTCTTCAGTTCACTTGAGCTTAGTTGAATAAATGCCATAGGAAGAGCATCACAGATCCTACATCTTAAGCTGGAGGGGATCCCAGGCCATCTAATCACTTTTATCACTGAGGTTCAATTACAATTGCCTTTCATTCCCTAATGAGCTTTGTCTGATCTCCTAGAATTTTTGGAGGTGTTTATGCGACTTAAGAAGAAGGGGCTCAAGACGGACTTTATAATAACCTGTAGAGACTTATATAAACTGATGCGGAGTGAGGAGAGCAGAACCAAGAGAACTTTGTACACAATTACAGATATATTTTGTCTTTGACAGACTGGGCTTCTCTCAGCAATGCAAGGTTAGAAGACAACTCCAAAAGACTCATGATGGAAAGGGATATCCACATCCAGAGAAAGAACTACAGAGTCTGAATGCAGAGTGAAGCAAACTACTTGATCTTTCTCTTTTTTTGTTTTGTCTTGTTTCTTCTTTCTCATTGTTCACCCCATTGGTTATAATCCTTTACAACCTGACTAATGTTTAATGTAAAGGTATTTGTAGATCCTATATTTGATTGCATGACGCTGTGGGGGGCAGGGAAGGTGAGGGAAGGGGAGAAAATTTGAAGGATTGTGGAACTGAATATTGTAAACTAAAAGTAAATAAATAAAATTTTAAAAAAAGAAGAAGAAAAAGGGGCTCAGAGAAGATGCCCATAGAGGGACCTAGGAGATAGTTCAGAGTCTATGTACAAGGCATATAAACAAGGACCTTTGTCTTTAGCTGTTAAGAGGCAGCTAAGTGAGGCCTGGAGTCAGGCCTGTTCAGTCATTCAGTTGTGAAAGTCTGAAATGGTTTGCTATTTCCTTCTCCAGTGGATTAAGGAAAATAAAGGTTAAGTGACTTGCCCAGGATCACATAGCTAATGAGTGTCTGAGGCGGGATTTGAACTCAGATCTTCTTAATTCCAGGCCCAGCACTCTATTCACTAAGTCACCTGGGTACTCAAGAAGACTTCAATTCAAATGTGGCCTCGGACCCTGACTAGCTGTGTGACCTCTGCTTCCCTCAGTTTCTTTGACTGCAAAATGGGGGTAATAAAATCACCTTCCTCCCAGGATTGTTGGGAAGATCAAGTAAGATAGTAATTGTAAAGTACTTAACATAGTGCTGGGTACATAGCAGGTGCTTAATAAGTGCTTGTTCCTTTCTCTTAAGTGGAAGTGGAGGAGTTCCTGCACAGCTTAGTGAGTCCTTGTTTTGTACTTTGAAAGTCTCACATTTTCCTTCCAAAGTAAACATCAGTCCTCGGGATAGTACCATAAGAATAAATGCACCAGTCCCTAGGATAAAAGTCACAACTCACTGGAATGTTGAAAAGTACATCCCAAGTTCATTTCCATTCCAAGGAATGTCCAATCCACAGGGTGATGCTATGAATCATTTTCTATGAGGTTGAATAAAGGATACTTGATACTCAGTATACAGTGTTACCTTGAGGGATAAGAGGACCTTTAAATCTGGATTTCTTGGGACATAGATATCAAATATATTTGATCTATATTCTGAGATTCCCCCAAACCAGCTCTGGAGCCAAAGGGAAAATGATTTGTGATGCTGCCCTTGAGATATAACCCAACCTATGAAAGCTCTAGGCTTGGGGTGAGGGATATTATTGGTCCAGACCTTTCCATTCTTCTCTATTAAACCTTGCCTCTAGGGATAATTCATATATTTTCTTGATTCAAAAGAAACCATGTATTGTTGAATAAAACAAAAAACTTACCATTATCTAAGGGATTGGAGCAACCTGTCCTAAACTTTCTTAAATTATAGATGTGATAAACTGTCTCCTACCTCTGTGCCTTTGTGTAGGTCACCCTTCATGTCAGAAATATACTTTCTCGTCCGTTCTTGAATCCCAGATTTCTGAACATAGTTCAGCTACCGTATCCTAACTGAGGCTTTTCTTAATCCTTCCAATTATTAGTGCTCCTTCCCTCTTGACATTTTATGTTAATCCCTATATTTTGTTGTTGTTCAGTCATTTCAATCATGTCCAACTCTTTATGACGCCATTTGGGATTTTCTTGGCAAAGATACTAGGGTGGTTTGCCATTTCCTTCTCCAGCTCATTTTACAGCTGAAGAAACTGAAGCAAACAGGGTTAAGTGACTTGCCCAGAGTCACATAGCTTGTAAGTATCTGTGGCTGCATTTGAACTAAGATTTTCCTGAGTCAAATTTGTAAAAATACAAGTCATTCCTCAATTGATAAGTGGTCAGAGGATATGAACAAGTTGTTTTCAGAGAAAGATGATTCATTGAGTACCCCTACTCAAACTCTAGTAGTATTAATTAGTTCATTATGATTTTATAAAGGGTAATGATTGATAGTAATTATTTTAATATATTCATCTAATAATATATATCTAGCCAATTGCCTAATAATAGGTACAAGAATAAGTAATATATTAATCCATACTTTGTATGAGTCATATTAGAATACATTTTCTAATATCAAGACCCTATAATAGGCCTCAAACTTTAATGTAATGCTCATTATTTGTTTATCAGCTATGGAATTCACTTGTATAACCACGAGAATGCTGACAAAAATATCTCCATCCTGTCTTGCTCAAATTCCATGACCAAACTAAGCATG